>OY744515.1:244674051-245364051 GCA_963556195.1 Sepiola atlantica | reverse complement strand
TGTGTGTGTATACTTATTTTTGCATGATACGTAAGTATAAACAACAGTTTTTATTTGGAAATTTATTGAAATGAAACGAACATGAAATAAATACTAAACCTTAAGGACAGAAAAGTAACAGAAAGTTATTGAAATAAAACAATATGTGCCCTCATCTGTATAAGCACCCATTTGTTTAATTGCCCATAACGAAAATAAACAATCTTATTGTTAAGTTTAATCAACTGAATAAAGTTCCACCTGACAAAGTAGTGACGAGGTCAGTGACTCTAATCTTAATGTTACGTGATGAAATCACTACGCTACAAGAACTACCACGTGACATGTAAATAGTGCCAAATTAGACGCCAAAAGAGATTCAACTGTTTTATATTTAGTTCGCGATAAAAGTGTGTATTCCGTGCACGCGTATTAATTTTTCCTCATTGATTCTTGTCTTTTCTTCCTTGTCTTTGTGGTTCGCACTCTAACATGCTTAGTTTAACAGGTGATGTGCCCAGTTATGGACAGCATAGGCTTATGTTCCAGGGAAACGAAAGAAAATATGAACTATGGGAAGTGAAGTTTCTTGGCTACATGCGAACTCAAAAACTGTACAACACCATTACAGCATAAGACAATACTGAAATAAGTCAGAACAAAAACGCCAACGCCTTTGGTCAATTAGTACAGTACCTCGATGACCGAAGTCTTTCGTTGATCATCCGAGATGCGGAGAATGACGGCAGAAAAGCCTTAAATATTTTAAGGGGGCATTATTAGCCACGAGGGAAGCCAGGGATAATCTCGTTATACACAGAATTAACGTCGTTACAAAATAAACCGGAAGAAAATATTACCGATTACGTAATGAGAGCGGAAACTGCCGCAACTTTTTTTAAAATGCCGGCGAGACGATTAGCGCTGGTCTGTTAATCGCAATGATTCTAAAAGGATTGCCGAATGAATACAAACCTTTCACTACGGTAATAACACAAAAAGAAGCACCGATGACATTTCAAAGCTTTAAGACCGCACTCCGAAATTGAATGAAAGACTGTAAGCCAAAATACACACCTAGTGAAAGCAATATTAATAAAATATGCAGTGAAAATAATAAATTAGCAGACGAAAAACTATACAGAGAAATAGTCGGAAGCTTAATATATGCAATGACAGCCACAAGACCAGATCTATGTTTTATAGTAACAAAATGGTCCCAATATATGAATAAACCATATCAAAATCACATGCTATTAGCTAAACATGCACTTAGGTATATTAAGGCCACAATTAACCAACAGTTAATATTTAAACTCACTACAAATAGTTTGAACATCGTAGGTTTTTGCGACGCTGATTGGGCGAACTCGCAAGATAGAAGAAGTTTAATGGGATATGGATTTAAAATCTCAGACGATGAACCACTGATTTCGTGGAAAACACGAAAACAACCGACAGTAGCATTGTCAACTTGCGAAGCCGAATACATGGCATTGAGCGATGCAACGCAGGAGGGAAAATATTTAAAAACATTCATGAAAGATTTATTAAACGAGAAAATTGGTACATTCTCATTATATTGTTACAATCAGAGTGCCATTATCCTAGCAAAAAATCCCGTAAATCACCAAAGATCAGAACACATAGATATCAGATTCCACTTCGTTAGAGACGAGATACATAATAATACTCTAAAGTTAATTCACGTTGCAAGTGAAGAAAACATAGCCGTAAATATATCGGATATAGATCTAGAAATGAAAAATTCGGACATTTATTGATGGGACTCTGAAGGACATTCTTTAAAATGATAAATGAAAGTTTAAAGCCCATAAATGTGAAAAGTATTACAAATAAAACTTTTTTGAACGCTATCGATAACACAAGCGTATAAAAAAAAACTGTATATTATGAACACAAAAAAATGTTTTTTAAAGCCTATAAATGTGAACAGTTTTTTTTTCAAAACAAAAAAAACAAATAAAAAGTTTAATAAAGTGACAAGATTTTGTCTAACAAAAAGGGAAGGGCAATGACCCCTGTTGAAATATAATACAACAATTAACAGTTGAATATATTTCAGTTGATAGAAGGGTGTGTTAAGTTTAATCCACTGAATATAGTTCCACCTGACCAAGTAGTGACGAGGCCAGTGACTCTAATCTTAATGTTACGTGATGAAATCACTACGCTACAAGAACTACCACGTGACATGTAAATAGTGCCAAATTAGGCGCCAAAAGAGATTCAACTGTGTGTGCCCCGTGCACGCGTCTGCCACGCTCTCTTGTCTTCTATTATATTGCGTTTTTTATATTTCTTCCTGTTATTGTTATTATTATTGTTATTTAAGTTACTATTGTTATTGTTGTTTTTATTCGGACTCTCTTTTTTAGAGCCGAATTATTTTGAACGCGCACATTTTTTTTCTGTGCTGTTTTTTTCCTTTTTCTTCCGTTTTTAACGGATTTTTGTTTCTCTATTGTGTGTCTCGGGGTCTTTAATGTCCCCTTCTATATTGAAGGCGCTCACATCGGAGCATTCTTTACAAAATATGGGGAGTTAATGTCAGTGACCTGCGATCAATACCTCTCCATATGGAGTTTTGATATACTCATTTGAAATAGAGGAAGACAAACTGCCGGTTATTGTCGCAGGCAGACGACCGGCCTGTTGGAGATGTAATGTCATAGTGCATCTCACGTTCGACTGCCCAGAACGAAAAAAAACAGCGAACAACCCCAAAAATCATGATGGAGAACATTTGGGCCCTAAAATTGGACATGTGCTGACAGAGTCCCCCTAAAAAAAGACAAAGCTAGATATTGAAAAGGATTTTGCGGAATTTGATGACGAATACGAAAATGGGGAAAAATGGACTATTGTAACGGGGAAGAAAACACCCTGTAGCAATTAAGGACGGAGGCAGAGGAAGAATACAAAATATCGAAGGATCCAGGGCGAAAATCATATGTCAACGCAGTCAGCTTAAATAAAAAGCTGCGAGAGGAAGCAAAACTTAGCCCTAACTCCCCGCCCAAACCCCAGCGCCACAAAGAAGACCCCATATATATATACCCCCAACAACACCTATTTCCCCACCCTAAAAAAAGTCCTCACCACACAAGATGCCGTCCCCAGTCACCGCCATAAAAGAAAGAGAATATAAACTGATACCTCTTAGCCCAGCTCCCCAAAAAGCAAGGATCAGCACCCCAAGACCCTCCCTGTTCGCCTCCCCACAACAGACCCCGAGACACACACACCCTGCTTCCCCTAAGAAATCACCAATGCTCCCTCCCCCTTCCCTGTTTTTCAAGCACACCCTAAGACCCACTCCCCGTTGAAAACCGATATATTCGCACCCCCTCCGCCGCCCCAAACTTGTCAAATTGTAACTGCCCCCGTCAAAGGAAAGGGGAGAAAAAGACAGCCCTTCTACCATGGTGAAGATATATGTAAGATTTCAACTGAGGTTATCATCAGGGCGAAGGGTCACCACTTTACCGACCTCAAAAAGCTACTTGCATTTACCGAAGTAAAAGGAAAATCCATCGAAAACCCCTATAATTTTCCAAATGCCACCCGTTTATTAACCGTTATACGACCTCGAGAGGAAGGAAAATCGATTTGGAGGATAATAGAGGAGGCGAACATTACCTTTGATATTTCCCCACAACTAGCGATTCACAAAACTTTAACCTTGAGAGAATTACGGAAATCATGTCATGGGAGGGTCCCCATTTTTTTACACCCCTCCCTGTACAGAGCAGTAAAATTAATCTTCCCCTTTGATGTCGGCGGGGTGTCCCAGGATGGCATCATCAATACTGCGATGGGCACTTATTCCATGGGAAAAACCGCCGGTACCTTGACCCCATCAATGTTCGTTGGAGAAACTCAACCTAAAAACACTACAATGGCACTCTTTCTAGCAAGCGTGAATGTCCGAGGTTTGAGGGCCGATTCTCGGAAATTACGATAATGCCTGGACCTTCAAAGCCTTGGAGTGGATGTATGTTGTGTTCAGGAAACTCACTTAATTCAAGGTGATTATTTAAGTGCGCTGTCTAGAGATTTTGATGTCTATTCAGCGTACTTCAATTCTAACTCGAGGGGGTCCTGGCTAGTGAAGCGAACTATAGATGCGTCGTGTGACTCTTGTTTCATGGATTCGGAAGGAAGGCTTTGCGTTCTGGATGTTACCATAAAAGATAAAACGTTTCGATTAATTGGGGTTTATGCACCCAACTTCCAGGCTGAGCGTGCTCCCTTTTTTCGGCGAATCGAGCGGTTCATGAACACACCTCGTTCAGTTATCTTAGCGGGAGACTGGAACGCGGTCCTGGATCCCGATTTAGATCGCGCGGGGATTCCTTCTAGAGGTACTAACAGTGATTACGATGCAGTAGCATTTCGGGACTTTGTCAATGAGTTTGATCTTATCGATAAATTCCGAAATGAAAAGCATCGTGATATAGTATGGACTTGGACAGCTAGACGCGGCTCCGGTGCAATACAGCTTTCGAGTTATATTGACCGGTTCTTAATTAAAAGAGTCGATGTAGGATTATTAGAATGTCCAAGTTTTCATAACATAGTTTACTCGGATCATAGACTTGTTTGTATCCGTGTAAACTTAGATAGCCGTAAACCTAGATTGGCTGGGTACTGGAAACTCAACACTTCGTTGTTCGATGTGAAGAGTTACCAGAACCAGCTACTACTAACATATCAGCGGGTAATGACGGGGGCTATAATTGGGAATAAGTTGTGGGTGAAATTTAAGAAAACCATTAGGTCCTTTTCTGCTGACTTTAGCCGACGACTCAACCTAGAATCTAGGACAGCAAAAGCGACACTAGAATCTAGATTAGTTCGGGCGGTGGTGGCGGGGGATAGTACTAATGTTACTATAATTAAGGCGAAGCTCGCCTCCTTGACTATCAAGGAGAATGAAGCCTCTTTAATTAGGGCTAGGTTAAAGAGAATGCCTCAAGAGGTGACAAACATGGCCGCTGAATTGCGTGCAGAGGAGCGTCGACGCGCTACCGATCGATATATCGCACGTGTCACATTGCCGGACGGACGTACCGTGATCACAAACGACGGTATTTTGGAGGCGTTTCGTAATCACTTTCAGGATCTTTTCACCAGGGAGCCCGGTTTCTCTTTAGCGCATTTCGACCCCTATTTTGCTGACTTTTCTCGCCTCGGGGCGGCTGAAGCGGCTAGGTGCGAAAGTTGCATAACGGAGGATAAAGTCATGGAAGCCCTAAAGGGAGTCGGCCTGAATAGGTCTCCTGGGATCGATGGTTTGCCCTATGAACTGTATTTGAGGTTGTCGCACAGTTTTGTACCCTTGCTGACAGTTTTATTTAACGCTTGGTTTAGGAACGGGTCAATACCTGAGTACTTTACCAAGGGGATTGTGAAATTGTTACGCAAGAGCAAAGATGGTGGGGATGGGATAAATAATTTTCGGCCCTTAACAATGCTAAACACAGAGTTAAAGATTTTGGCCAAGATTTTAGCAAATCGTCTGCAGGCTGTTTTGGCTGGTCTGATTAGCCCC
Organism: Sepiola atlantica; assembly: GCA_963556195.1. NCBI lineage: Eukaryota > Metazoa > Mollusca > Cephalopoda > Sepiida > Sepiolidae > Sepiola > Sepiola atlantica. The sequence goes on along the minus strand of OY744515.1, from coordinate 245,358,494 downwards.
GAACAGACTTGTTCTGTAAAGGGTAGGACCATTCAGGATAATTTGCACGCAATACGCTTAATCGTTGAGAAAGTCGACACAGAAGCCGCACTGATCAATTTAGATCAGTCCAAAGCATTCGATAGGGTGGACCATCGCTACTTGGAGGCTGTTTTGTCATCGGCCGGTTTGGGCCCGCAGTTTCGCTCTTGGATTCGCCTCCTTTATGCAAACCCCGGTGCGCTGGTGGAAGTGAATGGTTTGAGGTCAAAGCCCTTCAGATTATCCAGATCTCTTCGTCAGGGTTGTCCGCTTTCACCGATGCTCTATGCGCTTGTGTTGGAACTCTTCCTTCACAGGCTCAGGGTGAACCCGGTCCTACGCGGGGTTACTTTGCCAGGTGCTTGCACCACACTGAAGTACTTTGCCTATGCCGACGACGTGACAGTGCTTGTAACGAGCAGTGCCGAGATTAGTGTCGTCGACAGAGAAATCAGAATGTATGAAACGATAACAGGGGCCAAAATTAACTGCGACAAGTCTGTTGGCTTGCGCATCGGTGCCTGGAAGGTTGTATTCCTACAGGGAGCTGGACGGACGCGCCTTGCAAGCTACTCGGCGTCTGGTTCGGTCCTGATCTCCAGCTGGAGAAAAAATGGTCGGAAGTATTGAAAGCTATTCGGGCCGCAGCTAGTCTGTGGATCCGTAGAAATCTTTCATTAAAGGGGAGAGCAGAGGTGTGTTGCTCACACATTTATCCGATCATCCTATATCGTCTATCAGTACTTCCACTCCCGTCGGATATACTACTTGAAATGCAGCGGGCTCGTTTTAGTTTTTTATGGCTTGGTAAGACCACTAAGGTCCGTCGCGAGATCTGTTATCTACATCCTTCTGAGGCCGGTCTGGGTAGGCCAAGTGTTGAGATTCGTCAACATACGCTTCGGCTATATTACCTGGATCGAATGTGTACACCAGTTGAGGGAAACGGTGGCTTTCCGGCTTTGAAAAGTGTGCACTTGGATGAGGGGGAGGCACACAGGTTGCCCCGAGGCGAGTGCTTCTTTTATCGCGAGTGTCGACGGGGCTTGAAGTTCCTCTTACGGGTGAAGGAAAGCCTCTCTGATACCCAGCTGTTGTCTCGTAGGGCATTGTATCGGGTCTTAGTGAGGGGATCTGTTCGAGATGAGAAGATTGAGGGGGAGCTACGCTCAATTTGGCCTTGGGCGCCTGGGCTAAAGGTCTTCGATAATGACGAGGCATCTCTGGTCTGGCTGATTATTAGAAATGCTATCTGGGTCGGCAAAAAGCTTCATGCAACTGGCATTAGGAATTCGCCTATTTGTTGTCGTTGTTGTGACGGAGACGAGACTGTTAGTCACATCTTTGTTTATTGCCGCATCGTTGTGCCGCTCATTAAGTTAGTTGCAGGTCTCATGGTTCGCATACTGAATGTAACGTCTTTCGACCTGGAACCGATTAATATATGTAGCAATTGGGCTCCGACAAATGATAGAAAAAAACGTTTTGTATTTTATTGCTTACTAGCGTTGTTGAGAAGTGTGATATGGAAGACACGTGTGAAAGTTGTCTACGACGGTGAGACTTTCGCTGCTCTCGACCTTATTCGAATTTTCAAGTGTCGTCTGAAAATCCGCATTAAGGCCGAGAAAGCGAAATTCCCTTCGGCAGATTTTGGTGAAAGATGGGTGACAGTTGCACGATTGTGTCGAGTGAGAGGGGCTAGACTTGAATGGTATCTGGACGTGCCTTAGGCAAATGATTTTGGGTTTCTCTAACGAACGTTGATCATGTCCTGTTTAAGGCTAGATTAGTTGACCCGTTTTGACTATTATTTTTGTTCATAACTTAGCTAGCGCATGAATGTTATCATTAGGGTCCCGCTTTCTTTTCGTCTTTGCCCCCCCCCCGTTTTTGTTTCTCCCCAATTTAAGTTTTTTTAATTTCCCCACGCCCTTTCCCGATTAGGTGACAGATAGCCTGATTTGCCAGAGATGCAGGTCACCTTTCGAGATTTTCGAAAGAGGTGATAAAAATAAAACGTTCGGGCCTGCATCGCGTTTCGACTGGCAAATCCGCATATCTGCCACAACTTCGAAATGGGGATCCTAATACTAACACTGGGACTTTTTTCATTGTACATAATTGAATTTTTTTTGTATATAAAATTTTTATTACCCAAATCCTACATCTCATATTATATAATTCTGGTTTTTAAGTAGGATAGTCATGGTATAAATTCTTTTGGAGTATGGTGCATGAATGTAGTATGAATGTGGTATTTTGGTAAATGGTTGTTACGAATGAAACTAGCCTAGCCAGACAAGTCAGGGTAAGTTTGTGATGACCGATCTGTTCCCACCCCCTTTTTTTGGGGGGGGGGCGCGCATTTTTGTAATTTATTGCAGAATAAATATTCTCGTGCACGCGTATTAATTCTTCCTCGTTGATTCTTGTCTTTTCTTCCTCGTCTTTGTGGTTCACTGTCTACCACTATGTCGCACTCTAACACGCTTAGTTTAACACTTATAATTTGAAGATAGAAAACGTCAACGCGACAGAGAACTTTCCGCCCCACCCCCCTCCGAAGGGCTACGACATGGTCGTCTTCAAATCTATGTGAATAAAAACTTGTCATGACCTTTTCTCATAAGTAATTAACCCTTATCCTCGAGTGGATCTTATCAGTAAAAGAAAAAAAGTTCGTTTGACTACTTGAAAATTTATTCTGATTTCATTTCGTTTTTATTAATTTTCAAGGGAGGTAATTTTCATGAAAATTTTTCGGTTTCAATTTTATCCACCACCACCACCACCACCACCCTCTCCTTTTCACTCGGACGAACGGCGTTTTAGGCTCCGCCGAGATTCTATTGTTAATTCTAAGACTTCTTCCCATTAAATGTAATTATTTCTTTTTGTTAATTAATTTTTACAATTTTTTTATTAATTAAATTAAATCAAATCTCTCTCTAACTTAGTAGGCAAAAACGTTTTATGGATAGCTAAAGAGAGAGTAGTAACAGCCACTCCGTTTTGCAAGGCCCATCCTTGAAAAGAGAACAAAATGAACCAAGAGGTGCGGGGGGGGGGCACACAAAAAAAACAATCAATCTTGATTTGCTACTAACTTAAGGTAAATGACAAGTGCTTCGTCGTGTGGGCAGTAGACACAGATATACATTTGTGCCAGTTGACACGGTTAAGATTCGGATAAAAATTGTTGTTTGGGATAAATACAATTTAGGCGCGCAGTGTGAATATAATTGTATTGGCGCGTGAAAGATAAAAAATAACGCCGACGCAAATTCCGGTGTGGCCTTATATATTAAATCAACTCAAAACGAGCGGACGTAGTAGGGAGCACACCACGTGATATTTCTGTCCAATGGGATTTCTCCAAAGACATTTTTCTAAACTTTTCTCCTTAAGCTCGCTGGAGCCTATCCAAATAGTATTTAAGCACACACAAACATCAAACCCTCTCTCTCAACTGACTCTTCATTCGGAGGTTACACGCGTCTTACCATCACTCTTCCATTTCACCTTTCGCGCGCTTCATACAATTTCACAGGCGAACATTACCTATTGCCTCTCTTAACATTTTATAACATATGAGCATTTCAACAAAACAAAAGACATTCTCCTTTTTACTTACCCTGAAACTAAAGAAAGGACTTCTGAACTCATTACAAAAGGAAATATGTTATATTTGTTAATGGTTTATTTCAGTGAATAAACTTCCGTTGGTTTTGCATGTAAGTCTTCTTATTATTATTTTTATTTGTGGAGGAAGTTATCACCAAAAAAAGGCATGACGACCACCACACATTCCACTTCGTTTATGCAGAGAAAGAAATGCTGTTCAGCGTTGGGTTGGGATCAAAGTGTAATATATGTTCTGTCAGTTGAGAAGAAATCCTTCTCGATTAGGGTTTTTTTTTTCTAATCCAGACTATCTTTTTCCCCCACATTAAAAACTGCACTTGTGTCTAACTTTGCCCTCGGTGATGGATGACTGAAGATGAAGAAAGCATGTTCTAAAAAGTGTTTATTAAAGGGAAGCAACTATTACTACCTAATCAATAAGTAATATTATGAAACATCAAATACACGCTGTCCCTTACATTCTATTTATCTATCTTCTTTTTAACTTATCCTTTCTCTTTCTCTATTTATTAAGTGTAACCGTTTACCGCACTGAAAGTGATATTAAAACGCCACATCATATTCGAAATTGAAATAAGCTTTGTAATATATTGACTATGTTTATTCGATCGACGAACTAAAGTTAACTAATTTGCATATTGCTTTAGAAAGAGACATCTCATTAATTCACTATTCTCATAAGCATTTTGGGTGAAAAGAATATTTCTAGTCTTTCAAGTCACTTTACTTCTTGAGGTTCTACATTGTAAATTAAAAATAATGCTCTTCATACACACACACACACACACACACATTCGTCTATTTCATTCTAGCAAACTTATGCATTACGTTATTATAACCCTTCTTTTTAACTTAGTTCACCCCAAACAAGGCAAGTTGCCACTGTAGATGTAAGGGGCTACTGAAAATTAGAGTGAAAGTTTAAAGGGTTATCCTAAATTGAGAGCTGTGCAGTGAGATGCTTGTTAACATTAGTTTTAAATTTCTGCATGTCGGTATGGTCAGAGAAACAGGGAGCAGGAAGGGAGTTCCAAATCAAAGAAAGAAGCTATTTGAGTAGAAGGCTCTCCGGTATCTGGGGACCTCCACAGTGAATGGATGGGATTTAGCTGATTGTCAGGTTGGTCGAGTGTATTTACGTCGAGGGCACACCAGAGCAGCAAGTTCATTAGGGTACATTCCATTGAAGTACTTGTAAAACAAGCACAAGGATGCAACATTGTGGCGATGGGACAGGGGTTGGAGCTTGGTGGATAGTGAGAGACCTATTAGATTAGAGACTGTTTTTGGACCTTGTCTAAGAGGGAGAGACTAGTAGATGATGCACCAGCCCAGATAATGTCAGGTGTGAGAAGTTTTCTAGCACAGTAAAAGGAGGGCACTTTCTTTGCAGCAGCCTTGACAATGTCTTCTATGTAATTGTTCCAATTCATGTTACCTGTGAACGTTAAGCTGAGGAATTTGAACGTTGGACTCTCAGATAGGGTGTTATTTGCCATGGTAATCGGTGGTTGAAGAGGTTTCTTGTAGTTGTTGAAGAAAAGAAGCTTTGTCTGAGCAGCATTAAATATTACCATCCATGTATGACTCCATTCTTCTATGGACTGGAGGTCACTTTCTAAGGATTCAGCCATTGCCTCAGATATGTGTGCGTCCGTTTTACCCACATGACGAAAGTAGAGTGTGGTGTCGTTAGCAAATATACCTGTTTCAAACACAATGTCATCAGGAGGGTTGTTTATGAAAATTAGGAACAATAAAGGTCAACAGATCGATGCCTGGAGTACACCTGCATTTCTGTCATGTTGTTTAGATGAACGGCCATCGAGAACAACCTGGATCGTTCTTTCAGATAGGAAGGATCTAATTATATTAAATATTCTTCCAGTAATACGATATGAATTAATTTTTATGAGAAGAACTTTATGCCAGACCTTGTCAAAGGCTTTGGATATATCAAGTGCTACCACCCTAGCTTCACCTATCTTGTCCAGTGTATGGTATATACGTTCAGAGATGACCGTTAGAATATCCGCAGTAGACTGTGTTTTCTTAAATCCATACTGATCGTGAGAAAGAAGTTTAACATTAACGAGGTGACGGACTCTCGCTAGCTTGATTAAGGATTCAGAGATTTTAGTATAGCCGGAGAATCCAAGCCAGTCAAGGTGATGTGCATTAAAATCCCTAAATTGGGCACTCGAGTCAAGTGAGAGTTCTGTATCTATGCTTTCAGAGACAAAGTTAAGCAGGGTACAGTCCTGGGTCAAAAGAGAACGCTATAAGAAATATAAGTAACTAACGCTGTGCTGTAAGGTTAATCTAAAGCACATGTAGGCTTGATCATCTGATTCTAGGCTATGTTCTCTATTCAAGGGGAGGGTGTTCCGAACATAAACTCCTAGCCTGTGCATATGATTGGCAGAGTCTTTACTGTAGAGTGGGAGGTATTCAGCCATTTCAAAATGGTGTGAAGAGATTGTGGATTGTAGGTGTGTTTCACTTAGTACTAAGATATCCGGGGAGTTTACTAGGAGAAAGGTTTTTACGTCATTGATGTTGGTTCTAAGCCCCCGGATATTTGTGAATGCTAGCTTCAAGGACGGAGGCGAAGATATTTGTAGGTGGGTGTCTGGTTTAGGTTTGTTTCTTTTTCTTTGTATTGTTATTTTGTTTTAGATAGAGTGGGGAGGGCAAAGTGGATGTTTGTTTGGTGCCAATAAGCTCATACAACCAGACCATTAGTCGAGACTTGATCCATGGGGTTTGTGGCCTCGGAGAAGCCCAGTGAATATAACTGTAGGGTCCTTTTCCATGCACGATATGTCGCGTATAGTTCCCCAGGTATACAACTTTTGATAGAGTAGCCGCTCTTAGTGCTACCTGAGTGGTAGGGCTCCTGTACTACCAGTCGGAAACAGCAGCCAGACAAGCTGTTTAACCTGCAACCTTAACCTGTCGGAACAAGAGCGACCCAGTCTTGTCATGTAAGACTTAGTGACAAAAAGGTTTTCTCAAGTTGCCCAGATAGAGAGAAAGAGAGACAGCGTTCATTGTCCTAGTCAGGAAATAATGGCAAGCACTGGGTGTCTTTGAGGTGTCCCTGTGCTAGTACCTCGTAGCCTGACTACTAGACAAACAAAAGTGCGAAGGCCGGGCGATAGGCAGAGCCCATGTACTCTTTAAGTAAGTTTAGGTTTGCAAACCGAATATTTTGTTTGAGACTCCAGCTCTAGGAAGGTTGTTGATCAGCGGTTTGCTGCCAAGATATAAGTAGTCAGTAGCACAGTTTTTATATCAGAGGTTTCCTCCTCATGAATGGATGACCTGACAAGATCTACGGGTCTATCATCTAGAGAGGGGTAATCCTGCACCCGTGTACTAGTCAGGTTTTTCAGAGCCCCCGCAGGTATTAAAAAAAAAATTAAATGAGATAACAAGTTAAAATTAATAAAAATACCAGTCATATTAAAAGCATGCAAAGAAAACTTAACTAAACTTTAGCGAATCTATTCAATTTTCAAGGCCATGTGTTGGCAGCATTTATTTTTAGACTAGTAATTATTTTTTATTTAAAAAATCTTTCTGTGTATGATCGTTTGAACTAACCTGATAACTATTAAATGTATATTCGTATAAAAACAACAAAAAACAAAAAATAATTATTAGGTGTCAGCCAAAGGAAGAAACTCCTGCTTAATAAATATGAAGTTGTCTGCCCCTGTCGGGAGAAGAACACTTTTGCAAATAGCAGAATAAAAACAAGTTTTCTTTATTCAATCGTTATTAAGTAAATTAACAAATTAAACGATTTTATGGTTAAAACACTTTTATTTTGTTAATATTTTCCTCATGTCGTACGATAGTGAATGAATGTAAAAATATGTTTGAACGAATTTTAGGAATTCTAAATCACTGCAGTCACATGATTTTATTGGGAGTAAAATAATATTTTAAGTAAATGATGAAAATTTTATTTTATTCAACACTGTTTTATCATAAGCGTAAAATTAGCTGAGATGTTGCTTAAAATTGACACTGATTGAAAATCTACAAAATTGATAGATTCACTCGCATCAAAATCTTTTTGCTGTAATTTCAATGTTTCCCTAAAAATGAATGTAAGAAAATATTTGCTTACAATAAATAAATGCAAACTGAAATAAAATTTTGAAAGTTTTCATATCGTGATGGATTTAGTTTTTGTCTGTTTTTAACTTTTCGAGTTATAAAATGTGAAACTAACCTTGTTGTAAACGATTCATTTAACAAAAGTTTCTGGGAGGAAATTGAGAGTTCATACTTTTCCAAGCAGAATTATTACTGCATAAATGCCTACAAAAGATGCGATAGGATTTGAACTTGACACAGCCGATTCCAGAGTTTGCATCATTATCCATTATTCCAATAACACACAGCTTGTATGACACAACGATACCCTAGGGGCTGGCTAGTATGCATCTTAGTTATGATGCTAGGCCCTACGTAGAAACGAAGTGGAGATATAAGACTAGTACATGTATTGGACGCGAATCGACTATCTAAACAAGGCGAGAAGATGGCGTCGAAATATCTGGAAAAGCAGCTTAGGTTGTCAAACCAAATTATATCCAAACAAAGAAACACATTTACCAGGTGCTGCCTCGGAATTTGGTCAAAATCTCTTAGTCACTAATGAATGTCAAAACTTGGGAGGTCGCGCGTAAACGCCCTCCCAATGGAGACAGAGAAGGAGAATAGGTGTTTTATGATAACAATAATATCTAAAGGAGAAATCCAAATTGTCCGTATCGTGCGCCCCGCCCAACTCCGAGAGAGGAAGAGAGACAGGGAAGAGTAATTACTTTTTTAGAGAGAAATCCCATTTATCTGTTTAAAGAAGCGCGCCCCCTTCCCAGTCCACTGAGAGAGAAAGAAGTATTAGAGAAATAAGTTGGAAAAGGAAAGGGTATGAAATACACCCTTTCAGTAAGAGAAAGGTTTTAGAATCAGTTCTCCAGAGACAGGCGAAGAAAAAAAGGCAGAACGAACTGGGATTTCGACCCAAGCGGCTCGTGTTAGTGAGAGCCCCCCGGACTCAGCCATCGTTTTCCAAACATAGATTAATGACTTAATTAAGAACTTGCAATTGTAAATGAATTCACACGCAGAGAGACGACGAAATAGTCGAATGCAAAAGACATTTTATCAAAAGATAGATTTCAAATCCAATGTAAAATCAATTCTTTTCTTTAATTGTTAATAATTATTTTCATCCAAAAAAGACCTCGCCGATGTTGTTGAATTTTTCCTATTATCGATTTGTCCTGCTTGAATAACCTTGCCTTCACAGACTCAACGAAGCTATCATCGTCATCATCCGACCAGAGGAAATTTGACATATCCTTTTTTTATTGCCACTACGACGATCATCGGCCAAAGAGTGTTCATGGTCTGGCAAGATCTCTGTGTAGAGAAGCAGAGGTGTGAGCACAGATACACAGACGGCGAGCAGGGTACATGTTTATAACAGGCTCCACGACGCGGAACAGAGTGGGTATCTGTTATACTTGGCATCACGATCAGGATATCAAACACCTGTGCGTGAGTGGCCGACAACGAATGACACGGTGTCGAAGAGAGTGGGGTACCTTTACACTTGCTTCAGAGTGATAAAAAACAGTTTTTTGAGGTTTTCCTAAAAAAAAATCGGTCTTTTCGTTTATCAATAAATTGTTGAATGCAAAAAGTGTCCATTTCATTTGGTTCCATCTGCCTTTTAAATTAAACGTTGCTTGAGGTATCCGATAAACTATTAAATTATCCACATGATTGCATATCAATCAAAAAGTCTGAAAAATTATACTTTCACTAAAGCCTTCATATTTATTTACAGACATGGCGACAATGTATTGATAATTTGACATAACTGATCGACTGCAAGCACAAATAAATAGGCTTGACATCTAAATAGCAACAACTTGGGCACCAAAAAAATCAAAGCTGCCAACAACATCAAGAGAACATTCAGAGAAAACACTACGGCAGTATGAACTGTTCAGCATTGCTTCATTTAAATTTCATAATATAATTCCCATATGTGAAACATGTTATCATGGGATAGCTTCCCTACGGGTTATAACATGGTCATCTTTAAATCCAATTTCAAGAAATACTTGTCATAAAGCGTCCTCATAAGTGATCAAACTTAATTAATTCCATTCATTACTCTCAATCCTCTCATAATATTCTTAATCATTCAACTGATAATCATTCCATCTTATTAACCCTTATCCTCAAGTGGTTTTTATTCTTAAGAAGTGGTGTTATTAGTAAATATTAAAAAAATTGATCTTAATAATGAACCCAGGAGAAGGACCTCAACCTGTTCTTGATGATGAATTATTGAAAGTAGTAGCCAATAGACCACGGACAACAGTTTGATAATTTGCCTAAGACTTTCATATTTCAACCATGCATAAAGCAATATGGAAGGTAAAAAAACTGGAAAATGGGTGGGTTAGCCTTAGGGTTAAGGTTAGGGTTAGGGTTAGGTTATGTGGGTTTCATATAAACCTAATAGAGCTCAGAAAATGTGGCATCTTTAAGTTTGTTCATTGCATATCTATTAGGTAACTGCGACTAAACTTTGAGAACTGGTGTATGAAGTTTGGCAGCATCCCGCATATTCTCCACATATATTCCACCGACAGATTACGATTTATTTAAGCCTTATGAGCTTGACCTCCGCCAGAAAAGCTTTAGCAATAGAGAAGTAATCATAACCACTAGAGATTTCTATCGACACAGGATCTCGTCTTTGTTTGATCCTTCTAAAAAAGTTATTCATTTGAGTATTGATTCACTCCTCTCCAGGAGTTAGGCACAAGGCCAGTTTTTATCTTACTCCCACAAGTAAAATGTGAGCCGAGGTCGGGTCGGGAAAGTGGGGTTTGTAAAGGCAGCGCCCGAGAGGTGAGCACTCTGACCATTAAAAATTATCTTGGCAGTCCCGTCGGCATTCCCCAGTAGGAGCGCCTCAGGCAGTAAGCAATAAAATTACTCCTCCCCGAAGAGGGGAGGCGAAGCCTGGGAGTGTGCACCTCCTAGAACTGCACAGGACAGACCCATAGACCAGCGTAAATCAAGCCCCGAAGGCCAAAACAATACCAGTCTATGGGGTGCAGTATCCACCGGAACAGATACTACACTTTGATTTTGAGTAGATGATTAGATTTTCATTAAATTATTGTTCGTTTTATTTATATCTACACTTATTTTTTGATTTCGATTGCAAAACGACCTTCATTAAAACTAGATCATCTCAAAAGCATTTGTATAGTTTTGTTTGCGTGAAACTATTTTTAAATATTGCAAGGATGTGAGTAGCTAATGACAAACAAAATAAGCTGAAATTGACATGAATTTCCAAACTTGCATGCCCCCCTCCCCATGTTGTTTACCACTGTATTAGATTGAAGCAGCATAAGACGTTTACTATTTTAACATTTCAGTGCTGTGTGAATTTGATATTTTGCCATTTCAAAAACAAATTTCGAGACTTTTCTAATTTCGAGAATTACATAATTTCGGAAATGAGAAAAATGATTCTAAAATAAATGAACTTATTTTAACTTTTCTCATTTATATGAAAAATATATATTTTAAATACATTATGTTAATTGTTCCAAAACTTTGCAATTTCCAAAGTTCGAGAAGCCGCCAATGTGTCCACACCAATTCATCAAAATAATAATGAGCATTCGGTACTGCTGCACTTTTAATACAAAGATTATCATATGTAACAGAAGGCACATACATAAATCCGTTTAGTTAATGATTTGGGGCAAATATGGGTCTCTGTTGTTAGAAAACAACATTTTATTCTGATAATAATTTTTTGTTAAATATTGATCAGGACTAAATATAAAAATCAAACAAATTGATGAAAAATAAAATTTTGTTTTCTAACAACAGAGACCCATACGCCACTCCCGTCAAGCAGCACCCTTACTACGTCAACTCACATTAGGCAGAGGTAATATGCTAAGAGGTAGAGCACATGCTCGACCATGATATCATTGAGCCTAGCCAAAGTTGCCTGTCATCACCATGTGTCTTGATCAATAATAAACCCAACGGTTCAATCCGGTTTTGCACTGACTATTGCAAGGTAAATTCTATCGCCCGAACAGACTCTCAACCTATCTCTAGGATTGATGACTGCATCGATACCGGTTCTTGTTAGATCACCAAAATTAAGCAACGTTGAGTCTGGTCAGTACCAGATGGGTGACCATTTAGAAATACCAGGCGTTGTATGTAGGAGGACGTCAATATTTAAAAAAAAAATTATTATCGAAATGCACCAAGATTCTACAACTTTACAATTTGTGGACCTATGCCCTAAACTGGATTATTTTTTAAAAGATCGGCCGCTTTTTTTCATGACATTGTGATTGTAAAGAATCAAAGATTCTTATTGAAATAAATAACAGAAATAAAAATTTCACTAAAATCATCCAACCATACACTAGGAATACTAAACAAAATTCCATGAAATTGATACTTCAGGTGGTCGATGTCTGACGTTAGACAAGTCGCTTGAACATTGCATCTGAAATCTTTAATAAGTTTGCATAGCTTCCCTGTTCAGCAATAACACCTCCATTCAATACAATAACCTGGCATTACGGATGGTTAAACGATCACACGCTCCAATGCTTTTTGGACAATATGCTCACTTTTAGAATCCAAAGCACTTGTAGCTTCATCCCAAATCAGAATCTCTGGATTCTTTAATATAGCGCAGGCAATTGTTTTTCTTTGACGTTGTCCTCTTGACTGACTGTTTACTGGTTCAGTCAACAATTCTCTTTTAGTGAAAACATAGAGCTCACACAGACAATTATTCCATAAGCTGTGTCATTTTCTGTCGAAAATATAAGTGCATGTGTTTCAGTCGAATAATCATCATATTTTATTATGCCAATACTGGATCCATCGTTGGGCATCAAGGTTACGGTCAATCGAATCTTGTTAAGTACAAATTGGTCCATCACTGCAATCACTAAGGATGTGTTCCAGTGTCTGTCTTGAATTTCCACAAGGGCAGTTGCTTCTTGTTGCTGGTCTCCACCTGTGTAGGCTGCTGGCTCGGTTCAGGGTCACCCAGTCCTTTCTTGGGAGATCAGTTCCATGTGGGAGATATTCCCTGGGTTCTTGGATAGCTTCGTTCAAGTAGTCATTCTAATCATTCCATCTGACAATGTGGTAGTTCAGTGACCATGCAGGGTCAAAGCTCTCTTTGGTCATGAAACTGCTTCTTGATTTCAATCTACCTCTTGGTTGTCCCTGGCCAGTAAGGGGGTTGATTCTGTCGGTTTCCTGTTTGTATTTTGGATTCTCACATGGGCATCCCTTCGGATATGGGTAGATGCCATGCCAGCCAATCTGTACTAGTTACTAGTTTATTGATCCTATAATATGCTATATATCTGCTTGCAGTTTTGTCGTATCAGATGTGCACGGTTCTTCGAATATGTCAGATATCCAGACTGTATTCTTGCAGAAGGAGGCTCCAGCTCAGTATTGTATTCTTACTTTTCATTCGATGTAGGAAGGTAAGGGGGTGTGGTCAATGTATTGTGGGTTGGCTTGACAATAATATGTACACGTCGAAGTTTTGCAATCTAAGGACTAGGGTTAAGGTTTGTTTCTCAATGGTCGAGTAATTCCACTGAAACGCATTAAATTTTCGGAAGAAATAAGTGACAGGGTGTTCCATACCGGTCGAATCGACCTGAAGTAGAACAGAACCGATACCATGATCACTGGCATCAACAGCTAAACAGAAGAGTTGTAAAAAGTCGGGAGCTTCTAAAACATGGCTGAAGTATAATAACGATTTGATATGGTCGAAGGAGTTCAGGCAAAAACGGTCCAAGTAAATTTGGCCTTTTAGTTAACTATTGAGTGATGCAATATCAGAGAAATTCCGACAAAGGTTTCTGTAATAGCTCGCCATGCCAAGGAATCATCTTAGACTTCTAATATTGTGCAGGACTTGGACGTCTAGGATGCTTTAGATTTTGGCATTGATGGGTAAGATTTTTGTATAACCGATGGTATGTTCCAGATAGGTCACTTCGGCTTTTCCAAACTCGATTTTCGATAGGTGGATAGTGTAGATAGTTGGACAGTGTAGATGACAATGTCGTCGATGTAAGTCTCGACATTGGATAAATCCTCCAGGTACTGATTTATTATTTTTTGGAATGTGGCCTGGTAATTTTTCATACCAAAGGGCATGACTCGGCATTAATATTATCCCTATGGTGTGATGAACGCAGATATCTCCTTGGCACAGTTGGTAAGGTGGGCACACGAGTAGCCTTTTAACAGATCCAGCTTGCCTACTCTATCGACGCAGTACCTGCCCTGGTACAGAATTCACCCTGAGCAGGTTGAACCGGCTTCCTTAAAGCAGCCCTCAGTCACATTTATATCCCAGTTAGGGGAGATGATGACGTTAAATTTTTGCAGTTCTTGCAGTAAGATATTGACGTCCTCCTACATACAACACCTGGTATTTCTAAATGGTCACCCATCTGGTACTGACCAGGCTCAACGTTGCTTAATTTTGGTGATCTAACAAGAACCGGTATCGATGCAGTCATCAATCCTAGAGATGGGTTGAGAGTCTGTTCGGGCGATAGAATTTACATTGCAGTAGTCAGTGCAAAACCGGATTGAACCGTCGGGTTTATTATTGATCAAGACACATGGTGATGACAGGCAACTTTGACTAGGCTCAATGATATCATGGTCGAGCATGTGCTCTACCTTTTAGCATATTACCACGTAGTAAGGGTGCTGCTTGACGGAAGTGGCGTTTCAAATATCCATGTCATGTTGGAGGATAGCTGTCTGTTTGGGAGTATCCAGGAAGAACTTGCGGAAGTCGCGAATAAGATCAGCCATCTCTTCCCTCTCGCCATGTATCAAGTGAACAATCACGAACGTAAAGTTAATTAGAATCTTTGAGTTTCATAATCTCAGAGGGTGGTCAGTCTTTCATACAGCTTCTTTGACGATGTCTGGGTAAGTCTATGGCCAAATCTTGTTTCGGCTAAGACAGTGTAAGGTTTGTCCCTTTTATGATAAGGATTCAGCATATTTATGTGGTCCATTTGTGTGGCCTTTCAGCGATCTGGCATTTTGATGACATAGTTAAGGTTGCTGGCTTTTTGTTCGATCTTGTACAGACCGTGGAATCGAGCCTTGAGGGGATGACTGGATATGAGCAACAGAACTGGAATCTTGTCCCCAACTTCAACAATTTGAGGGACGGTGTTTTTGTCATACCGCTTTTTTCGAGACAGGCTGGTTTGAGTTGGGTTCTTATAATTTGAATTCACTTTTTCTTGCTGTCAATGGAAATAATTCAGGATAGCTTAAAAATCTCTACAATTTTTTCTTCTTCTTCTAGAGTGTATCGATACTCAATGGCTGACTGTAATTTAACAATCTCAGATGTTTCGTATTAGAAATTCCTCTATGCCTTCCATTTTTTAAAAGAATGTGGCCTGTATCACATTCGATTTAACTAATTGCTTAATTATTGGTATTGAGAGATTAATTATTTCTCTCTAAGAAATTCCAATAGAAACCAAACAGCCAACCATAGTACACTCTTGAACGTGCTGCCGCCATTGCTTACAGAAACCACTATTTCAATTGCTTTCAACGAACTAAACCCGCCTTTAGGACTGCCCACAACCACTGCAAAAGAGTTATAGAAAATGCGACAGAGTCCTATGCTCAATTCATTAGATCTAGAGTGGCTGATCAGAAGTTTGGTTCCCATGAGTTTTGGTGAATAACAAACAGGGTCCTGTAAAGATGTAAGACCTCTATTTCAACCATCCTTAATGGGCCAGGGATGATTTCCTCAATATCCGATACAGACAAACTTTTTGGAAGGAAGTTTGCATCAAATTCCACCCTTTGCGATCAGGGACGCCTACCTCTTGAATTTGACTGTAAAGACTCTGAGCGACATCCATCTGTCCGGAATAATGTCAAACTTATCAAAAACCTTGATGCCAGCAAGATGATAATTGGTCCTGATAACGTTCCAATCATAGTGCTTACAAAGCTGAAACCAGAACTAGCTTGGAAAACTTCGCCAGTCTGCCCAGTAATAAAAATACTGGAGATCGGTCGTCTGCATCTCAGTACACACCAATCAGTCCCTGTTCATCATGAGTAAGTTGCTTGAATCTGTGATGAATCAAGAAGTTGTCAACCAACCGCAAAAACAATCTACTCAGTGACAAGCAATATGGATTTCATCCTGCAAGATCAACAGCTGGTGTGCTGACTGTAATATCACACAGGATCAGTGAATCTATTGATGGGGGCCTTCGTTTCTAGAGCAATAGCTATTGACATATCAAAGGCATTTGATAGGGTTTGGCATAAAGGTTTACTTCACAAGCTTGCGAGCTAGCTATGGAATATCTGGAAATGTCTTCTCAACTATAAAATCCCTTCTTTCTGATAGGTTTATAAAAGTAGTCGTTGATTGGCAGAAGTCTGAAGCACATAGTATCAACGTCAGTGTGCCTCAAGGATCTTTTCTGAGACCAACCCTCTTCCTGGTCTTCATCAATGATCTCGCAAATCATATTCTAAGATCATTCGTTGACATTTATGCAGATGACACAACTATTTATGGCAATACTTCGAAGAGCATTAGTGATAAAGATCTTTCTGATTCTTTTTCTACGACCTGGAGCACACTGTGCAATGGGGGAAAAGATGGCTGGTTACTTTTAATACGGCAAAAACCAAGCTTCTCTCCTTTCACCACCAACGCTCTGATCCTCACTTTGTCCCAATTGAAATGAATGGCTCAATTCTTTTTATAGAAATCGCTCCAGGCATGAAGCAACGATATCTGGGGAGGTGCCACTCAGAGCACCCTTCCTACCTTGACAGAATACAAAATCGACTTCGAAATCTAGTGGGGGGGATGTCATTATCTCTTCTCTACAGCCTCATTCTCACGAAAGAGAGGCTGTTAGTCTTTCTCTACTCTACTGTTATTTTCATGGTAGGTGCTCGACCAAGCTCCAATCTATTGTGCTCTCTTTTAAAATACTCATAACAAAAACTCGTCTAGTTACAACCACTATAAATCATTTTCCTTCCTTCCTTTGTGTACGAAAAACTAAACGAAACTTCTAAGGCAAAGTTTATTTTTTTAAGAACTGCCCGGGGCTGCTTCCATGCTGACTACAACGTTTTCAAGTTTAATGCTAACAAATTCTTGATCAATTGCTGACCAGTTACAGCCATCATTACAAATCTCCTCGACGTTTGCTTCACCATCTACCTGACAAACGCAATAACCCTTATCCTCGAGTGGCCTTTGGAACTTCATTAGCTGTGACTCATTCGTACATAAAAACACATTGCCACAGGACTACTTCCCTTTAGACGACAACATGATCCCCTTAAATCCAATGTCAACAAATACTTGTCGAGCCGTCCTCTTATGTAATCAAATTTTGTGCTTTCCATCTATCCTTTTCAACTCTTGCATAGTCTAGTTCAGTGCCCAACTGACAATCTCATTAATCCTTATGCTCGAGTGGCTTTTGGCTTTGGTAAATAGTGACTCATTAACATTGTTTTTAAAAAAACGAAAGAAAATATATCAAAATCATCAAATAAAATAATTATTACCAGAACTCCCCACAAAGACAGAAAATCCAGATCTGATTCTGAATATATTTATTATTTATATGCATACACAGCTAGAATAATGCCAGAAACATCATAGTGGCCTGCCTGTAAATGTTTCCATTAAACAACACCATTTTCATTCATTATCTCTTTGTTCTCATTAGGTGAGTATCAGAAAATGTATTTAATATTTAGACAACTGGATTGTCTCCCTTGTTTAATTGACGGTTGGTAAGTCACCTCATTCGATTAGTCCAGGCTTCTCAAATTGATCAATCACCGGACTACTGGATTGAAAGCCAAAATGACAAACAATCTGTAAAATGTACTTCTTCTATGAATCAAGAAATGCTTTCTCTGATGTTAGTCATAGATATTGGAACCGTCTCCTTTGTAAGTGAAACTTTCTCCTAGTTAAGTTGCAAACATTTTTGCAAATGCATCTTCTTGCATTTATTGTCAATATATATATATATATATATAGTCATCCACATACAGACTGTTTCGCTGTATCACAGCTCTTCAGTGCTGCTAGACCAACTAGTGCCTCAAGCCAGGATTGAAACTCAACCGTCGAGCTGACAGTCGGCCCTCTACCCCTACGCTATCATGCTGAATGTAAGTAGAATCTCAATGTAAACATTGTCAAATGCCGGTAGCTCGAATTGGTTTTACCAAATGAGCTATGCCTTTTCATCTCGTGGCAAATGGCGATTCTCTTACGATAAGCTCTACACGAGAAAGTACACAAACTCTCACTGAAAAACCATGGGCAAACTAATATACACACACACATTTACAATGCCTACTGAATTTACACACACGCAAGCTCACACGGCACCAGCAGAAATGAACATGTTTATTCAAATTCTCCTACAGAGAAAAACATCTTTTTCTTCACATAGAACATTATTGGGACACACTGAACTCTGATTCATTTATTTTTCACTGTTCTTAACAAGTTGTTAATAAAAGCTAATTATTTTAGTCTAGATTGATTTTGTCATTCTTTCTTTGATATTGCCTTTCCATCTACAAGCAGATGGAAATTTATCTTTTATCTCTATGGATATAAAATGCATTCCTGAACCATACTGTTGGATACTCGTTTTCCATCTAGAGTGAAATAATCACTCGAATGCTGTATTAGGAAAAAAACAAATATGTATTATTCGGATTATTCTGACCACGGTTCTTATCCTGGAAGACTTAACCTCCGGCCTTCTTTAGGTGCGTCTTGTCGAACTCGGGAATCTTTCTGTCGAGCCTGGGAATACGTACATAATTTTGAATGCAACTCTTTGTTTAATCCACAGAGATAGCTTGTTCCCGTTTCATAAGCCATGACTTGGTAGAAGTTTCAAGTAGTGTTCGTAACTGTATTCTTAATATCGCCCGTACTGAGGATTGAACCTTCAACCTCCAGAAGACTGTCACTTAAAATTGATTATTACTTAGCACTTTTATCCGTTGCACCACGAGTCCTTATGGACAATCCTAATATAAATTAAACAAATGGTTGCGTTCGAAATTCCATACAGATTCTTGTGTTCGACAAGACGCACCTAAAGAAGGTTGGAGGTTACATCGCACTAATAAAATCCAAGATGAGAACAGTAGTCCGTATAATCCAAATAATACAAATAATCAATCCCCATCTAAAAAAATTCTGAAACATATTATCATGTTATTGTTTCACTTAAAGTATGTCTATATTTGGGCTAAGGCGAAAGAGTGTGTGTGGATGAGCGTAATATCACTGGTATAGACGTTCGAGTGGACAGGGAAAAAGAAACTGATTCTAATTTTCTTCACGCTGCCCCAATCTTGCCCTTTAGATGTATTTGCTTTTATTACTCGTGTATTCTCTGCTTGTTTATATCATGTTTAAAAATCAATCCTTGTTTTCTTTTGCACCTGTGCCAGTGGTGTACAAAGTGGTCGGCTTTCAGCGATCTCCTTAGAGCATGCCGTACATCTCCTTAGAGCATGCCGTACATCTCCTTAGAGCATGCCGTACATAACACCAAATCGTATCCAATGTACATTTAAAAGAAAGACACATCAAATGTGTCTTCTTTTTTTAATTATTCACATCTGTTGCTAAGGAAAAATGGTTGGATCATTCCACCGCTCCAGAAAGTATCTCACTCCTGGCACAAACCTTTACCTGTATAAGAGTCAGATACGTCCTAAGATGGAGTGCTTGGAGCACTCTTTCCTGCTTTTAAAGAGTATAAAATCTACTTCGAAATCTTGTGGGGATGTCTTCTTTTCCTCTCTACAGTCTCTTTCTCACAGAAAAGAGGTTGCTAGTCTTTCTCTACTATATCGTTATTTTCATGGTAGGTGCTCGAATGAGCTCCAATCTATGGTCCCCCCCCCCCTGTAAAACATTCACAGCATAAAAAAAAATCGTCTAGCTACAACCACTGTAAATAATTTTCCTTTCTTCATCTGTGTACTTAAAACTAAACAGAATTTCCACGAGCAAAGTTCTTTCCAAGAACTACCCGTCTGTGGACCACAATACCACGGGACTGCTTCCTAGCTGACTACAACATAATCGTTTTCAAGTCCAATGTTAACACGTTCTTGTTGAGGCGTCTTATTAATCCTCTTAAATAATCACATTTTGCCCAGTTTCAACCATTTTCTCCTATAATCAAGGTGCTGTCTCACAGTCTACATGACAAACTCATTAACCCGTATCCTCGAGTGGCTTTTGGGACTTAATAAGTCATTAGTAAAATAAAAATAAAAAATTTTTTTAAAAAAAGAGAAAAAGAAAATTACAATTTTTTCATGAAATTCACTCCAGACAAGGCATGAAGTACCTTCATGTAAGGAGCTAAAAAAAACGAAAGATCATTGAGTTTCATAATAACAAAAAGGGAGAGGAATGTATAATCACTTCAAAACAAGGTAGTCTTTTAACTGACGCTGATAAATTCAGAGGCAAAAAGAATCGAACCGAAATATTAGCAACACCTGAAATACCTCAAGGGACACACATCCATGCACAATGTGGCATTTAAAAATACGCCAACATTTAGTGAGAGCTGATGAAATAGCCTCTCAAAGAGCTACCCTATGAGTTTTGTCTCGTGTACTATCACCCGGGAAGTTCCGGCCAAAAACCACTACCACCTTTCCCTGTACCAATGGTACTTGACTACCTTCATTATCTGTCATTAATCAGGCAAATCAAATCTGAAAGAGACCCCACCACCACCACCAGCGTCCAATCAATTGTTATCAACGATGTAATTATGTCTTTGGATTTCATCATTCTGCCTTACTTGATATATCCTTGTTAAGATAACAACAGAATGTTAGGCATTCGTCTGTTATTCTTTTTATCGGCCATATCAGCTCTTTTGAAGGTGGGTAAGAGTTCATTTGTAGAAAAGACATACATTTCTCTCGTTCTGTTTTAGTTACATAAATAAATGAAGCAGTTCATTTTATCGGATCAAAGGTTTTGCTGCTAAGCGAGATTAGGTTTGAAACCGTTCGATATGTTTCAAGGACAAAATTGCCAATATAATTATCATCAGTAGTTGTGGCAGATCTTTGCAATTCCTGACAATTACCCGTGGTTGACCTATAAATCGACGGTTACCCACGTTAAACGCTCGTGTTAAAGTCGTGAGATTGAAGCTCAATGACTTGCTGGTTATCGATTATTGGAAATCATTGAATGATGCTGTGTCACTCTAAGTAACTCTGAATATCGGATATATTAGGGGAAATATAAATTTGACCACTGTGAATTGATGAAGGAAAAGTAGATTTTCGGATGAATCATTATCATCGTCATCATCATCATCATCATCATCATCATGACACGAGAAGAAATAATATTTTGGTTTTGAATGAACAAAAGTTTCTGTGAATGAAAAACGATTCAAGCGATACTTACCTTTTAGGAGAAAAGTAATTTATTTTATTTAGAAGAAGTGGGTGTCGATCACTGAGAAATTAAGTTTTTTTTCTTTTTGGAAAAGATGGGTGCCGGGCGCTGCGAAATTACTATTTATTCAATCAGGAAGGTGAAATGTTCAATTTGATTAAATCAATTTTGACCACTGTGATTTGATGAACCATTAGTAGATTTTCGGATGAATCATCATCATCATCATCATCATCATCGTCATCGTCATCATCATCATCATCATCATCATCGTTTTACATGTTAGCCTGTGATGGGAGGCTTTTAGAATCTGACTTCCAAACTAGCCTATCTCTAGTCACGTCTTTATCCCTCTTTCTCTCAAGTCCATCTTTATCATTTCCTACCATGTTTTTCTTGACCTTCTCTCTGAATTGGCCCTGTTAACTCAATTGTTCTACATTTACTAACCCAAGAACTCTCATCCATTCTATCAATGTGGCCATAAAATCGAAGTCTCCTGTTATGCCTGCATCTCCTTATACTGTCCAGATAAGAGATATATGTTAGAGGTATTAAACGATAGGGAGAAAGAGAGACGGAAAGAAAGATGAGTACAAAATCTTCCCTGCAGACTACAACCTGGTCATCATCAAATCCAATGTCAATAAATATATGTCAAACTGTCTTCTTATGTAATTAAGTTTTCTCCATTCCATTCATCATTTTTAATTCTCTCATAATGTTATCCATAATTCAACTCACAATCGATCCATCTCATTTACCCTTATCCTCCAATGGCTTTGGACTTGATAAGTGGTGAATCATTAGTAAAACATGACATGGGAATGGCAGATGAGTAGACAGACATTTGTTGTCAAATTTAGTTAGCAATAGACATGGAGTTGGGATGCATTTTGTTCTCTGTGTCTCTCTCGCTATTTCCTTTTTCATCAAAAAACGAATTTGTATATGAAAGTAAACTAAAAGCTATATTCAGAAATAAAATGGTGCCACTTATTTTAATCAGCAAACATAAACTACAGAACGACATCAGACGATGCCAGAAGGTAGAAAGAATTAACCCGAGCCAACATGAAAAATATATTGAAACAACTTTTCCATTTTCTCGATATACCTCCATACCTATATAACATTATTACACTAAGAAGATTGGCTGATATTGTGATTTCAGACAGCGGTGAGGCAATTTCTTTTAACTTTGGGTAATTCACTAATATTAATGTTTGTCATACTCTGATTTCATGGCAATATTTGGTCATGAGTGACTTAAAAACTTAATTTTCCATGTAAATTAGATTTAGTGAAAAAGGATTTTTCATTAGAGGCTTTGTTAGAGGTCAAGGTGACGTGTAAAGGAAGTTACGTCATGGCAGGAAGTGGTGTGGCAAAGACGCAAGATAGATCCTGGCTTTTGAGTGTTCGTAGTTGAAGCGAACGGACGTCTTTTTTTTAGGAACTTCCACCACTCCTAGGTAGACTTTTTAGAAAATGTGATTTGCTGAGTTTCCGACATGTGATTCTCCCCT
The DNA here is from genome assembly GCA_963556195.1 of Sepiola atlantica. Taxonomy (NCBI): domain Eukaryota; kingdom Metazoa; phylum Mollusca; class Cephalopoda; order Sepiida; family Sepiolidae; genus Sepiola; species Sepiola atlantica. The sequence continues at coordinate 245,335,646 of OY744515.1, read as the reverse complement.
AACAGTTTTCTACAGCGCTCAGCCGAAGTTAGAAATTAGAAATTTCGGATAAACTACATATTCCCTAGGTCAAGAGATGTCGGAAAAGGGAATGGTTGAGGATATATGCATCTAGTTTTAAAAGTTTAGGGAAGATTTTTTAGGTAGGGATTAGCTCCTGTTGGAGGATTGATGAGCGGTCCCGTTTGGTAATTTCATATTGTTGTTGCTTTTAATTACTTCGATTATTACAACTACAAAGAGATGACTATTACTGCTACTAATACCTTGAGCTGACGACCTACAATCTGTCACGAAAATGTCGACGAACAATCTTGTACATTCGAACGAATTGGCCATGTAACTTTACGAATGGCTTATTAGTGTTGTAACGTTACATCACACAGATGGAGGAACTTCTGTTTCCTCAGCTACTTCTTTCTGTGGTGAAATGCATCACTCCAAATCTCTGAGTACCATACTCCTCGATCCGCTATCAAAGGACGTGTTGCTGTCAGAGTTTTCTCTTCTTGTAGTTAATGCATAGAATAAGCGCAGATCCTTCACATAGTGGGACACTCTTACTTACTTGAACTTAAAACAGTATTCAGTTGAGCCGGTCCCATTCATCCTTGCCACTGCATTCCTCATGAAGGTCGACCAAACTTGACGATTTGAAGTCAACGATTGGCTGATCTCTACCCACTCAATATTCTAATAGCGAACTCAGTATACACGGGGCCAAGGTTGTTACAGGTTAGCTTTAACCGTCATTAGTCAGGGTTTTTGTTGTCCACTACATCACTTTTTCCAACCTGGAGGAGAATTGGGACAATTGCTTAGTAGATGAACTTTCCTAGTTGATAACAATGGGTATTACCCAGCCAGCACAGACGTCTCGTGAAGGTGTTAACTTAGCAGAGGAAATGTACTGAGTTGTTTAAGAGAAAGTGCCGTTATCGGACACAGAGGGTGCGGTGCAGACAGTGATGATCGAAAGTGAAGACTGAGACTATACAAGGAACAGCAGTGATTAAAACAGCTGAAATTTTAAGGAAAATCTTCGAATGCGGAAACCAACCCACATAGACTATGAATGCTAACAAGCCACATGGAAGTTACAATAGAAATAACACAAAAACATAGACAGAACACCACCTGAACCAAGGGAACTGAAACTGCAAGAAATCTCATAAAATGCCCACCCACTCCCCAAAAAAGAAGATGGTCGTAAAGGAGCAGGGAAAATGGAAAGACCGACAAGGGAGAACACTAACCTGACCTTCATTAGAAGGATGCACAGTGTAATGGGACCTTATGGAGGCTTATTGCCATTCAAATGCCATAAGATCCCAATGGTCTTTACCAGTGAAATATCAATGGTAAACGACTGTAGCGATAATGCAAAATCATTTGCAATGGTTATCAAAAGAGGTCAAGAGTACTGGAAATCTGGGGGGACTTGTTTTTGTCACTCAGACTCCAGGGAACATCACCGATTATTATCAGTGAGCAATCACTGATGATGACCTGTGTTAGAACTCTTAGTGAGTACAGAATAATAATTCCTTTACATCTTTACATAAGGAACCCAGCAGAACCAGAAAAAAGTTTGAGAAATAATTCGTTCGCATTTCGACAGCAGAAAACGGTATGAAAATAATTGTTAATGGAATTCCATTCAAATATCTGAAATTATTAAGATAACACGGATTATTTAATCTGTTTTTAAATGTTTTATTAGCATTCACACATGAATTTCTTTTCTTAACTTACTCTTCAAATTAACTGCCCTCAATAAAAAAAGAAACAAAATTGTGGTATATGACGACACCGATATGATACAGAAATCCTAACCATGTGACCTATACAAAATGAAAAACAATTCTACTATACCTTGACTGAATAAAAGATAGGAATAAAATGTTACCAAACAAAACTAAAATCGTGAGGCTCAGGAGAAAGACCTGAGTGTTTCCGTGATTATCAACATGGAGGATCTGGTTAGCATCCTGTGAATGTCAGCCCTTCTCATTTCAGGTACAATAACACCACAGAACAAATAGAGATAAGTAATTATATTCCAGGCAACAAATCAAAGTCAACCCAGTGACATGGGCCACAAAAGAAAATAGACTGGTAATGGAGTGCTATTACAAGAGTAACCTCCACACAAAAAACATGAAACGCATGAAAAATTTATGGAACCTGCTACTTACTACCATACAATGGAACAAATGATTGCAGATCAAGCATGACCAATCATAAAGATGGGATGGTGCTCAGAGCTGCAACTAATAGAAATAAAAGGAAAACAACAGAACATCAGAAAACACCCTACTTGAAAACCCAGAGGTAGAAGACTGGCAAAACAGAATCATGGAAACTACAAGGACTAATTACTACTAAATCACAGAACTCAATGAGGAAGAAGCAGCAAAAGTTGAACACATCAAAGAAATTGTGAACGAGGACAAAACAAACCTCACACCCCCTAAAGAACAAAGAATGGAAGAAATTAAAATTAGAAACAGAAAAGGTTAATAGACTCTTCTCATATATCTCAGCAGCTAGTATAACCGACCTAAACAGCATAATTTATGTAGGGGTCAAATCAATAATTATGAGACTAAAAATAGAAACAAAACATTGTCAAAAGAATAGACCAACAAAACCCGGATGGAAAAACCTAAGATTGGAAACCCAGATCAACAAACTACAAAAAGAAGCTGAATTGATAAATAAAACTAAAGAGAACAGAAAACGATGAAAGAAGAAAAATATGGATGACAAAGAAGAAGAAAAACTGAACAAGAAACATGAAGAACTGAAATAAAAGATACTAGCAAAGGAGAAAAAACTGAGACTATACAGATACAAGTCTGAACAGTACAAACGAAATAAGACCTTTGAAAACAATGAAACTCAGTTTTCCTAAAACATAAACAGAGGGAGAACAAAACCAGAAAAGCCGGACCCAACAAAAACAAAACTATTCTGGGGCAATATATGCGAAAAGTGACAAGACCAAAATAGAAATGCTGAATGACTTAAAAACACCAAAGAATAACTCAATGAAATTGAAGAATGAACAGAAACCAAAATCAATGGAGAAATACCTAAGAGAAATGACAAACTTAAAAGCGTCAGGACACGATGGAATAGATGAAGACTGGAGTTAAAAATCACGACCTTGTATGAAAGTCTAATGTAAAACCTGATAAGATGCATCCATGAAACAGACATTTTAGATTGGATGACTAAAGGAAGAAGCATATTAATACAGAGAAACAGCAAAAAAGGAACGACCCCAAGCAATTACAGCCTCTTAATAACGGTGGACTACTCATTGAAGAAGGGAAAGAGTGGCTGAAAGCAACAAGGAGGGCATCTGATCTGTTATATATAGATCAAAAGATCCTGAAGGAGGTATAAAACGGAAAAAACATAGCATGGCATGGATCAACAAAAAAAAAGTATGTGGTACTATTCCCCAAGCATGGATAATTGAATGCTTAAGGATTTACAAAATATCCAACAAAATTGTCAATCTTATAGAGAAAGCAATGGAAGCATGGGCAATTGGTTAAAAAGATCTGACTAGGATAAGAATACAGAGAGGCATTTTTCAGGGAAACTCTCTATCACCACTGTTTATCATAGCCACTGAGCAATGCCGGATACAAGTTCATGGACACAAAAGATAGAATAAACCACCAAATTTATATGAACTACTTGGAGATATTTGACAAAAAGACGAGGGATGAGAACAGTTGAGGGACACAAGCTGAATCTTCAGCCAGGACGAAAGGCAGAATGGAAAAGTGTGCACTATTAGAGTTTAAATTGGAAATGTTTGAGACAGCAGATGGCATGCAAGTTGAAAAATCTTTTCTTTTTGTTGGGAATAAAAATATTTATTCAAGGGTAGGAGTATTTTAACGCTAATAATCTTTGTTTCCATTTTAGGTTAAAAAAGCATAAAGAATCTCTGATAAAATATCTTACAGTGAATATCGCACCAGCAAAAAACCCAAGCAAAATGTATTTACTTACACTTGGCAGACATGATACCTGTAAATATCTGGGAGTTTTAGAAGCAGGCGCCATCAAATCAACAGAAATGAAAGAAAAGATTGAAAAAGAATACCTGAGAAGAACAAGAAAACTCTTAGAAACAAAATTATATAGTAGAAACCTGATATAAGAATTAAGCATCTGGTCAGTATCACTAGTTAGATATTCTGGACCCTTCATTAGCTGGACAAAAGAATAACTCAGACACCATGATCAGAAGATTAGGGAACTAATGACCATGCACAATGCATTACACCTAAAGGATGATACTGACCAACTATGCAAAAAGGTGAGAAGGTAGAAGAGGACTGGTAAGTATAGATGACTGTCTGGGTGACGCAAAATAAGAACTAGAAAAATATATAACCGAAAACACTGAAAAGCTGATAACTATTGTAAGAGACACAATCAAAAAGAACAATACACAGTACTGCAAAACTAAAAACAAAAAACGCAAGAAAAGAAAAATAGAAAGTGAACCGACCATAAAAGAGACACACAAAAACACCTGGACATGGCTACGAAATGAGCAATTCAATAGAGAAATGGAATCACTACTGACAGTCACACAAAACAACGCGATCAGAACGAATTATATCAAAGCCAAAATAAGTGAATGCAACAAACTACCGATATACAAAAAAAGACATAACTGCCTGGGAAAAGCAGTCCACTGGCAACTATGCAAACCTCTTCATTTTGAATAGGCAGACAAATGATAGACATAAGCTGGAGACAGTATTGGCAAATGAAAGACACAATAATCCTCAGGGACATGGGGGAACAAACAGACAGACTCATCTAAGTAATTCGACCGGACGTGATAATAGTCAACAAGAAAGAAAATAAACTGCCAAATCGTTGATTTAGCCGTCCCAGCAGTCACAGTGTTAAGAGCATGAAGGCAGCAAAATGATGCAAATATACAGAACTTGCCAGAAAACTAAAAGGAATCTGGAACATGAAGAAAATCACTATAATACCAATAACTTTAGGAACACTAGAAAGAGTCCCGAAAATAACTGGAAAAAAGACTAGAAGAAATTGGAATGATTATCAAAAGAGGCAGAGAATACTAGAAATCTGAGGAGATTTTTGTCACTCAGAATCCAGAGAATACCACCGGTTATTGTCAGTGAATAATCACTGATAATTACTTGTGTGAAAACTTCTAGTGAGTAAAAAAAAAAATTTTTTTTAAATAAAATAAAATAAAATGATGATGATGATGATGATGATGATGATGATGATGATGATGATGATGATGATGATGATGATGATGATGATGATGACGACGACGACGACGACGACGACGACGACAATAACAACAACAATAACAATAACAATAACAATAATAATAACAATAATAATAATAATAATAATAATAATAATAATAATAATAATAATAATAATAATAATAATAATAATAATAATAATAATAATAATAATAATAATAATAATGGAAGTTGCAATAGAAATAAAACAAAACATATAAATAACACACCCACATGAACCCAAGGGAACTGAAACTGCAAGAAATTTCATAAATTGCCCCCCCCCTCCCTCAAAACACGCACACACAATGTCATGGCACCAGTCTTGGCTGATACCACATAAAATAGTCGTGAAGGGTCAAAGAGGATGGAAAGACCGAGGAGAGAGAGCACTAGCAAGATTTGCAATGGTTAGCAAAAGAGGTGGAGAGTACTGGAGATCTAGGAGGACTTGTTGTCACTTAGACTCCAGGGAACACCACCGGTTATTGTCAGTGATCATTCACAGATGATGACCTGTGTGAGAACTCCTAGCGAGTAGTAGTAATAATAATAATAATAATAATAATAATAATAATAATAATAATAATAATAATAATAATGATAATAATGATAATAATAAGGTATGCCGACTATGTAATGAAAGGGAAGAAACCTTGGCGCATATTGTAGCTGAGTGCCCAATGCTGCACAACATCAGTATAAAAAATGGAGACACAACAGAGTCGCTCAGGTATTACACTGGAATATATGCAAACTTTACGAATTGGACCACAATGAAAAGTGGTATGAGCATAAACCAGAAGTGGTACAAGAGAATGACAATGTCAAACTTCTTTGGGGCATGCGCATACAAACTGACAAGGTTCTTGAGTATTCTAAACCCGACTTAGTCTTTCTGAACAAAAACAAGAGAACTTGTTTAATCATTGATATAGCCTGCCCCTTCGATACCAGAGTGCAGGAGAAAGAATACGAAAAAAAAAAAATATCAAGATCTAAAATGGGAATTAGTTAGACTATGGAAGTGTAAAGAATAAAGGTGACCCCCGTTGTAATTGGAGCGCTTGGAACCATAACGAAAAGCCACCATAAATGGCTTAAACAAATTGACGAAACAATTTATTTTCCAATTCTGCAAAAAGCTTGCCTATTAGGAACGGTGAAAGTGTTAAGGTACAGCTTAAATATCTACGGTCAAGGGAATTTTCAAAAAACAAAAAACAAAAAACAAAACCCCAACTAAAAACATCCAAAAGTTGAGACTACTATGAATAATAATAATGATTATTTATTTATTTTTTAATTTTTTATTTATTTATTTATTTATTTATTCATTATTATTATTATTTATTTATTTATTCATTATTATTATTATTTATTTATTTATTATTTTTTTTTTTTTTTCGTAAATGTTTCTTTATGTATGTGTGATAGTGCACTTTGAACCTCATGAAAATGAGAGAAACACTATCCCTGTGACAGGATCACACGTAAACTAAGCCTGGGCCTGGTGTTGCCACAAACACCAAACCATGATAAATGTCTATAAATACAAATAAACGCCGTGGGACTCAGAAGAAAGATCTGAGTGTCATGATGGGCAGGTGCTCCCTCGATGGCCAACATGGGGGACCCGGTCCGCATCCTGCGAATGTTGGCTCCTTTAATTTCAGGAACAAGACCACGGACAAAAAACAGGTAGGTAACCCAATAAATTCCAAATATGATAAGGACACTGACCAAACACAAGAAAGCAAAAATGAAAATAACAGACCAAAAAGCCATAGAAAGAAATGGACCACAAAAGAGAACAGACTGGTAATGGAATGCTACTACAAAAGCCGCTACCCCACAGAAAGAGGATATTGGAAACGAATGAAAGATCTATGGGAAATTTCTACTGACTACCATACAAAGGCACAAAGGATAGCAGATCAAGCAAGACAGATACTCAAGAGAGGGTGGTTCTCGGAGATGGAATTAACAGAAATTAAACAAAAGATAAATGGCATGACAGATCAAGACACACCACTTGACGAAAACTCCCAGGAAGAAGACGGGAAAAACATAAACACAGAAACTGAAGAAGGCGAAGACGACGAAACTATAGAAATATCTAAGGAAGAAGCAAGAGAAGTGGAAAACATCAAACGATTAATGTCCGAGAACAAAATAAAACTTCCATCTCTAAGGAACGAAGACTGGAAGAAGTTAAAAGTTGAAACAGAGAAAGTAAACAGAGTACTCACGTACATCCCAACAGACATTATCACAGATCTAAACAACTTGATATATGTGGGGGTAAAATCAGGGCTTTACGCGCTCCACTACTTTTGGAGCTGCTGCCGCTACTGCTCCAACGCCCAAAATTGGAGCTGGCTCCTCTCACGCTCCCCATTTTCAAACAGGAGCCGCTCCAGCTCAAACTCCTATGAAAAAAAAGGAGCGGCTCTTTTTCAGCGCTCCATAATGAAAATGTACCTTCTTTCATAAACGTTATATTCTGCCAATGAGTGGTCGAAGGATAGGGGTGGGCGTCAAAGGATCGCGTCAATATGGGTGGGGATGTCACTTTAAGTGTAAGACCGTAAGATAATATTTGACAAAATCTCGCTAATGTTTTGAGATGTGCTAAGGGTTATAGGAGAACATGTCGGATGAAGCATAGGATTATACGTAAATTTTCGCTTCCTGAGGTATAAAATAGAACTAGAAAAATCCCTGAAGTATTTTAAAACAATTTTAATATTCATTACATTAACAACCTATTTTTTCAGGGGAGGAAAATTTGCCCCGATATTTTTTCTATTTTTTTTGGAAGAGAATTTTGATTTTTTTTAAGTAAATAAAGTTTTGCTTTCAAACATTATTAGTGATTATTTTCTTTTTAAAGAAAACATTTCTCTGTGAGAGAAGAGACAGCCAGGACAACATTACTCGTCGTGCTGTTGTTTAATATTTGTTTGCTTTACGAACGTAACTATATAGTATAATGTATACACCACAGAGAAACGCGCAAGTACTTTCAAACGAATTTAGGAAAACTCGGCAACGGAAAACTCGGCAAAGGAAAACTCGGCAACAGAAAACTCGGCAACGGTAAATTCGTCAGTGGAAAATTCGGCAACGGTAAACTCGGCAATTTTGGCCAAGTAGGAAAATTCGGCAATTATCGAATAAATATCGATTGAAAATAGTTTTTAGAACCGTGGTTACAGGAGATATACTTGTAAATACGGGGCTACCCCCTCCCCAGTAAAGAACATTTTTTATATTATTTTTTTGGTACTTGTGCAGTTTACGAACCGGGCTATTTTTTTAGATAAGATTTTCAAGTTAAATTAAATTTTTACGATATATTTTGTTTATTAAATTGTTAGGTAAAAGTACAGAATAGTTAACAAAGCCCCCTAAATCTAACTTTAATTTCAGGTTTTAATTGCTGGCGACTATGTTGGTTTTTATTATTTTTTCCTTGGACTAAAGATATTTTTACTGCTTTAACATTTTATTACACACACAAACAAAAATTGAACATTCTATTTAAAAAAGCACATTTTAACCGAATTTAACGATTAAATGAAAAGGTTAAAACATACTAGTCGTGAATTTAAGAATAACAAAATGTCGCGAAAAAGACGACGGTAAAAATGTGGTATAAAAGTTCAATTTGATATATGCTAAAAAATAAATAATAGTTTTTTGTCAGGACAAAATGTACCATTTCACCCCAAAAATCGATTTTATCGAACATTTTGGGTGAATACCGAGCGAAATGGGCGAGAAAATCCAACGGCTCCTATAGTACAATTGAATATAAAATTCTTTCTCTAAAAACACGAATGTCTTTTAAGATTAAATAAAATAAGTAGATTTTTATCAAATCTGTATAGTTATTTAACATTTTCTTTGTTTACTTCGGAATTTCATAACAGTTGATTATAACAGTTTAAACACAGTGCGGCTCTTAGAACAAAATACAAATGTGCTTTTTTTCTACCCTTTTTATTCTTGGACCAAAAATACAACCAATTTTAAAGCAAAAATTAAGAAGTTAAAACTAAAACATACCAGTCAATAAAAAAAATGTCGGAATCGTGATGGTGGGTCGGGTAAGAATTTGACATAAAAGTTTAATTTTATATACGTTAAAAAATAAATTCGAATGTTATGTCAGGACAAAAAGTACAATTTCACACCGAGGATCGATTTTATCCAATATTCTTGGCCTTTTGGCTAAGATCAAATTATAGTATCTGTTTCGATGGGTACTACACTCTATAGACCAGTACCGTCTTGGCCTTCGGGCCTTGATTCCACCGGTTTGTGGGTTTGTCCTGTGCAGTTCTAGGAGGTCCACCCTCCCGGGCTTTGCCTTCTCACCCTTTGAGAAGGGGTTAGTTTATTGCTAATCGCCTGAGGCGCCCCTACCGGGGAATGCCGACAGGGCTGCCCAGGCATTTTTGAGGGTCATAAGTGCTCTTCCTCTAGGGTGCTGACTTATCAAATCCCACTTTCTGACTTTGTGTCACATCTTACCGCTGTGGAGGTAGATAAATACCACCATCAAGCGAAATAAGCGAGAAACTCCAACGGTCCCTCACCTACAATTGAACCTAGTTTTTGCTTATTTTTAACTAAAACTTAATTTATTTACTACTTTTTTTAATTAAAATAATAATTTAAAAAGAAGATACAAGAACAATTAACTGAGAAAAATCGATTTTGTTTGCTCCAAAACAATAGAGTATTATTTACTCCTCTCCAGGAGTTAGGCACAAGGCCAGTTTTATCTTACTGGTGAGATGTGACCCAAGATCGGGTCGAGAAAGTGGGGTTTGAAAAGCCAGCGCTCGAGAGGTGAGCACTCTGGCCAATTAAAAAATTGCCTGGGCAGCCCCGTCGACATTCCCCGGTAGGGGCGCCTCAGACAGTAAGCAATAAACTTACTCCTCCCCAAAGAGGGGAGGCAAAGCCTGGGAGGGTGGACCTCCTAGAACTGCACAGGACAGGCGTGCAGTATCCATCGGAACAGATACTACACTTTGATCTTAGCCAAAAGGCCAATACTTATTTAAAAAATATTTATTTAAAAATATTGAAACGGGGGAGGGGGTATTTCCATATTTTTAAATAAATATTTTTTTAAATAAGTATTTACTCTATTGTTTTGGAGCAAACAAATATTAAAAATATAGGGGAGTGGGTCTAGCCCCCAAATCACCCTTCCAGAACGGTCCTAAAATCTATTTTCAATCGATATTTATTTAATCGTTACCGAATTTTCCTACCTTGTAAAATTTACCGAATTTTCCATCACCGAAATTTCCTAAATTCATAGTTTACATTTAATTTTTAAATCGTTTCGGCGGACTTTAACCGAGCGCTCTTTTGATATACTTTTTGTTAAATTAAATATTTAAAATTATTCCGGAGGACTTTAAAGAAGAAGACTATTTAAACATGTTAAGTTAATCTTGTAATGAATGTAGAATATCATTTTCACATAACTAGAAAAATGAATGTTATTTTTTTTTATTTACATGAAGGGGGACTTTAAAGAATACTATTTGGAAAGTTGAGAATCTTTTACTATAATCAACAGAACGAAAAAGGATTAAAAAAACAAATGCATTATACAATAAATGTCAACAATCATGCGAAAATGTAATGTTCTATCAGTTTCTATCAGTATATTGTTTGGATTTTGATTTTTTATCGATTTTCAAGTCCTGGCCATAGACGAGCCTCCATTTTGAATTTCTTTTCGAGCAGTCAACACCGACTGTTTTGAACAAGAAAACCACCCTTTAAAATAAGTTAAACACAAATAAAATTATCCAGGCAGGTAGATGAATAACTTAACTTGCCTTTGCTAACATTTATTTGTTGCACATTTGTTTTTTAATCTTTTTTTCGTTCTGTTGATTATAGTAAAAGATTCCCGAAAAGTCTATATTTAAAGAAGATAAGATTTATGATATAAAACTTTAATCTTAATGCACTCTCATTATTAAAAATTGGTTACACGTTATTTCCTACGCTATCTGGTCCGGAAGTGGTTGATCATTTTATGTTAAATTTATATAGGAAGTGATCCTCCACATTAAAGTCTAAAATATTGTTGTATTTTTTTATTCCTTTTTTGCGGATATTTTACCTGACTGATTACATGTAATCGCCTAAAAAAAGTAAAATCTCATTTTTATTTTTCGCTAAAATTAAAATACGATGAAAGATTTTATCATGTTTTGACGGATGGGCATAAAATAACTGTTGCCACTAGGGAGACTCTTGGACAAGGTGCAAAAAAGAATTTCTAACTTACTAGGTCCCACACTGTTTGCCAATCTCCAGGCCCTGTCACATTACTGCAATGTGGCATCCCTGTGCCTGTGTTATAAGTACTTCCACGGAATGTGCCTAAATGAACTTACAGCACGTGTACCACCTCCCTCAACATAAATACTCCCAACCGACCTGACTTGCCGCAAAATCCCACCCCTTCACTGTAGAGGTACGTAGATGTCAGAAGATTTTGTACTCTAGTAGCTTCTTTTCTTAGACTGTTTACCTTTGGAATTCTTACTCTGCTACATGTTTACCCGACAGTACCAATATGCAGAGATTTAGATGTAATGTGAACAAACATCTTGATGCCCAAATCCCCACCCAGGTTGCGCCCTATAAATCTGGCCTCTATCACAATGGTCCCTTACACTTCAGTGGCAATATGCCTTGCTTGGGGTGACCAAAAGTAAAAAGAAAATGAGAGAGGGAGCTCATGAAAGTTTTTATCGTTTTTGAAGGATGGATGTAAAATAAACGTATTCGCATTGCAATAATGACCACTAAGATGTTGTTGAAAGTAGCAGTGCAGTGAATGTTATATCTATGTCTTATCCTTAACAATGTATGCAAAATAATTCAAGATTTTTTGGCTTATTTTAGTTTTATTTTCAAAAAATCATTGTGCAAATCTGAAGGTCTTCCAAAGCAACTTGCATCGTGTGAACTGGCATCGGCGAATTTGGATTTTACAAACTGTCTCCAAACAATTGGTTCACGGACAACACCTTCACCATACAACTCACAAAAGCTTTTACATATTTCTACAGCGTGTTTACGATTTTGCATGAAACCATTGCTTATCCATCTTTCACCGCGATAAGGGCTGACAAAAGATGTCAAGCCCGAGATGGAACCAGTAGATTGTGCACCACAAAATTACCAATTTTATACAAAGAATACAAAGTCACAACTGTCTAAATTGCTAAAAAAACAATTTCATGACAATTGAATAAAATATACAACAATAAATGTTCATATATATAGAATATTTGTCAACAGTCAATATCAAATAAATAAAAAACAGATATAATAATTGATAAGAATATATTTAAATTATAGTTTCCATTCTCATTTTCGTAAGGGACAATAACATACAGACGTACCATCTGTTGCTAATTCAAAAAATACCCACCAAACATTCGTACAATCTAAATTATTTATTAAAAACAAACTATACCATATTTAGATTTAATTTTCAGATAAAGAATGAAATTAAAATCACGGCACTATATAAATAACATTCAAATGATTCTGACACAGTAATACGATTTCTCTATCACGAAATGGCAATAGAAATTGTATTGAAGTATATCTTATGTTATGCAGTGTTATTGCTGGTGTCTCCATCAACTTTTGCTGATGAAGGTAAGTGAACGGTCGAAACTGTGTAACAAGTAACGCTTTCTGTTTTGTCTCTTTACAGATACAGCTAATTCTTGAATATCTTTGAGTTTTATTCTGTCTCTTGGGACAAACGCTTGTTACAATTCCTTGTTACCATAAATGGTTACCATTCCTTGTTCCTTGTATGTATGTTTGAGAGTTAGCATTAATTCCAAGTTAACCTCCAAGGTTTTTACTATTTACTATGTACAAAAATGGAAGGGTTCAAAATTCACAATATTCTTTTTCTATCTGTGTAATTATATATATACTTTTGATAATACTGTATACTAGAACACATCCTCAAAGTACCGGACATATGTGTATGTGACTACGTCCGTAGGTTGATCGAAATTCGGTCGATCTGTCACGCTTAAGTTTGGTCTTTCACACTTATGCTTGAAATAGCATTTTTATCGCTAAACGTGCAGATTAAATAGACGTATTTTAAAACTATTCATTCCTGTTTGATAGTCATGGATCGATCGTAGTCGAAGGCAACCCGAAGGCTCCTGTTTCATTGGTTATTACACCGAGATGTAAGGGAGGGCGCCACTCTGCATCTTTTGTGGACCCAGACGGGGCAGAAGATGGAGTTTCTCCCTGTACCGTGCAAGAGAAGTTTACTGATCTTCTCATAGAATTCAAATTGTCATTACCTTTGTCTCAGCCATATTGAATCCCTTTTTACTTGCTCTCATGTCTAACTGAACTCGACAAATGAAATTGCTAAATAAATGTTATGTCCGTGTACGTATGCATTGTTTCCTTAGGACGCCGACTTCCATCATCTTTAGGGATGAAAAATAAAATATGAAGAAACTACCCTTGCCTTATGTCATCATTCTAGAGAAGTTATCGTGCATAGTTAGGTACTAATATGACCATTGATGTATGTTAGGGACAATCATTGTAATATGTTGTAACATATCCATCTATGTATGAATGAATGACTAATACGTGGGAATAGTACAACAGATTACAATGATTGTTCCTTAACATTGCTCTTCGTCTTATAATGCTGAGTGTTTAGCAAGGAGCCAACAAGTACCATTTTAAAGTCGTTGGTATGACTCGACCGAGGATTGAACCTCTGTCTCCAGGCTTCTTATCGAATACTCTAAACATGGTTATTGATTTCACACAACCAGTTTTTAATAACTTCAAAATGCACCCAGGACAAATGAATGCCTTCATCGGACATTTCTAGACTGCAAAGTAAAATGACTAAATAGATCAGTTCCGAGTTCATTATCCGAACAAAGTTTACATTTGATAAAAACACTGAAGCTTTTCAGTCATCTCGAATGTCGGGGGTCTGAGTTTTGTGCCGAACGTTACAAGCAGGGTTAAAATACAGAAGAGTATTTGAAGAAGCGTACGTGCATGTGCTTGTTTGTTTCATTGTACTTCAGTTAGATCTCAAAGATCAAACAACTCCTTCATGAGCCTAACACCTGATTTCTTTATGAGATACATAGATATTCGAATGTTTCTTTTAGGATCCTCCCTACTTTTAAAACATTTAGTAAGTAAAGCTGCAAATAATAATAATAATAATCATTTTACTCTCCGCAATCGACTAATTAACTATGTTACAGTTTATTTTTCTTATGCTCTTTGCTTGGTTTTCCTGTATTCCAGGACCAGAATTCATCTGGTCTAGTGGAGTACCCAGATCTGTGCTGTTACTTGTGGTAACATCAGTAGGACGAATGCGCACCATCCCTCATATGAGCAAGTGTGTAGTCATTCTGAGATCTTATTTTGGCTTCGAATGATATAATATTTTGAATATTTGGTCATGGTTGACTTGTAGGGTGAAGTATCCTGACATACCCCTGTACAGAAAGACCGAAGAAACTCTCTTCCTGTGTACTTGTATCCATCATGATGTGTCAGTGCATGTTTATATTTCAGTAATGTTTATATTATGGGAAATATCATAGTCAAAATATACAAATCCAAAGTGTCTTGAACATAATTTTGCTGACAAATTCGCAGCCATCAAACAAACATTTGGCATTAAAACTAATTAAATAGTCGTAGACTTATTTGTCAGCAAGCCTAGTAACCCCTTCATCCCTGTTAGGCTATAGAAGGGCATTTACCTTTTGGTTAGCCTGTTTGGAGTACAGGTGGTGGGATCTCTTTCAAGCTTGTCTTATCTGATATCTGACAGATAATGAAGGTTGTTAAGGGTTAGGGTATAGTGCTTTTCTGGTCGGCACTTTCCGGGTAATAATATAGGAGACCAAACTCAGGGGTCACTCATTGAGAGGCTTCTTCATCAGCACTCGTTAAATACCAAGGTATTCTTAAGCAATGTTGTGCATGGATGTGTATCCCTTGAAGTATTTCTGGTGTGAATGATTGGGTCCGTCACTGTCATGCTAATGTTTTGGCTTTAGGTTCGATTATTTTGCTTTACTAAACGTTTGAGAAGTAGAGGAGACTCTTGATTGAACACTCGGATACATATGTATCTCATATAGAAATCAAGTGTTAGATTCAAAAAGGGGCCCCTTGATTTCTGAGTAAAATGAAAACAAGAGAATCAACCACGACATTAAGTATTGCATCTCTATTTCGTCAATTCTTTACAGCTCTGGGTAATTGGGTGCTTTTCATGATCCCCAGTTGTACGATTCCAATGCTCTGCAAGACATATGCTTGTAGGTGGAATGGTACCTTAGAACCTTTTGCCTCACCAATCCTCTCAGCTGTGTGGTTCTTGTCATTTATTGTAATAACAAACTTCTCATGCACACTGAGATTGGCATCATCTGGTACTGGTCGGTATTTACTGATCTTCTGGAAGAATTGTCTAATTTATTCCCTGCTTTCTTTGTTCCAGCTCGTTTGACTCATTGGTCTAGTGGCCTTCATCACTTTGCTGTTGTGATACCTTGTTATAATACAGCTTCCTATTTGAGTAGCTTCTTTCGAAGAACTGCAGGCTTATGGAACTCTCTTCCTACTGACTATTTGCTTCCTGCCTTGGTCTTTTCAAGACTACGGTCAATAGGCATCTCCTGTTTTTGCGATAATCAATTTTCGTTCTTCTTGGCTCTTTACATCAAGTGACTTCATGCCTTGTCTGGAGCGACTTCCATAAAAAATAATTTTTTTAAACATGAGACACTTCAGGCCATATTTCTCAGGTTTTCCGTATAATTTTTTTGCCTTTACCATAAAAGGCTGACATATCACATACAATGAAAGCATGATATAAAAAGATGTCGAGGGATTCACAGCTCTTCTAAGCCAACATTTCTAGAGAGATGTAAAAGCACTAAACGCAGCACAAGAATATATGCGCAACTGGCAACAAGCCATGGTAACAAGCTGTAATCAAGAATTCGTTCCATTACTCGACTGCATGCAGCCGGATTCTAGAATCAGCCTTTTGTGATTGCAAAGACTTTAGACTTTTAGAGTTCTTTTGTTGCAACGAAATGCTCTACTTTGGACTCAATCGTCATATTTCCGGACGCAGCTTCACAATTTTGTCAACCCGAACCACAAAGAGACAAATCTTGTCATCGTTTTGTAAGAAGCTTTTCCAGTTGGGGTTTAGTTTGGTTTTCTTGGTTGCTCTGCGTCAACGCACTTTGCCTTGTTTGTATAGTGTTTCAGTCATCTTCAAATACTATAAAAAAATGAAACTAAACTTCCATGAACGAAGTTTCTTTCCAACAACTTTACATCTGTGGAACACAATACCATGAGGCTGCTTCTCAGCTGATTACAACATGGTCGTTTGTAATGCTTATGTAGCCGATGAATAAGCAAGATAGATCATCATATTTCAGTTCTATGTCTGTAAAAGAAATACCAGTTTCCAGGATGTTAACAAACTGAGACTTTTGAATACACAGTGGATTTATTCATTTCCATATTTACTTGCCTCCCCACGAGAACAAAGTTGGACACAATGTCAGTTTTTAATGTGGGGAAAGACCGATTTCCCAAAAAGAGGCACCCTGGATTGGGACTAAAATTAAAATTGCCTCAGTCTAGAAGGATTTCTATCCTTCACTGACCGAGTACAGGATAGATGAAGTGTAGTATCAGAACAGATACTACACTTTGCTCCTAACCAAAAGGTTTGGTGTCACTCACTGATGCAGGGAAGTACTGGTTCATGTCTAAGTTTCTGGTGGTGAAATGGTGATATTTCTGAAACCCCATATTTTAAAATATAAATAAGATATCTTTCTTAAAACCAGTTACTTACTGATACTTGTGAGAAGGTATTAGCCCACTATTTCACCCCATCTAAAAGTCATTTGTTCCATCTGTTCTAACTATATTAACATCAAAACAGATTATCCTTATTTAATTTTATGATACTACATAACATTTTGTAAATACTATATATATAGTAATCGGCAAACACATACAAACAGTTATAGATATTCTTAATTCGCTTATTTATATTATAAAGAGTTTCTAATAAGTTAATATTCTGTAATATACATTTGTAATTTTCATTGTCATATTATCTTATATATATACCCAATAGTTTTGTCAATAGTGAAATGTCTGATGTTGCTGGGATGCTGAAAACAGATACTACACTTTGATCTTAGCCAAAAGGCCAAAGAACCTTAAAAATAATGTTTTTATTATTTGGCATTTTTAAATGAATGAAAAAAAAACCCTGATTTGATTTATTATATTATCTTTTAATGAGGGTGGGTAGTGTAGTATCGGTTACATCCTCCTTTGGCTTTGGGGGAGATGGCAATGTACTATCTTTTCTGTTACTTTGTTTTTTTTTGTTGGAGGAGGGGTAGTGTAGTATCTGTTCTGATACCATGATACCATACTCACAGGCATTACCTTCTCCTCCTATGAGGGTATCCTCTCAGGTATTAACTCCTTTTTTTGGAAGGGATAGTGTAGTATTTGTTCTGTTGTCATTAAACTATGCTACCAGGCATTACCTACTCCTTACGGGTAGTATATGTTCGTTTATCATGATACAATCCTCCTAGGCATTACCACCTATTTCTTAGGGGATGGGGGTGGGTGTAATCCTCCAAGGTTTTACTTCCTCCTTTGGGGGTTAGTGTAATATATTTTCATATATTCCTCTCATGTATTAGCTCCTCTTTTTTGGGGGAGGGTAGTATAGTATATGTTCGTCTCTCCCAGGATTACCTTCTCCTTTTTGGGGAGGTGGGGTAGTGAAGTATTGTTTCTGTTGTCATGATAACATTCTAACAGGCATTTACACCTCATTTTTTTTTTTTGGGGGGGGGGTAGTGTTTGTTCGTCATGTTACCATCCTCTCAGTCATTACCTCCTCCTTTGGGGGTCAGTATAGTATATGCTCGTTCACCATGATATCATCTTCTCAGGCTAGCAAAAATATGCGACCAGAGGGAACATATATTTTCTTGTTGATGAATAAAATAGCAACTTGCATTCAATCTATCGTATATAATTAATCTTTTACAAATGTTCTTCGGCATTAAATATTCAAAAGGTTTTATTTGTTTTTTTATTAAATTCAATTTCTTTGTTTTTTTATTAAATTCAATTTCTTTATTTTTTTATTAAATTCAATTTCTTTGTTTGTATAAATTGGTTTAAGTTTTAGTTTATGAACTAAGTTGTTGAAACTTTTAGAAGTGCATATTTTAAAAGCATAAATGAAACGTTATTCTTGAAAAGATATTTTCATTTTTGCAAGAAAATTTGTTCACCGTTTTAAGCAGTATGGAAATTATAAAAAATTCATCATTGTTGGCAGCAAGGGAATCTTTCTTTGCACAATTTTAAATACAATTATTTCTGTGTCTTATTTTTACCAGCTTTTCCACCAACCATGGTCCAACTTATAGATGAATATCCTGAATATAAAAGCACATACACTTTACCAAAGCCGTAAGTAAAAACTTGCTACATATTAGAGAGAATAAGATAGGATCCCCATCTGACATTAGCAGAAGAATAGAAATAGCAGTGTCTGCATTTAGATGTCTAAAAGAAAAGAAATAGATCAGCAAGGACATATCAACGTCTCTGAAGACTTTACAATACATTGATAGTTCCTATTGCTGTATATTGAAGTGAAACATGCACTATACTGAGAGAGCATGAGAGGAAGCTCAATGTCTTTGAAATTAAATGTTTAAGAACTAGTCTTTGGAGATCATTTGTTGACATCGATGCAGATGGCAGAACTGTCTATGGCAGTACTTCGAAGAGCATTGGTGATCAAACACTTCTGATCTGCAATGGCTTCGGCGTAATGACTATGCCTTGATCAGGTGGATGTGCAGCAGCAAATTAGAAGAAAGAATCTGTTCAACTATGCTTCATCAGAAGCATGGTATTGGTGGGATTTTGGATGTCTTACATGCTCAGCGTCTCAGGTGGTTTGGCCATGTACAGCGTGCCACCTCCTGCATCAACACAATAACACGCCTGCATACCCCAGGCACTAGGGTGGGTGGTAGACCAAAGAAGACCTGGTTTGAGTGCATAAGAAGTTATTTTACTGCATACAGCATAACTGAAGACTGAAACACTATACGCATGGAGAGGAGGCAGGAGACGTTGCCTGATGTTGCCTACTCTGGGGTTCAGGATACTTGCAGCACCTTAAATACCAAAATCGGATGATGATGATGATGATGATGATGATGATGATGATGATGATTAAGCTTCTCTCCTTTCACCACCAACTTTTATATTCTTGTTCTGTTCCAGTTGAAATGAATGTCCCTCTTCTTGAAGAAGTTCCTTGTTTTAATAAGCTCCTAGAACTGACTTTCACTCCTGATCTAAAATTGATGATTTATATTCAATTTGTTGGTAAAGTTGCTGGAAAAATGATTGGATCATTCTACTACCCCAGAAAGTATCTCATGCAATCTTCTACTTATATATGAATCAGATAGGTCCGAAGATGAGGGTACTGCTACGACATCTGGGGAGGTGCCGCTTGGAGCACTCTTTCATCCCTTGACAGAGTACAAATCGACTTTGCAATCGGTTCCCTGTAGCTCCTTTCTAACAGAGGAGACGTTGTTAGTCTTTCTCTACTTTATCGTTATTTCCATGGAATGTGCTCGACTGAGCCTCTGTCTATGGTTCCTTCTTATAAAGCATTCACAGCAAGAACTCATCTCTCTACCACAACTGCAAAGAACTTTCCTTTCATTCTTCGTGTTCCTAATATCAAATGGAATTGCTTTCCAAGAACTTCTTATCTGTGGAACACATTATCATGGAATTGTTTCCTGTTTACTACAACATGGTCGTCTTCAAATCCAATGTCAGCAAATACTTGTCATAAAGCGTCCTCATAAATAATCAAATTTTCTTCATTCCTTCCATTATTTTCAGTCATCTCATAATATTCTTCATCATTCGACTGATAACCTATTCACCTCATTAACTTTCATCCTTAAGTGGCTTTTAGCCTTGATATTTGGTGATTCATTAGTCAAAAAAAAATGTACTAATACCACTGCATGAAGAACCGGACACAAATTTAGTACAGACATTTTCACGATCACCGGTATTCATTCATATTTCAAGTATTTTATTGGCTAATCAATATAAATTTGATCAATCGCTGCAGAATTGATAGTGACAGGAAAGAAACAGTAGGAGTTTTAAGGCGACTAATTAACCCTTGTTTTATTTAGAAGTAATTTTCATTTAATAGAAATAAAAAAAATGACAATAACAGGAGAGAAACAATACAAGGTTTACAGCGAATAATCGAAGCGTATTTTATTTAAATGTGAATTTCTTGATTTTATTTAATGGAAACCAAACAAAACTGACGACAATAATAATTTTTGTTCTTCATTTATTTTTAGTGATCCAAATAATAAACAATTTTTTTTTTACATTTTCAGAGTCCATAATTGATTTCATAGAAATTTGATTCAATTAATAATTTTATGACCAATTTAAAATCCTCTTTGAAAAAATAAGTGTAAAGGCAATGCCGGGTAGACAACGTTAGTTCTCAATAATGCTTATTTTCTCTCCGTCTTTACTTCCACTCTCTCTCTCTCTCTCTCTCCCTCTCTCTCTCTCTCTCTCTCTCTCTCTCTCTCTCTTTCTCCCTCTCTCTCTCTCTCTCTCTTTCTTTGTCTCCATATATGTGCTTCTTTCTCTCCCTCATCATCATCATCATCAGCAGCAGCAGCAGCAGCAGCAGCAGCAGCAGTAGCAACAGGATCGGTTCTCTTTTATTAACGTGCAGGTTGAGGGGCATCATACACACTAGTGCCCCCCCCCCCCACGTTCAGGTAGCTGGCAGATCTCATTCCACACCTCCAAAAAACTCTATCATGAGGATCAACTACAGAGAGCTTCCATGTTATGCGATCATTCTGCAGCAGTTCGTTCCAAGGCAAGCACCAATAACCACTAAATCCAATAACTCTGTCATATGCATGAAGGTGTATTTGAAGCTAAAGTTTTGCCCAACGCTTTTTCGTGATCAACACTCAGTGTGTCACCAACCAAACTCAACAGCCCACACTCGACTAAGGCAGACAGTCAGCTTTTATAGCGGACAAGTCTAAACTTTACATTGGGCATGTGTATGCATTTCACCAAGATATACCTGTCTAGAGCATATCCTACATACACCCTCTGAGTAGACTGTCAGTTGGTCTGGGACTGCTTATTGGGTATTTGCAGCTAATCTCTATATCTGAAGGCCGTTCCCCTATTTGCCACTTAGGAACCTGGTGGATGGGAGATAATGTATTTTCTTTTCTTCACTTTTTTAAACTAGAAGCAAACGATTCCAGATTGTATTAATTTGGGGGAGTATATCAGCGTAGGAACTACGGCTAATGTAAGACATTTTACTTTGCCTTTCCAGTAGCAAAGAAATGACAACATGCCACAGACGACTCTCTTTTTGAATTCCTTCAATTGCCTTGACTAACTCAACTGACTTTTTCCTACTTGCTTTATGGATTTATTAAACGTGGAATCGGATATGAGAGAAGTGAGGTATCACACTTTCCTTCACCCTTCGACCATCAAGTGGTTGATAGTCTGTGTCTATCTTTCTCACTGCTGTATTCTTAGGGAATTATGAGTGTCTCCCCACTTAGTCACTTCAGAAACGTACACCGATAAGCGATACACAGCTGGCCGTTTCTTTGAGTCAATTTCGGTCATCTTTCCAACCTCTGTCAACCTTTGCCAAGTTATGAGAATCTACCTGAATGTATTAATATTTTTTTTTTTTACTTTTGATCAACCCAAACAATGCGCATTGCCACTGAGACGTTAGGGGCTAGTGTGATTAGGGGCTAGATTTATAGGTGACGTCCAAAGTTGGGAGTTGTGCAGCATGATATTTGTTTACATTACACTTAAATTTCTGCATGTTGGTACAGTCGGGGAAACAGGGATCAGGGAGGTAATCCAAAGGCAAGCAGTCCGAGCAAAGAAGCTATTCGAGTAGAAAGTTTTCTGGCATTTGGGGACTTCTACAGCGAATGGGTGGGATTTTGCTGCTAGTCGAGTTAGTCAGGGTATTTATGTTGATGGGGTACAAGTGCAGTAAGTTTGCTGGAGCATATTTTGTGGAAGTACTTGTAGAACAAGCAATCGGCGGCGATGAGACAGGGGATTGAGCTTGGTATACAGTGCGGGGCCTATTAGGTGAGAGACTCTTTTTTGCACCCTGTCTAAGAGGGAGAGACTAGTGGTTGGTGCACCAGCCCAGATGTGGCAACAATACTCCATGCATGAGCGAGTAGTGGCTTTATAGAGATATAGGATACTGACAAGTGTGAGTCATTTTTTGTTCTATTCCATCGTCATTGCTACTCCCTTAGTGTTCTCACACCAGCCGTTTACCTGTGGTTTCTCGCTAATAATGACCAATGTTTCTTTTGGTGTTTGTAGTGACAATAAGCCTTCTCAAGATTCCAGTACCCTCTGTACCATTCCAGTCGAGGTATGGATGGTGGTTTCTTTACTCAGCCTTACCATAATCTCACACCCTCCACACCCATTTTCCATAGTACCAACCATTGTTGGTGCCACTGTGTATATTTGGGGGGGGGGTAGCTTATATTATCATTTACTCACTAGGAGTTCTCACATGAGTCATTATCAGTGATCGTTCGGAGGTGATGATAACGGTTGCAAACCATTCTGCATTCTCGCAACAGCTGTTTTCTGGCTTTTAGCCGATAACGGCCATTAACTTTCTCTGGAATTTGAGTGGTAATAAGCCTTCTCAGGATTCCAGTATTCTCAATGCCCTTCCAATGGAGGTATGAATGGTGCTCTTCCCCATCGGTCAGTTCACCCTCCTTGACTCTTCATGACCATTTTGTGTGGTATCAACTTTTTTCGGGGTGAGGAAGTGGGGGGGGGGGCAGATTAGGAAATTATTCTTACATATCTACCCTGGTGTTATATAATGGGACGCATGTGTGGATGGATGGGCAGAGAGATTGCTTAACTTGCGCGATTTGTAACAAAGTCATCTCATGCAAGTTTGGTGCAGTGTTGTTTCTCACGGTCGCATTGACGGGTGACGAGACCTTAGTTAAAAGGTTAGGTCACACCTGTGCGTCGATCACGAGATTTCGTGACGTCACAGTTTTCCCGGTGGGAAAACGGCAGTGAGATTTGGGAGTTCTTGACTGGAAGCCAACGAGTCAACATGCTTTAGCCATGTAGCGATTACAAGCTAGGGGATTTCGGATCCCCCGAAATTGAGAGCCAAGCGATGTCCCCCATCTTCCTTCCTTTACAAGTAGCTAAGTAGTTAGAAAATTAACTAGTGTAAGCCTCTCTCTCTCTTCTACAACGAACTTGCTCAGTATCAACGGGCTGGATAGTAAATAAATGGCTCTAAATTAAAAAGGAGAAGCCTTGTTATATTTTATTGTGCATAAAAAGTTTGATTTCAGCCTTCAAGGAGATCGCCAGTAT
The DNA here is from genome assembly GCA_963556195.1 of Sepiola atlantica. Taxonomy (NCBI): domain Eukaryota; kingdom Metazoa; phylum Mollusca; class Cephalopoda; order Sepiida; family Sepiolidae; genus Sepiola; species Sepiola atlantica. Next base: position 245,311,629 of record OY744515.1, on the reverse strand, counting down.
GATGGAAGAAGCGAGCGAAGTTGACGCTCAGCGAAGCGGCAGATGATAGCAGCAGTGACCCAAGGCGGACGACAACAATGGCGGTGAAGAGGAGAGCCACGGTTAGTACAAATAGTTCCATACAACGGCGAGGCAATGGAGAAAGAGAGAGCCACGGTTAGTACAAATAGTTCCCTGCAGCTGGGAAATGCGAATAGGCGACACATCGTCCCGTTTCGGGATCAACAGACGAGAGTTCTACGACGCAAGAGATTCCGACATCATAACGTGTTAAGAAACGGTTGTTAAACCAGCAATTCAACACTGGCAGTTTCAGTTCATTTTGATATGTGTAATGTTCTTTCTATAATCTTTTGCTTGTGTTTTGCAGTGTTATTCGATTTCAGCTTACCTGTGATTGATCGGTGTTTCGTGGTTATACAGGTTGGTTTCCACTCTTGAGAATTTTAAAATGTAATTGAGCTGTTTTGTTGTTGTTGTTCTTCTTCTTCTTCTTCTTCTTCTTCTTCTTCTTATTATTATTATTATTATTATTATTATTATTATTATTATTATTATTATTATTATTATTATTAACAACGTTATTCATTGCAAAATTCTAGGTGTAACTTTTCCAGTCCGTATCGCACCATAGATGGTTCTTGCAACAACCAAGAGGAACCGTTGATGGGAAAATCTTTCACACCATTTAAACGGATTTTATCCGCTGACTATGACTGTAAGTTTTTCTTTTATAAACACCATTTTCCAAAGACATGACTCATCATATATTTTATTTCTAAAGGATTTTACATCGTTAACGGACGAAATTTTTCCAAATAAAAGGAAATCTAAATTGTTGACTTTTAATTGTATGCAATATATAATATGTATAATATAATGCCTTGAAAACACCTTGTGCCGGACTTGGTGTGCAGGCGCATGTGCATGCGGATATCAAGTAATTAAAACCTATTGACTTTTAAATAAAACGTACCCATCGACCAAGGATCGACGGGTTGATAAAGCAAATTATAAAAAACGATTCCCGGTGTTCAGGGGGTTAAGATCACGTCATATAAAAATAAAGCAAGTGAGCTACAAATAATTTGGAAGTTGCAGTGCATTGCATTCCACCAGAGATACATGCCAAACCTTTTCTCCGACACAGACCGCAAGGTTTCAGTATCACTGTACTCAGATGCATTTAAGACATTCTTTGAAGCATTGTTAATGAGAATGATTTGTGTTATTTGTTTCAAGAATTTTCCACTGGGGCCTATATAATACCTATTCACACCCATCTGTCGAAATCTACGGAGTCCGAAGGAATTAATGAAATCAATAGAAAACTAGTGCAACGAATGTTGTCTATTTTTGCCAATGTGTATCTCAATTAGATAAGTACTGCATTTGTGACAGGTGATTTTAAGAGATATATAGAAGTTTTAATACAAATATGTAACACTTTTGCCCCGGGCAACGCTGGGTAGCCCTGCTAGTATAATATAAGGTACTGATAGACAGATGCGCTTTGACCTTTCATATCTCATTCTACGATAGTCCAGAAGCAAATTATAGTTAAGTAAATGGCTATCTATTATAAATATATACATTCAGTAATACCTGGTGTGGTATTCGCCTTTGGTGGGCATCCGGTTTCCACCGAAAGAGAAAGTGTCTTGGGAATATCTAATTCACACACGGTCACTAGCCGCATGTATATTCCGGTCAAGGGAGATGACATACAGCAATTAGTATTCGCAAATGGTCACCCATCTGGTACTGACCATGTTCAACGTTGCTTAACCTCAGTGATCTAACATGAACTGGTGTGTCAACATGATTATGTTGTATGGATATCCATTAGTATAAGTTAAATAGTTATACTTTAAGTTAAGTCGGTGTCCCCTTCCCTCATAGCCGAATAAAATATCCAGGGGATATATTCACCTCTCGTCAGTGCCAGTTCGGCATATGAAAATAATGAAGCTTAAACCTTGAGGCCCCCTTTGATACTAGGGGGATGAAATAACTTTTCTTTTAATAAGTGAATTTTAAAATATTTCGTTTGTTATGAAAATAAATCGATTTCATAGAATTGTAAGCAAATCGATACTGAAGTATTTCATATTGCTACATAACAAAAACCGTGTTCGAATGGAAAAGTTTGAATGTCATTTTAAAGGTCATATTGCTGCTTCCTGGCTGACTATAATATGGTTGTTTTCAAGTCCAATGTAAACAAGTTCTCGTTGAGCCGTCCTCTTAAATAATCAAATTCTGCCCAATTTCCACCATCATTGCCAATCATCACGGTATTGTCTCACCGCCCACCTGACACTCATTAACCCTTATCCTCGAGTGGCCTTTGGGTCGTGATAAGCGGTGACTCTTTAGTAAAAAAAAAAAGTGACTCCTGCATAAGTTGATGAAACCATGTGACTTCCAGCCAGAAACTCTCTCTCTCTCTCTTTTAGCTGGCAAAACTCAAGCAGAAAAGACAGTCACAGAAAAACATACGAGAGATAACTTGTATACGTGTGTGAGAGAGAGAGAGAGAGAGAGAGAGAGAGAGAGAGAGAGAGAGAGAAAGAGAAAGAGAAAGACAGACAGATAGATTGACAAATAGCCAAACTGTGCGTGCTTGTTTGTCTTGGCCTCGATCATGCCCCAGAAAATATAGTCAAGGAGGTTGCAGTTAGGTGAGGAGGGCGGCAACAAGTCTATCGACCACTGGTGAGGAACATTGTTGAGCAGTCATACTTTGTTCGTCTTGGCCTTGTGTGCAGAAGTGGAGTCTTGCTGGAAGACGTAGGGGTGTCCGGCGGCGATTTCTTCCATCCAGAGCTTCATCATCCTCCTCAGCACCTCCAGATAGATCTCGTCGCTGACTGTCATGCCTTTTTGAAAGAAGAATGGAGGCATGATGTTCTCCTTGCTAAAGATGATGCCAAGGACCATGAGGGAGGAGGGAATCTTCATATGCTTCATGACACAAACTTCCTCAATGTTTTTGCAGATCCATGTGTCGTTCTGCCTGTTGCTCGTCTGGTTCTGGTCGAAATTCTTTTCAGCAGAGAAGAACCTCAGCACTCTGGTGGACCCGTGCTTCAGCAAAGCCGTCGCTTTGACATTCCTCGACTCCTTGGAGGCATTCGTGATGAGCATGCCATGAGACTTGTGGTAGGAGGAGTAACCAATGTCCTTCTTGATCGTTCGGCACATCGTCGACTTCTGACAGCCCATGTCAGCGGCCATCTTGGCATAGCTCTGGCTTCGGATTTTGCTGCAGCACTCCGTAACGCTAGATTGTAATTGTAATTTAGTTTGTAATGAAGTTCCTTTTTGCGAGGAGGGAGTGAAAAAATTCTACTACTACTACTACTACTACTACTACTACTAATAATAATACTAATAATAATAATAATAATAATAATAATAATAAAGAAGTATTTTTGAGGAATGTTTGATTTTTTGTAGAATAGGAAATAATATTGGTCGATTGTTATTTTGGATAGTTCAGCTAGAAACAAAACAAAAAACATAGTAGGTTAGAATGTTAAATGTTTTCGTTTTCTGTTTTACGGCATATCAACCTTTTTTATGTAATACACAAGCAGACTGGTGATACCAGATCAGGCTGCCCTGTGGCTCCCTGAGACGAAATTCACCTACATTGACGGTTTTTTTTTTGTTTTTTTTTTGTAAAATTTAATTATGTTCTACAAAACCAAAAACAAAAACAACAGCCCCTCTCCCTTTCTCCCTCCCCTTTTTTATTTTTATTTTTCCTACCCTACTCCCGGTCCTGGATATGACCTTAAACTACATCCGATGGTGAGATCCGGCTTACGGACTTTGGGGAATGTGGAGCCTCCTCTTAATTACCATTGCTCCCAGGTCCACCCTGACCTGGAGTGGTAGTACCTGTTAGGGTCCCAACTATGGGTTAAATAGAAACAGATATTAAAAGGGGAAAGAAACAAAAAAGAGAAGAAAACAAGACCAGATTCGGCATTAAATAACCCAAAAAGGGTTGATATGCCGTAAAACAAAACTACCAAACTACCAAACCACACAAGCAGAATACATATTTTAAACGATTCATCTTATACGATTACCTGAACACCTTTCTATTTTACAAAGAGCTGACAGAAAATTGTAGATGTATAACTTTCTCAACGGTCTTAAGGCATAATAAGTAAACATTCCTCTCATCTAATGTGATCAGAATTTAAAAAAAAAATGTTATCTTTTCTCAATTAATAACTAAAAAAATGATTCCTTTTACTAATTTTGTAGTTTCAGATCGTGTCTGATTACATTGATTGTATCGTTTTGTTGATTAAAATTCTTTGTTTGTCTATAAATGTTTAACAAGAATCATTCAGTCAAAACGTGGAATATTGTTTCAGACATTCTGTTTCCGGACAATTCGAGGCCAGATTCGCGAGACCTGAGCAGAACTCTCTTTCAGGAAAACACTAATCAAACTCTTGAAGAGACAGTGAATGTATTTTTCGTCACATTTGGACAAGCTATCCTTCACGATATGGCTTTAGCACAAACGAATCATGGTATGCCATTTTATTTATTTCTGATTTATATTAAGCATTTAAAATGCGAATAATGAAATCTCTATATAAAAATGTGTGTGTGTTCTCAATAAAAAGAAAGGTTAGATAACCTACACAAAAACCAAAAGTGTTTTCATATGTAAAATTGATCGGGGAAGCTATGAAGGCAAACTCTCTTAAAACTTTTTTTTTTAACATAGTTCACTCCAAACAAGGCAGGCCGCCACTGTAGACGCAAGGGGCTATTGAGAAAAAAAATGGAGCAGGTAGGGGTGGGGTCAACCTAAATTGGGATCTGCGCAGCGAGATGTCTGTTTACATTAGTTTTAAATTTCTGCATCAGTACTGTCGGGGAAACAGGGGGCAGGAAGGTAGTTCCAGAGGCTAGCAGCACGAGGAAAGAAGCTATTTGAGTAGAAAGCTCTCCGGCATCTGGGGACCTCCACAGTGAATGGATTGGATTTAGTTGATTGTCGAGTTGGTCTAGTGAATTTCCGTCGAGGGGGCACCAGAGTAGCCAATTCATCGGAGCAAATGTATTCTATTTTGCAGAAATTTAAATCATATGTATAAAATTTTCCGAGGAAGGTAATGTTTAGATTTCCCCCTAAGGGAGCAACAGGGGAAGAGCCTTTTTTTAAATTTCAAATATATCCTATTTTGATGAAATTTTAATCATAGGTATACTATTTTCCGGTTAAGACAAAAACAAAATGACGAGATACTACAAGCGGGCTGATTGGGAATCTGTCAGAGATCACATCAGAGACATGCCATGGAGTGGAACGTTTTCTCTCCCTGCCGATCAGTGCGGAAATGAGGTAATCGTATGGGTAAAAGCAGGCATTGAAGCACATGCCCTCATGCAAAAATTCTACTGCAAGGCCCACTCTCAACAATGGTTCACCTCGAACTGTGCAGCTGCTATTGCTCAGAGACAGCCAGCATTCTGACAATTCAACCGCCATAAGTCAAAAACAAATAAACAGAAATGTATAGCGTCAAGAAATCATTGTAAGGCTGTAATAGATGACGTAAAGAGAAGGTATACAGAGATGACCAGAAAACGAATTCAGTCACAGAAACTAGGTACTCACAATTTCTGAAAAATCTTCAATAGTGTGGTGAATAATGGGCAATCTACACTCCCCCCCGCTATTCAACCACAATGATGTCGCTTACATAGCAACTGATAAGGCTGAACTACTTGCCCAGCGTTTTTCCTTAAACTCCGCTATGAACTCTGCAAACCACTCTCTCCCAAATTTCCTATTGCAGACTGAAGCCATACTTGATGACTTGATGACTTGATGACTTGACCATCACCGCATCTCATGTCCAGGACATCATAACAAACCTGGATAGTTCCAAAGCATGTGGACCTGATCTTATACCAGTAAAAGTAATAAAGAAATGCTCTGCTGAGCTGGCTCCTGTCCTCTCCAAACTCTACAACAAATGCCTTTCTGAATTTTGCTTCTCTGACAGCTGGAAAATTGCCTCTGTGGTACCAGTCTTCAGGAACTCTGGCGATAGAACTGATCCTCAGAATTATCGCCCCATCAGTCTACTCCCTATCTTCGTTAAAATCTTTAAACATTTAATCAATGAAGCGATAGTTCGCCACCTCGTTGATTTTAAATTTTTTTCTGACTATCAGTATGGATTTAGGCAAGTACGGTCTACAGCGGATATCATAACGGTTATCTCTGAACGCATATACTATACACTGGATAAGGCAGGGGAAGTTCGGGCGGTAGCGCTTGATATATCCAAAGCTTCTAACAAGGTCTGGCATAAAGGTCGTATTACTGGAGGATTATTTAATATAATTAGATCCGTCCTATCCAATAAAAAGATCTAGGTTGTCCTGGATGGCCGTTCTAATCTTAGATCATATTTGGGAATATATATATATATATATATATATATATATATTAAGCTCCTATTAAGTTAAGCCCTTTCGAGTATTGATTTACTCCTCTCCAGGAGTTAGGCACAAGGCCAGTTTTTATCTTACTCCCACAAGTAAGATGTGACCCAAGGTCGGGTCGGGAAAGTGGGGTTTAAAAATTGCCTGGGCAGCCCCGTCGGCATTCACCGGTAGGGGTGCCTCAGGCAGTAAGCAATAAACTTACTCCTCCCCAAAGAGGGGAGGCGAAGCCTGGGAGGGTGAACCTCCTAGAACTGCACAGGACAGACCCATAGACTAGCGTAACTCAAGCCCTGAAGGCCAAGACAATACCAGTCTATGGGGTGCAGTATCCATCGGAACAGATAAGCCCTTTCGAGTAACAATAAATTGATGATGCATATATTAGCCACGTTGCATGGTTCTCACCTTTGGGGGATAAAACTCTCTTGTAAAAAACATTACTTGAGTTTACATTTTTTTAAAAAGATAAAAAAAAAGCGTATTTCTCTCGCATTTTAAAGAGTAATCGCCGCGTTGGCTTAATGGTTATAAAGCCAGGGTTCATAATACGTGGATCGTTCGACTGGCGATGCGGTTGCGTAATTACATACTTATGGGCGTAAAATAAAAACGCGAAAAATATATGTATAAAATATTTATTAATTAATAATTATATATATATATATAAATAAATAATTAGAAACAACATTAAATAAACGCATATATATATATATATATATATATATATATATATATATATAAATATGCCCGCTAAATTTGGTATTTAGACTTTACTTTCCTCTGCTATTTCCACGGCAATACGTGTTGGTCGCAACGGTTAACACTCCGACTACTGAGTCAAATCAAGAATGACTTTTGTATTGGGGTTCGAATCGTGCGACCGGCAGGGATAGTCTCCTCCCATAATGATAATTCCAGATTTTTCAGGGACATGCGTATATGGGTCTATTTGAAAATAAAATTTATTTATAAATAATTGTTTTATATATATATATATATATGCGTTTATTTAATGTCGTTTGTCTTTTGTTACAGCATTCAACACGATCGCAAACACCAAGGTGTTATCATAAAACTAAGTATGATTTTGATACAACCCGCTCACCTACTTGGGTGAAGAATACTTTAATATTTTTAGAAATAGCTCATCTAACATAGTTTTTGACAGTCTGTAGATCATAACCTATCTTCATGTCAACCAGTAATTTATGAGCGCATAGCGAACAGACATACACTTTATTTTTTTATTTATAGATACCTAGCTGATTTTGTTGGCTAGTTATCGCTTTGCAAATTCGCTATTTGAAACACTTGAAACATTAATTTCAAATAATGAACATTTCATTCATGACTTTGTTGTAAAAACGAAACAAATCTTTCTCATTTAAATAAATAGATAAATAGATAAATAAATATTAACATTTTTGGTAATTTCTATACAAATGTATGTATCTTTTATATGTGATTGTAAAGAAAAGAAATGAAAGAAGAAATCAATTTGCCATTTCACTCACAATTTTTAAATAGATTGCAACTTGTTGAAAATCAAACATTTGAACGCAAATGCTAAATATTTGTCCAGAAAATAAAACAATATTGCGAATCAGAACTATTTGTTATAGTAAAATAAAATAAAAAATTGAATTAAACAACAATAACAAATAATAGTTAATTAATAAAAAGTCCTTTTTCAAAACCAATATGCAAATTAGTTAACCTTGCGAGTGATATCGCATATACATAAGCAGTATATAAAATGATGATGCGTCTATTATGTAAAGTTGAATTAACTTGAAGTAGGTAGTTTTGAGAAAATGGGCCCAACTTTCGTATTTGTTCATTTAAATTATTAATATTCTATACTGTCCATTTGGAGATGATTCTTGTACATTTTTAATTTTGGCATATTCGTACCAGTAAAGATGGCTTGTAGTTTTTACCGGGAAACGCCCAATCACTCTACGTGTAATGTTTATGTATGTTTTTTTCATGGGTGCATATGCACATACATGACTTTTATCAACACACGTCAAAGGGACTAATTTCTTTCAATTTCAGATTCTGTCAAGTGTTGTCCGAACCCAACAAACACGTAAGGCATACCTTTTTTCTTTTTTTAATTTTCAAACTATCGAGAAGTAATCATTATACTATCGCTGCCAAGATTTCATTTTAATTTATTATGATTTGTACTAAATTCTTAAACTGCTAAAAACCTTTTCAAACACGATAACCCAGCAAGAATAATCTATGTAAAAGAAAGCTATCTATATTTTAAAACCAGGTATAATAATCACAATAGCAGATTCAATAACAAAATCACCAATACAAAATATCACTAACGAACCATGACTGAGAGCTCAATGAAAGCATACACTCACCAATAATCGAGTAGAAAATATTACGATGGGCCAGTATATGCATCTATTTAGATGATCAGTGAAGATTATCTTTGAATGAGAAGCTAGAAAGTTTAAATTTTAAAGATTCTCAAAACTTACTAAATTGTAGAAGCGAAATAGCAACTAACTGTAGACATAGTATAAAATTCAATTTAGGATAACTATATATATATATATATATTATTGCAAGCATGATGGCAAGACGAGTTTTCTCGTCCATGATAAAAAGTTGTTTTTTAAGCCAGCCGACCGATTTCGTCCTCACTTAACAAAAGCTGTATCGAGGGGTTTAAAGAAAAGGGGGAGAAGAGAGAAAGAAAATAACAACAACTGTATATATTCAAAATAAAACAGAATTATGGTATATGTACAATGGAGGATGTGTCTTAGAGACTTATCACGTCTAATCCCAATAGACACACTCTCTGTTTTCAAATAGAGGGGCGTTTTAGACGAATATGAATAGTCTCCAAGATTTGTAGATGATATAGTGAGTTAGCATGGCTCGGGATGGTAAGTGAGCCAATGCTAAAATTTCTAGTGCACGGCGGGTTTTTAAGCAAATGGCCCGTATTTGAAGACCCGTATGTGTTATTTAGAACGTCCGTTGAACGGAAGGTTCCATTCCTAATTTTACTAGGTATGTGTTGTTGGACTCTACTATCTAATCTCAACGTCGTCCTACCCACGTAGTAAGCACTGCAACCACATTTAAAATGATAAATTACATTATTCCTTTTGTGTGTGTGGGGGGGGGGGTAAAACGTCTTTTCATAAGGACGCCAATAAAGGTTTTGTAGAGAACACGACACGCACATTCGAGGCAAAATAGCAATTCTCAACTGTTGGTCTGATTTACTTGGCGAAAAAGCTAGCATTTATTTGAAAAAGTATCCGTAATAGTTTTTATTTCTTCATCTAATTTTGATTTTGAACAAATCATAAAGGCTGTGTGTGTTAGGGCCCAAATTAAGTTTACCTTTCGTTTGTTAGAACAAAAAGAATCCCCGCAGGTATATAGTCCTGTGAACGTAGGTTTACGGTAGATTGATGCAAGGTAACTCGATACCAATACATCAAGGAAAGCTGAAGTGGAATTGCCCTCTCCTTCATAAGTATATTTTAATGCGTGATGCATGCTATTGAGAAAAGAGAAGAATGTATTTGTCTCCGTTTTATTATTGAAAAGGCAAAATGTGTCGTCTACATATCGAAAGTAGACTAAAGGTTTGATGGGTCCAGATAATAATTTCTTCTCATATTCATCATTGTTGGTCCCAGGACTAAGTCAATGGATACACCGTCTATTTGTCTATATATTACATCGTTAAAACTGAATTAAACGTATGTAGTGGCAAATTTCATCAACTGCACGAATATGCTTTCAGGAATGGAAGGAAACGATAACTGGCTACGATATAAAAAAAAAGTCGGCACAAATATCTATTGTTTCCGAAATAGCTACACAAGTAAATAGGTTGCCAATATCATAGGAACACAAATTTATTAGCAACCTTAGACTTTTGAATATAATTTGCAAAATAAAATTAATCTTTTAAGCAGTATTTACTATAGTGCTTCAATACTGGCTGTAATATATTAAAGAGCCATTTTGCAACCTTACTGTGATGACCTTACCATAGAAAGAATGGGCCTTACTGAGATATCCGCTTTGTGAGTTTAGGGTAATCCGTATAAACGTGGGCGGATAGAGCCCGAGGGTCTGATCTCACTGGCTATATCGGAAGGGAGTACACCGCTTTTCACCCACTTAACCAATTGTTTCTGGAATTTAGTTTCTAAGGAAGCTGTTGCATCATGGTTGCCGAGAGGGCACAATTTGGCCATTTTTTCCGTGTCGTTTAATATCACCATCATTTTGTCGATTTAATCTTTATGATGTAGTACAACAACCCCTGAACCTGTATCCGGTCTGGTTATTACCAAGGACTTGTTTTGCCATAGAGTTTTAATGACAGCAAAATGTTCTTTGCCCCATTTAAACTTTGAATGGGATACTGGTGTACTCGTATAGCTGTGAGCAAGGTCATTCAATCTAGTCTTTAGGTCTATTACTTTGGTCTCAGAAACAGGTGGAAGTCTCACTGCTTGAGAATTGAGAATTTCAAGTTCTAAAAATACTTCTTAACATCAGATGGTGGAATACAGAATTCCAATCCATGATCAAGTATTAAAAGTTCAGCAGGAGACAACCTCTGAGAAGATAGACTAAGGACGTTCTTACCTACATCTGAGTTGATGGAGCAACCAAATATTGTGTATATTAAATGTTGCAACTTATTATTAACTTGAAGTATTAGTTTTTTACGACATACCGTGAGAAACGAATTTTATCACAGCAAGAAAGAATTCTCACTGTTTCTTTCCATGCTGATTGTTATGGTACCTTACCTATAACGGACTACTTGGACTCTTTCACTCACCATAAATGCTGGGAGCACCTGTCCCTTCCTCGGTGTTGGAACCACACCAGTCTACACTGGCAGTCAAGACTGACGTACAACCACTCTTGTTCTCTGTTGTATTATACTTTTTTCAATATACTTGTTTTCTCTAAACTGCGAGTTTGTGTCTTCCTTCCGGCCCCTTTACAGCTAGTGGCAAGGTATTTCAAACTCACACCGAACACAACAACTATATTAAGGGATTCTTGAGAACCTTAAAAAGGGCCTCACAACAACTGGCGACGAGGTTACAGTAAGGGATTCTTGAGAACCTTAAAATGAACGCCACAACTGGCGACGAAGTATATTAAGTTTTTGGGGGGAACCTTAAAAAAGGACAAACGTGGAGAAATCAACGGCAAAATTCACCCGACAACGTCCTAGTTCTAAAACATGCTTTACCGGCGGACAAAAAAAGAAAGACACGTTAAGGATCAACTTATTTCCTCTCAAAGAAGAAAGGCCAGTGATTCTTTTATTGATATTCTGACAGTGTTAATTTTTAACAAAAAGGGAATACATGATATTATTTTTCTCTCCAAAAGAGAAAAGTCCTGCTGCCGGAAGAAAAAAGAATGAAAACCGCATTTTTATTTTTTTTCTCTTGACTAAAATGCTGGCAGTAAATGCTACGGTTATGCGAATAGCGTACTAAAAAGTAAAATGAAAAAGTGTTGTTTTTTTTGTTGGTCGAAGAAAAAAAAGGTTTTACACTCTTTTTTTTTACAACCAAGATTACGTTAGCAGCGCAAGATAAAAGAAAGAACCGCCTAAAAGCCGTATTCTAAAAAGACACATTTAAAATATGGAACATTTCAAAGAAACTATAACAGAACTGGTAAAATATCAAATTCAACAGCAACAGAAAACAGAAGAAAGACTTCTGGAACAAAAAAGCTGACGAATGACAAGAGAAAGCTGAAGAAAGACAATGAGAACAGCAACAGAAAATTGAAGAAAGATGTAAAAGCTTCTGCTAGAACAAAAAGAAACCGACGAAAAACTACTGCACAAAATTTTATAAATCGAAGGATTACTACAAACAATACCGAACTGGGGTCAAAGTAACGAAAACGATAATACGTTTTCTCAGAATGTCGTTTGAAGTGCAATTGACGATTTCACTTAATCCCCAGATGAGGATAAAACCGTTGCTTCATATTTCAGAAGGTATGAGGATCTATACAAAATTGATAGTGAAAATTAGGCAGACTCTAAGAAAGTTCGCCTACTGCTCCGAAAATTAGGCACCACCGATTATACTAAATTCGTGGACTTTATTTTACCCCTAAAAAACGAGCACCTTGACTTTTCTGAAGCTGTTAATCTTTTAACAGAATTATTCAGCCCTAAGACTTCTCTGTTCCACAAACGGCGGAAGTGTTTGAATTTAGTCAGAAATGATGCCAAAAACAACACAACGTTCGCGTTAATCGTTAATAAACACTGTGACGATTTCAAATTAGTTGTACTTAGCGCAGATAACTGTAAATGTTTAATTTTCGTGCAAAGTCTTGTATCAGGAAAAGACGCAGAAATCAGATGTAGGGTTCTGAACAAGTTAGAAAGTGAACCGAATTTAACATTACAGAAGTTAGCTAAAGATTGTCAGAGATTTATAAATGTTAAATAAGATTCGTAAGACATTGAAAGGTCAGGCATTGCGCATATAAGAAAGGTACGTCAGAAAACACATTTTAACTCTCTTTCAAAAACAATTCAAAACAAAAAGAGGGATTATTTTCACGCTACTAGAAAAACAAGCCAGCCCAAGAAACACATGGTAAATTGCCGCCGAACCCCTGTTTCCGTTGTGAGGCAGTCCATTTGGTAACGGATTGGCCATACCGTTTTAAAACCTGTCTAACTTGTAACTTGTAAAGTCGGGCACAGGAGTTCACATTGCAGAACGAATAGAGGAAATAAACCTAGGGTCAAATCAATAAAAACGAACGAACAGGGATTCCTATTTCTTTTTCTGGCTAAAAATCTTGGTTGGTAATCCCTCGATACAGCTTTTGTTAAGTGAGACGAAACCGGTCGGCTAGGGATTTAAAAAAAAACTTTTAATCATGAACGAGAAAACTCGTCTTCCCTTCATGCTTGCGATGATAATATTTTGTACTCGTTAAAAAATCGTGAAATATATATATATATATATATATATATATATATATAGCTTCGAAAGAAATTCATCAACTTGAGGAAGCCACGCACATTGCTACAGCTGTAAATCAAAGTAAACAGGGCACATGCACAAAGTCAAAGAGTGCAAAAGATAGAGAAATCACATGGCGCGACCTCAAATACATGGAGCCTAAAAAATTAAGTTTTCTCATTAACGCAATCTACGATATCTTACCAACGTCAGTTAACCTTCATGCTTAGGGGTTAACTACATCCGATCGATGCAGAGCATGTGGGAAAACTGCCAACCTCAAGCATATTCTCATTGGATGCGAAGATGCCTTGAGAAGCTACACGTCGAGACACAATGAAGTATTAGAGATTGTTGCAGAGTTTTCGAAGATATGTTGTTAGACTGCCAATAAAGCTCTCAATGTCACCATTAGAACGATTCATTTCATTAAAGAAGGAAATAGTTCAAAACCCTTGTGTAAAAATAGACAGAGATTGTCATTGTTTGATGGATGCACGGACTGGCATTCGACTTAGAACGTGGGCTCATCAAGTGAAATGTGAACAGATCAGCGTTCGGATATTGTCATTTGATCCATTAATTAGAAAAAAGTTTTCGTTATTGGATTAACGGTTCCATTTGAGGATAATGTTGACTGGACACGCCAGCACAAGTTGGAAAGATATGAAGATCTACGACAAAAATGTGTCAGAAATGGCTTAAAAACCATTGTATTTTCTATCAAAGTCCGATACTGAGGTTTTATTGCCAACTCAACCTCCGCGTTTTTTAATAATCTTGGTCTTGGCCATAAGACAAGAGGAAATACATACAGAAAATACAAGACAAGGCTCTATCTGTATCAGTGTGGCGACAATCTAACAAAGTCTGGTAGTATCGTGAGATATTGTTGGGGCGCCCTAGGTTAGTAGTAATGATGCCTCGGTCCCGAAATCATGTCTGAACCCAAGGTCATAATCTGATGAAGGCTTTATGAGAAGCAATGCTGCTATACAAGCAACAGTTATTGTATAAACATTATATATATAAGCAATAAATGAAATAAAATAAATTAAACACCTAAAATGAATAAATATCTAAAGTGGCAACGAATAACAAAATGAATAGAAAAGATAAAGGATATGAATCTCGCACGTGTTAAAGTTATCATCAACAGGGAAACGGTTCCACGGCAATGTATTCCACAGGCGGGAAGTCCTTGCAAAGAAGTTCTGTTTACAAAAATTCCATCTGACGCAAGACACCATGAAGGGAGAAGGGAAAGTCTTTTTTTCAATGTGGTAGAAACCGAGTTTCTGCCTTGGATCTCTTACAAGGAGTAACTAAGGATCGGAGCTCAGTCGAACACCTTCCATGGAAATAACGATAGTGCAGAGATAGAGAGACTAGCAACGTCTCTTCTGTGAGAAAAGGGATTGTAGGGAAGAGGAAAGACCACCCCTCACAAGATTTTGAAGTCGATTTTGGACTCTGTCAAGGTAGGAAAGAATGCTCTGTGAAACTCCTCCTCAAATATAGCAGCAGGATGTCTATCTTTAGACGTATCTAACTCTTCTATGAGTAGATGATCACATCAGGTGGCGGATACTTTCTCGAGCGGTAGAACGATCCAGCCATGGTTTAAATAAGAGACTCTCAAATAAGCAAAATAATATATATTTTTTTAAAATACCGATTAGACCAATTAGTACCTATTTTCTTGTTTCCCCACGAGGGCAGAGTTAGACACAAGGTCGGTTCTTTAATGTGGGTAAAATCCAGCTCTCATAAAAAGGCAACTCTGGGTTAGGACAAAAATTAAAATTGTCTCTATCTAGGAGGATCTCTCCTTAATCAAATGAGGACCGAACATATACTACACTTTGATCTCAGCCTGAAGGCGGAGAAGTGTCATTAGACTAATAAGATTAGACTAATAAGTCATCTTTAAATTCTCTTTTATTTTTTTTTTATTTTTCAGGACAGAATGTATGCCAGATTTATATAAGGATGAACAAGAATGCAACACACATAACCCAACTTGTCACAACTTTATCCGCAATTTAGGAGTGGGACAATTATCAGGAGACTTTGGTATGCATTAGATAAATCAATATTTGTTATACATATTTTTTTTCCTTTCTGAAAATGAGGTTTATCTAAAAAAAAAAAGAACCTAACACCACCGATACCATCGTGGTTCGACACATTACGTTAGTAAATAAATAGTCAATCGAAAATTATCAAAATCTTTCAATATTGTTATTTATTTTGTTTACCTTGTCTCGTATCAAACGGCGTTTCTTTATACCAAACTGCATTGCCATAGCCTTCAAACGCAACTATTGGTAAGAAATTTCATTTTACTATTGTAGAAGTATCGGTATGATGAGAAAGTTGCATTCTGGTGTACACGCCATCAATTTTCTTATCCAACCTCTTGGTAAAAGTCCAGGTGCTACTTTCCTATACAAGAACTGACGTAACTTCAAATGCTAAATGCACTACTAACTCTTTACGTTTGCCGTGAAATTGTGTAACTAATAATCATAAGCTATCTCTCTTGGAAGAAGTCAATCGTAAAATACACTGTTTGTCTGGATAGGATAGTTAAAACGTGTTTCAAGTAACAAATGTAATTGTGTAGCAAATAACAATTGTGAATATGTCGTTGGCGTTTTAATCTCACTCTCAGTGCGACAAATGACCCAACTTTATAAATCTAGAGAATATACCAATAATAAGTACTACAAACCACACTTAGCTCTAACATTTTACTGCAGGTTTACGCCTTTTACAATGATCAGATATTTGGTTAAAAAAAAGATGCGGATGAGAGTTATCTGCCCACATTTATTTTTTAATTACTCCGTTACTAATAGACATTTATTTTTATTTTACATTTTTTATTATTATTTACTTTTGTTTTATATATCATCATTTAGTCGTTGTAGTGTCACGGATCCTCCTGACTCTCTTACGCCATCTCGCTCTATCCTCCATCACACCTGGCAGGTCTTCATAGGTGCATTGTGGGTATTTTGCTGTTTGCTTGATGTAAGTTCTGTTCGGTCTCCCCACTGAGCCACGTCCTGTTTTAGCATCCACAAAAGAACATCCTTGATGATCTCATTCTTAGCGCTTCTGTAGTGTCCAGCAAATCTGGTTCTTCGCTCTCTGATCAAGCCTGAGATCTGAGGAAGGTGACCGTAGAGATGTTCTCTCGTAGGGTGCTGTCTCCAGGAGATCTCAAGAGCAGCTCTTATCATTCTGGTGTACACACCGTCAATTTTCTTCTCCAATCTTTTGGTAAAAGTCCAGGTGCTACTTCCATATACCAGAACTGACGTAGCAATGGCTTCAAAAAAGTCACGTTTCATCTTGGTAGGAAGACTTGACTTCCAGATTGCTTTCATCTTGTACAGTCCAGCACAGGCCTTGCTGATTCGTACCTTTAGACTTTATCAAATATATAAAATAAAGTTAGCCGCCTTATCATTTCTTTGGCATTGATAGCTTTCTTGCTACAAAATCAATATTGTAGGAATTGCAAGAAACATAATAATTATAGTTTATTGACATTATTAAAAATATTTTTTTTAGTTACAGAAAATTAATACGCGTTTGGGTGTGTTTGGATGAAGGGGCATTCACAAGGCAACAAAAATAAGAGACGTCCAAAAAAAAAAACATCCACAAAATAAGAAACGTCCAAAAAAATAAGAAACGTCCAAAAAAAAAATAAGAAACGTCCCAAAAAATAAGAAACGTCCCCCAAAAAATACCTCTCTGCGAAATTTTTTCTTTACAACTGGACAAGATGTAAGTTTTTTTTTATATAATAATTGCTAATTATTTGTTTACTAATGGGCAATTATATTTATTTTTTTATATATATTATTGATTTGTAATTATTTGTTTTTATTCTACAATATTTTATTTATTTTATTTATGTATTACTTAATTTTATGTGTCTACATTTTGCTATACTTTGTTGATGTTGTTTAATAAATTCATTTAGTTTTTAAAGTTTATGATTTGTTACTTTTCTTCTACTATTTATATTACAAGAAAGGACTCATTTTAAGATTCTCCAATCGATATCAAAACTAATATATTTATTTTTGTTTCCATATATATTTAGACATTGTAGTGCTATTTTTATATTTTTCACTCCTGAATGCCATTATGCTATGATTATACCTACATTCTAAGTGATTTTCCATAGCACCTATATATACTTATTGTTCATTGTTGATATGCTTATTTACTGTTGCTTTGTCTATATAGCTTTTATAAAAATGCTTTTGATCCTAGTTTTTATTAAAACGATTTTAATCTTAATATCTTATATAATCAGCTTTTATGAAAATGATTAATCTTTATTTTTCATAAAAATGTTTGATCTTTGTTTATATGAAAGTGCTTTTGATCCTAGTTTTTATAAAAGTTCGTTTGATCTTAGTTTTTATAAAAGAGCTTCAGATCTCAATTTTTATAAAAAGAACTTTGATCCTAGTTTTTATAAAAGTTCGTTTGATCCTAGTTTTTATAAAAGAGCTGCTTTTGGTCCTAATTTATATGAAAGGGGTTTTCATCCTAGATTTTATAAAAGAGCGTTAATCATAGTTTTATAAACGACATAGATATGCTAGTTCGTATGAAATAAGTTTTGATCCTGTTTTTATAAAATAAATGTTGGTGCTTGTTTTTATCAAAAAAAAGTTTTTAAATCTTAGTTTTCATAAAAGAGACGGTGATCCCAGTTTTTATAAAATAACGTTTAGTCTCTGGATAATTGATAAGGTCGAAAATCTTCACTGGTCTTTTCATGCAAAAATGTATATATATTTAGACGTCGTGGAATCCAGCAATACCAAGAAAAGACCTCAAGCAAAATAAGCTATAACATAGTTAATTGGTCCATTTGCAAGAGCGAAAATTATTATTCTTCACTACTTTACTTACTTAAGGTTTAAGAAGTAGAGAAGAACCTTAAATGAACACTCAGATATCTATGTATCTCATAAAGAAATCAAATGTTAGCCCCAGGAAGGGGCCCCTTGATCTCTTAGAACTTATTGAAGTAAAATGAAAAAAAGAGAGAGAAACATAGTCGTATATAGTAATAAGCTATCTCTCATCTTCTATTGTTTTTAGTCATAGGATCATCAGAATTATGAACTCGTTAGTTTTTGAATGACGTAAAACTTATAAGCGAACTTTGAATTGATGAGTTCAAATGTGAAACGCGATGAACGACATTTTCAAAATTGCAAACATATCACTGTAAAAACCGTTGCATTTCGACACTCTATCACACTCCAAAATCATGTTTGCATAATGTGATTTCGGCATAACTTTTTTTATTGCTTCTAATTAAACTTTGTTTTTTATTCGATGTCTAGAATTGATACGTTCATCTTTTTATTGCTTAATATCCCAAATTGGAGAAATTGGATTTATCGCGTTTTGCAATCGAACTCTTCAATTCTAAACGTGTTATAAAATATCCGAACGTGCTGACTGTTACCATGATTGACTTTGGCGAGATAATGCATGCTATAACAAATGGAAAATGTTTTGTCAATTGTGCTGTATGATGGGCAGGTGAAAACAAGACCCAAATAAAACGCGGTCAACTGATAAGTGAATACTTGAACGACTTCTCAGCCTACAGACTGCATCGGGTTATTATCTTGTTAGCGTCCTTTAAAATATGACGCAACAGATGAATCGGATCAATCGAAATATTGAAGGAGCTGTGGGCGTTTTTTTTGTTTGTTTTTTTTTTTTACTTTGGTTTAGTTTCTTTTAATTTTTAGTTGTTCGTACCAAACAGGGAATGACTAATTCAGATATAGATTGTAATGGTCAATTTTACTAAATTATTATAACTTTGAGATAAAAACTTATCATAAAAACGTATTGGATAATACATACACACACGCACAATACAAATTTAATCATTTTTTTTATATATTCTCTCATTACAGAACCATTTGAAGTAATTAATAGTAGCAAAGTGTAACAGATAGCTGTTTCTGTGTACTGTTGGTAGGTTTTGGAGTTGGAAACCGTGGAAAATTCGAAAACACTGGAATATCGGATGATAATAATCTGCATCATGATGATTTAAAAAAATCAAAAATCTTAGCTACAGCGCAGTGATCCTGGAATGCCTTGAAGGGATGAGATATGAATTACGACGGGGATATGGAAGCAGTAGGATTATAGCAAGAATTCTAACTGATTCTAACAACGAAATTGACAGAGAAGCGAAAAAAGACGCGGCAAGACTCAGGCCAGGCAACGCTAACCTTAGGCGTCGTTATGGCACCTATAAAGTTAGAGCTGAACGAGAATCATCACTAATTCTCATACAAGAGTCGCAAGGGCCACCTACTCACCGCCAAGTTCCAGATTCCACCCCGCTTTTCATCCTTTGATAAAACTAAATTAAACTAAATATAACCCACATTACCACCCTGTACGCCTAGCAACCCTGTTCCAGAATTAATAATGATCGGTTAATTAGTTTACGAGTGAATCCTGGACATACAAGTATATATTTTAATTATATATTTGGAGAATGAAATAATAATAATAATAATAATAATAATAATAATAATAATAATAACAATAATAATAATAATAATAATAAGACCAGAGACCAGAAAACCAGAGTGAAAACAGCAAACTGAAAAGATATAGAAAAAAATGGACCACGAAAGAGAACAGACTGGTGATGGAGTGCTATTATAAAAGCCGCTACCCTACAGAAAGAGGCTATCGAAAACGAATGAAACATCTCTGAGCCATTGCTAATGACTACCATACAACGGAACAAAGGATAGCAGATCAAGCAAGACAGATCCTCAAGCAAGGATGGTTCTCGGAGATGGAACTGACGGAAATCAAACAGAAGGTTAATGGCGAAACGGAGCAAGAAACACCACCGAAGGAGAGACCACAGGAAGAGGACGGGCAAAACCTACACACTGAAACTGAGGAGATTGAAGACTACGGAATCACAGAACTAGGGGAGATAGAAGACTGCGGAACCACAGAACCTGCTGAGATAGAACTCAACGAAAAAGAAGCAAGTGAAGTGGAGAACATTAGACAATACATGTTAGAAAACAAAACAAAACTGCCATCTCTCAGGAATGAAGTAGCGAAGAAGTTACAAGCAGAAACAGAAAGAGTAAACAGACTCCTCACACACATCCCAACAGAAACTATTACAGACCTAAACAACCTGATATATGAAGGGGCAAAATCGGTAAGTATGAAACTAAGAAACGAAGAGAATGGACAAAAGAGAGGACCGACAAAACCTGGATGGGAAATCAGACTGGAAACCCAGATCACCAAACTTCGGAAAGAAGCTAAAACTGTGAACAGGAGGAAGGAGGACATGAAACGATTAAGAAGCAAAGATCAGAAACGCAAGGAAAAACTAAATGAGAAACATGAAGAAATAAAACAAAGGATAGCAGTAATAGAAGGAAGACTGAGACGATACAGGTACAAATCAGAACAGAGCAAACAGAACAGGACCTTTGAAAACAATGAAAGCCAGTTTTACAAAAACGTAAATGGAGAAAAAACAACAACAGAGCAACCGAACCCAACAGAAACAAAACAATTCTGGAGCAAGATATGGGAAGAACCAAAAAAGCACAACAAGAACGCCCAATGGTTGAAAAACATGAAAGATGAACTGCAGGAAATCGAAGAAGGAACCGAAACAGAAATCAACAAAGAAACGATCAAGAAAACCCTAAGAAAAATGGGAAACTGGAGGCACCAGGCCACGATGGAATACATGCATACTGGTTTTAAAAATTCACGACCCTGCATGAAAGACTAGCGCAGAAACTGAGTGGATGTATCCACAAAACAGACGTACCAGAATGGATGACGGAAGGAAGAACAACATTAATACAAAAAGACCCCAAAAAAGGAACGACCGCCAGCAACTACAGACCGATAACATGTCTACCAATAATGTGGAAAATTCTCACAGCACAACTGAGAGAACAAATCTACCAATCCCTGGACAAACGTGGACTGCTCCCCGAGGAACAAAAAGGATGCCGAAAAGGACAAAGAGGGGCACATGATCTACTATACATTGATCAAAAGACCCTGAAGGAGGTGAAGAGCAGACAAAAGAACATAACCATGGCATGGATTGACTACAAGAAAGCCTACGACAGAATCCCCCAAACATGGATAATTGAATGCTTAAAAATATACAAGATACCAGACAGGATTATTAATCTCATCCAGAAAGCAATAGAAAACATGGAGACTAAAACTGACAGCCGGAGGACAATACCTGTCTGAGATAAAAATACAGAGAGGCATCTTTCAAGGAGACTCTCTATCACCACTATTGTTTATAATAGCCATGATGCCACTCAACTACATACTCAGAAAGTGTGATGCCGGATACAGGTTTACGGATAAAGAACAAAGAATAAACCACCTAACTGGAAAAGCTGATAAACACAACCAGGATATTCAGCCAGGATATCCAAATGGAGTTTGGAATAGAAAAATGTGCACTACTAGAGATCAAAAGAGGAAAACTGGAGACGACAGAAGGTATAGAACTCCCCAACCAAGAGGAGATGAGGGCGCTAGGAGAACAAGATAGTTATAAATACCTGGGAGTTCTGGAAGCAGACACAATCAAATATACAAAAATGAAAGAGAAGATTGGAAAAGAATATTTACGAAGAACAAGGAAACTCTTAGAAACTAAACTATATAGCAGAAACCTAGTAAAAGGGATAAACACATGGGCTGTATCATTAATAAGATACTCTGGACCATTCATAGGCTGGACCAAAGAAGAACTCAGGCACCTTGACCAAAAGACTAGAAAACTAATGACTATGCACAATGCATTGCACCCAAAAGACGATACGGACAGACTCTACATGAAAAGAAATGAAGGAGGTAGAGGACTGGTAAGTATAGAAGACTGTGTGGAAGACACCAAAAAAGAGCTGAAGAAATATGTAACCCAGAACACGGAAAGACTGATCACCACAGCAAGAGACACCAGCCCAACAAACAACTCCGGAAGCACTGAAACCAGAAACAAAAAGACAAGAAAGGAAAAGTGGGAAGAAAAACAACTACATGGACGCTTTATAAGACTCACAAGCGATGAAGCCAATGAAAACAGCTGGGCATGGCTAAGAAAAGGACACTTGAACAGAGAAACGGAATCTCTGCTGACGGCCGCACAGAACAATGCGATTAGGACAAACTTTATTAAAGCAAGGATAGATAAAACCCAGGAAAACAGCAAATGCCGATTGTGTGGACAAAGAGACGAAACGATAAATCATATAATAAGTGAATGCAGCAAGCTAGCACAAAGGGAATACAAGAACAGACATGACAGCTTGGGGAAATGTGCAAACAACTGAATTTCGAATATGCAAAAAAACGGTACAAACACAAACCAGAAACTGTACTAGAAAACGAAAAACACAAAATCATATGGGATATGAATGTACACACAGACAAACCCATAACAGCAAGGAGACCGGATATGATAATAATCAACAAGAAAGAAAAATCCTGCAAAACGTGGACTTTGCCGTTCCAGCAGACCACAGAGTGAAGATCAAAGAGACGGAAAAAAGAAGCAAATATACTGAACTTGCCAGAGAATTGAAAGGAATATGGAACATGAAAGTCAGTATAACACCAATAATCATAGGAGCACTAGGAACAGTCCCCAAAAACATGGAGAAAAGACTAGGAGAAATAGGAATCAAAGGGATAACTGAGACCATACAAAGGACAGTAATGATCAAAACAGCTACAATCCTGAGAAATGTCCTCGAATGCGGAAACTAACCCACATAAGCAACGAATGGAGAACAAACACATGGAAGCACAAGACAACAGAACCGGGGAAAATACAACCGCACGAGAGAGGCGCAAGCATAGGCTAACGCCACGAAAATTATGGACAGAGGGTCGAGGAGGGAAAGCGCAAACCAGACTTCCACTGGAAGAGCGCAGACAGCTCTGGGACCTTGGGGAGGCTTGTTGCCACTCGGGCCCTGGAGGGGACCAATGGCCCTTAACAGCGGGAAATCGTTGGTAGGTGGCTGTTGCGATACCGCAAGGTCATCAGCGGTGATGAACGAAAAGAGGTGGAGCATACTGGAAGTCTGAGGAGACTTGTTGTCACTCAGACTCCAGGGAATACCACAGGTTGTCGGCAGTGGGCGATCACTGACGATGACCAGTGTGATAACTCCTAGTGAGTAAATAATAATAGCTACATTGGTTTTACTACCACTACCCTTTTCGGCAGGCTTATCATGCACTTGGTAAACTCTAGCTGAATTTACCAGCATTTAAAAAAACATAACTGGTTTCCTCTGATTTGGGAAAATTTTTAGTTAATAACAAGAAAATGATACATTCTAAAACAAATTTTTCAAAGTTAAAATACTCGAAGCTATCTTTATTAAAAACCCAACAACCTACAATATATAACAATAGGTATGAAATGAGTAACAATATTTTAAAATGCTTAACGTAAATGAAATTTATCTTGTAATGCTAATTCCGACGTCCCAGAATTTAAATTGTAAACGTTCATTTAGGAACTGCACCGGTTTGTTCTTTTGGCGTCTAACAATTTCACATACGGCGTTCTCAGCTGCTTTTTGAAATTACATTTTTTTTGCTCCAGCTTTTTGTTCATTTGTTTTTGCCACCTGAAGATGATTCGACGAAGAATCGAAAGTGCTAGTGATACTTATGGAACATTCGTTATTTTTTTTTTTTTGATTTTGACACAAATACATTATTAAAGAAATTGAAAAAATAAAAAAGGTATAATCAAGTTAAAATATTATGTTATCTTTAACAATGTTTGCTTAAATATATATCTAAATGAATAAATGCGAAAGTTTTTTTTTTCATCTATTCTAACTATATTAACATCAAAACAGCTTATGCTTATCCAATTTTATTTTATTTATTTTAATATTTAATTTAACAACATAATATTTTGGAATACCGTATATATAGTAATTTGCAAAAAACTCATAAACAGCTTTAGGTATTCCTAATTTGCATATTTGTTTTTTAAACAGTTTCTAATAAATTAACATTCTGTAATATTCATTAGTAATTTGCATTGTCATATTTTCTTATATATACGCAATAGTTTCATCGATAGTAAAATGTTTGATGTTGCTGCGATGCTGAGAGCAGATACTACACTTTGATTTTCACCAAAAAGTCAAGGAACTATAAAAAATGTTTTCATGACTAGGCATTTTTAAATGAATGAAAAAAAAACTGATTTAATCTATTATTGTATTATCTTTTAATGGTATAGTATCAGTTCTGTTATCATAAGATCGTCCTCTCATGAATTCTCTCCTCCTTTTTAAGGGGATGGAGCTAATACTCCCAGATGTTACATCCTCATTTGTTGGAGAGCGCAATGTAGTGTCTGTTCTGTTTTCATGAGACCATCTTTCCAGGGACTAACTACTCCTTTTTTAGGGGCTGGCATAGTGTATTATCTATTCTGTTGTCATGTTATCATTCTCCCAGGCATCATTAACTTCTCATGTTTTGTGAGGGGATAGTGTTTGTCCGTCATGATACCATCCTCCCAGTCATTACCTCCTCCTTTGGAGATCAGTGTATTATATGTTCGTTCACCATGATATCAGCTTCCCAGTCTAGCAAAAGTATGCTCTCTCTAGTCGCCTATTTTTGCTGGTATATATATATATATATATATATATATATATATATATATATATATATATAGAGAGAGAGAGAGAGAGAGAGAGAGAGAGAGAGAGAGATAGAAGAAAAAAGAGTGATAAATATGCGACGAATGTCCAGATTTATTTCAAATTTCAATTGTTCAATGCAAAGTGTATTCAGTAATAAACTAGTGTTTATTATTCTTTCCTTAAGCCAAGGCTTTTCAAAGTTGGTCTATATTAAAAAAGTATAACTCATACACTCCTGGTTCTGCCTTCTGCCAACTATGTACCCTGGAAACTTATATGATAGCTACTGCACCCAAGAACTTAAATGTTATTAACTCCAAAAATGAACTTATTTCAAATTGCAGGCACAAGCGAAAATTTAAATACATTAATTTCATTACTCCCTCTGACACTCCTCCTCCCAGCCAATAACTCCCCCTCCCCTTTGTTTAGCATCTGACAAATCTCTTAACTATATCCCTGGGTAATCTTGTAACTTCTATTCTTAACGCTCCTAATCTCACCAATTAACCTTCCCTAAAAAAATTATTCTCCTCCCCATTGCACCTAATAACTATATCTACCCGTAACACCTATCGTTATTTGAACTAACATTATTCCTCCTACTACCCACCGATAATTAACATATCTAATATCTAGACATTTACACCTCCTCTGCAATATAGCTCCTACTATTCTTTTTACTTCAGCTCTACTCCTAACTTCTTATATTTATTATTTATTATTTTTCCTTCTGTCCGTAAACCTACCCACAAACTCCTCCACGGCCTCTAAATCTCACTTCCTTATTATCTCCCACGCATCCACCATATCGTCCTTATATTGGCCTCCTCCTAATGACAACATTTTTTTTCCCCCCGTAAATTCTTTTTGTCCTCTTTTTAACTATGATCTTCGATTTCCCCTCCAATTGGGTCCATATACATCCCCCTGTAATTCTTATTAGATCTCTAACACACTAGCATTAAATGTAAGTTTACTTAATTTCAATCCAACCCTGGCCCATAACACTTATATTAATTCTGTTGTTACTAGCATTTCTACCCTATCCCCTTAATAGTCTCCAACCCCCCCCAGAAATCTTTTAAACTAATTGATTGATTCAAGCTAGTTGCATGACTCCACACTCTGGCCTGCCTTGAATAACCCTAATCCCTCTAACTACTCGCGAGCCATTTCCTATCGGTCTTCTCTCTTTTACTCACCTTATCTTATTTTTGACCAATTTTACCCCCATCCCTTCTAATCTTATTTTAAAACCACTTGGAAGCCTCTTGCAAGCTTCCCTTATAAATCTAATTTAAAATTGTAATTGCTAACTGTTGCCCTGTTACTGCTCACTCACCATTTAAACTATAGATTATAACACTGACACTGCACTTAAGTTTTAAATTGAACTAACCCAATTCCACCCCTTATTACTTATAATCGTAACAAATTGTTTCAAACAATCTATTCTTATCGCTTTAACTGTTCCCCTCTCCTAAATTTTTAATATAACTGAGTAGGACAGGCTCGATCTTTAATACTACTAAACCTATCCCTCAATTTCTTTTCTCTTTGCTCCTTCTTTTCTTTTGTCATTTAATTTCTCTTCTAATTATTCATCTAACCCTTAATTTGGGTTTTAAAATAATTTTTTTTAATTAACTATTTTCTAGTTCCTTTTAAATTTTAATTTTTTAATCACTCATTCTCCCACATACCTCTACTTATTTTACCTTGCTTTTAACTAATCCGTTTAACCCTTTTTAAATTCCTAGAAACCCTAGCTAGTAACTGCAACTACTTTGCCTATAGTCGCCTACTTGTTACCTTTGAAATGTTAGAAGTTTACTCATTGGAATTCTATTTTTAGAATCGGCAAACTCTATTTTCTTCGAGTTTACCTCGCCAATCCCTAAATTCATTTTTATACGACTTTTCTATACCATTCCTCCCTGCTTCAGATTAATTCCTACCCTCAAAAACCCATCTCTTAATCTTGACCATATCGCCTGCCCATACCCTCAATCCCCCTTTTCACTTTAACCTCCTGCCCCTATCCAACCCTTTTTTTCCTTTTTCTTTTTTTCTTTCTTTCTCTTTCTTCTCAACCCTTGCAGCGGCTATCTAAACAAATCCGAACTTCTCGACCCTCGCGCTTTAACCCCCCCCCTCCATCTAACCCCAAATTTTAACCTTTCTTGTTTCATTTGGATTTAGACCCTTTTGAAGGAGATGTCATTTGCCTTTTTCGGTCCAGGAAGTATTTCAATAATGGCCAATTTTTCTCCTTTCAATTCCTTTTAAGTGCGTTTGGATTTACCTATAATTCTGAACACTTTTCTCCACACTGCTCCTACGCAAATATTTTTGCAAATATTTTTTCGCGTTCTACAATTCATCGGGCTTCCTCTCAACGGAAATTTACCACCCAGACAAACCGCATATCTTTTTTTTACGAAACTTTTCTTTTTTCACTGCGTTTTTTTAATAACATTTTTCATATTTTTCAAATATTTGAAGTTTGGTTTTTTTTGAAAGCCAACTTATCCATCTGTATTTCTCCTGTGATGATAAGATCTCGATCTTTGAAACGCCTTGGCGTAAGGAAAGAATAATAAACACTAGTTTATTACTGAATACACCTTGCATTGAACAATTGAAATTTGAAATAAATTTGGACATTCGTCGCATATTTATCACTCTTTTTTCTTCTATCTCTACAATTGCTCTATCTCGTATATTGAGCTAAACCTCTTCACAATAGGTTCCATCTACTAAAAGTTTTACTTTTGGTTTATATTTGATCCTATATATATATATATATATATATTTTTAAAATCAATATTAATTATTATTACCTACAGACATCGATGCTTCATGCTAATGCAATCTTCAGTGTAGGAATGTTAATTTATGTCAGTTCCAGGGTTTGAACGCGATTTCCAAGTCGCTACTGACTCGTAGTCCGGTGTCTTTCCCCTCAGCCACTACCAATTAGCATGGAAATTAGGAGAAATGAAACTCTATATACACCAAATCATATATATATATATATATATATATATATATATAAATGAAAGAAGAGAGATAAATATGTATGAATGACAAATCTATTTCAACTTCCATTGTTGAATGCAAGGTGTACTCGGTAAAAAACATGTTTATTGTTCTTTCCTTAAGCCAAGGCTTTTCAAAGATTAAAATCTTATCATCAGAGGAATTACATAGATGGATAAATTGGCAGTAGAAAAGCCGAAATTCAAAATTTGAAAAAATATAAAGTAATGGAGAGTAAGAGTGTGCGTGTAAAAATATGGAGTCTGTCCAGTTGGTGAATGTCCGTAGATAAGATGTCCGGTGAAAGGAGATTTAAAGATGGAATATATATATATATATATATATATATATATATATATATATATATAATCTTACCTTGGAACTTTATTTTAAGCATGCATCAGGAGATTGTTTCGTTATACGCGTTAATTTCTCGTAAAAATATTTCATGTCTACAAGAATTTCAATAAGCCAGTGTGAAGAAAACGAAAGAAAATACATTCATTTAAATTTGTTCTACTCAAATTACATGTGGAACTTATGAAGGACATGGTTTGAAGAACAATATATTAAATTTTCCCGTTCACTTTACATGTTAAACGACCGAATGCAATATGTTCAGTTAAATTGTACTATAGGGACCATTAGAATATCTTCCGCGTTTCGCTTGGTATTCGTCCAATCAATTCTTGGTCTGAAATGGTACTTTTTTCTTCTAAAATGAAATTCTAATTTACTTCTCAACGTATACAAAATTTAATTTTGATTCCAATTTTTTTTATTCGTAGTGGCCATTTCTCTTTCCACAATTTCTTATTCTTAAATTATTCACTAGTATATCTTAATCCCCTCATTTTTCCTTTTAAATCCGTTATATTCCGTTAAAACATGTCCGTGTAAAAAGATTTTTTAAAAGTTTTTTGTCAAAATGGTTTGTGTGTGTGCAATAATAATAAATAACACTAATATAAAAATAACAATAAAGCACAACATGGCCACAAGCGATTCAAACATCGAATTAAATTAAAGTTAGCTTCTTAACACTTTAAATAAAAAAAGGTAATTAGAACTTTTATTCTAGGACAAAAAATACAAGTTAAACCCAATCATCAATTTAATCCAAATTCTGAGCGAACATAAAGCAGAGGAGATGTTGCAACAGTCCCTATAGTACAATTGAACCATATGTTGTATTTATAAAAAACGACAACTGAAACATTCTTGTTTTTCTTTACATATTGACAGGTAACAGAGAACAATTAAACCGTATTACCCATTACTTGGATGGCTCCGTAATTTATGGATCCACTCAAGAGGAATTGGATTCCCTACGCGATATTAACACTGGTAAGATTATATTTCTTTTTTTTTAATTTTTGCTCAGAGACCTGCTGTATAGAAAAAGTAGTCACTGCCCCCAATGGCTGCCCTTCGATAGAACGTTACAACCACAGGTTTATTTTCATCGATATATATGCATATTTTATCTATCTATAGTTAGTCAGTTTGTCGATTTTGGTCATCAATAGCTTTCGTCGCATCAAATCAATATTTGAGTTTGACTAGCCATTCAATTACGGCAATTATTGGTCTTTGTTCATATAAATTAGAAATTAAAATTACAATTGATTTCATCGATTGCATATTATATCCGACCCGATATTTCCTTTAGTAACAGACACCTCCCTATATACAGCGGTAATTTACATTGGCTAATCATCTATGTGTATTAGCCAATGACATCACTGAGTTTGTTACAAATATGTCAAATACAAATAGCGTCCTAAATCGGATAACTTGGTAAGTATTTATTCAAATATTTTAGTTTATTTACATCATGACTTCATTTAAGATGATTCTATTATTCTTTATCCTAAATAGCTTTCTTTGTTATGAAAGCAGTTTGCACACTGACAATCGACAAATACAAGTTTTATTTCATCAATTAATATTTGATTTCTTCCTTTCTATAAACTTTACATAACTACTTTATGACAAAAATGCGATTTACATTCATGAACACTAACTTGTAAAACTAAAATACTAAAAATATATGCATTACTTCCTTATTTGATTTACTTATTTAAAACAAAATTTGGCATAAAATCAATAAAAAACATGTTAATCGTAGGACGTGCGTGTGTTTGTAGATAAAGATTTTTATGGTAGTGACTCTGTCTGACCACACACACCTGTCAAGCCTACCAAAAGCTTTTTCTAGCCTTTTCAATTTTTAGAAATATCTCAAAGTTGAGGGATCCATCTTGGAAGAGAATGCTACCAAGATATACAAATGAGTCAACTGCACTTAATCTAGTTCTTTTGACTTAGATGTTGGGCTCTACATATTGGCGTTCTGGAGAAGTAGTGAGCATTACCTTAGTTTTCTCCAGATTGATGGTGATTTCAAAAGTGGTAGATGCTTGAGAGAAGAATTCCATTATCATCTGCATATCGTCCTCGGTGTGTGCAATAAAAACCGCATCATCAGCATAGAGGAGCTCTCGTACAAGGGTTTTGAAGCTCTTGAACTTTGCATTAAATCGGGCTAGGTTAAAGACCCTACCAGTGGTTCGGAAATGTATGAGAACATTGACACTACAGTTCTTAAATGCGTCTTTAAGGACTTGATATCTGCTTAAACCATGTTTTTAAAGAATTTATACATTGAAATGTTGCACTATAGAGAGCAACGACAGAAAACAGGTTTTAAAAAAAAAGATTGTCTATCTGCTAAAAAGATTAAATTCGACTGTTTTAAGGACCGTCCTTAAAAACGATCTCTGGTCCGGAATAAGACATTTAATTCGGCAGGGATAGACTATGTTGTACATAAATATACAGAGGTTATTTATATAAAAACATGTTAATAGGTTTTGGACTTTCATAGTAAAACGTCCTAAAAAAGAACTTTCATTTTTATATAACACTAGTACAAAACCCATCTCAGGACAGGTATAAGCAATAAATATAGCATTAGTTTTAAATTTTAATGTTTTTTTTCTTTAAGGGATATGGTACGGTTTCATCCCAATTAATTGTAAAGTTTACACAAAAAAAATGTACACACATTAATCACCGTTTTGACTAGAATGCACATTCAATAATTCATAAGGATAAGTTCAATAGTTTAAGATTTTATCAAGCACATACATATCATTGACGCTCATTACTTAATATAATTAAAAATTTGATGTAGAGCAATTCTTTTCTTTATTAACTTTTTGTATCTAACTTATTTTTAAAGATTTTTAAGGGAGGGTGCGAGTTTGGGTGGGCGCACCCCCTAAATGGTAAAGTTTACAAAACTAATGTACCCATGTTACTCACCGTGTTGTCTAGATCATATATTCCAAAATTCATAATGATCCATTCATTAGTTTAGAGAATTATCCTGTACATATAAATATATAAATATGTACACATACTATCTGTATATAAAAGGGGCCTTCATGAAAATTCAAAAACCTCAGACGATTGTGAAATTGTAACAATAGGAATTAGACATCAATTAATAGATATTCACCAAATTTCTTGGAGAATTTTAAAGTTTATATGAAGCATAAAATGGGCATAACATCCCATTTGAAAATTCAAATATTTCATCTTTGTCATTAAATTTTATCCATAGCCATTAGACACCAATTAAGCAAGATGTTCGGAATTTCAATTTCTTCTTAAGACACTTTAAGCTTAAGCCTTAAATTCTAAATATTTTTTAGAATGAAAATCATGTAATGGATTTTGAAATAAGTATCCTAGACATAAGGTTTAGTAGCATTATATCTTGATTTTAATCGTCATATTGGGATGTAAAAGTGATGTAAAACAGTTCTGTTCAGGATTTAGTTTTATCTCTCCTGGGACAAATATTTAATCTAGTTATCTATATTAGACTAGACTGGACACAGTTATTTTTGCTATTCGAATTATCATGTTCTAGCTTAACAACGCATTTATAAGTTACATACATGTACATGCAGTTGTTGTCCAAAGGGCATGTATTATTTTTGTTGCAAATGTTAGATTGTGGAATATGATTATTGGGCATAGTTTAATAGGATAATCTTATCGTATTTTTACTTATAATAATACGATATTGATGTGGAGTCTCAAAATTATTTTCTATAATTTGATAAAATGTTACTTTGAAATTTTTTTAAATCATAGAAAATAATTTTAGGACCCAATCAACAACGGAATGGTTCTCACTATCAATAAAATTGTGCATACATTATCGAGTACTTCAGCTAGTATATATTCCTACTATGTAATGAAGGTGAAGGTGAATGGCCCTGTAAAATAAAATAAGATGATTAGAACACTGCCCCAGTGGTAACGAACACAAACGCCATTCAAGGTGACGATGACTCGTAATGTATCTATTTTAAACATTCGAGACAAAGAAAGCAAAACGTTCTGGTTTGCAAATAATTCGTTTTGTACGATCAGTGATATGAAACTATTCCTGGCAGAAAATCATGTTTTTTAAATGTTTTTTTTTAATAGTACAAGCAAAAGAGGAATAATTTACAATTTGCATTATTATTTTGCTCGGTGTTGTTCAGACAGAAGTTAGAGAGAAAGTGTTTTTATGGTGGATGCGTGTTTAAGTTCCAAATAAACGTTTGCTTTCTCCACACAATTGTGTCTGTTTTTTGTATTATTTTTGTGCCAGTTTGCAGCACTCTTCGTCCAAAAAGTCTACATTTACTGTTTTCTTGAGGTTTGTCTCTCTTCGCTTGTCTCTCTTCGCTTGTTCAACTTATGAAGGGTCCAGAATATCTTACTAGTGATGCTGCCCAAGTATTTATTCATTTTATTATGTTTCTACTATATCATTTTGTTTGCAAAATCACAAAGTGACAGGTCACAATCATTAGATTTTATAATTTTACCTTTTTTCAAACAGACAACTGAACTTATTCGCCATTGACAAATGATTAATTACAAATTTTGATATCGAATTACGGAAAATAATTTTTTTTTAATGTTATATTTTACGTGTTTCTGAAAATTCTCTTTTTGAGAAAATCCTAACTTTTCGTTACAACTTTGACAACAATAATCCAGGACAATAATCACTTTCTATTCAGGTCTAAATTATTAATTTTTTAGTCAAATGTATGATAATAATAAGGATATTTCTATTAGCTTTTCCACTGTCTATTTTTTAGGGTTTTCTTTGTCCAATACTGCATGTCTCAATTAATATTACAGGTTGATTCATAAGTCACTTCACTTAGCTATTTAAAATGATTACCATATGAAGCACAAACATACTATGAACTTTTGATAATTGTTATCTTACTCTCTGATTACTGCTATTTGTTAGGTTGGAAACGTGATGTGAACAGAAAGTCTCCTTCGCACAACACCATAATCAATCAAATATGCTACAAAGAGTCGTAAATTCCTAGCAAAAAAGAATGGAGCTATGCATGCAGAACGAACGTGGAAATTTTGAAAATTTGCTGTAATTTAAAACTCCCATAAATGAATTTGTTGAATAAACTTTCTGTTTTGTATTACCGTATTTTTTAACTTTAGAATTTCAAAACTAAATAGCTAAGTGACTTATGAATCACCCTGTAGATGTAAGCATAGGTTTATTTAAAAATAAGATGCTAGTCACTCAGTCATTAATAAAAACAAACAATTTTACTGTTTCAGGAAAAATGAAAGTAACAAATGTTGGGAATAATCATCTACTTCCGGTAACAGAGGGCGAAACTTCAAACAATTGCCCGTTTTTTAGAGGTGGTAAGTAAAGGAACAGATGTCATATTAATAAATTAATGATTTACTCGTTGCATCGTTACTATCAACAACGATGAACACTAGAATGAATTTCGGTTTCTTATAAAACAAATCAGACATTTTATGGATTAACTTCCGGTAACAGAGAGCGAAACTTTTGTGAAATAAAACACCAACTCACAACAAATGATTTATCTATAAAACATTATTTACTGATTAAATTATGTCCACTAAGGTGATTTCCCGTTTCTGAGAAAACAAGTCGACCATTATAATTAAGCATTTCGCTGCACAGCTCCCAATTTAGGATGACCCCCAAAACTTTCACCCTAATTCTCAGTAGCCCCTTACGTCTACAGTGGCAACTTGCTTTGTTTGGGGTCAACTAAGTTTTAAAAATTACTCTATGAAAATCTACTTTTTCTGGATTTACATTACATTGTTATTATTCATGTTTAAACTAAATTAACTAAACTCCCAGGCGAAGCCGGCTAAGTAATTTAGTAAAATAAAAAAAGAATTTATTCATTACTATCAAAAAAGCCGAGTAATAGGTGAATTTTGCTCTAGCTCCTTATTTATGTATGATAATAATTAATATTCTTAATTATATTACATCGAGCATCGCAAAGGTTTTATATACCAAATTTTGTGAAATTCTAACCAAGTGTTTCATACATAATTAGTTCTTAACACGTATGTCTTTATCATTATTATTTGTACTCACTAGGAGTTCTCACACAAATCATCGTCAGTGATTGCTCACCGACAACAACCAGTGGTATTTCCTGGAGTCTGAGTGACAACAAGCCTCCCCAGATTTTCAGTATTCTTCTTGTGGTATCGCAACAGCCTCTTACCATTGATTTGTCGCTGGTAAGGACCATTGGTCTTCTCTGGGATTTGGGTGGCAATAAGCCTCCCCAAGGTCCCAGCATTATCCGCATGCTTCCAGTTAAGGTCTGGTTTGTGCTGTCCCTCCTTGGTCTTCTCATTCTCCTTGACCCTCTACAAATATTTTATTTGGTAGTCGGCCTAGGCCGGCACCATCTTTTTTTATTATTATATTATACTATATTATATTATATTATACTATAACATATTATATTATATTTTGGGGGAGGAGATGGGGGAGCGAAGGGGGTGAGCTTATGGTGTTTCTTGTAATTTCTGTTCATTGGTTCATTTTTGTGTGGTGTTTGCTGAGGCCGGTGTAATTTATTGGGAGGGGAGATTATGAAGTGATGTTTCTTGCAGTTTCTGTTCCTTGGTTTGTGTGGTGGTCTTCTTAGTGTGGTTTTGTTTTCTTCCAGTTGTAAATTCCATGTGACTGGTTACCCTTTGTAGCTTATGCAGGTTGGTTTCCGAATTCAAGGATTTTTCTTAAGATTGCAGCTGTTTTGATCATTGCCGTCCTTTGTATTCGATGGTCCTTTTGATTCCAATTTCTCCCAGTCTTTTCTTCAGGTTTTTGGGGATTGTTCCTAGTGCTCCTACAATTATTGGTATTATACTGACTTTTTTCATGCTCCATATTCCTTTCAGTTCTCTGGCTAGTTCTGTGTATTTGTTTTGTTTTTCCGTGTCTTTGATCTTCACTTTGTGTCTGCTGGAACGGCAAAGTCTACGATTTTGCAAGATTGTTCCTTCTTGTCGATTATAATAACATCAGGTCTCCTTGCTTGTATGAGTTTATATGTTTGTATATCCATGTCCCAGAGGAGTTTATGTTATTCATTTTCCAGTACTGTTTCTGGTTAATGTTTGTACCATTTGTCTGCGTATTTGAAATTAAATTGTTTGCACAGTTCCCAGTGTACTGCTTTTCCCACACAGTCATGTCTGTTCTTGTATTCTTTTTGGGCAAGTTTGCGACATTCACTTATTATATGATTTATTGTTTCGTCTCTTTGTCCACACAGTCTGCATTTACTGTTTTCCTGGGTTTTATCTATTTTAGTTTTAATGTAGTTTGTCCTAATCGCATTGTTCTGTGCAGCCATCAGTAAAGATTCCGTTTTCTGTTCAAGTTTCTTTTACTTAGCCATGTCCAGCTATTTTTGTTGGTTTCTTCTCTTGTCAGTCTTAAGAAGCGTTCATGTAGTTGTTTTTCTTCCCACTTTTCTTTTCTTGTCTTTTTGTTTCTGGTCTCAGTGCTTCTCGAGTTCAGTGCTTTTCGTGTTCTGAGTTATGTATTTCTCCAGCTCTTTTTTTGAGTCTTCCACACACTCTTCTATACTTACCAATCCTCTTCACCCTTCATTTCTTTTTATGTAGAGTGTGTCTGTAGCGTCTTTTAGATGTAGAGCATTGTGCATGGTCATTAATTTTCTAGTCCTCTGGTCAAGGTGCCTCAGTTTTCCTTTAGTCCAGCCTATGAATGGTCCAGAGTATCTTATTAGCGATATTGCCCAGGTGTTTATTCCTTTTACTAGATTTTTGCTATATAATTTCGTTTCTAGGAGTTTTCTTGTTCTTCCTAAATATTCTTTTCCAATCTTCTTTTTCATTTCTGTAGATTTGATGGTGTCTGCTTCTCGAACTCCCAAATATTTGTAGCAATCCTGCTTGCCTAGCACCCTCATCTCCTCTTGGTTGGGGAGTTCCATGCCCTCTGTTGTCTCCAGTTTTTCTTTTTCCATTTCTAGTAGTGCACACTTTTCCATTCCGAATTCCATTTGAATGTCCTGACTGAAGATTCTGGTCGTATTTATCAGCTTTTCCCGTTCCTTTTTGCTTTTTGCAAATAGTTTCAAGTCATCCATGTACATCAGGTGGTTTACTCTTAGTTCTGTGTCTGTAAACTTGTATCCAGCATCACATTTTCTGAGTATAAGGTTGAGTGGCATCATGGCTATTATAAACAGTAGTGGTGATAGGGAGTCTCCTTGGAAAATGCCTCCCTGTATTTTTATCTCAGTCAGGTGTTGTCCTCCAGCTGTCAGTTCTAGTCCCCATGTTTCCATTGCTTTCTTGATAAGATTAATAATTCTGTCGGGTATCTTGTATATTTTTAAACATTCAACTATCCATGCTTGAGGGATTCTGTCGTAAGCTTGTTTGTAGTCAATCCATGCCATGCATATGTTCTTTTTTCTGCTTCTGACCTCCTTCAGGATCTATATATAGCAGATCGTGTGTCCCTCTTTTCCATTTTCGGCATTTTTTTTTTGTTCTTCGGAGAGTAATCTACGATTGTTTAGGGATTGGTAGATTTGTTCTCTCAGTTGTGCCATCAGGATTTTCCACATTGTTGGTAAACAGGTACTTGGTCTGTAGTTGCTTGGGACCGTTCCTTTTATGGCATCTTTTTGTATTAGCGTTGTTCTTCC
The DNA here is from genome assembly GCA_963556195.1 of Sepiola atlantica. Classification (NCBI taxonomy): domain Eukaryota; kingdom Metazoa; phylum Mollusca; class Cephalopoda; order Sepiida; family Sepiolidae; genus Sepiola; species Sepiola atlantica. Next base: position 245,274,186 of record OY744515.1, on the reverse strand, counting down.
TTTGGTCATCCATTCTGGTAAGTCTGTTTTGTGGATACATCCTCTCAGTTTTTGCGTTAGCCTTTCATGTAAGGTCGTGAATTTTTAAAACCAGTATGCATGTATTCCATCGTGGCCTGATGCTTTTTAGTTTGCCATTTTCCTTAGGGTTGCCTTTATTGTTTCTTCATTTATTTCTGTTTCTGTTCCTTCTTCAATTTCATGTAGTTCATTTTTCATGTTTTTCAGCCATTTGGCATTTTTGTTGTGTTTTTTAGGTTTTCTCCATATCTTGCTCCAGAAGTGTTTCGTCTCTCTCGGGTCCGGTTGTTGTGTTGTTGTTCGTTCTCCGTTTTGTAAAACTGGCTTTCATTGTTTTCAAAGGTTCTGTTCTGTTTTTTCTGTTCAGATTTGTATCTATATCGTCTCAGTCTTCCTTCTATTGCTGCTATCTTTTGTTTTAATTCTTCATGTTTCTTATTCAGTCTTTCCTTGTGAACCAGATTTCTGCTTTTCCATCGTTTCCTATTCTCTTTCATCCTGTTTATGGTCTTAGCTTCTTTTCGAAGTTTGGTGATCTGGGTTTCTAGTCTGACTTCCCATCCGGGAATTGTCAATCCATTCTTTTGGCCAGTCTTTTTATTATTATTATTATTATTATTATTATTATTATTATTATTATTATTATTATTATTATTATTATTATTATTATTATTATTATTATTATTATTATTATTTAATCTCTAGGAGTTATCACACAAGTCATAATCAGTGATTGCTCACTGTAATGTTCCCTGTATTTTAAGTGGCAATAAGCCCCCCCAAGATTCGAGTATCTCTGCCATCTTCCCAGTTGAGATCTGGTTGGAGCTCTCTCTCCTTGGTTTTTCTATCCTCCTTGAACTTCCAAGTTTTTGTATATCGACGTAGACTTTTACCAAAAGATTGGAGAAGAAAATTGACGGTGTGCACACCAGAATGCTAAGATCTGATCTTGACATCTCCTAAAGGCAGCACCCCACGAGAGCAACTCTATGGAAACCTTCCTCGGATCTCAGCCCTGATAAGAGAGAGAAGAACCAGATTTGCTGAGAGTTAAGGATTAAATCGTCAGCGATGTTGTTTTGTGAATGACAAAACAGGGATGGATATGGTTCAATGGGGATATTGCACAGAACATATGTCAAACAACTCACAATTAACCTCTGAATACCTATCTGGTGTGATGGAGGATAAAGCAAGATGGCATGAGAGAGTCAGGACGATTCGTGATACTACCACTAATAAATGATGATGAGCTAAAAATATTTGTGAACACATAACTTAATCTAAAAAGATTAATCTAAAAAAAAGATCAGCATATTTTTCATATGTTTTATAGCTACCTGTTAGATGAAACAGATTTCATCTCGAAAATATAATTGAAAGAGAAAACAACTTTTTACCTAAAGTTATCTCCCTTGCCTCAAAGAAATTTTGAGCAGAGTTATATCCCTTGCATATTGCAAACTAGCCAACATTTTTATGGATGTCTGTCACACAGCGGCTTCAATTAATATGTCCTCATTATAAAAGTAATTTTTTCTTCAGTTGTAAATATATAAGAAATATTGCTTGTTGATTCCATTCATTCTTTATATTCGTTCTATATCTCACAAATAACACATCACTTTAACTGGCATCCCGGCACGATCCAAACTCCTGCCATGCCTCGAAATTTGTTGTCAGTTCTGCAGTAGAGCGTCACTCACCTTAAGAGTATTTTGGCTTAGTTATCATCAAGACAAGCACTCTCACTAAGCACAGAAGCACTTGACGCATTCAACAAAGTCAAATATGCATTAGTAAATTTCACTAATAGGTGACTTTTGGTCTAGCTCCTGTGAAAAAAATGTGGTCATTAGTATTCTTAATGATATGACATTGCAAGTGTCCTTTATACCAAATTTGATGAAATTCTTAAGCCATAAGTGTTTAGTAGTAGTAGTAGTAGTAGTAGTATGGCTATGGGATGAACCTGTTAATAATACTACTACTACTACTGCTATTTCTCCAATGAACACTTAAAAAATCCAAAACTATTGGAGATAATTATACTAAATTTTGCATGAAGCAACCTTGGTATAGGATGAGCAAAATAATACTACTACTGCTACTACTACTACTATTACTACTACTACTACTACTACTACTACTAATAATAATAATACTGGAAACAGCAGAGGGTATAGAACTACCCAACCAAAAGGAGATGAGGGTGCTTGGCAAACATGACAGCTATAAATATTTAGAAGCTAACACCATCAAATCTACAGTAATGAAAGAGAAGATTGGAAAAAATGCCTGATAAGAACAAGGAAATTCTTAGAAACCAAACTATATCGTAGAAATTTAGTTCAAGGAATAAACACCAGAGCAGTAAAACTAATAAGATACTCTGGATCATTGATAGGCTGGATCAAAGAAGAACTTAGGCATCTTGACCAGAATAGTGGGAAACTAATGACCATGCGCAATGCACTACATTCAAAAGATTATACTGACTGACTCTACGTGAAAAGGAACGAAGGGGGAAAAGGACTGGTAAGTATAGAAGACTGTGTGGAAAACACAAAAAAAAGATTTGGAAAAATACATAACCCAGAACGCAGAAAGACTGATCAGCATAGCAAGAGACACCGTTAAAATGAACAATAAAGGAAACAGTGAAACCAAAAACAAAAAGACAAGAAAAAAAAAGTGTGAATAAAAACAACTGCATGAACGGTTCATAAGACTGACAAGAGAAGAGAATCATGTAAACACCTGGATATGGCTAAGAAAAAGAACACTTGAACAGAGAAACGGAATCGCTACTGACAGCTGCACAAAACAATGCGTGTAGAAATAACTACATGAAAGCTAAAATAGATAAAACCAAGGAAAACAGTAAATATAAACTCTGTGGACGAAGAGACAAAACGGTAAATCACATAATAAGTGAATGCAGCAAACTAACCCAAAAAGAATACAAGAACGTACACGACTGTGTGTGGAAAGCAGTACACTGAGAACTATGCAAACACACTGCATTTTGCACATATAGACACAAACCGAAGACAATACTAGAAAACGAAAACCACAAAATCCTCTGGGACATGGAGATACAAACCGGTAAACTCATCAAAGCAAGGAGACTGGACGTCACAATAGTTAACAAGAAGGAAATAAACTTCCAAATTGTAGATTTTGCCGTCCCGGCAGTTCACAGGGTAAATATCCGAGAGACAGAATAACAAAGCAAATACACAGAACTGAAAAGTATATGAAACATGGAGAAAGTCAATATGATACCAATAATCGTAGGAGCACTAAGAACAGTCCCGAAAAATCTAGGTGAAAGACTAGGTGAAATTGGAATCAACGGCAACACTGAGATCATTCAACAGACAGCAATGATGAAAACAGCTTAAATCTTAAGCAAAATTCTCAAATAGAGAAATTAACCCACATAAACTATGAACACTAACCAGCCACATGGAAATTGCAACAAAAGTAAAACAAAAACATAAAAGTAACTCCACATGAAAGCAAGGAAACTGAAACTGTTAGAAATGTTATAAACTGCTCCCCCCCCCCTCAAAAAAAAAAAAGTACATCAGCCTCGGATTACCACACAAAATAAGTGTGATGGGTTAAGGAGGATGGAAAGACCGAAGAGGGACAACACAAACCAGACCTCCACTGGAAGAATGCCGAGAGTACTGGGACCTTGGGGAGGCTTATAGCCACCCAAATCCCAGAGAAAACCAATGACTGTTGCCAGTGAGAAATCAATAGTAAGCGGCTGTTTCAATAATGCAAAGTCATTTGCAATAGTTATCGAAAGAGGTGGCTAGTACTAGAAATCTGGGGAGACTTGTTGTCACTCAGACTCCAGAGAACACCACCGGTTATTATCAGTGAGTAATCACTGATGATGACCTGTGTGAGAACTCCTAGTGAGTAGTAGTAATAATAATAATAATAATAATAATAATAATAATAATAATAATAATAATAATAATAATAATAATAATAATAATATGGACAGAGGGTCGAGGAGGGAAAGCGCAAACCAGACATCCACTGGAAGAGCGCGGACAGCTCTGGGACCTTGGGAAGGCTTGTTGCCACTCGGGCCCCAGAGGGGACCAATGGCCCTTATCAGCGGGAAATCGTTGGTAGGTGGCTGTTGCGATTACCGCAAGGTCATCAGCGGTGATGAACGAAAAGAGGTGGAGCATACTGGAAGTCTGAGGAGACTTGTTGTCACTCAGACTCCAGGGAATACCACTGGTTGTCGGCAGTGGGTGATCACTGACGATGACCAGTGTGATAACTCCTAGTGAGTAAATAATAATGATAAGCGTATGACTGCCTGTTGATTACTGATGAAGTGAGCCTTCAGTTAGCAAACATGAACAGTTACCACTTTTCGATCTAAAGATGGCAGCAAGCTCATTACTAACACAATGGACATAATCTAAATACATACTAAATCCAATGAACACTTATGACCTCCAAAACTATTGAATATAATTGTACCAAATTTGGTGTCAAGCAACCTTGGCATAGGATGAGAAAATTATGCTACTACTACTAGTACTACTACTATTGATAATAATAATAATAACCGTGGATTACTCCCTGAGGAATAGAAACGTTAACGGAAAGCAACAAGAGGGGCACATGCTCTGCTATACATCCAAAAGGAGGTAAGAAGCAAAACAAAGAACATAACATACCTCACTGACAATGCTCAGACTAAATTGAACCTAACAACTGATGTCAGAATATCGGCTGTAGGTTGAGTCTTACACATATAGATTGATACCACTAAAGTACCCATAATTTTCTTCTCTCATAGCCCAGCCTAACACAGTCAAAATACATCACATTTTCAAAGGAACACTTAGCAATATTCTTTGCAATCAAACATTTCCAACATGCACATCTAAAGCAGATGATTCACCATCTACACTGATCTCAAAACATTATTGTACGCATGATCCTCACATACTCACAAATATACACTCAGAGAATCTCGTCACAATTTATATCACAGTCCTTAAGAGAATATAGGATATTATTTAATTATATAGAAGTTGACTGCAACACGCTAATGTTTCTACTCTCCTGGACGAACGAAGCTTCCATCACTCAAAACTTTCTTAGTCACGACTTTGTTTTGTTTTTTTAACTTTTGGTCACTACTTATGAAGGCCAAGAGCCACTCAAGGATAAGGATTAATTGATCAATGCAATGAACTAAACTAAGTTTGATTACTTATAGGACAGTTTGTGACACGTACCTATTAAAATTGAATTTAAAGACGACTATGTTGTAGTCTGCAGGGAAGCTGTTCCACCGTAATGTGTTCCACAGACGGGAGATTTTTTGCAAAGAATCTCTATCTATAGAAATTTCTTCCTGACACTGCGCACATGGAGGAAAAAAGGAAAGTCTTTGTCTGTTGTGATAGCAGACGAATTCTTGCTGTGAATGTCATATAAGGAGGAACCCGAGATTGGAACTCAGGCGAGAACCTTTCATAAAAATAACGATAAAGGAGATAGAGACTAGCAACGTCTCTTCTGTGAGAAATGGGCTGTAAGGAAAAGAGGAGATCATTCCCCACTAGATTGCGAAGTCGATTTTGAACTTTGTCTCGGCAATGGAAAGTGCTTGCTTGGTTGCAGAGGAGCAGGCATCAGATTCCACTTTGTAACAGATACGCGAAAACACTTTTCCTGCACAGGAGATCCCATCGATAAAAATTTATATTGTGACACCATAAGATCAACCTCCAGGCCATGTGTCGTACCTGCGGCAATGTATATTGGATTATTTCTCTTCACTCTCCCATCATAGCAAGAGAGACACTTTTAAACTGATCAGCAAAGGTTTTGTCTGGCCTGAGCTGAACAAACATATCAGACTATAGACTGGAATTGCATTAACTTTTAACGGTGCAAAGTCCACCGGCACACAAAGTCACCCCTAGGGACACGTAGTAATCTTGACGCCAGATTCTCACATCTGCAACTACACATCGCCAAACCTCTACAATAACTACTGATATTCGCTGATAATTGATTATCTCGTTGGTTGTCTGTTGTTCCGTTGAAAGACATTTCAGCAGACATAATAAAAAGAAACATCCTGACAGAGTGGATAGACATTTACGGAGTATCCGCAGTCATAATTACTTACAGAGAAAAAGAGTTCCGTCAAAGCTTTTCAGTGAATTCAATTGCTTACAGATCATCATCATCATCATCATCATCATCATCATCATCATCATCATCATCATCATCGGTTTAACGGCCGTTTTACATGCTGCCATGCGTTAAGCAGCTTTAAAAAATTGCTTTCCAAACTAACCTATCTCTGACCAGGTCTTTATTTATCCCTCTTTCTCTGAAGTCCATTTTTATAACTTCCTCCAATATTTTCCTTAGCCTTTCCTGTGAAGTAGACCTGCTGCCTCAACTCTTCTACATCTACTAACCCAAGCACCTTCATCAATTCTTTCAACATAGCATGTATATTGTTGCTTACAATATCCGTGTATTGTGTTGATTATGCACATGAAGGATATCTGTGTCTTCTTAGAAAATGTGTGTGTGGACTTTAAGTAGTGAGTGTGTAAGTATGAGTTTTACTTTTTTTTTCTTTCTCTTTATCTTTCCGTTTTTGTTGGAGATGGAGCATCCAACCGGATGCCAGACATTCACCGGCTATTTCAGGCACTCCAGCCTAGAGATCTTTTTAAGATTATAACCGTCCCTTTAAGTGCAATTATTTGTATATCTCTTGCACTCGGTTCACGGGTATACTCGCCAGATAGCTTTTGAAATTCTTTTTCATTAGTCCTGTTCCTCCTATAATTACTGGTATGATGGAGATTTCCATAAGATTCCAGTTTCTTTTCATGTCGTTCATAAGGGAATGTATGTGCATGTGTTTAAAAAAAAAAATTTCGCGTCAATCAAATCTGTTTTCTTTCTTCCATTTAAACTAGGGGACTCCAGAGTCAGCGCAGTCATTACCATAACTACGCATCACATTTTTTGGGTCCGAGAACATAATGCTATTGTGGATGGGTTGTTCAGCCTACACAACAATTGGAGTAAGGAGAAACTATTTCAAGAGGCGAGGAAAATAATTGTTGCCGAGTTTCAACATATTGCATACCAAGAGTTTTTACCACTTCTCATTGGTCAGAAAAATATAGAGGACTATAATCTTAACTTTACTTCCTGGGGCGGTAAGTAGATAATTCCTTACTTTCAAGAAAATTATAAACTAAAAATATAAATATCATATTAAAAAAACTAAAAGTTCGGTAATATATCTGGTGCAATGTATAATTTCGTAGAGCATAATATATCTGGTATAATATATAATGTTGTATAGCATAATATATATGATATGATATATAATGTTGTATAGCATAATATATCTGGTGTATTATATAATGTTGTATAATATATTATATCTGGTTCGATATATAATGTTGTATAACATAATATATCTGGTGTAATATATAACGTTGAATTTCTTGATATATCTGGTGTAGTATATAACGTTGTATAGCATAATATATCTGACACAATGTATAATTTTGTAGAGGATAATATATCTGGTATACTATATAATGTTGTATAGCATAATATATATGGTATAATATATAATGTTGTATAGCATTATATGTCTGGCATAATATATAATGTTGTATAGCATAGTATATCGTGTGTAATATATGATGCTGTATAGCATAGTAAATCTGGTTTAATATATACTTTTTATAGCCTAATATATCTGGTGTAATGTATAATGTTGTATAAGATAATATATCTGGTGTAATATATAACTTTGTATAGCAGTATATATATGATGCAATATATTATGCTCTATGAATTAATATATTTGTTGTAATGAATCTGGTGTAATCTATAATGTTGTATAGCATAACACGTCTTGTGCAATACATAATGTTGCATAGTATAGTATATCTGGTGTAATATATAATGTTGTATAGCATAATATATTTGGTACAATATGTAATGTTGTATAGTATAATATATTTGGTACAATATATAATATTGTTCTGCACACATCTTCCTGTGACACAATGCATAATCCTTTGAGGAACTAAGTGCTTCCCGTTATATTCGTAACCCTTGCGCCAGACTTGAGTTGCAAATAAAGTGAATTCGCTGCACTAAAAATGTCAGCTCACTGATCAGGGTATTCGGTGTAATCCGATGTCAGCTAAAATATAAACAATGCTGGAGATACCAGCCAGGTTCAAGAGGTCAAAGAAAACCTGTCACCGAGATTTGTTGAAACACTGATAACGGCTGTATGCCCTCTCTCTCTTTCTCTCTTTCTCTATCTCTTTGTCTCTCTCTCTCTTTCTCTCTCTCTCTCACTTTCCTCCCTTCTCTCTATCCCTCTCTAGAAAAGAGATTGAAAATTGAGAGACTGGTTTGAATTCTGACAGAGACGCACGCATCTTGTCGCGTGCTCTGAGATGTTTCTTTTCGAAATATAATAAATAATATTCTTATATAATAAGTAAAATGGTTTGCTCCATTATTACATAATGTTTGATTTGCAGCACGATAATCCCGGCCAAACAGCCGGCTAGCCAGTCCCAGAAGCAGACGACAGTGACTATCGTCAGACGATGATTGCTCACCGGCCATAACAAGATGAGACATTACACATATGTACACATGTTGTCACACATCGTCCCGTCGTCACAAAAGTCCGGCAAAGATCGCCCAGCCATCCAAAGCCATGGTGCCACATTGATGCCGGTCCCAAGATATACCCCTTCGGCCAAAGCGAACTTTGCCACATTTCTATACCGTCCAGATTTAATCTTCCTGGTCATCATATCTAAGCTTGTCCTTAAGACGCATGTTACACATATATTGTATCATTCAAATATCATTTCTCCCCATGCAATGCATGTCTTCAACTCTCACTGGCCAGGTTTCACTTCCATACATAATCACACTGTGTATACATGCCTTGATCAACTCTTTTCCCTTGATCAACTCTTTTCCCTTGATCAACTCTTTTCCCTTGATCAACTCTTTTCTCTTGATCAACTCTTTTCTCTTGATCAACTCTTTTCTCTTGATCAACTCTTTTCCCTTGATCAACTCTTTTCCCTTGATCAACTCTTTTCTCTTGATCAACTCTTTTCCCTTGATCAACTCTTTTCTCTTGATCAACTCTTTTCCCTTGATCAACTCTTTTCCCTTGATCAACTCTTTTCTCTTGATCAACTCTTTTCCCTTGATCAACTCTTTTCTCTTGATCAACTCTTTTCCCTTGATCAACTCTTTTCTCTTGATCAACTCTTTTCCCTTGATCAACTCTTTTCTCTTGATCAACTCTTTTCTCTTGATCAACTCTTTTCCCTTGATCAACTCTTTTCCCTTGATCAACTCTTTTCTCTTGATCAACTCTTTTCCCTTGATCAACTCTTTTCTCTTGATCAACTCTTTTCCCTTGATCAACTCTTTTCCCTTGATCAACTCTTGATCTTTCAAATGTTTATAATTATTCATCATCATCAGGGTTCTATATTAAGTTCGTTGCTTTCACTTTGTGTCCTAGAAGCATTGCCCAGAGAGTTCCCTACTGATTGTCCGGAAGAGATGCTGTATGCTGATGATTTAGTACTTTAAAGAAAAAGTTTTTTTCTAACATAGTTCACCCTAAACAAGGCAGGTTGCCACTGTAGACGTAAGGAGCTACTGAGAAAAAGGGTGAAAGTTTTTTGGGTTTTTTTTTTTTGGTCAACCTAAATTGGGAGCTGCGCAGCGAGATGTCTGTTTACATGAGCTTTAAATTTCTGCATGTCAGTACCGTCATGAAAACAGGGAGCAGGGAGGGAGTTCCAGAGTCCAGCAGCACGAGGAAAGAAGCTTTTGGAGTAGAAAGCTCTTCGGCATCTGGGGACCTCCACAGTGAATGGATGGGATTTGGTAGATTGTTGGGTTAGTTTAGTGAATTTATGTCGTGGGGGTACCAGAGCAGCAAGCTCATCAGAGCACAATCCATTGAAGTTCTTGTAAAACAGGCACAAGGAAGCAATATTGCGGTGGTGGGACAGCGTCTAGAGCTTGGTGGATAGTGAGAGACCTATCAAGTTGACAACACTTTTTTGGACCTTGTCTAAGAGAGAGAGAGACTAGTGGATTATGCCCCAGCCCAGATGTGGCAACAATACTCCATGCATTAGTGGATGGTGGCTTTGTAGAGATATAGGATAATGTCAGGTGTGAGAAGTTTACTGGCACGGTAGAGGGAGCCCACCTTCTTTGCAGCAGCACTGGCAATGTCTTCAATGTATTTATTTCAATTCATGTTATCTGTGAAAGTTAGGCCGAAGAGTTTGAATGATGAACTCTCATGTAGGGTGTTATTTGGCATGACAATCGGTAGTTGAAGAGGTTTCTTGTAGTTATTGAAGGAAAGTAGCTCTGTCTTTTTGGCATTAAAAGTTACCATCCATTTTTTACTCCATTCCACTACAGACTGGAGGTCATTGTCTAAGGATTCAGCCATTGCCTCAGATATGTGCGCGTCCGTTTTGCCCACATGACGAGAGTAGAGCATGGTGTTGTCAGCAAATATTCCTGTCTCAGTCTCAATGACATCAGGAAGGTAATTTATGAAAATCAGGAACAGTAGAGGTCCAAAGATGGATCCCTGGGGTACACCAGCATTTATGTAATGTTGCTTAGAAGAACAGCCATTGAGGAAAACCTGGAACTTTTTTGTTTGTTAGGAAGGATTTAATTACATTAAATATTTGTCCAGTGATACCATATGAGTGCAGTTTTAGGAGAAGCCCTTCATGCCAAATCTTGTCAAAGGCCTTGGATATATCGAGCGCTAGTGCCCTAGCTTCACCTGCCTTGTCCAGTGTATGATATATGCATTCAGAGATGACCTTTAGGATATCTGCAGCAGATCGTACTTGTCTAAATCCGTATTGATGATCAGAAAGAAGTTTAGCATTAACTAGGTGTCGGACTATCGCTAGATTGATTAATGATTCAAAGATTTTAGCAAAGATCGGGAGTAGACGGATTGGGCGGTAGTTCTGAGGATCAGTTCTATCTCCAAAATTCTTGAAGACTGGTACCAATTTTCCAACTATCAGGTAAACAAGATTCAGCAAGACATTTGTTGTATAGTTTAGAGAGGATAGGGGCCAGCTCAGCCAAGCATTTCTTTATTACTATTACTGGTATAAGATTAAGCCCATAGGCTTTGGAGGTGTCAAGGTTTTTTATGATGTCTCTGATTTGAGATGGAGTGATGACCAGGTTCTCAAGTGTGGCATCAGTCCGCAATGGGAATTTAGGGAGGGGTGGTTTGCTGAGTCCAAAGTAGAGGTTTTAGGCGAAATGCTGGGCAAGTAGTTCAGCCTTTTTAGTTGCCGTGCAAACAACATCGTGGTGATTTGATAGCAGGGGAATTGTCGATTGTCCATTGTTCATCACACTATTGTAGATTTTCCATCAATCACGAGTACCTAGTTTCTGTGACTGAATGCGTTTTTTGGTTATCTCTGTATACCTTCTCTTTGCTTCATCTATCACTACTTTGCAATCATTTCTTGCCTCTATAAATTTTTTTCTATTCACAGTTGATTTATGGCTGCCGAATTTTCGGAATGCCTTCTGCCTCTCAGCAATAGCAGCTGCCCATTCTGAGGTGAACCATTGAGGAGAGTGGGTTTGCTGAAAAAGTTTCGCATGGGGACATGAGCATCAATGCCTGCTTTGACCCTTTTGTTTAGCTCATTTTCACACTGATCAGCAGGGAGTGAGCAGGTTTCACCCCATGGGGGTCGCTGATGTGATCTCTGAGGAATTCAAAATCAGCCTGTTCATAGTTTCTCGTCGTTTTGAGCAATGGCTCTTCAGCTTTTGGAAGAGTTTTTAAGGTGATAAGTATTATTACTACAACGTAGTCAGAGTTTCTGAGTCGGCTATGGGTATTTAACACACAAGCCTCTGGTAGTGAGGTCAAGAACAGGTCGAGAAGTGAGGCTTGCTGGTCCGCACAATCAGGAAGGCGGGTCGGAAAAGTGACAGTCTGTGAGAGGTCGTGAGCTGAGGAAAAATTAAACGTAGAGTTCACAGCTTCATCAGTAACGCTGAAGAATCTCAACCAGTCACGGTGGTGTGCATTAAAATCCCCAAATACATGTATTTGGGCATTCGAGTCGAGTGAGAGTGCCTTATCTAAGCTTTCAGAGACAGAGTCAAGCAGTATACAGTCCTGGGTCGAAGGAGAACTTACCTGTGAAACAATGGATGACCTACTTGTTAAGTTAAAGACTTGGAGGGATCCTATGGAAATGATGATGATGATTTATCAACCTGAAATTGACGCATCCACCTCTCCCTATACTGCCAAGATTTAATCTACCTCCGAGGTCATCAGATCTAAACCTGTCTTTAACACTGATATTACATATCCATCGTATCATTCTCATATCATTTCTCTCCTTGCAATGCATGTCTTCAACTCTTACTGGCCACACTAAACTTCCATATATCATCACACTGTGTACACATTCTTCCAAATGTTTATAATTATTCAGCGTCATCAGGGTTTTGTATTGAGTTCATTGCTTTTCATTTGTCTTAGAAGCATTGTCCAGAGAGTTTCGTACAGGTTGTTCAGAAAAGATGGCGTATGCTGATGATTTAGTATTTGCCTGTGAAACAATGAATGACCTACTTGTTAAGTTAAACTATTGGAGGGATCCTATGGAAAGGAGGAGGAGGAGGAGGAGGAGGAGGAGGAGGAGGAGGAGGAGGAGGAGGAATGACATAACTGTTTTATTTCGTTTCTGAGAGTTTTTTTATTGTTTATTTCAGTTTATCAACCTGAAATTGACGCATCCACCTCAAATGCATTTACGACATCTGCATTTCGACACGCACACCTTATGCTCGAAGATGTAATTTTCTTCGACCAAAAGGATAGAGACCCGTCCAGAAGAAACACCACTGGTATCTGCAAACCTGGGATTAAGTCACTCTCCTGTGACTCTGCACCTAAGATTACTTTACATGAAGCTCTTAACAGCGCAGATAGATTGTTTAGCTGTGAAAACAGCGTTGATGCTCTCGTCAGTGGAACCATAAAAAGATCTGCCCAGATATCCAATGACATGAGAGTTTCGGAAACAATAAAGAAATTGGGACCTGGTCTGGATTTGATCAGTATCGATATTGAAAGAGGCCGAGATCATGGTATCCCTTCGTATACAGCATGGAGGAATTGGTGTAGCCTGGAACCGTTTACATTTGACACTGATTCAAATACACACAAAAGTTGTATTCTTAGAAAATTACAAAGGATATATGGGTAAGTTTGTTTGTTTATTTGCTTGTTGGTTTCTTGTATTCGAGTTTTCTCTTCTTATTTTCTTTGGTAGAAAATAGAACATAAATTGTTTTCTGGCAACTTCACCTCCAGCAGCCTTATGTTGCCCTTTCTTGATGCGTAGCGTATTCCGCTCCAAAACAAACTCACCTATAACTCTACTCCCCATCTTTCCACAGATAAATCCGATAATTGTATGAAAATTATCCATAATTCCAGGTGTCATATCCGAAACTAGTTACTCTACCACAGTAGCCTGTAGAGATCTAGTGATGCCTGGTGATTTCCGGGGGGGGGGGGGCTCCGGCCAACTGCCTGAATGTTTGCCTGAAAGACTGAAGTACAAGTCCTAGTAATGAGAAATATTATGAGAAAGGGAGATAGTTTGAATATGATTGAATGCCTGGGGTCATGCCTCTGCACTGTCCTATCAACATTTATGGGCAATAGCTACCTTTCTTGTTTTGTTTTTTTTGTCAAACTTTTGACTTTTATAGTTTCAATAGCAGAAAATGATGACGTAAAGATAAAAAGGAAAACGACTCAAAGATGCAGACAATAATAATTGGCTTTATGTAATAACATAATAAAATATTACTCTTCACCTGCGAATTAGAACTAACCCCCTAACATTAACATTACATAACCCTTTTAACACAATACTTGTACACAACGTACAACTAATTCTTTGGTCTTTGCCTTAACCACAGTTGTGTTTTTCATACCAAGTTCAGGATACGTCCTCGACACTCAATCCGACAGAGTTCGGGCCAGTTGAGTTAGTTGCTTTTTTTCTGTCAGATTGAGGTATAGTTCTGTGCAGTTCTAGGTGGTCTACCCTCCCAGGCTTTACCTTCTCACCCTTTGAGAAGAAGTTAGTTTATTGCTAATCGCCTGAGGAAACTGCCGACGGGGCTTCTCAAGCATTGTGTGTAGGCCAGAGTGCTCTACATCTGTGGCGCTGGCTTTTCAATACCTTCCGAGCTTATGTCACTTCTTCCCGTGGTGGGAGGGAGAGAGGTAAGTACTAACTTCTTAGTCTTTTGGCTAGGAATAAAGTGTAATATCTGTTCTGATACTACACTTCATCTTTTCTGTCCTTAGTCAGTGAATGAGAAACCATTCTAGACTGAGGCAATAAAAATTGCCTCAGCCTAGAAGGATTTCTCTTGTGAAGGTAAATAAAATATTCCGAGCAGAACACCTTAAAACAAGCATCAACTTTCTAGAACACTAACTTCAAAAAAGATCGACGCATTCAAGTAGGTCTCAAGCAAGAAAAATGAACAAGATCTGACAAAAAGCAGAGAAACCCACTTGTAGTGTTGAAGGTCATCTAGTATATACAATATTAGGTGCATAGCAAAAAACGATATAAGCTTTTTCAATAAACTGGTGTATCAGCAGGTCCATGCAGATATGGTAGTGGACTGGTGTATTGACAGGCTATGCAGCTGTCGTAGAGGACTGGTGTATCAATATGTCGATTCAACTGTGGTAGAGGACCGGTCTATTAGTAGTCGATGCAGCTGTGGTAGAGGGCTAGTGTATCAGCCCATGCAGCTGTGGCAGAGGGCTGGTGTATTGACAGACCGAGGCAGCTGTGGTAGAGTACTTGTATATCGGTAGCCTCATGCAGCTGTGGTAAAGTAGTGGTGTATCGGTAGCCCCATGCAACTGTGGCAGAGGGCTGGTGTATTGACAGACCGAGGCAGCTGTGGTAGAGTACTCGTATATCGGTAGCCTCATGCAGCTGTGGTAAAGTAGTGGTGTATCGGTAGCCCCATGCAACTGTGGCAGAGGGCTGGTGTATCAGCAAGTCCATGCAGCTGTGGTAGAGGACTAGGAGAGCAGTCCCTGTGAGGCGATTTGGTCACACACTGACCCATCAGCTTCTAGCACGCATTAATTCATCCATCCCCTGAAGGACTTCTTCAGACCCCTTTCAGAATCGCAGCTGTCACCATAGAGTTTTCTGAAAGCAACCAAGAAAGACGCTCCTTTCCTCTCTCCTATCTTTATCCACTGGATTCCCGAGCACCAGCTATCTTCACTCAAAGATAAATTGCTTGTATACTTTTGGCAGTCAAAGAACTTTCTAACTTTCTTAGTTCATTTCTTTATTTGAACACTGTTCTAACTTTGCCAACCTATACAGAACGTGTAGGTAATTTGAATAAGTACCTGTTCGTTTTTGTTCATAAAAAATCGTTTTATTTTCCTTTCGTGTGACGTCCGTTAAATATTATAAAAGTTGATCTTAACAGTCTATGCTAAGAATAGCTTTTATATATTCACATGTAGGCACATGTATTCATAAAGAAGTAAACAAAAAATGTAAATGCTACATGAATAAGTGTTTGAAACCATTTAATTGATGCTGGATTCAAATTAATACATTGACAGAATAGTGAAATTCTAAAGTGTAATTAATCTATAGAATATGAGCGAGGATCTAAGTGTTGAATTTTTACAATGTAAAACATTTTGATTTTAATTTAATTTAAATAAAACAATTTATTTAACTTGTTTTTATGTGTTTTAAATGTATTTCTAAGTATCAGTTAGGTAAGCCGAGTCTTCGTTTTTGGTTTAAAGTCCGAAAATGCATAAAAATGGAGAGTTCGTCTGTACAGATTTGGTTTGTTTGTTTTACGGTATATCAACCCCTTTTGGACCATTTTATTGCATAATGCAATATAAGTGGATAGTTCATCTTGGACAACACTAGACGACTGCATGGTGTGTTTGTTTTACAGTATATCAACCCCTTTTGGGCCATTTTATGGCATAACGCAATATAAGTGGATAGTTCATCTTGGACAACACTAGACGACTGCATGGTTTTTTTGATTTTACAGTATATCAACCCCTTTTGGACCATTTTATGGCATAACGCAATATAAGTGGACAGTTCATCTTGGACAACACTAGACGACTGCATGGTTTGTTTGTTTGCTTTACAGTATATCAACCCCTTTTGGACCATTTTATGGCATAACGCAATATAAGTGGATAGTTCGTCTTGGACAACACAAGACGACTGCATGGTGTGTTTGCTTTACGGTATATCAACCCCTTTTGGACCATTTTATGGCATAACGCAATATAAGTGGATAGTTCATCTTGGACAATACTAGACGACTGCATGTTTTTTTTGATTTTACAGTATATCAACCCCTTTTGGACCATTTTATGGCATAACGCAATATAAGTGGACAGTTCATCTTGGATAACACTAGACGACTGCATGGTTTGTTTGTTTGCTTTACAGTATATCAACCCCTTTTGGACCATTTTATGGCATAACGCAATATAAGTGGATAGTTCGTCTTGGACAACACAAGACGACTGCATGGTGTGTTTGCTTTACGGTATATCAACCCCTTTTGGACCATTTTATGGCATAACGCAATATAAGTGGATAGTTCATCTTGGACAATACTAGACGACTGCATGTTTTTTTTGATTTTACAGTATATCAACCCCTTTTGGACCATTTTATGGCATAACGCAATATAAGTGGACAGTTCATCTTGGACAACACTAGACGACTGCATGGTTTGTTTGTTTGCTTTACAGTATATCAACCCCTTTTGGACCATTTTATGGCATAACGCAATATAAGTGGATAGTTCGTCTTGGACAACACAAGACGACTGCATGGTTTGTTTGTTTTACGGTATATCAATGCCTTTTGGACCATTTTATTGCATAACGCAATATAAGTGGACAGTTCATCTTGGACAACACTAGACGACTGCATGGTTTGTTTGTTTGCTTTACAGTATATCAACCCCTTCTTAGGCCATGTTATGCCATACTGCAATACCTACTGCCAACACTTAGTTGTATACAATTAGTTGAACAGAAGTCAGTATTTTACCCAGAGTTGGGTTGAAATGATGGGTTCCTAGCTTTCTCAACAGTATTAGTGTTTACTTGAACACAACAGACCCCATCTGCGCTGAACTTAGCAGAATTGATCCCATAGTCTGTGTCGATATCTAGTAGGCTGGTCATGCAATTGCATAAAATGAGGAAATTTGATTTTCAATTGTCATTTTTAAAAAGTCAAAGTATTTATAATCTGTGAATTTGCATTTAAAATAATTTATTATGCATTTTCTTTATTTTTTATTTTCCCCTCCTTTTTATCTTGTTTATTTTCTTATTTTATAAAGAACTGAAGATGCCATTGACTTGTATGTTGGCGCCAGCTTCGAGAACAAAATCGACGATGCTGTTTTGGGTCAAACATATGCATGCATTATAGCCAGTCAAATGGCTGACACAAAATATGGAGACAGATTTTGGTACCAAAATAACCAATTTACGCCGGGTACATTTTTTTTATTTCGCTCTACACTTGATAAAATTAATTTCTACTGTAGATAGATAGATAGATAGATAGATAGATAGATAGATAGATAGATAGATAGATAGATAGATAGATAGAATTAATACACAAAGTTTGCTTTCTTTTACTTTTTCTTTCCGATTGATTTTTTTAAATTGCATCCTGGATGTGAGATCCTTTGAACATTTTTCACGACAATAACTACATCTTCTTTTGGAGTGAGTGATGAACATGTTTTGATCCTGTTATTTTCGAATCTCATTTCCTCCATGTAATGAACCTCAAATTTTCTCTGTTTACGCTTGTGATATAAGTATTCTGACTTAGAAGAATTTGTTTCTTATAGTAAACTACTTGGAGTGTTTTTGTTACTATGCAGATTTTTTTAAACAATCGTAAATCTGATGACTGGCTTTGTGTATAACTTATTATTAGATGATATAATGATAAAAATCTTGAAATAAATATATATATATATATAGATAGATAGATAGATAGATAGATAGATAGATAGATAGATAGATAGATTACTATATACATAGACAGATAAAGTAGTATATATTTTAAAATTAAAATGTAGGTAGTTATAAAGAAAAAAGGCGAAGCCCAATTCTTACATTTATATCAACTTTAATGGCCATCTTAACATTTAATAATTGAGAAGGGTGTTAGTAATAGAATACAAGTCCAGGAGTCTGAACGGGGGAAAAGGTTGAGAGTCCATAATATGAAGGATAAATGTCCTGTTTGTAGGGAATGGAAAAGAGTTCATATTAGGAGAATGTTCATAAGGGAAAGTCCGTACATACATAGGTATCAGTTAAAGGCAGACAGAGTTCATATTTGGTTTAACCTCCAGGACCAGAGCTCAGCTTGCATGCAAGATTGTTTCTGATTGGGCAAGTCAGAATCGAAATTATATGTTTGCTCCAATCAGTGCCCAGCTTAGAAGTCGAGCAGATATTTTAAACATCGTTAATGGCGGCTAGTGATTTTGTTGCCATTTGTAGTATTACTGCTACAGTTACATGGGACAACGATCGAATCAACAGCGAATATCGATGAAAATAACATTGAAGTCCTAAGAGCTGAGCTCAGAGGAACCACCATCACCTCAGTATATAAACCACCTTCCACACCACTTGTGATGCCAGATATGCCATCACCATCTGGGACACCAAAGATTGTGATTGGCGACTTCAACAGCCATAGCACTCAATGGGGATAAGATAAAAATAATGCTGATCGAGATGCAGTGGAAGCATCGGCCGAAATTAACCAGCTTAATCTGATCCACGATTCAAAGCTACCAAAGTCATTCAACAGCGGACGATGGAAAGCAGGGTATAATCCCGATATTGCGTTTGCCAGCCAGAGTATCACTGGATTGAGCAAAAAGCTGGCACTGGAGCTACTGACCAAAACACAACACCGTCCCATTGGCATCACAGTCAATGTTGAAACAACCCCAGCCACAGTTCCATTTCGAAGAAGATTTAATTTTGAGAAAGCATACTGGCCTGACTTTCAAGAGGATCTTGAAAGGAAGATTGCCCATCTCTCAGCAGATCACAAAAAATTATGACAGCTTCACCAGATTTGTGTGCCAAGCAGCCCGGAAGAACATCCTAAGAGGCTGCCGTACTCAATACATATCTTGACTCGATGCCAAAAGCAGCAAATTCTATGAGCAATACCAACAGCTCTATGAATCTGACCCCTTTGTTGAAATTACTATTGAAGTCGGCGAGAGACTTATGACCTCTCTATCAGAAAGCCGACAACGGAATTGGCAAAATCTGTTGGAGAAAACTGATATGATGAAGAACAATAAATAGGCATGGAATCTAATCCGGAAAATCAGCAACGATACATCAACTCCAATGCAACAGCATCATTGCACACCAAGTTGCACATCAACGGAAGTGCACTACCAAACAGCAAAAACCAAACATGTCTTCAATATTTCCAGAGTACTGGAATGACTTAACCGTTCTTACTTAAAGAGCTCGATATCGGCATCAGTTTCCTTAAGGCTGGTAAAGCCATCGGTCTTGATTATATTTTCACAGAGGAGATCAAGCAGTTTGGACCTTTGACACGAAAATGGATACTTGAGTTGATGAACAACTGCATGTCAACAAAAAGGATCTCAAAGATTTGGAGAAAAAACAAAATCATCGTTCTTCTGGCAAAGATCCGGTGCATGCAAAGAGTTTCTGCCCGATCTCCCTGCTATGTCACTCGTTTAAACTGTTCGAGTGCCTAATCCTCAACAGATTGGCCTCAGTTGCTGAACCAGCTATCATCCGTCAACAAGCAGGATTCCAGCCTGGAAAATCCACAACAAGCCAACTCCTGAATCCCACTCAGCACATCGAAAATGGGTTTCAGAAAGGACTGGTAATGGGAGCCGTCTTTGTTGATCTGTCTGCTGCATATGACACTGTAAACCACCGCCTCCTCCTGAAAAGGATCTTGGAGCTGACAAAAGACCTGGTCCTCACAGACCTAATCAGAGCCATCTTAAAAGACAGGTGCTTTTTTTAAATCTTAAACAACAAAGTCGCTGGCACCGACAAAAGAATGGCTCAAGGTAGTGTGCTAGCTCCATTACTGTACAACATCTACACTAATGACCAACCAATGAGCCAGAACACTGAGCGGTTCATCTATGCTGACGACCTTTGCATGACATCCCAAGAGAATACTTTTTAGTCCGTAGAAACAAACCTCAACTCAGCCTTAGATGGTTTACTCCTCTACTACGAGATTAACCACCTGCATGCAAACCCTGCAAAAACTCAAGTGTGCTCGTTTCACCTCCGGAATCGAAAGGCCAATCGACCCCTAAACATCACGTGGTCTACCTTGGCATAACCCTGGGAACATGTAAAGAAGACAAAAATGAAAGTCAGCTCCCGAAACAACATCCTACGGAAACTGATCAACTCCAAGTGGAGAGCCACAGCACACACACTAAGATGTACTGCCTTAGCCTTGTGCTATTCCTCTGCAGAGTATGCTTGTCCCGTTTGGGAAAGATCAACAGATTTCAAAAACATAGACTCGGCATTGAACAACACCTGTCGCTTGATCACTGGCTGCTCGAAGCCTACCAACCTGAACAACCTGCATCTTCTCACTGGCATTCCTCCTTCAGCTGTGAGACTAGTCCAGCCAAGTAGAGATCACAAAGGCTATCAGTGATGAACGCCATCGCCTTTATGGATGTGAACCAACAATCCAGTGGAAAACACTAAACCGCCTGAGAACGGGAATGGGGCGATCAAAAGTTGCTATGAATAGATGGGGGCTACAAAACTGACCCACGCATCTGTGACTGTGGAGAGGAGAACCATACGATGCAACAATACCTTGTCTGCCCCTACTGCCCAGCCGGTGTAGCTTGAAAGATCTTGCAGAGTACAACACTATTGCAAAGGACTGCATAAAAATGTGGGAAACTGTCATATGACCACATGCTTCAAAGACTCGCAAAGAAGAAAGAAATGGGAATAGAGATAAATGGATAGATTATAAAAGACTATAGGGATAAATACAGGCTGGGTAAAATTAAATAGCATTAGATAGGAACATATATTGATAGCTAAATAGACAACTTCATTTTTTCTTAAGGCTGATTGTATCTGCAACACGCCAAACCTACACATAGTTCATGGTACTCCACTAACTGGAGCAGTTATGCCTTCTCACTGTGAAATATATATAATCATCTACGAAGTGATGCTCTCAGAAGCAGATCATCAGTTTCTTGTTGTGCAACTGGAACTACTGCTGCCCGATGAATTGCAGGATTTGTGGTCAAGGTTTACTCCTCTAGATCTGCCGTGTTCTGTTTATGGCGATTCATATTAACAGGTTAACCTCGAGACGTGTGTGGCTTCTCGCTATGCATGGATGGTCATTCACTATGGAAAAGGCTATTTTTCATGCATCACATATTGCTGGGATACATGGGTAACCCCTTGAGGCCAAGTCTGCACAATTTTTACCCTTATAATATAATAATACATAATACCCTTATAAATAAACAAATTAGAATGTAATACACTTAAATACACAGATTAGAATAGATTCTAAATCGACATAAATAGATAAATGTGTAAGTGCTTAAAATGCACTGCTGGAAGAATGAAAATAAAAAAGGTTTGAAACTCGATCAGAAATAACAGCCAACTCAGCGACAAGAAATACGAATTTCACCCTGCATGATCGACTGCTGATGTGCTAACGTAATATCGCATATGATCAGCAAATCTCTTAACAGAGGCATTGTTTCTAGAGGTATTGGTATATCAAAGACCTTCGATAGAATCTGGCACAAAGCATTATATCACAAACTCACCAAAATAAATGCCTAACTAAAAGTGTTGTATACCAAGCAACGATATTTGCCAACGAAAGACCAAATAACAAGAAATACTACGTGGGTATGA
Organism: Sepiola atlantica; assembly: GCA_963556195.1. Classification (NCBI taxonomy): domain Eukaryota; kingdom Metazoa; phylum Mollusca; class Cephalopoda; order Sepiida; family Sepiolidae; genus Sepiola; species Sepiola atlantica. Next base: position 245,251,928 of record OY744515.1, on the reverse strand, counting down.
CATCCCTAGACTTTAAGACCAGATACTATGACCACAAAAGCACATTTAAAAACAAAGAACGTCGAACTAAAACAGCACTAGCTAACCATTATTGGGAGTTCAAAGAAAATAGACACTCACCAATAATTGAATGGAAAATAGTAAGACAGGCCAGTACATGTAGAAACTTAGACGAACCGTGTAGATTATGCCTGAATGAAAAATATGAAATCCTAAATTTTAAAGATCCCCGAAACCTATTAAACTCTAGAAGCGAAATAGCAAACAGCTGTTTACACAGAAATAAATTTACCTTAAGGTGATATATAATAAATAAAAAAAATAAAAAAATAAATAAATAAAAAACTGAACAAGTTAAAATTTAAAACCTAAAATAGAAATACAAGAAACCACGTGTTAAAATAAATTCGCCCACTGTATTGACAAAACAAAGGAAACAGGATATAGGAAAATCCATTGTTAACAAAAAATGGAATAGGCATAGGAGCGTCACCAACAAAGCCTTTGTTCGCGGGAAGCCCAACGATTGGCTGAGGGAACAACAAAGAATCTGATTGGTTAACTAGCAAGCCATGTATATAAAAACACCTGACAAAAATAACTCCATTCATTTAGCCTGACGATTCCCCCCGGGGATGAAACACGGGAGCCTCTGTGTAGCTTGATTGCCATATATATTTTCATTGCTTACTATATATATATATATATATATATATACAGAGAGACAGAGAGACAGAGATTAGAAACTAAGACATTTCATGTTCGTACATATGTTATCACCTTTCGCACACATTAAAAAAATTAGATCGTCCGATCAGCAAAGATGGTGAATGGTGATTACTCTGATTTCACCAAGATAAACAATTCTGACTTTACGCATTTTCAAATGAATTGTTTCCAAATCAAATTATATAGTTCCGTCAACCAAAACAGTAAAAGTTCGAATAAATGCATTTCGAAAAGTGACATTTGTTTTATTGGTTTGAAGAATATTTAGCCGACAATTATCTTATGGTAAGCGAACAGAGAATATTTACTATTTTAAAAAGTAGGAAATTGCTACAATATTAAATGAATAAAGAAAGAGGAGACATATTTGTCTTATTTATTTAAAGAATATTTAGCTGACAATGACAAGTATTTTTACAAAGAAGAAAGGGTAATTTATTTTAACAGACAGACATTTATTATTTTTTAATGGAATATTATTATTAACAGTAAATTATACAGATTGATATAGAAAGCACCGTGGAATTTTCACGTGGTCCTGTTAGTAGACTATAAATAGCCAAACAATTGATATTTTCTTGAAATTATTTTTATGAAATTCCTTTTTCATTTTCTGATGTCCTTTTCTGATGTCCTGTAAAACTATAAGAAACGTTTGGCTGATATGCTTGCCAACAAACGTTTCTTCACCAAGTGCTGAGTGATGTTTTACCATAGGGTGAAATACTAATATTTTCAATAAAATACAAATAAATGTTCAAAAATTAATAGAATATGATTTTCTAGATTTTTTTTTTAATATTCAATATTCTGTGAACCAGTGTATTTTATACTAGTAAGGAGTATTTGATTAGGAGTAATAATTGAGTACTAGAAGTAATATACAGGGTCGGGCAGCTAAATTGGTACTTTTTTTTTATTTTTACAAAATTCATAATTTAAAGGATTAAATATGGAAAGATATCATTTTAACATTTATTTATTTAATTATTACAGTCTATTGAACAAAATTATTCAATATGAGCACCTTTTGCATCAATTATTTTGGAGATTCTTTGACGAACGCGTGAACAGCTCCTCTTTATTTTATTGGTATCGAGATTGTGAAATGCTCGTTGAATGGCTGTCTTCAATGAGTTTGTATTTGGGTGTGGATTGACATTAGTCTGTCCCTCGACGACGCCGAAGAGATAATAGTCGCAAACATTTAGATCTGGAGAGCTGCTGGGCCAAGTATCCTTCGGAACAAACAAAGGAAGATTCTCTTTCATGAAATCTTGGACTTTCCTGTATCCATGCACTGGTGCCGAGTCTTGGATGAGCATGACTTTCGTAGGGTTGTAGTTTCTACGGATCCAAGGCAATAAAACATTATTAAGAATGTTCAAATACTCCGCTGTGTTGATTTTAAGACCCGCTTCGATGAAATGAGGAGGCTTCACCTTTCCATCACTTGCCACGGCTGCAAAAACCATCACAGAAGCAGGACTTTTGCTCTGCATCACAGGAGGAACTTCCGAAGGGTCACGGGCAATAACTCGAGTGTGCTGGCGATTTGGAACCTCATCCACGATGAACTTTTTCTCATCAATAAAAATGACGCACATGTCCTCCTTTGTGTTTCAGATGGTTGATAAGATTGGGGCATCTTTCAACTCTGATAGCTTTTGAACGGGCAGTGAGGAGATTATGGCGTCTCTTAACATAGGACTTCATCCCAAGGTATTCGTTGATTGCTCTGTTGATAGTTCTGCGACTCACATTGCGTTTTTTTGCCAGTTTCGACATCGACTGACTTGGGTCTGCCTTTATCGACCTTTTTAGCCCCACCAGGAAAGTGTTTGCATGCTTTCGATCACTACGAGTACTGTGCCGACTTCTCTCAACCTTACACTCGACATCGAAATTAGCCACAACCCGATAGACAGTCGTTTTTGCATAGCCAGTGCTCTTAACAATGTCCGAAGGAGAACTCCCGGCGCGTCTCATTTCGCATATAGTTATTCTTCATGCTAATTCCGCCATATTAAAACAAATTTGAGTAAATATAATCATGCTATCTTGCAATAAAGTGTTTAAGGATCCTTAGTAAAAAAAACCGTAATCATATGATCAAAAATAAAAAAGATATTAGCATTTTAAATTAGTTCCAATTTATCTGCCCGACCCTGTATATGCATCCTGGTTCCTAACCGGTGTGTGGGGAGTGAAACATTGCTGGTTGATAGGGGGGGGTATTTATTTTTTCAATTAAAGACAAATGAATGTTCAAAATTAAATATAATGTGATTTTCTGGAATTTCTTTATATTCTATCTCTTACTTTCAACCTGAAAATTATAGACAGTTCTCATTTTATAAGGTGGCAAACTAAGAAAATCAGCAGGTGTAGATAGATAGATAGATAGATAGATAGATAGATAGATAGATAGATAGATATTGTCTTGAAATATCTTTGTTTGAAATTCTTTTTTCATTTTCTGATGTCGTCTTCTTCTTATTTAGATCAACTGAACGAAATCAGCCGCCAGAGGATGAGCATGATTTTAAAACGAAACACAAATATATCATCAGTTCCAGTCAACCCGTTTGTGACCCCCACTAATATGTAAGTCCAGAAGACTCCATTTTCCCAATAAACTGCTTCGTATAGCACCTAAATAAGGAGAATGGAATCGTCTGTTTCTCATATAAAAAAGAATGAGAAATAACGAGATCTAACAGAACTTGCTATCTCAACCTAGCGATTGCTCAATTACTCTGTTCACCTTGCATCTTTTGTTTAATACACCGTCTTTTCCACCCTTATTATTTTCTCTGTTAACCTTAATACTACAATTATAGGTTTGAATCAATCAACATCAATGTTACTTTTGCTGGCATCCTCGTGACTCGAAAGACAATGGGTTCCCCATGGCAAAAACACATCCATGATAGGGGTTTATAATAGTCACATCCAGTTACAAAGAGAAATCCTAGATAATCTTTTTTTCTGTGGGGGGGGGGTATATTATTATTATTGTTATTATTATTATTATTATTGTTATTATCATTATTATTATTATGATTATTATTATTATTGTTGTTATTATTATTATTGATATTGTTATTGTTATTATTATTATTATTATTATTATTATTAGTATTGTTATTGTTATTGTTATTATTATTATTATTATTATTATTATTATTATTATTATTATTATTATTAATGTTGTTGCTTTTGTTGTTGCATTTTTTTATTCTCTCATTTAACTTTTTGTATTCTTTATTTCAGTACGATTTTTCAGAACAATGACACGGCTTTTAATCTCACAGCCTGGGCATGAATTATGACATTACCAATTAAATCCTAACGACCGAAACCCTCCAGTTTTTGATGTCTTCTTCAATATAATAATTACTTAACAATCATAAAATTAGGTTATTGGTGTGAAATATAATATTCAACTATATGTGTACTGAATCTTTTGAATGAATACCAGTCAGCTAGAAAATGGTTATTGGATACGTTTGCACAAACAAATAAACAAATTCTGAAAAATACAAGAACAATTGTCATGTGCAAATTTTAATAAAAGAAAAATATTATTTGACTATCAATAAATAAGCTTGGCTTATATCTCTGGAACGGAGCATCATGAAGAAAAATAAGACCATATTTGGAATAAATGAGAAAATCACTGAACACTATTTGTCTGTTTTTATAAGTAAAGATATTAAATTGTAAAACATCATACGAAAGAAAAGTTATTGTCTTGATTAAATTAAATTTTGTAAAGCTTTTATTAATACTAGTAGAAGTGGTAGTAAAGAGAGAAGCATTTAGAGAGAATGGCGATGGAAAGCGGCTTTGTGTTTATTCTTCACTCACTTGCATCTGGCTACATGCGCCAATAACTACACTATCTTTGTTTCAAAAAGAAAAAAAATTGTCGGTGATCAGAAAAAAAAAGGGCCGGATTAAATATTTTTGCTATCATATGTATTCAAAATATGATATTGTTGAGATGAGAGGAATCTCGATAGTACGGCGAATCTTTATAAGGAAATAGATATTTAAAGTGTGCCGCGATACTTTTATCCATAGAAAATCTACATATCCGCAGATCTACTTTACTTTATATAACAAATAAATACATGTTCTGATATTTAATGAATACCTTCGATAACAATAGTAAATATTATCCTTATTTTAAATTATGCAAACATGCAACGTTTTTATTAATAAACGAACACTAAATTTGTAATAATAATAAAAATTATTTCTATTAACATTTTTTTTTAATTTACTGCTGTTTTAAACTTGTTTAATTCGACAACATTCGTTCCTTTGAGTGTATGCCATTGAATAAGATAGATATTATGTGCTCATTTGATCAATAATTCTAAACAAAATTCTAACACATGTACATCACACTGTAAGGTAAATAAAAAAAAATCAAAAGTCATCTTGTCTGGAATTTCCTTTATTTTCCTTTTTATTCTCTATTCTCCGAGTTGTTAACATATGCATATTCAATTCAATTCAATAAATTTGGTAAAAAAATATTGTTTTTTATGGAAGTACCTCCAGACAAGGCATGAAGCCACTTGATGTAAAGAGCTAAAGAAAATACTACTTCAAAGTCAAAAACTAGCCAACGATAAGTGTTAGATGGATAGATTCCGATCCAAAAAACAGCAATTCAAACAAGCATGCTTCAGTTGCCATGTGTATATTCAATTCAATTAAATAATTTTACAAAAAATGAAATAAGCATGCTTCAGTTGCCATGTAGGGAAAGGGGTGCAGAAATTCACATAGAATAGGATATAGTAGCCCAGCACCTGTCTAATTTTGCTTTGAATTGCTGCGTTATTGACACATTTGCTATATCTCCTGGAAGTCTATTCCAACGTCAAGAGATCCTGATTGAGAAAGTGTCCCTCCTCCGGTTCAATCAAAATCGATGGTGAAATAGTTTCTGATAATGCCTGTACAGACCTATTTCTGGTGCAGGAGTGAATGGTAGGTCCTGAGGGAGATCATAATGGCCATTGAGGAGATGTAGGCGAAAATTAGAGTATCGCGTAAACGTTGGTGCTTAAGAGAGAAAAGGTTAAGCTTCTTTAGTTGGTTTTCGTAAGGTATATTCCGCAGTCCCTGCACCATTCGAACCCCACTCGTGTCTCTGTCTCTCTGCCCACAGATCTTGCAAGACCATGAACACTCTTCAGCCCATTGTCGTAGTGGCAATAAAAAAATATGTCGATCGAAATTCTTCTAGGCCGGGATGACGACAATGATGATGATGACTTCGTCGATCTTCGTCGTCTTATCCAATTCCCACGTTGAAACTGTTTATATCAGCGAGCGATTACTGGGTGAACAGCAATCGGCTGGTTCTGTAAGGACGAAATATTATTCAAAACAGAACAAATGGAAAAGAATAAAATTCAACAACTCGGTCAGGTCTTTGTAAAGAAAAAAAATAACGAAATAATCTTTAAACAGAGATGTCGCCAAGATCAAGTCCAAATGGCAGTAAAAAAAATCGTCTCTCTCAACTGTATAAAAAAAAACGTCGTTCAAATCAACATGAAAGAAAATCAAGCACTCTTTTTTTTCTTTTGTTCGTTTTCCAATACGCGTTCAGAACGATCCCCACGAAAAAACTGACTGACTCTTCACTTTCGCTCTCTTATTGAAACGAAAATCCGACATATGCAAAACAACCTAATTTGCATGAACACAGCTGCCCGGATTTTCAAATAAAAAGCTTATTTCACTTTCTGACGCCTTTCTCCTCCCACTTCTCTTTTTTTTTGTCGGCAGCGAGCGTTTTCGGGTTCGCCCACACACACAGCATACCAAATACCAGACGCTGCCTCTTTGAACGGCGCCGACAAGTGTCTGCATCTACGTCAATCGGCCGTTCTCTGTTACAGTCTTTTTGTATGGAATAGTAATTATTAATAACAATAAAAGAAAAGAATTGATTTTACATTGAATTAATGTCTACTGTATGATAAATGTGTTTAGCAAAAGGAAAAGGGGCGTTGTCCCCAAGTTATTCTCCGGTTCTCTGTGTGTGTGAATTCGTTTACAATGGTTATTTAGTCACAAGTTAACTATGTATGGAAAACGATGATGAGTTTGTCCGGTTCTCTATTCATTGTCGAAGCGGCACGCGTGCCGATTCGCGACTGGCCCTATCGCCGTCTTCACTGATTCTCACTCTCGTGGTTCTGTCAAAACGTAATTTCTCTTATTGAGATGTCTATCGCCACACTCTCCCTTTCTCTACCATATTCCTCTCTTGCGTTTCTTCCTCTCTCAGGGGTTGGGGCGGGTGCGCCCTCCTCCCAACGCTGTCTCTGAAATAAGGGGGATTGGTGTTATCTCAAAATTACTATCTGGTCAGCGTATCCTTTGTGTGGCGATGATCAGGTTTGACAACATACATGACTTTTCTTAGACAACCCGGCGCCTTAAACCGCTGTTTGAATAAGTTGATTTCCACGTCAATATATACTAGTTTTATATCTCCACTTCGTCTCTACGCAGGGCCTAGCATCATCATTAAGATGCATACTAGCGCGTAACTAGGGTACCCGATCCCCATAGGCCCCGGATACTTTGTCACACTTAATCAACTTAGCGATAGTCCGTCACCTCATTAATACTAAACTTCTTTCTGACCATCAGTATGGATTTAGGCAAGCCCGGTCTACTGCAGATATCCTAACGGTCATCTATGAACGCATATACCATACACTGGACAATGCAGGTGAAGCTAGCCCGGTAGCGCTTGATATATCCAAAGCCTTTGACAAGGTCTGGCATAAAGTTCTTCTCATAAAAATGAATTGATATGGTATTACTGGAGGAATATTTAATATAATTAGATCCTTCGTAATCAAAAGAAAGATCCAGGTTGTCTTCGATGGCCGTTCATCCAAACAACATGAGATAAATGCAGGTGTACCTTGGGATCGATCCTTGGACCTTTATTGTTCCTGATTTTCATAAATGACCTCCCTAATAACATTGTGTCTGAGATGAGTATATTTGCTAACGACACTATGCTTTACTCTCATCATGTGGGTAAAACGGACGCACACATATCTGAGGCAATGGCTCAATCCTTAGAAAGTGACCTCCAGTCTGTAGTGGAATGGGGTCAAAAATGGATGGTAACTTTTAATGCCGCAAAGACAAAGCTACTTTCCTTCAATAACTACAAGAAACCTCTTCAACCACTGATTGCCATGGCAAATAACACCCTGCCTGAAAGTTCAACGCTCAAACTCATCGGTCTAACATTCACAGGTACCATTATACGTATACTCGTATTTAATAATCCTTACCATTAATTAATTAATTGAAATTTAACTATAATTCATTAATTTAATATTTTAATTAACAACCTAAGAGTACCAGTGTCGTACTAGTTATCGATGCAAATTTTGAATCGTCAATCTAATTAAAGTCCTATTAAATATTATAGGCTCACTTACGGAATCAAAAAGGTATGAATGTATTCTTCTCAGCTCGCATTTAGACGACCAAAACTGAGAAATGCTACATGGGGGCATTACCAAGAGACGATATCTGAGGCGGCTTTGGAGGTCTACAGAAAACAACGTAATCACGTTGAACACATCTCCAGCATAAGTAGACAACATTTTGAGAGGCAACTTGCTTTTGATGCTGGTCGTAACCCAAAGAGTTTTTAGGCTCACATGCAAAGAAATAAACAAAAATTGAACATTCAAATCGTAACTCTACGTAATTCCGAAGGAAAAAAAAATTGAGCACTCAAACCAACAAGCATTTCGCTTTGACGACATTTTTGCAAATATTTTCAAAGATGATGATGGCAGAGAACCTGCAACATTACATATGACAGCACCACCAATGCGGTCAATCACCATTACTCAGGATGAGGTCAAGATGCAGCTTTTGTCCTTGGATGTGAATAAGGGGCAAGGTCCGGATGGACTACATCCGGCAATTTTACGGGCTGTTGTACCTAAACTATTTGAACATTTAGCATCCCGTTTCAACTTTTCACTGACTACCGGAGTTGTTCCTGCTGATTGGCAGGTGGCCACAATCTGCCCTATCTTTAAAAAAGGTGACAAAGATCCAATGGATTACAGATCAGTGAGCCTCACCTCTATCGTCTCAAAATCCATGGAAGTTCTACTCAAGCAGACAGTCATGGCTCATCTTACATCTACTGTCACCATCTCTCCAAAACGTTCATGTCTCACAAATTTACTTGTGATGGAATAATTAGTTACGAGTATAATGAACGACGAGGATACTGCTGACATTGATCCTTTCTTGGTGATAGTACATACAGGGTTCAGATAAATGGCAGTCCGTCATCTGAGATGGATGCTTGCAGTAGTGTTCCTCAAGACTCCATCCTAGGTCCTGTTCTCTTTCTACTTTATATAAACGACATGCCGGAAGTGATTGGTGGAAATGTGTCTTTATTTGCAGATGGTGTTAAATTAGTAGCTCGTAGAACCGAAATTGATAATCTCAAGTCTAGCCCTCAAGGTGCATGGAAATTGTCCATTAGATGGGACTCATACCTTAATGTTGATAAACGACGCTGCCATATTGCAGTGGGATCTCCTTCTGACTAGGCTCTTACTTTCGGCGGTGACACGGCTCTGCTCAAGGAGGAGAATGAGACAAAAGATCTTGGCCTTTTGGTCGACTCGTCCTTCAAGCCATCTAAACATTACATTCAGGCTGCAAACAAAACAAGGAGCACTCTAGTTCTCATTCGACGTTCTTTCTGCAAACTCACTCCTGAAATATTTCTACTACTTTATGTCTCTCTCGTCAGATCACTGTTAGAGTATGGTGTCCAGACCTCTGCTCCATATCTAATACAGAGAAAGTTTAACAACTAGCTACTCAGAAGATCAAAGTGTAGTATCTGTTCCAATGAATACTACACCCCATAAACTGGTATAGTCTTGGCCTTCGAGACTTGATTTACGCCGGTCAATGGGTCTGTCCTGTGCAGTTCTAGGAGGTCCACCCTCCCAGGCTTTGCCTCCCCTCTTTGGGGAGGAGTAAGTTTATTGCTTACTGCCTGAGGCGCCCTTACCTGGGAATGCCGACGGGCTGCCCAGGCAATTTTTAATGGCCAGAGTGCTCACTTTCTCGGGTGCTGGCTTTTCAAACCCCACTTTCTCGACCCGACCTTGTGTCACATCTTACTTGTGGGAGTAAGATAAAACTGGCCTTGTGCCTAACCTCCCGGAGAGGAGGTAAATAAATACTTAGAATGATGCAGGATCTATGGAATCTGCCCTATGAAAGCCGACTCAAGAATTTAACCTTTTCTCCCTTGAGCGTAGACGATTACACAGTGATCTCATTTTGGCCTACAATCTCCTCAATGGTCATTACGATATAGCTCAGGACTTATTATTCACCCCGCACCAAATAGAGGTCTACGTGGACACCACAAGAAACTATTTCACCGTCGATTTCGATTGAACCGGAGATGGGCCGCCTTCTTAATCATGATCCCTGGACCTTGGAATAGTCTCCCAAGAGAGGTAATAAATGTGTCAACAACACAGCCATTCAAGGTGAATTTAGACAGGGCTACTGTATCATCTTCTGTGTAAAATTCTACCACCCTTTTCTTACATGGCAACTGAAACATACTTGTTTTATTTTTTGCCAAATTAATTAATTCAATTAATTTGGCAAATAATAAAACAAGTACGTTTCAGTTGCCATGTAGGAAAAGGGTGGTAGAATTTTACACAGTAGCTAGTTGTTAAACTTTCTCTGTATTAGATATGGAGCAGAGGTCTGGACACTAACAGTGATCTGACGAGAGAGACATAAAGTAGTAGAAATATTTCAGGAGTGAGTTTGCAGAAAGAACGTCGAATTGAATTGACTTGAATTGAATAATAGAGGGCGTTCATGTTCGATCAATCTTTTAAAATAGGTTTTGTGTTTATATTTGAATTAAAAAAAAACTTTAGCATAAATTAGCTCACATGGTAAAAGCAAAGTGTAACACTTCATCTTTTCTGTTCTCGGCCAACAAAGGAGAAATCCTTGCCGACTGAAGAAATTTTTATTTTTGTACCAATCCAGAGTGTCCCTTCTGGGGGAAGCTGGATTTCCCCTAACATTAAATACCGACCTTGTGTCTAGAGTCTGCCTTCGTGGGGGGAGCAAGTAAATAGGGAGTCATCAGCCGCGAAATGCATGCACGCTCCGAAAAGTTTACTAATTCGTAGATTCATCAGTTAAATAGCTTCATCTTATGGAGAGGAAACAATACAAATCATGAAGTCACGTGTCCAATAGCAATGCATCCCTAAACAGAAGTGCTCCTCAGATAAAAACTGGAGCTGACACATTTTTTAACCTTGTGAGAAAGGGTTTTATATATATATATATATATATATATATATATATATATATATATATATATATAGAGAGAGAGAGAGAGAGAGAGAGAGAGAGAGAGAGAGATAGATAGATAGATAGATAGATAGATAGATAGATAGATAGATAGATAGAGAGAGAGAGAGAAGGGGGAGAGGGAGGGAGAGAGAGAGTGGATTTTAACTTTTCTCGTTTTCGGGTCATATCAGGTAATGTGATTTTATAAAATTCAATAAACCCAATATATATGTACACAACCATATATATATATATATATATATATATATATATATATATATATATATATATATATATATATATGTGTGTGTGTGTGTGTGTGTGTGTGTGTGTGTGTGTGTGTGTTTTCGAATAAACGAACGTAAATCAAGCCAATGTGTCTAGAGATAACAAAACAAAGATTAGCCGATGTAACATTCAACTCGTCTGTTCTAGACAGACTTTGATCTCGTTCAGTTTTGATAAACTCTCGTTAAAAAGAGGCGGCTTTGACGTCCACTCTTCAGTTGAATAAATCGCCAGGTCCTAACTGAGAGCAGAGACCCGTTAACCAGATTCTGATTTCACCACATGTTACACAACTGTTTGATGTTTTCTAATTACGGTGAGAGCTTTAACAACTTTCTTTCGCTCGGTTTGGGCATTCAATGCCGTCTTAAACCTAACAACCAGAACATTGTTAAGAATAAATTCGATCCGGTTTGACGAATTACATCGCAATCTTGTACATTTTTTACTTTGCTGAACTAAAGCAGCGTAATCGCCAATTAACAATGGCGCAAATCCATGAGACACTTTTCCACGTCTTTTGTTTTGCCACCTTCGGCTACGGACTGTATTATGACACGTTGGTCGTCAGACACGGCTGGTCAGTGTATGCGGGAAAGACACGTTATGTTACCTACTGGGACATTATCCTCCAAACCGTTTACTTCGGTCTACGTGTCGTGGTTGATTTGACACACGGATGGAAACAGAAAAAGTCTTTCCGGGATCCGAACGAGAGTACCAAACTTAAGTGCCTGGTAAACTGGATTTCGTGCGCGATGGCTTTCCCCCTGGGTACGTTCGTCTCTTTGTCATTCTGGGGACTGTATTTCTTCAATCGAGAGTTCATCTACCCTTCCTATCTGGATGATATCATACCTTCCTGGCTAAACCATATCCTTCACACGATGCCGCTCGTTTTACAGATTCTGGATAAGTGCGTTGTCAACCATTCCTATCCGAGACGTGTGAGTGGTATATTTGGAATTCTCGGCCTGACAATTTGCTACCAAATGTGGATGGTATGGATCGCGCATTATACGCGAAGCTGGGTGTATCCAATCCTCGATTATTTACCCCTCTTATACCGACTCATTTTCTTAGGGTCCATGTGGACATGTCTAGTTCTGCTGTATTTGGCCGGGGAATTGCTTTCCCATGTATTTTGGCGCACAAGAAGAAAAACAATGAAACTTGTATAAAACTCATATTTATTAATATTATCCTTATTATTATTATCATTATTATTCATATTATTATACAGAAAAAATGTCACCCAAAAGTGTCTATTAGACTCTTAATATTTTAGATAAGTAAATATATCGAATGACTCGTACTTCAAAATATAAATAATGGTACGTAAATCTTGAATTTATAACTGGTCTAATTTCTTAATATAACTGTAAAACAAAGACTCACATAAAGTGAATACATTTCTTTCAGATTGGTGTCAATCCCTGGTCCCCTCCCCCAGAAAAAGCATTCACAGCAAGAACTCGCGTAGCTACAACCGCGGCAATGAACTTTCCTTTCTCCCCCTCTGTGCAAAAGAAAACAAACGGAACTTCCATGAACAAAGTTTATTTCCTAGAACATCTCATCTGTGAAACAAAATACAACGAGGCTGCTTCCCAGCCGACTGCAGCATGGTCGTCTTCAAGTCTAATGCAAACAAATATTTGTTGAGCCGTCCTCTACGATAATCAATTCCTCTTAAGTAATAGTCTGTCCATTCCACTCTGTGATTTCAATCCTCTCATGGTGGTGTTCATCGTCCAACTGAAAACCTCTTTAACACTTATTCTCGAGTGGCCCTTATTGATAAGGTAAGCGGCTGTTGCGATAACGCAAGTCATTGTAGTAAAAGAAAAAAAGAAGAGAAAAAAGAAATGTATTTTTGAAACAATAATAGCTTGCATATCTGTGATGTTTTCGCCAACATACTGCAAAATACGACAAATAAAAATGATATCTGTATTATAGACCAGGGATCGCCAAACTTTGTCTTTGTTTAATAGTTTTGTTGTTGTCAACTCTCTCGTTGCGTCGATGAATGAGTGCCAAGAACAATACTCACTCTCTCTCCACCAGGCAAGTGATTATTTTATAAGTGAACATTGTTGCACGTTTCAGATATTATGACATGATCATTATATCGACTACTAACCAGTAAATAAACAAAACGATGAAATAGCTGTCAGAGTTTTGTTGTTTGTTTGTTGTTTTATCAAAAGTGAACTTTATTATCAAGGAACATTATTCATCCATTAGACTTTGTTGATATGTGCAACCATGTTCCCGAAATATCATGTAATACGGAACTCCCATTAGACCATACTGACGCAAGTAGGACTATAATATAATGGAAACAAAAATAGTAAAAAATAATATATATATATATATATATATATATATATATATATATATATATATATATATATATATATATGTATATATATATATATATATGTATATATATATATATATTAATAGAAAAGGTGAAAGTGCATAACTCATTCCACCGTTGTATGTCCTGATTTGCTTCAGTTTGTGTCTATCCGTTACACCTCCGCATTGTATTGTCTTCCATAAAGTATGTACACACTAAACAATGCTTCAAGCAAACTACATTACCCTCTTATGTTTTATTCTGCTTCTATTGTAATTTCGGAAACTCGTTAAAAACAAAGTTTAAGAATAATACTAGCTGGACTCGTAAAATATTTACGGATCAAGGCAAATATATTGTAAAATAGGCATTCAAGATGGCGCCGTATTTTACTTGATGTGAAGGTTCGATGTTGTATGTTTAACAACTAAAAAACACTAAAATTAAACAAAAATACAACTAATAACTGTCGCCAATCGATCGAAAATTAAATTTTCGACCGATCTGTATATTTCTAACTTACCAAAACTGTTTTTAAGTTTTTCTTTATTACAAAATACTTTGCACTATACCGAAGATTTCGATCTCACGTGGTCGCGCCATCTTGAATCTGTTTCTTTTACAAGCGTTCTAGGAAACAATGCGAAATCTGAAAAAACAAACACTTACAAAAAGTGTCAAAACTAAAAAGCTATGCAAGTCGATAGAAGATTAATTTTTATTGCATTTGGTAAAAGTTATTTGTTCTAATTTTTTCACCTCTTTTTTGTTGTTAACACCATTGCCTTCCTCTTATATATATATACTCTGGTATTCCCAATTCCCTTTGGTTCGTCTAAGTATCTTCTATTTATATTTTTATGTGTTTTTAGCAGGTGCTATTCTATTTCGACTTATCTGTGTTTGGTCAATGTCATCTTGTTATGTGGGCTGATGTCCACTCTCGATTATTTTTCTTACTATTTCAGCTGTTTGATATGGTGCAAATTCTCTCTTTGATTCCAATTTATCCTAGTCTTCTATCGAGATTTTTCGGGAAAAGTTAGTGCTCGTACAATTATTGCTGTTATTGTAGTTTTATTCATGTTCTATATTCTCATCAATTCTCTGGCAAACTTCATGTATTTACTCAGTTTTTCTGTCTCCTTCATCTTCACGTTGTAACTTGCTGTGACGGCAAAATATACGATTCGGCATTTTTTCCTTCTTGTTGACTATTATCATCTCCGGTCTTCTTACTTGGATAAGTTTGTTTGTATTTCCATATTTTTGAGGATTTTACGCCTGTCATTTTCCAATGCAAGAGAGAGGGTGTAAGATTTATTATTGTTACTCACTAGGAGTTCTCACGCAGGTCGTCATCAGTGATTGCTCACTGACAGTAACCGGTGTTGTTCCCTTGAGTCTGAGTGACACAAGTATCCCCAGATTTCCACTATTCTCTGCCTCTTTCGATAACCATTGCAAATGACTTGCGTTATCGCAACAGCCGCTTACCTTTGATTTCCTGCTGGCAACGACCATTGGTCATCTGAGATTTGTGTGGTGATAAGCCTCCCCAAATTACTCACTCGGAGTTTTAACATGAGTAATTATTAGTAATTGCTCACTGGCAATAACAAGTGGTGTTTCCTGGAGTCTGAGTAACAACAAGTCTCCCCAGAATTTTCAGCACCCTCCGACTCTTTTGATAACTGTTGCAAGTCATTTTACATCATCGCAATAGCTTCCGCAAAGTTCCAGTACTCTCTGCACATTTCCAGTGGAGGTCTGGTAGGTATTATCTCTCCTTTCATGACTATTTTGCAGTTGCCACCCAATTTGTGAGTGGATGTGTTTGAAGGGGATAAGATTATGAATCTCTAGCAGTTTCAGTTCCCTTGGACTCGTATAATGTTCTTTCTTTCTCTATTTTTTGTTCTATTTCTATTTCATTTTACCTGCAGTTGGTTGACGTTCGCTGGTCGGTGGAGGGTTGGTAGTTGGTTTCCGCACTCAAGGATTTTCCTTAATATATCGGCTGTTTTCATCAGTACCATATGTTGTATAATATCTATTCTCCATTTAATTCCAATTAAACCTATTTTCGACTGACTTTTCATCATACTGACGTGAAAAAACGAAAAAAATATTTTCAACCTTTTTTCTTTGCATTGGACATTATTTTATATTTGTATCTATCTTATATTATCTTATATCTTTTCAAATTATGACTTTTGTAATTTCCCTGACCAACTTATGTGTTTGTATTCCTCTGAAAATAAGATTTCATTCTTTGAAAAGCCATGGCTTAAGGAAGGAAAAATAAATGTATTGTATTTGAAACACCTTGTTTTGAGCAACTGATGATGTAATAGATATTATATTTTTATAATCTTTATTCCATCTTTTACTCGTTTATATAATTGCTCTATCTCATATATTGAGCATCAATTCTTTCATATCTTCTAATTTTAAGGTATACATTATATCTTTATCTTCCTGTTCTTTATATATATATATATATATATATATATATATATATATATATATATATATATATATATATATATATAAAAGAACGGGAAAATAACGATATATAGATATATATATAGAAAGAACAGGAAAATAAAGATATAATGTGTGTATATATATATATATATATATATATATATATATATATATATATATATATATATATATATATGTATCCTTCTTGTAAACAAAAGTTAGTGAACAAAAACCTGACGAGCAAATATATTTCCATTTTTTCTTTCTTTTTCTATACCGATTTATACGTTTTTTTTCTTTTCATAAAACTTTCCAGTTTTCTTTTTCTCTTTCATATTTCTTTTTTTTAATTTCACTGATTATTTTATATGAATATGAATATTTATGTGAACACTAACAAAGGATAATCTTTTTTTCGATTATCGAAAGAGGTGGAGGGTACTGGGAATCTGAAGAGATTTGTTGTCACTCAGACTCCGGGAAACACTACTAGTTATTGTCAGTGAGGAATCACTCATGATGACTTGTGTGAGAACTCCTAGTGAGTTGATAATAATAATAATAATAATAATAATAATAATAATAATAATAATAATAATAATAATAATAATGTGGTGATATTAGCTAATTGATATGCATTATTAGCATAAGTAGAAATAGATTACCATATAAGTATAACTAAGAGTGAAAGTACACTAGCAACTGACTGAGTAAATTTACAACTTCACAACAATGGCGTCACCGATAGGATCCCGATTGTCTTTTGAGGACCAAGATTTCGCGGACACATGGATAAGATGCTTTGCTGCAAGTGCAAGGACTAAAAAGTTAACAGACAACAATGAAATAGGAGGATAAAATGAAATAACAGATTTATTTTTGACTACAGCTGGAAGCAAGACCATCATGAAAGTCTCAACGATGGCGTATCCTATGAACCTAGAAGACCTGACTTTCAGAAGAATAAGTCAGATTATAAAAAGAAATATGAGACCTAAGAAAAGGTTAGTTGTGGCAGAAAGAACAAAGTTTATGTCAATGAAACAAGAAATTGACGAACCAATCATCAAATATCTACACCGTCTATGAAAAGCAAGTAGATATTGGGAGTTTGAAAAACTCGGACAAGATTAACAGACTATCGAAGAAGATTTAATTCAATTAAGATTAATTGAAGGTATGTGCAATGCGTCACACAGGAATAAAATAATTGTAATTATATTTTTCTTTCCCCTCCTTTCCTCGTATCCGTACTCCTTATCGTAACAAAATGTTACCACTGTCTTGCTCTGCCAAATGATATCTCTCCGAACAGTCTTTCATCCAGCGCGCACACCAACGTAGTCACCAACTCAAATCACCAACTCATAGTGCCCCACTTCCTTCAAAACATTCCCCTTTTTTTGCTAGTGACATTGAACTCATGCAAATGAGCATGCAAATAAGCAGTGAGCTCTTTTGCCAGAGAGATCAGGAAGTAATGGGAGGTCTTTGCTATAACTAGCCATTTCACTCAGGTTATGTTTCTTTATGAATCCATTCCTGGCTGGGATAAGTCATACTTTGCTAACCACACGCCCCCTTGATCTACACGATCATTACTAGTTAGCCCATCACGTAGTCGCTCGACCAACATCTTCTGATGACACCACTGTCGGCCGCACATCAAGGATGTGTCGAGGGATACCGTTGATGGATACATTGTTCGGGGACTGGACACTTGTCACAATGCCCCTCCCCCAACGTGTGGTACAGTGAGCGTCAGGCGGTTTGATCCACACTTTCTTCTCCCACTCGCACAGACGCTTGCTCCTCCCCTTCCTCCGTGGCTACGGGTGCAGTTCGGGGATGCCGCCACTCATACTTGAAGACTGCCCTCTGTGGCACTGACTCCACTTTTTGCCCTGTCTTTCGAGCCATATTATACCAGAAGATAGCTTCTGGCGGTGAAATCTGGGCCCTTTCAGCTACAGCCTTGATGGTCCTGTGATGCCGCTCCACAATTCCGTTTCCGCCTGGTCTATATGCAGCCCTGAAATAGCGCCAAACTCCCCACTTATCTAACACATTATTCAGGGCTGCTGAGCGAAAGCAGTTCCATTGTCCATTAGCACTTCTGTCATTGGACCCCTCTCCAAAAACACCTCTTCCAGGACCTTTGCAATCTCACCTGCATTTTCCGCCTTTATCTTCCTCCAAATGGCCACTCTTCCAGGTCCACAGTCGACCATTGACAGGTACGGCCTCTGTCGATAGTGTGTCACGTCTATCGCCAACCTGCTCCAGTTCTCTGCCACCTGAACCTCACAAACTTCGTGTCTACTCGGCGCAGGGTCGACTGATTGACACCGGTGGCATTTCTCAACCACTGTCCTGACGGCCTCCTTTGTGATTCTGGGGTCCACCTCCCTGGCGAAGAACAAGGTTCTATTCACTCCGAAATGCTGCATGTCATGCAAATCCTTCGGAGTGTCTTCAGCCAAGCAACATATTGCAGCAGCCGCCTCATTCGGTGCCTTTAGCCAGGTCTTCCTCATCCTTGTCATCACATCTGCTCTGTTCTTCGCTGAGGGAACGATACTGATCCTGAGTTGAAGATCAAATATCCTAATCAGTTCCCTTACGTCATCAATCGAACTTCACGAGCATCTCGGCGGCGCCTTTCGTCTTCACCCTCCTTTCTCCTGTAGCTTCAGACTGGACCCAAGAGAACACAGTGGCTGAGTTGGTCTTCACCTCAACGTTCTGTAGCCCCCATTTCAAGGCTAAGTTGATGCCCTTCATAACCGCATCCAGTTCCGCCACATTTATGTGAGCCATGTTGTCCTTCTTCCGCAACCAAGCAGCATCTTCTGCAGTGACACCACCTATCTCCAAGGTGACCCCCACTGCTATACTGCTTGCATCACACCACACAACACCTTCTGCACTGTAGGGTACGTGCAAAACACCTCTCACTGGATCCTCCCTCTTCACCTCTTCAATGATCTCTCTCATAATGTCCACAGTCTCTTTATCAACTCCATCCTCCCACTTCACTCCACTAGCTCGCCTTTTGATGTAACTACATGCAGTCCGCAGCCATCCTGCAATCGGGTAATGGCCCACCAGTCTTCCGCATATCGAGAAGAATTCCCGCCTGCTCAGTTTTTAAGACACCTCCGGTATTTCATTTCCCCTCCGGAACACTAACCTTCCTGTCTGGTCCTTCCTTAGTTGGAACCCTAACGCCGCTCCCCCTCCAACGATTCCGGGCGTTTTGCGATTAGCCCAAAGCCGTTGAGGTGCTCTACTACGTCCTTTGCAGTTGCCACCGTCTCATCCACCATGATGTCATCTATGTAGGAACTGGTGGCTCTTCTGACTGCGTCCTCCTTGCTTAGCACCGTTTTGAGGATCGCCGCCATGATCTTTGGTGCAGAATTTAGGCCAAAACCTAACCTAGTTAGGCAGTATGTTTGGCCTTTGTATCCGACCAGCTGGTACTTCCAGAATTCCTGCAAAATGTGGATCTGTAGGTATGCAGATTTTAAATCGACAATCGCCGCAGCCTTCTGCATCTGCCTCCACTCTCGCATGGTCTCCCCGCACACGTCCATCACATCGCCTCCTGTTTGACACACAACGTATGCGTTCAGCTCCCTGAAGACCAGTACTGGCCGAACCTTTTGCTTTGTGGGCTGAACAACCGCCATTAACGGCAGCATGCCTTCCACCTTCTCCATCCATGGTCTTAAAATCCTCTCTGAGATCCAACGGTCCACCTCCTTCTCAAATTCAATTCTTACGCCTCCTCGCAACGTATGCTTGTAGCATTCCACTCTGTTGTTTAGTACGGGAGGTTCTCCCTTCCATTCCCACTTAACTGTCCATTTCTCACCATTAAAGTGTGCAGAGAAATCTTGGTCCTCTATCATGCAACTTTTGTCTGACCCGGCCGTTCCTGTTCCTCTGCCACCTTTTTCGGATCGCACACATGCAGCCCCTTGATGTCCTCCAAATCTCACGGTGTTCCTATGTACTGTGACACGCCCTAGTCGAGCAATTGCGTCCATCCCTAGCACCACATCGACACCCATGACAATGTTGTTAATAACAATCGCCTGGATTGTTAGTGACATCCCACATACCATCAACCGAACGACACTTGTGCCATCGCACTTCACCTCTCTGCCGTCAACTGCCGTAATGCTGCTGGTCCCATTGCATGTGTCAACCATGTCTTTGGTGACAAGTGTTGAGGTACAGCCCGTGTCGACAAGGGCCTTTGCACTTCGCCCATTCAGGGTCACCTCTACTCGCGGCGATGTACCCTGTAGCGCCTTCATCGAAGAAGTGGGGTAGCTACCGGCGCAGTGGCTTCCCCCTGTCCGTTTCCCTGGGGACAGAATCTGCTAATGTGGCCGACTTTCCCACAGCGGTAACACGTGACTTCCGGCTTCGGCTCCCTGCACTCCCTCGCCATATGCGGCCCTTGGCATTGGTAGCATCTGCCAGCGAACCTGGGTCTCTGCCACAGCCCTCTCGGCTCTTCGTCCTTCACAATCTCCTGCTGCAGTTTGCTTCGTTGAGCGACAGCTACGCTTCCCTGCTGACGCTCTTTTTGCCTGGCCAGCACCCTAGCCTGTGTAATCAACTCTGCCACCTCCAGGGTATTTACACCAGGCAGTTGCTGCAGAGCTATGGAAATATGGTCTGGGAAGCCATTGATGAAGGCCATCTTAACCATCCGTCGAAGGCCTCCTCCATTGAATCCTGCTAGTCCCGCCAACCTCCGGATGTTGTAGGTGAAAACATCGACAGACTCTCCGGTCCACACCATACGGCTTAGTTTGCCATATGCCACAAATGATCCTTCAGTAAAGGCTTCCTTCAACTTCTCCTTAATGGCGTCTGCAGACAACCGATCCTCCTCCCGCATCTCCAAATATAGGGCCAGAGCATCACCATCAAGATACAGCGGTATCAAGCTGGCTACATCCAATCCGCGATGTCCTGCAACTTAGCGACAAGTTTTACCTTGCTCAGCCAGGCTACAACATCCCCCTCTCCAGAGAACGTCTTCAGCATTTCACTGCTGATCCTCTTTCCTGCCATAGTTCTTGCCGAAATAGCTTGTAATTATATTTTTCTTTCTCCTGATTTCCTCGTGTCCGTACTCATTATCGTAACAAAATGTTACCACGGTCTTGCTCTGCCAAATGATATCTCTCCGAACAGTCTTTCATCCAGTGCATACACCAACGTAGTCACCAACTCAAATCACCAACTCATAGTGCCCCACTTCCTTCAAAACATTCCCCTTTTTTTGCTAGTGATATTGAACTCATGCAAATGAGCATGCAAATAAGCAGTGAGCTCTTCTGCCAGAGAGATCAGGAAGTAATGGCAGGTCTTTGCTATAACTAGCCATTTCACTCAGGTTCTGTTTCTTTATAAATCCATTTCTGGCTGGGGTAAGTCATACTTTGCTAACCACAAATAGGAAACGTGCCCTTAATACATTGCATTGACTTTATACAGCAAAAAAGAATTGATAACGAAATACAACGATCATAAAAGTCAACCCGGCGAACAAATAGTCACTGATGCGTACATGTTATAAAAAGAAAAAATGTTGGTATTGTGGACGTGAACACGAGATAAAAAAGGAAAAATGCCCAGCATTTGGAAAAACTTGTACAAATGGCTTAAGAATTAACCATTTTCAAACAGTATGCAAGTTCAAAAAGAAAAACGTCGAAAGAGTTGAAGAAAATGAAACCAATAGGGAAGTCTTTACATTAAAAAAAAAAAAAAAAGAATGTTGAAAAAATTTAACAAAAGAAAAAAGATATTATATCAAAAATCAAAATTAACAATGTCGATTTGGATATGCAAATGGATAACAGCAGTGAGGTAACGCTTGTACCAAAATATTTCTGGGAACACATTGGAAAGCCTACTTTACGAAAGAGCCGTGTACAACTCTGCCAATTTGATGGATCGGTCATAAAAAACTTTAGGATATTTTGAAGGTTCCCTAGAATTCAAAGACAAATTCGAGGTAATACCTATAATTGTCACAAATTGTAAAAAGAACCACAGACTCCTGGGAAACGATGTGCTTAAAATAAATTCTACCAAACTAATTAATGAGTTAAAAATGGAAAAAAAAACGGAAAATTAAAAACTAGAAAGCTTGTTTAAAATTAAAAGAAAATGTTACCCCCTCTTATTATGAAGCAAGAACATTACCAGTACATTTGATACCATTAGTAGTAGCAAAAATACGAAAATTAATTGAACAGGGCCTTATTGAACATGTTTCACCTGGGGGTAGCAAGTGGGCATCACCCATTGTAGTTTTGAAAAAGTCAGACAGAGACATACGTATATGTGGAGATTATAAAATAGGCGTAAACCACAAAGTTTGATCGGATTTGTATCCTATACCTAATGTGGAGGTTGCATTAAATGTACTGGCAGGAATGAGTGTTTTTACAAAAATAGATTTGAAAACGGCATACCACCAAATTCCAATAGATAATAATTTAAAAGAAGTAACAACGATAAATACGCCAATAGGGTTGCTAAAATGGAAAAGAATGCCATATGGAATAAAAACAGAAAGCGCCATATTTCAAAAGGTTATTGAACAGGTTTTAGGAGAAGATATAAAAATATGGTCTGTTACCAAGACGATATTTGCATAGGAGCAAATAATGAAATTGAATTAAAAAAGAAAACCGACATCGTCTTGAAAAAATTAAGAAATGCGAGTATGACTATAAATGAAAAAAAATGCGTAAACAATAGTAATAATGCCAAAGAAATCAGTTGTAAAAAATGTGTATCCCAAAACGGACATTACGTTAACAACAGATGCAAGTGAACATTCAATATCTGGAATATTATCACAAGAAGGACATTCGATAATGTATTTATCAAGAAGACTAACGAACACTGAATTTAATTATTCAAATATAGAGACATAAGCATTGCCCATTGTATGGTGCACCACCAGAGCTAGACAATTTCTAATTGGAAAAACATTTCTCTTGAGAAGTGATCATAGATCATTGGAATTCCAAGAAAAGAATTACCCAAAGTTACGATATATTAAAGGGGGAATACATGGGAGAGGTACATTTAATTAATTAATAATAATATTTTATCATATCGGCGTAAACAGAAACAAACTCGAATTAACTTCAACAACAAAAGTTAAAACTGGGGCCATAAAAACCAGCTCCCAGCGACCAGTCTGACAAAAAGCGCAAAAATAGCCAAAAATGTTGATAACGTGGGGTGCTGACAACTACGTCGGCCAAACCACTGGTCAACCAATATAAAAGCAAACCGCGCAGCAAAATCTGCCCTATTCCTCTTTTTCTCTCCACCTCTCGTACACTTAACAGAGAATACAAGTTCGGCTACCCCTCGCCTTTGAGCGAGGGATAGCCGAACTTGTCGGCTAACTACTACCCCCCATACACACAGGCTTGCACTCCTATCATTCTTCAACGCATATTACCACACACTGTTGAGACACACACATACAAATGCCTAAACGACGTATCAACTCTACGCTTGCACGAACATTCACACATTTCGACGTACTTACACCAAGCCTCACACATGGCTACACTACGCACATACATACACATTAATAAATCACAGGCATAAACATTTATTGCTTCTCCAACTGGACACTTGAAATGAACACTTAATGCTCTGTAATTTGTAAATATATAAATATTTTGTGTTACTTTTAAACTACGTTTTATTCTTTCTTCAACTTATGCATGCCTTAATCTTTCATTCAACTTTCAGACATGTTTTTCCATGTTTTATCTGTTGTTACTCTTTAAAACATCTCTTTAACAAATTCTAATGTAAGCGTGAATCTTAGCATTAACATCTTACTAAGCTAAGGTTCGCGCTGCTACATAAAGGGAACCACGTCCCCACACTTTTAATAACAGACAACAGGGTGTTGTGAATGAAAGTGAGAAGAAGATATTATTATAATAACAAACATTTATATAACTAGTTTTACATGATTTTAAAGATTAGTTCGTGTGAAGAAAGTGTTCATTGAATTGTTCACTTTTGGTTTATGTGACTTGTGATTTTGGTAGAGAAAGTTCGTTGACTGTACACGAGTTTTGAGAAATGTCTGTATATATTTCATAGTGTAAATATGCGTGTGAGAGTACAATGTGGCACTTTGTAAGTATGTGTAAGAGAGTGTATATAATTAAGAGTCATTATGGCATCGTGTATGCGTAGCCTACCTTGTTTTGTTAGTGTATGTGTCTGATATTGGTTGGTGGCTTGTTTTTTAAATGTGACGAAAGTCGTGCGTGAGCATTGTAGGTTTGTACGTACGTTTTTTTTTTAAGGAGTTCTTTTCATCCTGGTCGCCGAATGGCAGGGGGGAGGAGTACGTTTCGGGTCTCGCTCAGATGTGTGTGTCTCTGGCGTCTGTTGAGATTTGTACTTATATTAGGGTCAATTACTTGACGCCAGCTCGCTATGTTTGGGCGTTTAAATCGGCCAGGGCTCAATCTTATTGGCCAAAATTCTTATTTAGCCAAAATGTGTTAAAATTTTCTTTGTTTTGGGAAAGTGAGAAGAGCGTATATCTATGGCTGTTAGGTCCCGAACAAAAGGTTAAACCAATGTTGCAACGGATGGGCGGACATGTCATTCCCAACGTTCTGGTGACACGATCACGTGTGAATAAAATTAACGGAATAAACAAACAAAAGAGAAGAAAGAAAAACATGATTATTATATCGGAAATTATATTGGAAAGAAAGCGAAGGAATAATAAAGCTATACACACAAGAGTAGTATTTAGTAAAATCAACAATTAAAGTAAATCATTTATATTAAACAAAACAATTTATTTGGATAAGATATTTTGTAAAGCTATCAGTTACAGAGAATGTGTGAGTTCATTTTTAAGGAGTGAAACATTCAGTGAAAATTCCGTTTGTTTAAGTTCGTGTTTGTATGAATGCGTATATGCGAGCGAGGTTGATGTAAAGTTATGTGTGTATCTTTTTTGGCGAAATGTAATGTGTATGTGTGTGAGAAAATTCTTTGTTCAGCGTGATGAGAAATGGAAGATGTTACCTTTTCGTTCACTTATGCTTCCTCCACCTCCTCAGTCGAGCCCGGGGGGGGGGGGGGGGGGGGCGATCTCCTCAGGCGCTGTCGGCCGAAAATCGGAAGAGAAAAAGATGGTGTGCAACTTGTTGTGTCTCTTTTTATAGGGGTCAAGTATCGCGTGATCAAGGTGGACTGTTGGTCCCTGATTGGCCGGAATCTTCGGCCAACGTGTTTTCACGAGATAACCTCTTCTTCTCTGTCCCAGAGACGAAGAAGGGTTGATCACACAGAGAAAGAAAAGAAGTCGCAACAAATATTCACTTGGCCGGTAGTAGCGTCTGCTACATATCCAACGAACCAGGGAAAGAAAAGAAAGTCGCTCTTTAAGCCATTCGCTTTTTGGTGTTTGTTTCGAACCTTCGTAGCTCCCGCTACATGTTCTTGTTTTTTTTTTGTTTTTATTGACAATAAAATATGATAAGGACCATGTTATAGCCGTAGGGAAGCAATCTCTCCGTAATGTGTTTCACAGATGGGAAATTCTTGGAAAGAAACTCTTTTAAATAGAAATTCATCTTGACGTTTGGCACACGGAGGAAGAAAGAAAAGTTCTTTGCAGTTGTGGTAACAAGACGAGTTCTTGCACTGAATGTCTTCTGATCACTTTACAGTCCTTTTTTTTATTAAATCATCAACGATTTTTACCCATAATAAACATAAAAACAAAAGGTTTTATCTAATAATCGTAATGCTGAGGTTTCAATTTTTATTTATCTATCTCTGATTCCCACAATAGACCTGTCTTTTACTAAACCTTTTTGGTAAAATTTCACCCTTTGCCCCCACACTGTCAACAAAAATAACATGCCCTTAATTAACTCTAACACTAACCCTAAGTTCGAAAAGAAAAATGTTAGGGTGGTAAACAGTTAGGGTGATAAAAAATAATCTAAAATATACAAAGAGTTCTCAAAACAAAATGGCGGCCATTTTGTAAATACAAAAAATGGTTACTCGTTCTGTCCTATGATAATTGTTCAAGAACTTAATGATCATTTTATGTTACATTTATCTAGTAAAGTAAACCCCTACTCCATAGTCTAATATCTATTATTATACTAAAGCTGAGTTAATCAACGTTTGTTTCCCTAAGTGTTTTTTCTATATATTTTAATCACATAAAATACATGATAAAATATTCCTTGGTTTAGAGATTGAATTATGTTTGAAACAATCTATTTTAATTGTTCTAATTAGCTTTAATTTGCAATTAACTCACGAACTGACCCATCTTTTAGTAACTTTTTTATCACTCTCTTCCTCCCTCACTGTATCTTATTTTATACTGTTTCTATCATTGTTGCTTTCCCCCACCCCCCACCGCCTCTCTGTTTATTAACAGTCAGTCGTATGTCATAAAGAAAAGAATAAAAAAGATTGGAATAATCCATTATAAACAAAGAGAATAACACCACGAGTAGTAAAATTATTTAACTCGTAGCCGAGAGGGAAAGAAAGAGAGGGAAAGGGAGGAATAGTTTAGCAAGCAAGAAGCGAATAATTTGGGATTTTGTCTTTTAGTTTTAAAAAATTAATCTAGTCTAACTGGGTTGAGAGAGGAAAAATCAACTCCATTTTATATATATAGATATCAGCCGGGGCATTTCTTGGCATAATTCTGGCAACCTCGGAACTGTCTTGTCTTGTCTCTTGGTCGATCCTTCATACTAAAGTGAGGTATGGTTCGATTTGGGTTTAGAAGATCATCATCCCAGGCATAACCTTTTCTTTGGAGAAGGGGGTTGATTCATTACTTGTTGCTTAAGAGATCCCTAGCGGGGAATGCCAATGAATCCATTCACAGATATTTTTATACTGCTCCAAAGTGGACGCATGGAGTAGCTGTTTTTCCCCACATTAAACTGACCTTGTGTCACGTCTTGCTGCCGTGGGAGGCATGTAAATAAAGAGCTTTTTTGTTCTCTCTTCTTTTCATACTAGCCGGGGAACCTATGACACATTCTGATTCTACGATCTTGTTCCGAAGGACTTCAATACTTTTGTCTGAATTAAGTTCAGTTCGTTCCTCCTCAGCTAATTGACAGTGCTTCTAAAACTAAAAATCGAAAAATAATAATTTTAATCACTAAATGTGCGTATTGTTAATAAAACATTTGTCAGAAATATAGTCTTTATAGGGCTCGCAGAATGGGAGTTGGTTTTGTCGGGTTGATGGTTTTCGAAAACAGTGCCTGTTTTTGTGACCTTATCTCCATCCGAGATTTGTTAAATATGAAGGCATGCAAAAGAATCCTAATAATGTTCAATGAGGCACTTCAGTCAATCTAATGAAGCAAAATGTATGTAGGTAACAGATCAGGTCCATAAAAATAGCCCAGAAGTGTTTGGAAGCAAGTCGCAGCTGAAGCGACCCAATCAAAATTAACAAATAGAAACGGTGATGTAACACTGAGCTATTTTGATTTAGAGTATAAGCTGCCCCAACTTGACCTCACAACGAAAGGCCAGTGAATAAATCTGGCATAAAAGATGCAATAAGCCAATTATTAACCATACAAATGTCGTGGCATATTTAAAACTCACCACTCCTTATTAAGACACCAGATATTGTTAAACTGATGATGACTTTCACTTTTCATTCCAAACTTAGAACTGCTCAACTCGTCTATCTGTTTTAACATATAATCACCATCCATCGAATAGAAAACCACCTTGAAGGCCAAGTGTTTGACTCTGGATCATAGAATAGTCAGGTATGAGTTGTTGGCACACACGGTTTCTGGTCTTTTCGGACCTCAGCTTGGTTAAAGTAATCTTTTAGTTAGCTGAGTGATTCCTGTCCCCTTTCATCTTTTAGTAATAGTGATCCTTCAAAATGCCCACTCTCCACTTTCATTTTGCCCTTGGCCTCCCCAATTTGTATTAATCTTGGAAAGACACCAGTCACTCTCAAACTGCACTCCTATTTCATTTTCCC
This sequence comes from Sepiola atlantica, assembly GCA_963556195.1. NCBI lineage: Eukaryota > Metazoa > Mollusca > Cephalopoda > Sepiida > Sepiolidae > Sepiola > Sepiola atlantica. Next base: position 245,223,507 of record OY744515.1, on the reverse strand, counting down.
CCACTTATAAAATGTGAATATTTGATATTCAATTTTATACATTTTCATAGCGACCACGTGCTGGAGTATCTTCTCCAAACAGGGGGTCGCCATTTCTTAGATATGTATTTTCTTGGGTACACACAAAGGTTGTAAATAAACTGGAAAAAAAACAGAATGTTGAAGAAACGACAATGATAAAGAATCGGCTGCATTTACACACACACATATATATATATATAAAGAAAGTTTGAATTACCTACTAGACACCATCCTCGAGTGTCTTCAGTCTCTTTGTACAAGGGTTTGTCAGGACAACCTGGCATGAGGATACAACCCCTACAAGTAAACCCTGACCAAAAATTAAAAATAACATAGTATTCGAAGCCCAAATAAGATCTCCTCAACACGGCTATACACTGGCCCAGATAAGGAATGCTGTACCTTCTCCTAGTGATGTTAGCTAAAAGTAACATCACTCAACTTGATACTCCACCAGACAAGATGAATTCTTGTCCTGGAATCCAGTAAGACTAAGAGACCACAAGAAAGATATACTATAGCATAGTTAACTGGTCAATTGGAGAGAGGAAAATTAATATTCTTAACTTCTTTACAAACTCAACGTTTGACAGGTAAAGGAGAACGTTAATGGAATATTCGAATATCTACGTATCTCATATAGAGATCAAGTGTTAGCCCCAGGAAGGGGTCTCTTAATTTCTAAGTCGAAGTAAAATAATATATATATAGTCATCCACATACAGATTGTTTCACTGTATGACAGCTCTTCACTGTGGCTAGACCAGCTAGTGCCTCGACCCGGGATTGAAACTCAACCGTCAAGCTGACGGTCGGTGCCTCTACCCCTGCGCTATCATACAACACTGGCTGAATGTAAGTGATATCTACGGGAGCTCAAATTAGTTTTAGCCAATCAGCTATGCCTTAAAGCTAGTGTCAGTTGACGATATCCTTAGAAATAAGCTCTACAGAAGAAAAGGAGCTTTATATAGTCATCCACATACAGACTGTTTCGCTGTATCACAGCTCTTCAGTGCAGCTAGACTAGTTAGTGCCTCAAGCCGGGATTGAAACTAAACCGCTGAGCTGACGGTCGGCGCCTCTACCCCTGCCTACAGACAACATCGTTTCAGGCTCTCTTACCCTCATCAGTGTAGGAGTGGCGGTTGCAAGTGGTCACATGGGCTCGAACGCCGTTCGTAGATTCAGGCTAGAACCATGAGACAAACGCTGAGGTCCATGCAGCCATAAGAAATCGATACAGACAGTAGTTGAAATTAAGATACACTTACCTGGAAGGCGGGGAAAGTGTCATTGCTGTCTACAGTGTTCAACGCTTGAGCGGAACTAGCTTATCAAAATTGACAACAAACTTCAATTTCAAACAGTGCTCTACTTTTAAGAGTATTACATCTTTGAAGGGGCTTTTAACTATGAATATTTATTTAATATCAAAGTGTTTTTCACCTACAGACGACATCGTCGTTTCGGGCTCTCTTACTGTTATGTCTGGTGTTTACACGTTGTTATCGGTTTAATTTCAACTCAAAAATGAAGAAAGGACAAAGTAACACATTTAAAAATGTATTTAACAAAGACACTGATTAGATGAAATGTAGAAAACTGCTGGACGCGAGATGCTTGTTTGATCATGAGAGCCGTTCAGTTTACTTTTTCAACTGTCATGGCAGACGACTTCTTTTATCCAAGGGAAATAACTCGATTCTGTTTCGTTAAGTTACCCTAACATCTCCCTGTTTAATTCTTTAACTGTACCGAGTGCACTTATGGTTAATTTGGAGGTGCTTTACTCGAATGCGACTGCACTTTGTCCAACTACTGTGAGGTCTTTCATAATTTTTGTTTGTATTTGTCTGATTGGGAGGTGATGGAGATGACAGTTCGAATGTGTCCGTTAACAGACCGAACAGAATGATTGTTCTGTTGTCAACTAAGTTGTCTCCAGTGTATCTGGGATGTAACTAGTTTTTATGCCGTGCCCAGAATTGACTCCCGACTTGAACATCATACAGGAATTGTCCATTTATTTTGTGGATGATGAGCAGTACCCAGTTTGGCTTGCCAGGTCATTAATTTCGAGCAAACACCGGTGGCGACCGGACGTGTGTTATGCAACACGATTTGCAGAATTGTTGGAATGACTCAGACGTGAATTGTTATCCATTGTCTGAGACTAAAGTCTCGGGCAAGCCTTGTTTATTAAATCGCTGCCTGAGTACTGTTACTGTAGACTGAGTGTCAGTCTGTTGCATTGAAAAAACTTCTGGCCATTTGGAATGGGCATCCACAAGCACCAGAAAACTAAGGCCATTGATAGGCCAAGAAAATCTATGTGTATTCTGGACCATGGTCGCTCTGGGTATGTCCAGCGACAATCAACAATCCGAGGTGGATTCTTCTGCGCTTCCATACACTGGATACAACGTTTGACAGTACACTCAATGTCTGTGTCTATGTTAGGCCAATAGACCACACTGCAGGCTAGTGGTTTCATTCGATTAATGCCTGGATGCCCCGAATGTAGCTGTTTGAAGTGTAAATTTGTGTTACCGTGGTTCAAAGAACTATTCCCGTTGCCAATGTTACATTTGGTGTTTAGACGTTGTTATCGATTTAATTTAAACTCAAAAATGAAGGAACGACGAAGTAGAAGCTTTAAAAAATTTATTTAACAAAGGCACTGATTAAATGAAATGTAGAAAACTGCTGGACACGAGATGCATGTTTGATCGTGATCTGTTTACTTTTTCAACAGTCATGAGAGACGACTTATTTTATCCAAGGGCGATAACTATTTCTTTTAATCCAAGGGAAATAACTCGATTATGTTTTGTTTGGTTGCCTTAGAATTCTAATTAAACAACGAATTTGGATTTGACTTGGGTTGCACATGTCGGGATTTCGGAACTTTGATTGGACTTTTTGTATTATTTTGATTGATTTATTTATCATTAACATTGAATATGGACACATTTCGCGACTGGATAACTTTGCCGGCCCCTTCAATTTCACGTATTTGGACTGCTGTTTGTATCTTGGAGTAATGTCCTTCCTGATTATGATTCTCAACTTGTATGACCTGGATGGACTGTATGGATTCAACAAAAGTATGTTTTTGGATTGATATGTTTGATGTTATGTATTTTTGTGTATTTGTGTATATAATTTTATATATTTTCAAAGCGTAATTTTATTGCCTGTAGTAGTATAACTGCGGTAATGGTCCTCTGAAGAGAAGAATTATCTTTGAAAACTCATGAGCTAAGGACTTAAGGATGCTTTGCATGAACTTTGAATTCTAATAAAATTTGATTGACACCTTATTTTATTACTTCATTTTATATTATAATATTAATGCTCTATCCAGTATATTGAGCTTCAGTTTTTTATCCGGATGTTTCACTAATTATAAGATATTAGTTGACGCTTATATCTTTTGTTGGATTGCTTCATATATATATATATATATATATATATATATATATATATATATATATATATATATATATATATATATATATATATATAGGACAGTTTTTATTATATTTCAATAACCATGGTTTGTTTTATTACTTTTATTTTTATTTTTTCACATTTCCAAAAAATTTAAAATTTCTGTGAGATATATTTAACGGTCCGTTTCATTTGCCGTAAGCCAAACAACATTTGTATATCAATATCGTCTCTGCAACACTACAAAATCATCAGAAAAGTTCACAAATAATAAAAGAGTTTTGGGATTAGAGTGTCTTGAAAACACCTACACTATACATCAGTTTCATTTTAGGGTGAAAACAAACAAAAAACAAACAAAAAATTGAGAGCAAACACTCACACGTGTAATATCCAACTAATCCGCGCCATTTTGAATTTTTTTCGTTCAAAGCTAGTATCTCCTAAAAAATTAGTGCGAACAATTCAAAAATTTTAATTCGGTAATATTTCCTAAAATATTTAATATGTACTATAATTTATTTATAAAGTTCCAGTTTATTTGAAGATAATTTATTTTTTACTAAAGTTACATCAATGTTTATTTAGGTCGTTAGGGTGCGAAACTCATTTAAGCAGAGCATTATAGAGATAGTCTCATTGTATCAACCGTCCATTCAATCAACTATTAAAAAAATTTCTTCTACATAGGTGCTTTTTATGGAATGTATATAGTATTTATTAATAAACCCTTTCCAACAATATTAAGATAAGCTTAACTTCCCAGAATTCATCACTCAAGTAGTAAGTTACTAATTAAAATGCGAAACTAAGGGGGGGGGGGGTTCACTCACGGCGAAATATATCCTCCAGTTAGCCAGACCACGATTTCGAACCATCGAAGAGGCTGTGGGGGATGCTAACGCATTCTATTCCTCTTAAATATTGAAGAAAAACGAGCAATAAAACGTCAACATTCAACACAAATGAAGGGCAAATAAAATATCCAATATTCAAACATTTATATGAACAACAACAATTTATTTTGCATTTTTACACATAAAAATTATATTCCATATTTGACGAAAGTCTTTTAGTGTCTTTTGGATAAATGTCTCTTTGACGGCTTGAAAGAAATAGTGTCTTTTTGTTATTTAAAGCAATGTCTCTTTAAATAAGTTTTGTAAGAAGAAAGACGCACGTGTGTGCGTGTGTACGTGTGTGCGTGTGTAATTGAAAAGAGAGAAAGAAAGTGCCAAGCTTACTATGTGTGTCCAGCAGTCAGAAAAGGGGAGAAGGAATGATTTGACGCGACAGGTAGTCGTCGCATCGTCTTGCGACTGGCCGATGGAGCGAAACAATTCTCCCTGCTGTGTCTGAAGAAATTCTGGAGGCAAGAGACCGGATCCATCGCAAACGACGTTTATATATGTCCTAATCAGCAGGGGCAGTGACCGGAAACATATGATCCCTATTTTGGCGTTTTCTGCGGGGTGTTGAAAACGCCTGTCGACTGCTGTTGAAAGGTGAATTCCATAAGGCATTAAATATTAATTTATTTATTTAATTTCTTAAAGTATTCTAAGGATTCAAATGTAGTTATACGGGCATCTGTACCTTAAAAAGTAATCTTTACTACGTTTTAACTCTAATTCGTACTATCAAGTGAATTGCTAGAAAAAATCTACGAATGTAAACATTAGAGTCTCAGTTTAATGCTTACACCTAATTATTTAGTCGTGTTTCCCCACTGTTTATGTATCTGTTGTTAAGTTTCGGGCAGTAGGTAGCAACCCGAAATAAAAATAAAAATAAACTCCTCTTTCTCTCCTTCTCTTTCGTTCTTTCTCTCTGCTTCCTTCTATCACTTTAGACCACCTGTTGCTCAGGCAAACTGCTCACTGCCTTATCCAAACATTGACTGCTCTTTTAGTGCAGCCTCCTTCCCACAATCCGTCTCCGCCGGAAGCACTTCCATTTCTGGCGGAAGTACTTCCGTTTTCGCCGTAAGTACTTCCTTCCCATAAAACGCATTGCTCCTTCTCTTTCTTTTCCCTCTTTGTGCCCGGCTCCCCACACGAGGTAAGTCGTACGTTTGTCATTCAATTATACAACAGTATCAATAAGCTTATCAATATACATTCACAAATATGTTTAGTATCCATCAATAAATTCATACCACCCACACATATATACAAACACACAACATACATATATATATATATATGTATACATATATACATACGCACACACACACACACATAGAAATATTACTTCGGTATAACATGTACGATAAAAAACAAGTATTTCTTTTTCTTCTAAAAACTAAAATTAAGTCCAAATAGGTTGATTAAGAATAATGTCAAATCCCATTTCACTCTACACAATTAACGTGACTAAAACAGGAATTAGTTCATCCTTGTTAATTTTTCTACGCTGAAGTTTGGTGTTTTCTAAAAAATTAAGTGCAAATAGGTTGTTTAAGAATAATGTCAAATCCCATTTCTCTCTATACAATTAACGTGACTAAAATAGGAATTAGTTCATCCTTGTTTATTGTTCTATGATGAAGCTTGGTGTTTCCCTTTCTTCTATAACCTTAACTAAGTGAAAAAAATAGGTCATTTAGGAATAATGTCAAATCACATTTCACTCCAAATAATTAACGTGACTAAAATAGGAGTTAATCCATCCTTATTTATTTTTCTACTGTCACACCACTATGGTTCTAAGTATCTAAGGGGGCCAATAAATATTTATTCATCCATTTTATTTTGTTTTTTTATATGTTAAATATAAAATGTTTTATTAAAAAGAATACATCCTTATTCTATTATGAGGATTCAAAAGTAATTAAAGGACATCAATACCTAAATTTACTCGTGATTACGTTTTAAAATTAATTTGCGTTACTGTGCGAATACCGACAGGCACTATTGTGCATATCAGTTCCCACTTTTTTTGTATGGTTAAATTTAATATTAGGTTGTGCGTACTCTTACACTTATCTATCAACATATCTACCTGCATACATACACTAAGAGACCCGAACGCAAAAAAAAACTACAAGCAACATCTACAAGAACTCCACAAACCATCTCCACCGAAATGGTTGTATTTCAACAGACTACAAGCCTCTAAAAACTTGTGTTAAATAATATGATACCAAAATAGTTTCCTATGATTTCCATTAAAAGAAAGCTTACCATCGAAGTTCAGTTACAATACGTTCGCATCTTTCTATTGCTTAAGGTTTTCATTATAAGTGAATCAGAACTATCACGCTCAACATCCAAACCTCCCACACACATATATATGCATACACACATACACACACAATATATATGTACATATCAAAATAAACATACATACACATGCACACACCATATCCATACACATATATATATACACATTATTTATTTATTTATCTATTTATTTATTTATTTATTTTATTTCTTCATTTATCTATTGAACATTTATTTGGCATAATATTTTAGATGATTCTAGTATTATTAGTTTATACTCCTACCAAAGAGATATCCTACTCACTATATACCATTTCTCCCTAATTAATACAGATGAAAAAAACAAAATGAAAAAAATATTTCAATTATTTATTGATGCTCTCATAATCTAGCCCTCTTACTATTTTTATTATAAGCCAGATATAAGCTTAATTACTTCGGTCATTTTAGTTATAAGTGATGGGTTCTATATCTAAATGTTTTAAATTGAGGTATTAGTACTCAGTTATCTACTATTAGGCTTATGTTTTGTATTGTCAAGATATTCTTATGTTGTTCCTATACCTTAGTTACTTACATATTCATGTTGATGAAAGGGTTACCAGCACAGGTATTTTATATGGGTCTGTAACGGGATAGGATGTATGCGGTTCTATGTAGACAGTTCTGAATCACCTCCTGTCTTTTATTTAATAAATTATCTTTTGACATAACTATATTGTAGGATTCCAGAATACAAAGGTTGCATCTCTTAGATTTGTTAGGTCTATATTTCCCTGTTCTACCTAATATAGACCATTTTAGGTTGTATTGCATGTTTTTGCTATTTAGTTATCTTACATGCTTAGCTAAAGTCGTAGGAACCTTTTTTGAATTTGTATTAGGTTCTTTAAAAGAGTGTATATGGTTTCTATATCTGTCCTTAAAACTACAGCCCGTCGAACCAATGTATGTTTTAATTCTGTTTTCCTCTATAACGTTACACTTATACATTATATCTGAAGTTAAACATTTCCCCTCTAAAGGGCATTCGCTAATATTTCTACAGTTACATTGAGAGCTATTATTCTGATTCTGAACTGTGCTGGTATCTAAGTTACTATTCTTTTTGATTTTTGAGTTATATGAACTTACTATAGTAGATGTTAAGTTTATCGATGTTGAAAAAGATAGCTTAACTGCATTTTTATTTATAACTTTGCCTAGTCTACTATCTCTAGGAAAATTTCTCTCGATAATTTGGTAAAATTGTCTAGGTATGCTAGTAAGGACATTTAATCCATAAGGAGGGTTGAACCAGAGTGAATTTCTACGTCTGTTTTTCTTCCCAATGGTATTTACTACGGATGGTGGATTTGTTGATCCTCGAGTGTTAAGTTTAGTACTAGGTGCAGTAATCCGCATATTATTATTTATTCTCCTATTGATTTTTCTGCGATTCCCCATAGCCATGTTATATAATATTATGTGAGGTGCATTTCTATGAGCCCCAGAATTCACATTATGCTTCAACGGGCTTTCCTTTATGTAGCTTATTTTCTCAGTATATCCAGATCTAGCTAATGCTTCATTATAATATTTTTTATTTTTATTGAATAGTGATTCGTTAGATGATAGTTTTGATATTCTCTTAGAGATACTAGGGATTATGGCTTTCTTAATGGGTCTCAGGTGATTAGAATTAAAATCTACATAATAGAGTGTTTGGTTTGGTTTATGATATGGTTCATATGTTCTGTTGTTTAGGTCTAAGCAAATGTCTAGGAAGTTAACTATCTTATGGTTTAAGGTCGAACTTTTTAAAGAAATTTTGTATATCCTTCTTAGTATTCTCTAACCTTCTATTGCCAGAGTTGCCAAAGAATAGAGCGTCATCTCTGTATAAACCGCCCCTAATGTGTGGTAATTCTTTATGAAGCTCCTTCAAGATGTAAAGGCCTACCAAATCAGTTACCTGCGCAGAGTCCGGTGCCCCCCATAGTAATGTCGAAGTTATTCTCTCTATTTTTTCTTGTCTATAGTTTGTTATATATATATATATATATATATATATATATATATATATATATATATATATATATATATATATATATGGGAAATGAAAAACCAAAAGATGTTTTTTTTATGTATTCATCAACGTTTCGTCTTTATTTGTAAGACTTCCTCAGGATGATAATTTTAAGAAAAATGTCAAGCAAGTACATAGAAATATTGGGTTGACATGATGGGTTGATGAGAAGTAGTAGCCACTACTTGGAGCTCAGGACCAAGGTCCGGGCTGAGGGAAGTCGGTGGCAGAGAGTGAAATGAATGTGGATTCTATTATTATACTTAATTTTACTTCTTATTTCTTATTATATTTTTTTATATTTTATGTTTTTATTTATTTTTTTATTTTTTAAATTTTTTTATTTTTTATATATTTTTTATTATTTTTATTTTTATTATTTATTGTTTTATTATTTTTTTACTTTATTTTATTTTACTCTACTATACTTCCTTTTATTTTTATTTTTGATATATTTTTGATTTTTGTTTATTTATAATTTTATTATTTTTATATTATTATTTTTTATAGTTTTTTCCTTTTTTCCTTTTTATTGTATATTTAATTTTTTATTTTTATCTCTTATCCTTTTTTTCCTTTATATATTCTATTATTATTTTTATATTTTACATTATATTTTACTTTATTTTATTCCTTATTTTATTTTAGTTTTTATTTTCATTTTATCTTTATAATTTTGATAATGTTTATAATGTCTTTTTATCATTATTATTATCGGTTTATCTTTATATTTTTATTTTATATTTGTAACTTATTCCTTTTTCTAATATTTGTCCCTGCATCTCCTCCTGTCATTAGATGTTCCTCTAAGACGAATTTGTTATTTTCTTCCTTGAATTTTCTGTAAGATGTCCTGCTAAAGGCGCTGATGAAGAGACGTTCTGGAGTGGCTTTGTGAAAAAATGTTTTTGATTTGAAAAATTAAAAAAATTAAAATTAAAGTATTTCCAGAATGTTTGGGAAACGACCGTACGCCATAATAGACTTGTTCTAATTCTTTGAACAATTGGAATGTTCTGATTAATTAAATCATCTTTTATATATATATATATATATATATATATATATATATATATATATATTAATAGGTGATTTGGGATATTGTTTGCAAAGTTACCAGTTAATTTCTTAGATTTTATTATGGTCAGATAATTTACTTAAAATAATATAGTTTTTAATAGTGGTGTCTGCAGATAACACGTTAAAGACACGTGAATCTAATCGCTTCATTTGTGGATGATGTGACTGCATATATATGCGTGTGTGTGTCGGTATATATATATGTTTGTATACATGGGTGTATATGTAAGTTTATACGGATGTATATATGTATATATACATAGGTATATATGGATGTGTGTGTGTGTGTGTATGTATGTACATATGGTGTGTACGTGTATATGCATGCCTGTGTATGTGTAGGTGTATGATGTGGTCTTTGACCTTGAATGTATGTGTCTATTTTCAAATCTTTTCTTAGGTTCTTCACACCCCCAATATACTTTAATCGCGAGACTGTAAGTGTCATTTGCCAAATAGCAGGGGGAGGGGGAGAACTGGTGATTTTTGACACGACCGAATTTCTATAGAAACCTTGACCCCCCCCCTCCCTCAATGCCTATATTTATATATATGGCGTCCCCTTTCCTCTCTGGCATAAATTATGTAATTCCCCCTCTCACTACATAATTATAGATTAAATATGCTTCAAATTTCCCCCTGTCTCTAAATATGTATTGGATAGGTTGTCACTCCCTCTCTCTCTAATTATATTTGAATCGTCGAATGTGATTTTCCCTTTTTTTTCAGTTTCAACAATGGAATCATCTAAATTGGATGCTTGAAAATACCACAAGGTTGAAATAAATTATTGCATCGATGATTATGTGATTTCGTGTTACTACATTTTATTTTATTCTTGCTCTGTTTATCACATTGAGCTCTCATACCCAGATTTCCTCCTGGAATTATTTCATTATAACACAATGTATATATATATATATATATATATATATATATATATATATATATATATATATATATATATATATATATATATAAATGTTGATTTAAATTAAAGATAATTTAATTATCGTTTAATAATAATCTATCATGATATATAAAGTTTTCGTGATGCACACTTTGATATACATCGAACTCTGACTGACAAACTTCATTCTGTTTTATTTTTGACGTGTTTTTGACGGTGTCAACCCTAACTCTATGTTCTCATCTCAACAAAAGACTCCTTATCTTTTGGTTTATATTTTGTGTGTAATTTTTTTCAAAGTTAAGTGTTGCCGATAATATTTACAATTATATCGTCGTTTTTTTTCTATCCTCTGATGAAAAGAGTTTATCTTTGAAAATCCATGGATTAAAGATATGAAGCTCCTTGCTTTTAGCTTCTGATGTTCTAATAAATATTATATATATATATATATAAATATATATATATATATATATATATATATATATATATATATATATATATATATATATGTATATATATATAATGGTTTCCATGCTGTATTAAATTCTAAACTAGGTCACCATGATGTGTGCTGCTTTTTTGAGACGTCTTACTATCCATCGGTTTTCTCTGTCTATAATTTTTACTTCGTCCCATGAGATGGTATTCATTTTCCCTCTGTATATGGTCAGCCACACCCGACTTTTCAATATCTTCACATATTACGGGTTTCCGATGTTCTCCTAGCTTACTTTTAGTGAGCGACATGTCTCACCTTTTGTATATTTTTCCACATTTACATAGAATTGCTTACACACAGTTCTTGGTCATGATTTATTTCTGTAGGAGGCTTGACTCGAATGCAATGTTTTGGGGAGTTGAGTCGCTCCTGATGTCATATGGATTGCATATTCTCTTCATTTTTTCAGACAAGTCCTTCATATATTGTAGATGTTCTGTTCGATATTCCGTACAGCCTTCCTAGTTCGACATAAAGATTCCTGATTTGACAACACACCTGATGTTAAATCGGCCTAAACGGTGTGAGAATAAGAACCCAGATGAGAATAATAGTCCAAATAATACAAATTGTCTTATCTCTTTCACATACACACACCATAGACACACACACACACACACACACACACACACACATATATATATATATATATATATATATATATATATATATATAAATTATTATTAAAACTGTGTTCTGCGGCTACGGTAGTCAAATGACATCAGTCCTCCATGCTAGTCCCAGGCCATCTGGCCTTGTCATGCGCAAGTTGTCGTAGACAATGAAGTTGTTTCGCTGTACGTATGTACGTAGTGGTCCCAGTCCTGCCTGCTTGAGGTCAGCATATATATATATATATATATATGGTATAGATCCGTCATGATCTCAGGATATTTTAACTTGACCTTTAAAGCTGAATCCCAAGAACGCCATGGTCATGGAATCTGCACTCTTTATTCAAAAAGCGCCAACCTGCGCCAAATATCGACCGGACTCTACTTATTATAACGTCTTTTACCACTTGACGTGTTTTTCTGCCTCTACTGTGATTCGACCCCTCGGGGTTAATACCATCAAAATGAGAAAGAAAAAGAAAAGGAAAAAAAACTATGGCATGGATCCGTCATGATCTCAGGATATTATAACTTGACCTTTAAAGCTGAACCCCAAGAACGCTACAGGTGCAGATTCCATGACCATGAACGGTTTTAAATGTGCTAGAGACACTTTCCCTATATGTGTTCTCGTGGGGAACTTACACTCAGCATATTTGCCTTCTATCCTCCCCTCACTGATGAGGTGACTGCCATTAAGCAGATTTCTGATAAAATTGACAAGATCCTGGTTGCTCATTTGTTTGCTAGCATTCATGTCTGCAATGTGTTTAATATTAACAATGTTGAGTGGCTAAGAGGTTTTGTCACGACCTTTCCCTTGCATACGAGCTTACTAAAATTGTTGACCAGCCAACATGCATACCCGATGACAACTTGCCTTGAACAGTGCACATCTACTGTCCTGTGTCCTCTAAGATCCCTTGATCACTCTGTTGTCGCTTTAGATCAAAACTAAGCTCAGCAAGTCCCTGTATGTCCCTTTCCATCTGAAGGACATTTTGCAATCCTTCTTGATCTTTTTCTGACAACTTGCCTTGAACAGTTAACACCTACTCTCCTGTGTCTTCTAAGATCCCTTGATCACTCTGTTGTCTCTTAAGATCAAAACTAAGCTCAGCAAGTCCCTGTATGTCCCTTTCCATCCGAAGGACATTTTGCAACCCTTCTTGATCTCTTTCTGACAACTTGCCTTGAACAGTGCACATCTACTATCCTGTGTCCTCTAAGATCCTCCGATCACTATGTTGTCTCTAAAGATCAAAACTAAGCTCAGCAAGTCCTCTTATGTCCCATTTCCATCTGAAGGACATTTTGCAACCCTTCTTGATCTCTTTATGACAACTGGCCTTGAACAGTGCACATCTACTGTCCTGTGTCCTCTAAGATCCTCCGATCACTCAGTTGTCTCTTAAGATCAAAACTAAGCTCAGAAAGTCCTCTTATGTCCCTTTCTATCTGAAGGACATTTTGCAACCCTTCTTGATCTCTTTCTGACAACTGGCCTTGAACAGTGCACATCTACTCTCCTGTGTCCTCTAAGATCCTCCGATCACTCAGTTGTCTCTTAAGATCAAAACTAAGCCCAGCAAGTCCTCTTATGTCCCTTTCCATCTGAAGGACCTTTTTCAACCCTTCTTGATCTCTTTCTGACAACTGGCCTTGAACAGTGCACATCTACTGTCCTGTGTCCTCTAAGATCCTCCGATCACTCAGTTGTCTCTTAAGATCAAAACTAAGCTCAGCAACTCCTCTTATGTCCCTTTCCATCTGAAGGACATTTTGCAACCCTTCTTGATCTCTTTCTGACAACTGGCCTTGAACAGTGCACATCTACTGTCCTGTGTCCTCTAAGATCCTCTGATCACTCAGTTGTCTCTTAAGATCAAACCAAAGCTCAGCAAGTCCTCTGATATCCCTTTCCATCTGAAGGACATTTTGCAACCCATCTTTATCTCTTTCTGACAACTTGCCTTGAACAGTGCACATCTACTATCCTGTGTCCTCTTAGATCCTCTGATCACTTATTTGTCTCTTAAGATCAAAACAAAGCTCAGAAAGTCCTCCTATGTCCTTTTCCATCTGAAAGACATTTTGCAACCCTTCTTGATCTTTTTCTGACAACATGCCTTGAACAGTGCACATCTACTGTCCTGTGTCCTCTAAGATTCTCTGATCACTTAGTTGTCTCTTGAGATCGAAACAAAGCTCAGCAAGTTTTCTTATGTCCCTTTCCATCTGAAGGACATTTTGCAACCCTTCTTGATCTCTTTCTGACAACTTGTCTTGAACAGTGCACATCTACGGTACTGTGGCCTCTGAGATCCTCCGATTACTCCGTTGTCTCTCAAGATCAAAACTAAGCTCAGAAAGTCCTCCTATGTCCCTTTTCCATCTGAAAGACATTTTGCAACCCTTCTTGATCTCTTTCTGACAACTGGCCTTGAACAGTGCACATCTACTGTCCTGTGTGCTCTAAGATCCTCCGATCACTCAGTTGTCTCTTAAGATCAAAACTAAGCTCAGCAAGTCCTCTTATGTCCCTTTCCATCTGAAGGACATTTTGCAACCCTTCTTGATCGCTTTCTGACAACATGCCTTGAACAGTGCACATATACTGTCCTGTGTCCTCTAAGATCCTCCGATCACTCAATTGTCTCTTAAGATCAAAACTAAGCTCAGCAAGTCCTCTGATGTCCCTTTCCATCTGAAGGACATTTTGCAACCCTTCTTGATCTTTTTCTGACAACTTGCCTTGAACAGTGCACATCTACTCTCCTGTGTCCTCTAAGATCCACCGATAACTCAGTTGTCTCTTAAGATCAAAACTAAGCTCAGAAAGTCCTCTTATGTCCCTTTCCATCTGAAGGACATTTTGCAACCCTTCTTGATCGCTTTCTGACAACATGCCTTGAACAGTGCACATATACTGTCCTGTGTCCTCTAAGATCCTCCGATCACTCAATTGTCTCTTAAGATCAAAACTAAGCTCAGCAAGTCCTCTTATGTCCTTTTCCATCTGAAAGACATTTTGCAACCCTTCTTGATCTCTTTCTGACAACTTGCCTTGAACAGTGCACATCTACTGTCCTGTGTCCTCTAAGATCCTCCGATCACTCAGTTGTCTCTTAAGATCAAAACAAAGCTCAGCAAGTCTTCTTATGTCTCTTTCCATCTGAAGGACATTTTGCCACCTTTCTTGATCTCTTTCTGACAACTGGCCTTGAACAGTGCACGTCTACTGTCCTGTGGCCTCTAAGATCCTCCGATCACTCCGTTGTCTGTTAAGATCAAAACTAAGCTCAGCAAGTCCTCTTATGTCTCTTTTTATCTGAAGGACATTTTGCAACCCATCTTTATCTCTTTCTGACAACTTGCCTTCAACAGTGCACATCTACTATCCTGTGTCCTCTTAGATCCTCTGATCACTTAGTTGTCTCTTAAGATCAAAACAAAGCTCAGAAAGTCCTCCTATGTCCTTTTCCATCTGAAAGACATTTTGCAACCCTTCTTGATCTTTTTCTGACAACATGCCTTGAACAGTGCACATCTACTGTCCTGTGTCCTCTAAGATTCTCTGATCACTCAGTTGTCTCTTGAGATCGAAACAAAGCTCAGCAAGTTTTCTTATGTCCCTTTCCATCTGAAGGACATTTTTCAACCCTTCTTGATCTCTTTCTGACAACTTGTCTTGAACAGTGCCCATCTACGGTACTGTGGCCTCTGAGATCCTCCGATTACTCCGTTGTCTCTCAAGATCAAAACTAAGCTCAGAAAGTCCTCCTATGTCCCTTTTCCATCTGAAAGACATTTTGCAACCCTTCTTGATCTCTTTCTGACAACTGGCCTTGAACAGTGCACATCTACTGTCCTGTGTCCTCTAAGATCCTCCGATCACTCAGTTGTCTCTTAAGATCAAAACTAAGCTCAGCAAGTTCTCTTATCCCCCCTTCCCATCTGAAGGACATTTTGTAACCCTTCTTGATCGCTTTCTGACAACATGCCTTGAACTGTGCACATCTACTGTCCTGTGTCCTCTAAGATCCTCCGATCACTCAATTGTCTCTTAAGATCAAAACAAAGCTCAGCAAGTCCTCTGATGTCCCTTTCCATCTGAAGGACATTTTGCAACCCTTCTTGATCTCTTTCTGACAACTTGTCTTGAACAGTGCACATCTACTCTCCTGTGTCCTCTAAGATCCACCGATAACTCAGTTGTCTCTTAAGATCAAAACTAAGCTCAGAAAGTCCTCCTATGTCCTTTTCCATCTGAAAGACATTTTGCAACCCTTCTTGATCTTTTTCTGACAACATGCCTTGAACAGTGCACATCTACTGTCCTGTGTCCTCTAAGATTCTCTGATCACTTAGTTGTCTCTTGAGATCAAAACAAAGCCCAGCAAGTCCTCTGCTGTCCCTTTCAATCTGAAGGACATTTTGCAACCCTTCTTGATCTCTTTCTGACAACTGGTCTTGAACAGTGCACATCTACTGTCCTGTGTCCTCTAAGATCCTCCGATCACTCAGTTGTCTCTTATAATCAAAACTAAGCTCAGCAAGTCTTCTTATGTCCCTTACCATCTGAAGGACATTTTGCAACCCTTCTTGATCTCTTTCTGACAACTTGTCTTGAACAGTGCACATCTACTGTCCTGTGTCCTCTACGATCCTCCGATCACTCAGTTGTCTCTTAAGATCAAAACTAAGCTCAGAAAGTCCTCCTATGTCCTTTTCCATCTGAAAGACATTTTGCAACCCTTCTTGATCTTTTTCTGACAACATGCCTTGAACAGTGCACATCTACTGTCCTGTGTCCTCTAAGATTCTCTGATCACTTAGTTGTCTCTTGAGATCAAAACAAAGCCCAGCAAGTCCTCTGCTGTCCCTTTCAATCTGAAGGACATTTTGCAACCCTTCTTGATCTCTTTCTGACAACTGGTCTTGAACAGTGCACATCTACTGTCCTGTGTCCTCTAAGATCCTCCGATCACTCAGTTGTCTCTTATAATCAAAACTAAGCTCAGCAAGTCTTCTTATGTCCCTTACCATCTGAAGGACATTTTGCAACCCTTCTTGATCTCTTTCTGACAACTTGTCTTGAACAGTGCACATCTACTGTCCTGTGTCCTCTACGATCCTCCGATCACTCAGTTGTCTCTTAAGATCAAAACTAAGCTCAGCAAGTCCTCTGATGTCCCTTTCCATCTGAAAGACATTTTGCAACCCTTCTTGATCTTTTTCTGACAACATGCCTTGAACAGTGCACATCTACTGTCCTGTGTCCTCTAAGATCCTTCGATCACTCAGTTGTCTCTTAAGATCAAAACAAAGCTCAGCAAGTCCTCTGATGTCCCTTTCCATCTGAAGGACATTTTGCAACCCTTCTTGATCTCTTTCTGACAACTGGCCTTGAACAGTTCACATCTACTGTCCTGTATCCTCTAAGATCCTCCGATCACTCAGTTGTCTCTTAAGATCAAAACTAAGCTCAGCAAGTTCTCTTATCCCCCCTTCCCATCTGAAGGACATTTTGTAACCCTTCTTGATCGCTTTCTGACAACATGCCTTGAACTGTTCACATCTACTGTCCTGTGTCCTCTAAGATCCTCCGATCACTCAATTGTCTCTTAAGATCAAAACAAAGCTCAGCAAGTCCTCTGATGTCCCTTTCCATCTGAAGGACATTTTGCAACCCTTCTTGATCTCTTTCTGACAACTTGTCTTGAACAGTGCACATCTACTGTCCTGTGTCCTCTAAGATCCTCCGATCACTCAGTTGTCTCTTAAGATCAAAACTAAGCTTAGCAAGTCCTCTGATGTCCCTTTCCATCTGAAGGACATTTTGCAACCCTTCTTGATCTCTTTCTGACAACTGGCCTTGAACAGTGCACATCTACTGTCCTGTGTCCTCTAAGATCCTCCGATCACTCAATTGTCTCTTATAATCAAAACTAAGCTCAGCAAGTCCTCTTATGCCCCTTTCCATCTGAAGGACATTTTGCAACCCTTCTTGATCTCTTTCTGACAACTTGTCTTGAACAGTGCACATCTACTGTCCTGTGTCCTCTAAGATCCTCCGATCACTCAGTTGTCTCTTAAGATCAAAACAAAGCTCAGCAAGTCTTCTTATGTCCCTTTCCATCTGAAAAACATTTTGCCACCTTTCTTGATCTCTTTCTGACAACTGGCCTTGAACAGTGCACGTCTACTGTCCTGTGTCCTCTAAGATCCTCCGATCACTCCGTTGTCTCTTAAGATCAAAACTAAGCTCAGCAAGTCCTCTTATGTCTCTTTCCATCTGAAGGACATTTTGCAACCCATCTTTATCTCTTTCTGACAACTTGCCTTGAACAGTGCACATCTACTATCCTGTGTCCTCTTAGATCCTCTGATCACTTAGTTGTCTCTTAAGATCAAAACAAAGCTCAGAAAGTCATCCTATGTCCTTTTCCATCTGAAAGACATTTTGCAACCCTTCTTGATCTTTTTCTGACAACATGCCTTGAACAGTGCACATCTACTGTCCTGTGTCCTCTAAGATTCTCTGATCACTTTGTTGTCTCTTGAGATCAAAACAAAGCTCAGCAAGTTTTCTTATGTTCCTTTCCATCTGAAGGACATTTTGCAACCCTTCTTGATCTCTTTCTGACAACTTGTCTTGAACAGTGCACATCTACGGTACTGTGGCCTCTGAGATCCTCCGATTACTCCGTTGTCTCTCAAGATCAAAACTAAGCTCAGAAAGTCCTCTATGTCCCATTTTCCATCTGAAAGACATTTTGCAACCCTTCTTGATCTCTTTCTGACAACTGGCCTTGAACAGTGCACATCAACTGTCCTGTGTCTTCTAAGATCCTCCGATCACTCAGTTGTCTCTTAAGATCAAAACTAAGCTCAGCAAGTCCTCTTATGTCCCTTTCCATCTGAAGGACATTTTGCAACCCTTCTTGATCGCTTTCTGACAACATGCCTTGAACAGTGCACATCTACTGTCCTGTGTCCTCTAAGATCCTCCGATCACTCAATTGTCTCTTAAGATCAAAACAAAGCTCAGCAAGTCCTCTGATGTCCCTTTCTATCTGAAGGACATTTTGCAACCCTTCTTGATCTCTTTCTGACAACTTGCCTTGAACAGTGCACATCTACTCTCCTGTGTCCTCTAAGATCCACCGATAACTCAGTTGTCTCTTAAGATCAAAACTAAGCTCAGAAAGTCCTCCTATGTCCTTTTCCATCTGAAAGACATTTTGCAACCCTTCTTGATCTTTTTCTGACAACATGCCTTGAACAGTGCACATCTACTGTCCTGTGTCCTCTAAGATTCTCATATCACTTAGTTGTCTCTTGAGATCAAAACAAAGCCCAGCAAGTCCTCTGCTGTCCCTTTCAATCTGAAGGACATTTTGCAACCCTTCTTGATCTCTTTCTGACAACTGGTCTTGAACAGTGCACATCTACTGTCCTGTGTCCTCTAAGATCCTTCGATCACTCAGTTGTCTCTTGAGATCAAAACAAAGCTCAGCAAGTCTTCTTATGTCCCTTTCCATCTGAAGGACATTTTTCCACCTTTCTTGATCTCTTTCTGACAACTGGCCTTGAACAGTGCGCATCTACTGTCCTGTGTCCTCTAAGATCCTCCGATCACTCAGTTGTCTCTTAAGATCAAAACTAAGCTCAGCAAGTCTTCTTATGTCCCTTTCCATCTGAAGGACATTTTGCAACCCTTCTTGATCTCTTTCTGACAACTTGTCTTGAACAGTGCACATCTACTGTCCTGTGTTTTCTACGATCCTCCGATCACTCAGTTGTCTCTTAAGATCAAAACTAAGCTCAGCAAGTCCTCTGATGTCCCTTTCCATCTGAAAAACATTTTGCAACCCTTCTTGATCTTTTTCTGACAACATGCCTTGAACAGTGCACATCTACTGTCCTGTGTCCTCTAAGATTCTCTGATCACTTAGTTGTCTCTTGAGATCGAAACAAAGCCCAGCAAGTCCTCTGCTGTCCCTTTCAATCTGAACGACATTTTGCAACCCTTCTTGATCTCTTTCTGACAACTGGCCTTGAACAGTGCACATCTACTGTCCTGTGCCCTCTAAGATCCTTCGATCACTCAGTTGTCTCTTAAGATCAAAACAAAGCTCAGCAAGTCCTCTGATGTCCCTTTCCATCTCAAGGACATTTTGCAACCCTTCTTGATCTCTTTCTGACAACTGGCCTTGAACAGTGCACATCTACTGTCCTGTGTCCTCTAAGATCCTCCGATCATTCAGTTGTCTCTTATGATCAAAACTAAGCCCAGCAAGTCCTCTTATGCCCCTTTCCATCTGAAGGACATTTTGCAACCCATCTTTATCTCTTTCTGACAACTTGCCTTGAACAGTGCACATCTACTATCCTGTGTCCTCTTAGATCCTCTGATAACTCAGTTGTCTCTTAAGATCAAAACTAAGCTCAGAAAGTCCTCTCATGTCTCTTTCCATCTGAAGGACATTTTGCAACCCTTCTTGATCTCTTTCTGACAACTGGCCTTGAACAGTGCACATCTACTGTCCTGTGTCCTCTAAGATCCTCCGATCACTCAGTTGTCTCTTAAGATCAAAACTAAGCCCAGCAAGTCCTCTTATGCCCCTTTCCATCTGAAGGACATTTTGCAACCCATCTTTATCTCTTTCTGACAACTTGCCTTGAACAGTGCACATCTACTATCCTGTGTCCTCTTAGATCCTCTGATCACTTAGTTGTCTCTTAAGATCAAAACTAAGCTCAGCAAGTCCTCTTATGTCTCTTTCCATCTGAAGGACTTTTTTCAACCCTTCTTGATCTCTTTCTGACAACTGGCCTTGAACAGTGCACATCTACTGTCCTGTGTCCTCTAAGATCCTTCGATCACTCAGTTGTCTCTTGAGATCAAAACAAAGCTCAGCAAGTCCTCTTATGTCCCTTTCCATCTGAAGGACATTTTGCCACCTTTCTTGATCTCTTTCTGACAACTGGCCTTGAACAGTGCACATCTACTGTCCTGTGTCCTCTAAGATCCTCCGATCACTCAGTTGTCTCTTAAGATCAAAACTAAGCTCAGCAAGTCCTCTTATGTCCCTTTCCATCTGAAGGACATTTTGCAACCCTTCTTGATCTCTTTCTGACAACTTGTCTTGAACAGTGCACATCTACGGTACTGTGGCCTCTGAGATCCTCCGATTACTCCGTTGTCTCTCAAGATCAAAACTAAGCTCAGAAAGTCCTCCTATGTCCCTTTTCCATCTGAAAGACATTTTGCAACCCTTCTTGATCTCTTTCTGACAACTTGTCTTGAACAGTGCACATCTACTGTCCTGTGTCCTCTAAGATCCTCCGATCACTCAGTTGTCTCTTAAGATTAAAACAAAGCTCAGCAAGTCTTCTTATGTCCCTTTTCCATCTGAAGGACATTTTGCCACATTTCTTGATCTCTTTCTGACAACTGGCCTTGAACAGTGCACATCTACTGTCCTGTGTCCTCTAAGATCCTCCGATCACTCAGTTGTCTCTTAAGATCAAAACTAAGCTCAGCAAGTCCTCTTATGTCTCTTTCCATCTATCTGAAGGACATTTTGCAACCCTTCTTGATCTCTTTCTGACAACTGGCCTTGAACAGTGCACATCTACTGTCCTGTGTCCTCTAAGATCCTTCGATCACTCAGTTGTCTCTTGAGATCAAAACAAAGCTCAGCAAGTCTTCTTATGTCCCTTTCAATCTGAAGGACATTTTGCCACCTTTCTTGATCTCTTTCTGACAACTGGCCTTGAACAGTGCACATCTACTGTCCTGTGTCCTCTAAGATCCTCTGATCACTCAGTTGTCTCTTGAGATCAAAACAAAGCTCAGCAAGTCCTCTGATGTCCCTTTCCATCCAAAGTATATAGATATTCTAGAGCCAATGGGGACAGCTTAAGATCTTACACATCTGAAACCCCTCTTAAATCTTTTTTCAAAAAAAATATGTCCTGCATCACATCTGAGTCACATATGAGTCGTTTAACGCTGGTATTGATACCGCCAAAACATTCCAACAGAGTCAGAACAGCCAGCCATTGTATACTCCTGAATGCGCCATCGTTATTGCTCACAGAAACCATTATTTCAATTGTTTTCAACAAAATAGATGCTTCGAAACAAAAGCCTCCTTTAATACTGCCAGAAACTACTGCAAAAGGGTTATAGAAAATGTTAAAAAATCCATATGCTAAATCAGTTAAGTCTCTAGTAGCTGATCAGCGGCTTGGCTCCAATGAGTTTTGGAGAATAACAAACAAGGTTCTGAACAGATGCAAGGCCTCTAACCATCATAAATGAACCAGAGATGATGTCTTCAGAATCTGATGAAGCCAAAATTTTTAGTAAGAACTTTGCAGCAAATTCCACACTTTGCGATCAGGGTCATCTACCTCCCCCCCCCCCCACCAAAAAAAAATTCCTCTCCATAACAGAAAAACTCTAAGTGGCATCTGAATAACTGCCCGTGATGTTGCTAAACTGGTCAAAACCTTGATACCAACAAGGCAACTGGTTCAGACAACATGCTGGCTATAGTACTCAAGAAACTGCAACCCGAAATAGCTCCTATCCTTGAAAAACTGTTCAATCATTGTTTAAAGGAGAAATGCTTTCCATCACATTGATCTGCCCAGTATTTAAGAATACTGGAGACAGGTCCAAAAAAGCAAAAAGTTTTCAAGCACCTCAATGAAAACAATTTTCTTAGTGATAACCAATACGGATTTCGTCCTGCAATATCTACAGCTGACATGCTGACTGTGATTTCGCACAGAATCAGAAAGTTCTCCAGCACCTCAACGAAAACAATCTTTTTAGTGATAACCAATATGGATTTCGTCCTGCAATAATATGTGCTGACTGTGATTTCGCATGGGAAAAGTGACTCTATTGACAAGGGTTTCGTTTCTAGGGCAATAGTTCTTGATATATCAAAGGCATTCCACAGGGTCTAGTACAAAAGTTTGTTCTACACCCTTGTTAGCTATGGAATATCTAGAAGCATCCCTTTAACTATCGAATCCTTTCTCTCAAATAGGTCTATAAGATTATTGTTGACAGGCAAATGTCTGAAGCACATAGCATCAATGCCAGTGTGCCCCAAGGATCCATTTTAGGCCTAACTCTCTTTCTGATCTTCATCAATGATCTCTCTAATCATATTCTGAGATCATTCGTTGACATATATGCAGCCGTCACAATTATTTATAGCAACACTTCGAAAAGCATAAAAAATCATGATCTTGCTGACTCTCTGTCTCTCTCTCTCTCTCTCTCTCTCTCTCTTCAAAATTGGAGCATGTGTTGCAATGGGGGGCAGAGTGGTTTGTTACTTTTAACGCCTCTAAAATCAAGCTTCTATCTTTTCGCCACCAACGCTCGGATTCTCGAGGAAGCCTCCTTCTTTGATAAGCTTCTGAGACTGACATTCACCCCTGACCTGAAATGGAAGACTTACGTCAAATTAAATGGTTGGATAATTCTACCACTACAGAAGGTACCTCATCACTGATTCAATCCTCTACGTGTATAAGAGCAAGATATGCTCTAAGACAGAGTACCGCTGTCATATCTGGGAAGGTGCCACTCGGTGCACCCTTTTTTGTCTTGACAGAGTACAAAATTGACTTCTCAATCTAGTTGGAGATGATCGCTTCTCGTCCCTACAACCTCTTTCACACAAAAAAGATGTTGCTTGCATCTATCTACTGTATCGTTATGTTCATGGTAGGTGCTCGACTCCCTTGTTCGTTATGTTCATGGTAGCTGCTCGACTCCCTTGTTCGTTATGTTCATGGTAGCTGCTCGACTCCCTTGTATCGTTATGTTCATGGTAGCTGCTCGACTCCCTTGTATCGTTATGTTCATGGTAGCTGCTCGACTCCCTTGTATCGTTATGTTCATGGTAGCTGCTCGACTCCCTTGTATCGTTATGTTCATGGTAGCTGCTCGACTCCCTTGTTCGTTATGTTCATGGTAGCTGCTCGACTCCCTTGTATCGTTATGTTCATGGTAGCTGCTCGACTCCCTTGTTCCCCCTATAAAACATTCACAGCAGGAACTCATCTAGCTACAGCCACAGAAAAGAACTTCCCTTTCTTCCTCTCCTTACGACACACCAAACTTCTATGAACAAAGTTTCTTTCTTAGAACATCCCTTCTGTGGAATAAGATACTACGCGCCTGCTGGCTAACTGACTACAAGATGGTCGTCTTCAAGTCTAATATGAACAAATACTTGTTGAGCCAACCTCTTGGATAATCAATTCCTCTTAAGTAATCTTCTGCCCATCCCACCTATTATTTTCGATCCTCTCGTGGAAGCGAGTAGAGGCGATTATAGTCCACCTGACGCTCTATTTAACCCTTATTCTTGAGTGGCCCCTGTGCCTTGATAAATGGTGACGTAGAAAATATATATTAGAAAAATACCTGTCCCAGGACGGGTAAAATTAATTCCTCAAACAGAACAGTTTTTCAACAGTTTATGTACCCTTAAAAAGATTGAAATCAAGATATAATGATACTAAATCTAATGTCTAGAATATTTATTCCAATGTTGATCAAAATTCATTATATGATTTTGATCAACATTTGAGAACAGTTTTGCACCACTTTTATGTCTCCTTACAAGGATTAAAACCAAAGTACATATGCCACTAAACCATATGTCTAACATCCTTATTCCAATGTTGATCAAAATTCATTATATGATTTTGATTCTAGAAATGTTGATCAAAATTCATTATATGATTTTGATTCTAGAAATGTTGATCAAAATTCATTATATGATTTTGATTTTAGAAATGTTGATCAAAATTCATTATATGATTTTGATTCTAGAAATGTTGATCAAAATTCATTATATGATTTTGATTCTAGAAATGTTGATCAAAATTCATTATATGATTTTGATTTTAGAAATGTTGATCAAAATTCATTATATGATTTTGATTCTAGAAATGTTGATCAAAATTCATTATATGATTTTGATTTTAGAAATGTTGATCAAAATTCATTATATGATTTTGATTCTAGAAATGTTGATCAAAATTCATTATATGATTTTGATTTTAGAAATGTTGATCAAAATTCATTATATGATTTTGATTTTAGAAATGTTGATCAAAATTCATTATATGATTTTGATTCTAGAAATGTTGATCAAAATTCATTATATGATTTTGATTTTAGAAATGTTGATCAAAATTCATTATATGATTTTGATTCTAGAAATGTTGATCAAAATTCATTATATGATTTTGATTCTAGAAATGTTGATCAAAATTCATTATATGATTTTGATTTTAGAAATGTTGATCAAAATTCATTATATGATTTTGATTCTAGAAATGTTGATCAAAATTCATTATATGATTCTGATTCTAGAAATGTTGATCAAAATTCATTATATGAATTTGATTCTAGAAATGTTGATCAAAATTCATTATATGATTTTGATTCTAGAAATGTTGATCAAAATTCATTATATGAATTTGATTCTAGAAATGTTGATCAAAATTCATTATATGATTTTGATTCTAGAAATGTTGATCAAAATTCATTATATGATTTTGATTCTAGAAATGTTGATCAAAATTCATTATATGATTTTGATTCTAGAAATGTTGATCAAAATTCATTATATGAATTTGATTCTAGAAAATATCTCAAATTCAGGGCTTAAATGGAATCTTGCTTAATTGGTGTTCAACGTGTATGGATAAAATTCAATACAAATCTGAAATATTTGAACTTTCAAATGGGAGGTTGTCCATATTATGCTCCCTAAAACCCCTTTAAAATACTTCAAATAAACTGGAATATATGGAATGTTTATTGATTAATGTTACAATTTCACAAAGATCGGAGGTAATTTTCACGAAGGGTTTCCATCCCTTTTTACCCTCTTTGCATAAAACTAAATTAAACTGAATACAGTCCACATTACGACCCATTACGCCTAGCAGCTGTATTACAAAATTCATAATGATATGTTAATGAGTTTAAGAGTAAATCCTGTACATACAAATATCTAAACATATAAACACACCTAACTTTATATAAATAGAGATAAATAAATAATGACTGAAAAACATTCTAATGTGAAATAAGCTTTATTCAGATCATATAGCATTTCAGTACATTTTATACCTTCTTCAGATATGCAAAAGTCAGAAGAAAAGATGTTTTGTTATCGATGATATTACAAGTAACTTTTTATTTAAGATTAAAAATATTTTCCTTTCATAGACACAAATTCAACTGTTTATACAAGACAAATTCAAATTTAAGTATTAATTGGAAATAAAAGTGAACTCGACCAGACTAAGTCATCGTTAACTCTTCAAAATGGCTGCCAGCCATATCCTATTCGTTAGTTAAAACATTTTAATAGTAAATAATAACTATTTATTTGATCTCACTAAAACTTGAAATATTACTTTTCTACATGATAATAAGTTTAATATAAAATAAAAATTAAGTTTTTGTAGTTACTGAAGGTATTTATTAAATAAGATATATAACATGTATTTATCTGCCATATAAAATAACTTCCATCTGAATGTGGGTCTGTAGATATACTATACACAAGTTTATCAAGGCTCAATTTAAATTTCTATTTTCTTTATTAAGATTTGCCGTACTATCGCGATCTTATCTTATTCTAACAATAATATATTTTGAATATCGTATAATAGCAAAAATATTAAATCCGGCCCTTTTTTTTTTTTTAATCAATTCGTACAATTTCTTTCCTGAAACAGAGAGTAGCTGTTGACGAGTAGCAGGAAGCGAACAAGCCAAGGGGTAGTTTGTAGATCAGAGATGGGTCAGGTGTAAAAATTTGCGAAATATTGCTAAATCGCGAGCCCCAACTCTGTCAGGAGTCAAGTACCAAAAAAGATTATGACCTTGTTCGCAAAAACTCAAAAAATGTAACAATCAAGAGAACACTCACAAAATGTACAGTCGCCAGAACTTTCCAAATAACACAGCCCCCCAGAAAGGGAGAAATGCTCTTAAATAACCAGTAATCGACAAATATGCAAATTACTCCCTTCCGATAGGAGATATAATGTTGAAATTTATTAAAGCTCCCCTCACTGATTGGCTGTTGCCATGTCCCTTAAGGGCGTCACGGATTGGCTGTCAGGCATTGCAACCCCTTTTTCCTTAGGGGTCACGTGAGCCAGCCTTTAAAAACCCTTGCACACGGCATCCCAGCCTCTTTTTCGACGACTCTGCTCAAGTCAGCAACACATCGGATGGTCTTCTCAGTGACAACAGCCCAGGACGGCAGTCACAGAGAATGACCTCCCGTCGTTACCAGAACTCTATACAGATAAGTTCACGCGAACCACGTTTTTGTAAACCCTCTCTCAAATTCACCAATGCCTAACTGAACTTTTAAAACTCTGTAAATATTCTATGACTCTATCTTTCTCTTTCTTACTAAAATTGCTATGAAACTACATTCTGGTGTTTTGTGTTCCTTCTCTCAGGCTTGTGCCTTATATCTCTCTTTTGATGATTTTATCTGCACATTGTTACCCCATTCTCACGTGGGAGAATTGAACTTTATTTTCAGGATTATTTTAATCCCAACAATAAGAACAAAGCCAGTATCTTGACTCGATTTAGACTTTGAGCAACCCAATGATACGTAAGTCATTCAACTTATTTTTCTCACAAGGGAGTAACACAAAGCCTCCTGCCATCGCCACCCTCTTTAGATACCTCTCTCTTTACTACGGCTTCTACAACGTATATAGGTCGTAGGCTTTTTGTTTATTTATATTTATGCATCTCTGTATTTTAATACAGAGATGCATAAATATAAATAAACAAGATTTTGCATCATGTTTCTTGTCTATACAGAACTCCGAATATTATTTTTTTTATTATTATTCATCGAATACTTATTAAATTCAAAACTAAAGCAAATTTTTACAAGTCCTTACGCCAGCGATTAATTGTTTTGTTTACATTTTCAAGACTTTAAAGAAACTATGATTTTTATTACAGTTGATTTAATTGTAATTAACTTTGTGTCTGTTAATTGTTTGACTAATTTTTATGTTGCACAGACTGGCCGTCTCTCAAAAAAAGAGAATCTTAAATAAAATGTTCCTCACTTACGTATGTTAGAAATTTTTAGAAACAATGATCACAATGATCAAATAGACACATGATGTCTATCTTATTCAGTTAAATGAATGAATGTTACCTAATTAAACAAGATATATACTAGAAGTTCATTAAAAATGTCTGTTTCTAAAATTAATTTTTATTATTATAACAAATATTCTGTTGGTTTATTATAATTATTTAACTCGGTCCTTTTTTCGATTCCCACCGTTTTACTTCCTGAAACAAAGAGAGTAGCTAGTATTGATTTACTCCTCTCCAGGAGTTAGGCACAAGGCCAGTTTTTATCTTACTCCCACAAGTAAGATGTGACCCAAGGTTGGGTCGGGAAAATGAGGTTTAAAAATTGCCTGGGCAGCCCCGTCGGCATTCCCCGGTAGAGGCGCCTCAGGCAGTAAGCAATAAACTTACTCCTCCCCAAAGAGGGGAGGCAAAGCCTGGGAAGGTGGACCTCCCAGAACTGCACAGGACAGACCCATTGGCGGGCGTAAATCAAGACCCGAAGGATAAGACAACACCAGTATGGGGTGCAGTATCCATCGGAACAGATACTACACTTTGATCTTAGCCAAAAGGCCAAAGAGAGTAGCTAGTAGCAAGGAGCGAACAAGCGAGGGAGAAGCACAAAGCCTTTTTCAATCACCACTCTCTTTATTACAACTTCTACTACTAGTAATAAAAACTTTACAAAATTGTTTTTGTATATATGTTAATTTAATTTAATCGGGAGAGTACATTTTTACATTTCTTGTATAATCCTTTTATTATCTAATCGACAAAAAAAGTGTTTAATGATTTCTATTTTTCTTGTTGATTCTAAATAGGATCTTATTTTTCCTTTATAATGTTCCGTTACTAAGATATAAGCCATTCTTATTTTCATTAAAATTTACATACGAGAAAATGTTTATTTTTCAGAATTTGTTCACTTGTGCAAATTTATCCAATAACCATTTTTCTAACTGACTGATATCCATCCAAAAACGTCAGTACACATATCGCTTGATATTATATTTCGTACAAAATACCTAATTTTACAATTGTTTAGTAATTATTATACCGAAGAAGACATCAAAAACTGTATCTGAAGGGTTTCGGTCATTAAAATTTAATAATTCAGTTCCAGGCGGTGAGATTAAAAGCCGAGTTTGTTTCCTCAGGAATGTTACTGAAATGAAGAACAAAATAAAATTGAATGAGAGAATAAAACAAAAAAAATTAATTAAATAAATAAATAATAAGAAGAAGAATGGTAATAATAATAATCATAATAATAATAATAATAATAATCATAATAATCATAATAATAATAATAACATGAACAAAACAATCAGACCCAACAGAAACAAAACACTTCTGGAGCAAGATATGGGGAAAGCCTCAAAACCATAACAGAAATGTTAAATGGCTAACAAACATAAAAGAAAAAAATTAGGAAACTGAAGAAGGAACGGAAACATAAATTAATGAAGAAAGGATTAAGACAACCGTAAGGAAAATGGTAAACTGGAAAGCTACAGGTCACGATGGAATACATG
The DNA here is from genome assembly GCA_963556195.1 of Sepiola atlantica. Classification (NCBI taxonomy): domain Eukaryota; kingdom Metazoa; phylum Mollusca; class Cephalopoda; order Sepiida; family Sepiolidae; genus Sepiola; species Sepiola atlantica. The sequence goes on along the minus strand of OY744515.1, from coordinate 245,193,905 downwards.
CATAATGGTTTTAAAAATTCACAACCCTACATGAAAGGCTAATGCAAAAACTGTGAAGATGTATCCACAAAATAGATGTACCAGAATGGATGACCAAAGGAAGAGCTACATTAATACAAAAAGACACAGAAAATAGAAAGATCCTAAGCAACTACAGACCAATAACCTGTTTACCAACCATGTGGAAAATCCTAACGGCATAACTGAGAGAACAGATCTACCACTCACTGAACAATCGTGGACTACTTCCCAAAGAACAAAAAGGATGCCAAAAATTGGAAAGTGGGGTGCATGGCTCGCTATACATTGTTTAACAGATCCTGAAAGAGGTGAAAAGCAGAAAAGAGAATATAGCTAAGCTATGACATGGATTGACTACAAGAAAGCCTATGACAGAATCCTTCAAGCATGGATAATTGAATGCTTAAGAATGTACAAGATATCCGGCAAGATAATTAATATTATTAAAAAAGCAATGGGAACATGGAAACTGGAACTGACAGGACATCACCTGACTGAGATAAAAATACAGACAAGCATCTTTCAAGGAGACTCTCTATCACCACTACTGTTTTTCATAGCCATGATGCCACTCAACTGCATACTCAGGAAATGTGATGCCGGATACAAGTTTACAGACACAGAACAAAGAATAAACCACCTCATGTATATGGACGACTTGAAGCTACTTGCAAAAAGCAAAAAGACACTGGAAAAGCTGATAAACATGACGAGAATCTTCAGCCAGGACATTCAAATGGAATTCGGAATGGAGAAGTGTGCATTGCTAGAGATGAAAAGAGGAAAGCTGGAGAAATTGGAGGGCAAGAATTGCCAAACCAAGAAGAGATGAGGGCACTTGACGAACATGATAGCTATAAATATTTAGGAGTTCTGGAAGCAGACACCATTAAATCTACCGAAATGAAAGAGAAGATCGTTGAAGTATACCTGAGAATAAAAGGAAAACTCTTAGAAACGAAATTATGTAGTAGAAATCTAGTTAAAGGAATAAACCCCTGAGTAGTATCACTAATACGATACTCTGGACCATTCATAGGCTGGACCAACGAAGAACTGAGGTATCTAGACCAGAAGACTATAAAATTAATGACTATGAACAGTGCACTACACTCGAAAGATGATACTGACCGACTCTATGTGAAAAGGAACAAAGGGGGGGGGGCTGGTAAGAATAGAAGACTGTGGGGAAGACACAAAAAAAGATTTGCAAAAATACATAATTCAGAACCCAGAAAGCATTGTAGCAAGAGACACAGTCAAAATGAACAACACAGGAAGCAGTGAAACCAGAAACAAAAAGACAAGAAAAGAAAAGTGAGAAGAAAAACAGCTACATAGACGCTTCATAAGAATGACAGAAGAGACCCACGAACACACTTAGACATGGCTAATAAAAGAGCAATGGAATCACTACTGACAGCTACACTGAACAATCCGATAAGAACTAACAACATTAAAGCTAAAATAAATCAAATCCAGGAAAACAGTAAATGTAGACTCTGTGGACAAAGAGACGAAACGGTAAACCACATAATAAGTAAATGCAGCAAACTAGCCCAAAAAGAATACGCTACAGCTATTGCCCAGAGAAACCACTATTTAAATTGCTTTAAAAAAATAGAAGCTCCGAAACCAAATCCTCCTTTAATACTGCCAGAAACCACTGTAAAAGAGTTATAGAACTTTGCAACAAATTTCACCCTTGGTGATCAGGGTTATCTACTCCCAAAATTCCCGTCAATGACCGAATAAAAACTCTGATATATGAATAACTGTTCGTGATGCTGCCAAACTGGTCAAGAACCTCGATACCAACAAGGCAACTGGTCCCGATAACATCCCGGCCATAGTACTCAAGAAACTGCAACCGGAAATAGCTCCTATCCTTGCAAAACTGTTCAATCATTGCTTAAAGGAGAAATGCTTTCTATCATCTTGGAATACTTCATTGGTCTGCTCAGTATTTAAAAATACTGGAGACGGGTAAAAAAAATAAGTTGTCTACCTCAACAAAAACAATCTTTTTAGTGATAAACAATATGGATTTCGTCCTGCAATCAAATGTGCTGACTGTGATTTCGCATGGGAATAGTGAATCTATCGACAATGGGTTTCGTTTCTAGGGCAATAGCTATTGACATATCAAAGGCATTCGACAAAGTCTAGCACAAAGATTTGCTTTACAATCTTGTTTGCTATGGAATATCTTGAAGCATCTCTTCAACTATCGAATCTTTTCGCTCAAATAGGTCTATAAAATTATTGTTGACGGGCAAATGTCTGAACATCAATGCAAGTGTGTCTCAAATGGTTCCATTCTAGGCCCAACCCTCTCCCTGATGTCCCTAGTCAGATTTTGAGATCATTCATTGACATATATGTAGACGACACAAGTGTTTTGGAAACACGTCGAATAGCATCGAAAATCAAGATCTTACTGACTCTCTTTCGACTTGGTGCACATCGTGCAATGGGGGAAAAAGTGGCTTGTTACTTTATACGCCTCTAAAATCAAGCTTCTATCTTTTCACTACCAATGCTCGGATCCTTACTTCTCTCTAGTGGAAATGGACGGTTCTCTCCTTGAGGAAGCCCCCTTCTTTGATAAGCTCCTAGGACTGACTTTCACTCTAGACCTGAAATGGAAGACTTAAATAAAATTTGTTACTAAGGTTACTGGAAAAATGGTTCGATCATTCTACCACTCCAGGAGGTACTTTACCACTGATGCAATCCTCTACCTGTATAAGAGCCAGATACGTCCTACGATGGAGTATCGCTGTCATATCTGGGGTGGTGCCACTCAGAGCACCTTTTCCTGTCTTGACAGAGTACAATATTGACTTCTCAAACTAATCGGGGATGATCCTCTTCTTGTCCCTACAACCTCTTTCACACAGAAGAAATGTTGCTAGCCTCTCTCTACTGTACTGTTGTGTTCTTGGTAGCTGCTGGGCAGAGCTCCAATCTCTGGTAGCCCCTATAAAACATTCACAGCAGGAACTCATCTAACAACAGCCGCAGCAAAGAACTTCCCTTTCTTCCTCTCCTTACCACAAACGAAACGAAACTTCTATGAACAAAGTTTCTTTCCTACAACAACCCTCTTCTTGACATTCAACAATGATCTTCCAAATCATATTCTGAGATAATTCGTTGACATCTATGTATAGGATGAGGGGTAAAATATAAATACTACTATTACAACTACTATTATATACTATTACTATTACAACTATTATGGTAATTATAATCACTTATAGGCTTGGAAACTATTGGTTAGAATCGCATCAGATTTGGCATAGTGAGACCTTTGGGCGCCAGATTTAATACTACTAAGAATCATTATCATGATTCTTAAATTACTAAAAAGAATACATGTAAATTATTTGAAATGTTTTTTAGTGTTTTTCTGCATACATTTAGCCACATATTTTCTTTAGTGTTAGAATGATGATTCAAGGCAAAATTATTTGCACTAAGTAATCGACTTCGGACCGCAATTCATCATAGATGCATAAGCAACTAGTCAAATTGCCCAAACTCGCACTTTTTATTTTGGTCGTTACAGTGATGGATATATCATCAAAGTTAAGCAACGTTGAGATTGGTGAGTACTTAGATGGGTGACCGTTTGCGAATACCAAGTGATGTAAGTTTGGATGTCGAGACGGCTGTAAAGTTACATTATTTACTACTCTTATGAAAGGTCTGAATACGTCTCTCCTCCTTCTAGCTATAGGTTAAATAGTAGAATAAACTAGCCTTTTAAGCCTTAGTAGAGCAACTATTCTTTTAAACTAAAAACTCCAAAATAAAGCCAAATTTTCCCACTTATCCCAGCATTGCTTAAGATCGTCTTCGATTTGTCCTTGCCACTAGATGTTACAATTATACACCCCCATCACGCATGTGCCCTTTCTATGGGGCACCTATTTGCTCCCGAGTCAGGAGGAAGACAACAAAAAGTAACATCGACATTGATTGATTCAAACTTCCAAAACAGTGTAACCCATAAAAACCTCCAAGAAGTATTAAGGATATAAAAGAAGGTTTACTAAAGAAAAGCTTGAAGGTGAACAGAGTAATTTAGCAATCGCTAGTTTAAACTAGCAAGTCCCGTGAGATCTCGTTAGTTCTCGTTCTTTTTATAGGACAAAAAGACGATTCCATTCTCTTTATTTTGGTGCTATAGGAAGCAGTGTAATGGTGAAAATGGGATTTTCTGGACTTACTCATCGGATGGGATCACAAAGGAATTGGCTGGAATTGATGATATATTTGTGTTTCGCAGTATAAGCATACTCATTGTCTGGCGACTGATTTCCTTCAGTTGATCTAAATAAGAAGAAAAGGGCATCAAAAAATGAAAAAGGAATTTCAGACGATAATATTTCAAGACAAAATCAATCTATCTATCTATCTATCTATCTACCTATCTTTCTCTCTCTCTCTCTCTTTCTATATATATATATATATATATATATATATATGATTATTTTTATTTACACAGACATGTACAAAATCGGCGACACTGGCATGTCGATGTTATCGATCAACAGTTATTATAAACTGAGATCTCATCAGGCAGAGTTAGAATCCGATCTTAACCTCAGATCATATTTGGAGAGCAAATTTTTTTTTTTTTATTTAATTATCTTTACTTTGTGACGTTTGGTGGTGAATACCAGACCAAAACATCACCACTTAAATGTTTGACCAGTCACCGGCATGGGAGGGGAGGTGTCTTTTTGGAAGAGTACTTTTTTTTATTTCTGTTTTGTTCATCTCCCGTGCCTTCCAATGACAATATATTTAAAGAGGTTCATTTTAGCAGCTGTTTCTTCAATTGTCCAGACAATCAAGTTTTCTTTTGGGGATCAACAAATCCTGAATCTTCGAGAAAATGATTCATCAGAAAAATATTTTTTTAAATCGAAACTTTCTTTTGAAAGCATTCTTCTAGATCAATGTTTTTCTAAACACGCGTGTACTACAACTGAAGATCGACACCATATTTGATTTTACCAAATGATCCAAAATATAGTTATCTCCCTTACTTAGGTCTTCTCAAAAACGATTTGAAAAAATGCATAGCTCATCCAATATATTATCATTATATCTATTTCCGTTTATTTAGTCATTCTAATCTGTCTACCTATATTCTAATCTATACATATCTAAGTTATGTATGTATATTCTATCTATCTATCTACAGTATAAAGTAATTCGAAATATCAAGTGTAGATCTTCATATCTCATTTATTGAAAGAAAAGGATTACCTGCCGTGAATTGGTCATTTTCGTACCAAAATCGATCTCCAAATTTGGTGTCATAAAATTGATTGGCCACAATACATGCAAATGTTGGTCCCAAAACAGCATCATCCATTCTGTTCTCAAGGACGCCGCCAACATACAAGTCAATCGCATCTTCAGTTCTTTATAAAATATGAAAATGATGCGAACGAAAAAAGGGTGAAAAGCGGAGATTATGTTGAATAATAAAATAAAAAGAAAGAAAATGGACAATAAATTAATTAAAATGCAAATAGTTATAAATATTTTGACTTTTTAAAGATGACAATTGAAAATCAAATTTCTTCATTTTATGTGATTGCATGACCAGCCTAATAGATCGACACAGACTACGGGATCAATTCTGCTGAGCTAAAAATGGATTAAATCTGCTGTGTTCCAGTATGCCCTAAATACTGTTGAGAAAGCCAGGAACCCATCATTTCCACCAAACTCTGGGCAAAATACTGACTTGTGTTCAACTAATTGTATACAATTAAGTGTTGGCAGTAGGTATTGTGTTATAGCATAACATGGCCCAAGAAGGGCTTGATATGCCGTAAAACAAACAAACCAAACCTGTGCGGTCGTTTTGTGTTGTCCAAGATGAACTGTCCACTGATGTTACGTTATGGCATGATATAATCCAAAAGGGGTTGATATTCCATAAAACAAACAAACCAAACCTGTGCAGTCATTTTGTGTTGTTCAAGATGAACTGTCACAGCCAAGATCAAAGTGTAGTATCTGTTCCGATGGATACTGTTCCCCATAGACTGGTATTGTCTGGGCCTTCGGGGCTTGATTTACGTCGGTCTATGGGTCTGTCCTGTGCAGTTCTAGAAAGTCCACCTTCCCAGGCTTTGCCTTCTCACCCTTTGAGAAGAGGTTAGTTTATTGCTAATCGCCTGAGACGTCCCTACCGGGGAATGCCGACGGGGCTACCCAGGCATTTTTTGTAGGCCAGAGTGCTCAACTTCTCGAGCGCTGGCTTTTCAAATCCCACTTTCCCGACCTTTTGTCACATCTTACCGCTGTGAGAGGTAGATAAATCTATGCAGTAAAACAAACAAACCAAATCTGTGCAGTCATTTTGTGTTGTCCAAGATGAACTGTCCACTGATATTACGTTATGGCATAAAATGATCCAAAAAGGGGTTGATATGCCGTAAAACAAACAAACTAAATCTGTGCAGTCGTTTTCTGTTGTCCAAGATAAACTGTCCACTGATATTACGTTACGGCATAAAATGATCCTAAAGAGGTTGATATGTAAGAAGCAGCCAAGGCAGTTTGGGTCCTCGGATCATAAAACATGTAGTAAATATTGCCATGACACAAACCACAATAGAGAGATTAATGCATTGGGAGGCTTGAGTTGGTGCTTCTCCAGAACTTGATGCTGTTAGGGTTAGAGTCAAGGTTAGCATTAGGGTTAAGGTCAGGGTTCGGGTCAAGGTTAGTTTGAGTCCTAATCTTGATAATTACCCTTGAGTTCACCAACAGAAGTCATTATGGATGGTGTCAACGTTACATTCACTAAACAGTAGATCAGGGGTCTTGCAACAGCGATGGAGTCGGTTGTGCATGAACTCTGTAGAGAGGTAGGCCTGAAACAGAATGCATTCTTTTTTGATAGCCCAAACTAAGTTATTAGTTACCCGGTATGTGGCAGTATCTGCTCGTTACACTCTTACGAACTATATCTTCTATCTTGGCTGTATAGTATTCTCTTTCTCCCTCTCTCTGTTTGTCTGCTTTGGTCTCTCTCCTCTCTCTTTCCCTCCTTTATTGGAATTTATTTATGTCACACTTATTGATTGGCTGTTTCTCTTGTTTATTTAGAGCTACATGGATTAGCCAACAGGAACCCAAACTCTGTTCTCTTAGGGGTCATGTAAGCCAGCCTATAAAAACCCTTGCATACTGAGTGCCAGCCTTTTTTCTTCCTTTTCCCTTTTCTCTCAATCCCAGCAGGACTACAGTTGACACCTCAATGACAGATTTCGTCCATAACAGCTGATTAGCAGCAACCCACTAATTTTTTCACCATCTTAGGCCAGGGTTTACTACATCTCGACAAAACTCTAAGAAAGAGGTCGGATTTACCCATCACTCATTCCCGGATTCCCAACCTTGGTTGTTATTGGCTTGATTGCATTGAGACAGAAGTCTATGAAAACAGTTTGTACAGAAAAGCCTATACTACTCACACGAAAAGAGACAGAATTAAGGAACCCCAACGGGCAAGCTGTTACTCAAACATCCTTAACCAGATGTTCTTACAACATAACATAACCACCTTTCTGTATAATCACCATTTTCTGTTGCATATATACCTTTATTGCTTGACAAGTAAATTTGCTCTAAAATGATATACAATTGTTGTGTTTCTTCTCACAAAAGCTGTCGCAACATTTTTGTTTCAGCGCTTACATACAGGGTTGTTACTACATTATCATGTACGAGCATTTAACTTTCTTTCAGAGGGTGATAAAATTAAACCCAATACTCTCTCTCTCTCTCTCTCTCTCTCTCTCTCTCTCTCTCTCTCTCTTTCTAATATATAAAGTAAAGCGAGTATGTTAATCAAATGTGTGTGTGGTTAATAGTTTTGTTCCTATAAAATCAATATTTAGTTCTGATTCGCCAGTTTGTTTGTTTTTGTGTGTTTCTTTTGGAACATTAGTCCATGTTTTTAAAAACAAAAATGTATTTCGATTTAATTTATTCCCACCCCTCCAATTTTCCCCTCTTTTGGAAGAGTTTTAAAATGGACACATTTTTCAATAATGACCTAGATAGCAACAGTAGCAGCAGACCTGTGGCTGAAAAGAGGGAAAGGGTGTTGATATCTGTTATGGTAACATACCTATAACGGACTTTGGACTCTTCCATTCACAATAAATACTGGAAGCATATGCTTCTCAGTGTTGAGTGAACCACTGTCTATACTGGCAGTCAATACTAATGTACCACTGCTCTTGTTTCTCTTTCGTATTATACTTTTTTTCAATATACTTGCTTTGCTAAACCCCGTGTTCATGTTTTAATTCCGCAATTTTCAGCAAGTGATGGATACCATGCTGGGCAAACTTGATTTTGCTATTGCATACCTTGACGACATCCTAATCAAACGTAAAGACATAGAACAACACCGGGAACATGTCAACAAAGTGTTTTCGCAAATCCGGGACTAAAGAGGAAAAATGTGATATTTTTTTTAGAAAAAAATCAAATATCTGGTCATGTAATAGACAAAGACGGCAGAAGGCCGAACCCGAAACCAGCCACCACAATGAAGAACATGCCGGTGCCAGCAAACGTCACAGTATCACAGAGCTTCCTGGGACTGACGAATTAATATTAGGCTTTTATCCCAGAGATGCATAACCTCCGTGCTCCATTGAATGAACTATTAAAAAGGATAATGTTTGAGAGTGGATGCCCGAATGCCATGAGGCATTCAACAAAACTATTGAAATGCTGACATCAGATTTATTCCTTACACATCACAACCCAGACTTAGACATAATAGTGGCTAGCGACGCTAGTTCATACGGATTAGGAATGTGCATTCTTAATGTAATGCCGGATGGAACGCATAAACCCTACTTCCTGCGGAGAAGCAGTACTCCCAAATTGAGAAGGAGGCTTTAGGAATAATTTTTGCTGTGACTATATACACAGTAGATTGTTTACATTACAGATGGATTATAAATCGTTAATCAAGATTTTCGGTTCAAAAAAAGGTTCGTCTGTGTATACGGTGAATAGACTACAGAGATGGTGAACGATTTTACTGAATTATAATTTTAAAATGGAGTATTTACCATCAAAAAAGATCTATCACGCGGATGGATTGTCTAGACTGGTGCTGAAATAGAGAGAGCCAATAGAAGACATCGTGATCGCTTCCTTGCAAGCGGAAGGGGAGATAAAAGCTATGTTATGCAACACAGTAAGAGATAGCCTCCAATGATGAATTTATCATCAGTACAACAACTAAAATGGCTGATAAAGGCCAACATTTTGCAGACAGTTTTACATTATGCGACGATGTACTCTTGTACAACGAGAGAGTCGTCATTCCCCCAAAAAAATACAGAAGAGAATCCTGAAGGATTTTCACATTGGCCATCCGGGGACAAATAGGATGATAAGTTTGATGCACAACTTCGTGTACTGGCCTAAAATGGATCAGGGCATGAGAACATCGTAAATACATGTAAAGGTTGTGCCTTGGCGGCAAAGGCACCGTATATCAAACATAGTTTGTGACCAATAACGAACTGCCATTGGTCAAGGATACACATGGATTTTGCGGGCTCGTTGGAGGGATTTTACTATCTAATTGTTGTCGATAGTTGTTCCAAATAGCCCGAAGTGTTACGATATAAAAACGCCCACTACAGAGGTAACAATAAACTTTCTGCATGAATTGTTTGCCCGTTTTGGGGTGGTCGATTGTTTGGTCAGTTACAACGGAACGCAATTTACGTCCCCCGACTTCAAAGCGTTATGTGAGATTTTCCAGATCAGACAAATCACGACCTCCCAGTATCTTCCTAGGTCAAACGGCAAGGTGGAGCGTTTTGTGGACGCTCTAAAAAGAGCCCTGAAAAAAGCTTGCAGCATTCCCACGGAAACGGCCCTGCAGCAGTTTTTACAAGTGTACAGAATCACGCCAAACGTTAGCACACCATCCTCATTATCTCCTGCACAGATGAGATGATGTTTGCGCGAAAAGTAAGATCCGTTTTTGACAAATTGCTACCTAAACAGACCAAACAAAGTCGAACCTCTATTGTACCAAAAAAAACAATACATCCCAGGGGACAGAGTATGTTTCAAGATGTTTACTTACTGCCCTTGTACCCCTAAAAAAGAATACTCCCGACTCACACGATTATCAGCAAAATCCCACCCTTTTGCCAGAGATTTTCTAGTCTAATAGCTCCTTTCCTCGAATGGCTTGCCTTTGGAATTCTCTTCCTGCTCCCTTTTTCTTCGATCATACCAACATGCAAAAATGTTAATGTAATGTGACCATACATCTTGCGGCACAACTCCCCACCCAGATTTCTTCCCTATAAATGTATCCCCTATCACAGTAGCCTCTATTGTAGTAGCCCCTTATGCGCAGTTTGAGATAAACAAAAATAAAATTTAAACATTTTTAATTAAAGAGCTGGATTTTTAATGCCACGTGTGACAGACCTATTATAATCTTCTTATCGGGTGTCTGAAAATTGTATTCCTGCCCAGAGGTGGATACCTACACACAAATAGGATGCACATATACCAGCAGCATTTCTTCACTGAAAAGAGAAAGGAATTCAGTGGCAAGGGAACATCTAATGCAACAAATCCTATAACAACGCTGCATGAGGCTAATGATACACAAGTCCTCTACCACAGCTGCACGGGCCTGCCGATACACCAGTGCTCTACCACAGCTGCATGGGCCTAAATAAAACTAGTCCTCTTCCACAGTTGCATGGCGGTTGTCTGTAGACCCAACCCTCTACCACAGCTGCATGGGACTGGCAATAGACCAGTCCTCTAGCACAGCTGCATAGTGGCTGTCTGTGTTATAATATTAATATGAGAACTGGCAGCCTTACACCGGGTATATTCAAAACCGGTGCTAAGCAGGGTGTAAGAATGAAAGATAAATAAATACAGCAAAAACATACTCGTGTTCTGCCAATCGACATGCGTCTTGTCTCCTTTTCATTGTACATCTCTTGATATGACTAATATCGGATTAAAGCCTTTACCAATGTCTCCTTTATTTCGCTTTACAGATTATTAGAAAGAAAGCCCCATGTGCGTTCGCACCAAAAAACAACAGTCTTTACACCCAACCCTCTACCACAGCTGCATGGGCCTACAGATACACTAGTCCTCTACCACAGGTTCATGCGCCTGCCAATACATCAGTCCTCTACTACAGCTGCATGTGGATGCAGATACACCAGTCCCCTACAACAGCTGAGTCAGATTTACAATACATCAGTCTTCTACCACAGCTGCATGGGCCTGTCGATTCACTAGTCTTCTACCAGAGCTGAATGGGGCTGCAGAAACACTCGTCCTCTACCAGAGATGCAATAGCCTGTCGATACACCAGTCCTCTATAATAGCTGCATGAGACTGCAGATACACCAGTCATTTACCCCAGCTGCATTAGCCTGTCGATACACCAGTTCTCTACCCCAGCTTCATGGGGCTGTAGATACAGCCCTCTACCACAGCTGCATAGGGCATCAGATACACCAGTCCTCTACCACAGCTGAGTGAGGTTAACGATACACCAGTCCTCTACCACAGCTGTATGGTGGCTGTCTTTGTACCAGTCCTCTGCCACAGCTGAATGTGCCTGAAAATTAACCAGTCCTCTACCACAGCTGCATTGGGCTACAGCTACACTAGGCGTCTACCACAGCTTCATGTGACTGCAGATACACCAGTTCTCTACCACAGCTTCATGGGGCTGCAGATACACCAGTCCTCTACCACAGCTGAGTGATATTTACGATACACCAGTCATCTGCCACAGCTTCATGGGGGTTGTCTGTAGACCAGCTTTCTACCACAGCTGCATGAGCCTGACGATATACCAGTTTATTGAAAATGACCTTCTATCCTACAAGTGGATTTGTCTGCTTTTTGGCAGATCTTTTTTATTTTTCTTGAAACCTACTTGAATTCACGGGACTTTTGAGAAATCAGTGATGTACAGATTTGATTTTTCTTTTAAGGTGTTCTATTCGAAATATTTAATAATTGTTTGTTTTATTAGATTTTTAGCGGTTTTTGTACAAATATTGTTTTTAAAAGTTTAAGATTATTCCTTATTTACTTGCTTCCCCTACTAGAGCAAAGTTAGACAAAAGGTCAACTTTTAATGTGGTGAAAAATCCAGCTCCCCAAAAAGGGGTACTCTAGTTTGATACAAAAATTAAAAAAACTGTCTCAACCTAGAAGGATTTCTTCTTCACTGACCGAGGACAGAAAAGGTGAAGAGTTTGTGTGTATATGTATTGTTTTAAAAAAAGTTATGTATTGTTAATATTAGGCGTCAGTTCTAGTTTGTATGTTTTAGGTCAGGGGTCTGCAACCCCAGCCCGTGGGCCACATCCGGCCCTCCAGTGGTTTTCGTTAGGCCCGCCCACTTTTAGTATTGTTAGTTAGTAATTGCTTTTCTGTTGTAAAATCAGATAAATTGTTTAAATAAAATCTGATTAAATTCTTTATTTTTTTAAACCTTACAAAAAAGACAGCTTTTTGAACAGAACGGTTTGAGTCTAAAAAAAATTATTTGCATCATATTTACTATGATGGCCCTTCACCGAGACACTGCATAGCCAATTTGATTCCCTCTCTCCAAAAGGTTGACGACCCCTGTTTTAGATGAAGAGGAATATGGTCCTTTTCAAGTCCAATGTTAACAAATTCTTGTCGAGTTGTCTACTTAAATAATCAATTTCACCCATCATTTGCAATCTTTTTAAGATGTTGTTCATCAACAACTGGCAATAGCATTACCCCTTATCCTTAAGTGGCTTTTCGACCGTGATAAGAGAGGACTCACTAATAAAATAGTTTGTTTTTTTAAATAAAAAATAGAAAATAAACAAACTTACTCATACATCATTTTCAATTTTCTCAAAATACAACTTGTGTGTGTATCTGAGGGATGGTCAAATATAAGCGGGTCAAGTTCGCACCAATTCCTCCACTCTTGATATCCAGGAATACCATGATCGCGACCTCTTTGAATATTGATACTGATCAGATCATCCGTGTTTACCAATTTTGTCCGTAATGTTTCTGCAGCTCTCATATCATTGGATTTCTGTGCAGACCTTTTTATGGATCCCAAGATGATAGCGTCAATGCTGTTCTCGCAGCTATATATTCTGTCTGCACTTTTAAGCGACTCCTCCAAAGTGATGGTATGCGTAGAGTTGCAGGAAAATGAATTAAGCTCACGTTTGCAGACACTACTGGCGTTTCTTCTGGACTGGTCTGTGTCATTTTGGTCGAAGAAAATGAAATCATCAAGCATAACGTGTCCGTATCGAAATGCCGCAGTCGTAAATGCATTTGAGACGGTTGCGTCAACATCAGATTGATAAACTAAAATAAACAGTATTAAAAAAATCTGAAGAACGAAAGAAAACAATTACGTTATCCATATATTTATAATTAGCATGGCTACCCCACGTTGCCTCGGGTAGTAAGTAATTTATTTTTATCAATAACAAGTGATTTCCTACTGTTGTCACACACAAGGTAAATCTTTCTGTGAAAATCGAAACAACTAATCAGGGTAAAACTTATCCCCCAACAAAAATAACAAATACGTGAAATAAGTTTTACTTAAAAATAAACGTATCCTCTCTCTCTCTCTCTCTCTCTCTCTCTCTCTCTCTCTCTCTCTCTCTCTCTCTCTCTCTCTCTCCTGAATCTGTAAATAAAGCATATGTGTGCCCATAGATTAATTCCTATTTATTTTAGTCACAAAAATATTAAGAACAAAGGAATATATTTTGTATCTATTACAAGTGAAAGAAATTATTTTGTATCTATTAAAAGTGAAAGAAATTCTTTCCTTTATTTTTTATCATCAGTTATTAAGATTAAGCCTCCTCTTCTTTGCTCATGAAAATTCAATTTGCATACGTGATTATTGTTTCCTTGCTTTATTATTAGCAGTTGCTATTAAGATTAAGATTAAGTTTTTTTTTTACTTTACAAACATGCTATATAATTCGGTCAATTCAGTAATTTTTCATTCTGAGCCTTGGTGCATATAGGTACTGTACTGTGTTCCCGTGTATTTTATATTTTAATTGAAATAATATAATTTAAGTTATTTTCTATTTAAGTATTAAGTAATTGTTATTATTATTATTAATTATTATTATTATTATTATTATTATTATTATTATTATTATTATTAATTATTATTATTATTATATAAGTTTATATTGTTTGTTATTTTGTATTTAATTTTATTTTATTTTTAATTCTTAATCTTGAATCATGTCAAGTATGTAGCAGGCATAAACATCTATTTCCTCTCACGGAAAGCAGCCCTTGTCAGGTGGTTAGGTCACACGGGGACCAATCAGACTCTAGGGCGTATTAATTTCTACTGGACCTTTGAAAGACTACTTTCAGACTTTTAGGGAATTACACAGCAGTAACAGATAGCTTCCTGCCATGTCTTCTTTCCTGTCTCCGTCACCTAGACGCTGAGCAGAGCTATCTTCACTTGAAGATATATTGCTCTGAAAATACTTTCGGCAGCCGACCGAACTTTCTTACTTTATTATTGCTTCCTTAACTTTGACACTGTCTTAATTTTCGACAACCTACACCAAACGGTTTTCGGCACTTAAATACATGTTGTTATTGTTTATGAAAGAGCTTTGTTTTGTTTTCGTTTGACGACCCTTTCGATGCAAATTATTATAAGAGTTGATCTTACACTAAATGCGAAGATTAGCTCCTATATGATGGTGACCCCGACATTATACAAACACGTAACCTTCAAGTATATATACTGTACAGTTATTTAATTAGAGACGATATATTGTTTTTCTTCCATTCGTGTATGAATTACTATTTTAAATTGTTGATATAATAGGCTATTTTTAATATTTTTTAACTTCTTTATTTTAGTAATTTTATTTTTTATTTGAGATGCAGAGTGACTTCACAATAAAATTACAATATTTCGTTAAATGAAAGAATGAAACTCATCCCTGGTCGGACTCGAACCCACAACATTTGGATTAGAAGACCAACGTGCTACGGGGACTTGCAACTTGATTAATCAGCATTTTCTGACGTTTTAGCCCAATCTTTCATTATCTTCAAAAAGAATGCCATGAAAATTATAGTATGAAGAATAAGTCTCGGTGTAAGTTTATGGTGGTGGTAGTTGTTTTTTGCATGTGAGTAAAAGTTACTCCGACTTCCACTAAGTATGACTGTTTTGTCAGAGTCAAGTATGCCGGAAATAATGTAAATAGTGTCGCTGTTCACCGTCAGGTGGCGCTGAAAGCGACCAGGAGTTATCTGCCCTTAGGGGATATATAACCAAGAGACACCGGAAAAGGGCTCTTCTCTATTCAATTGGCCTCACTGAACGATGCTAAGACACCGGCGCTCCATCAACACGTGTTCAACAACGGTAAGAGTTCTCAACTCATTTTCTTTGTATACGGTTTTCAAGGACTTTCTCACACCGAACTCATTTCTTCACATACTCTTTTCAAGAACTGTTTTCTACCGACACACATACATACACAACACACGTCATCATCCCACATACACACACGTTCAATAAACCTTATTTGAACTACCTCCTTTTGTTTGTTAATTATTACTCTGTTTTTGCATGCAACAATTGCTTGATTATATGAACTCGCTTATAGTCGGGAACACGACCCGAGTCTAACAAGTTAAATAAATATATTATTGTAGAGAAAACGTTGGTGTTTTCCTTCGAACTCTGGTGTTCCTTTCCTTTCTTATTCAAGTCAGATGCATACAGACATGGCTGACTCAGTAAAATAGTCATATCCATGTTTAAAGTCGCCTGAGACAAACATTTAGACGATATATAAATACAATATCTTCTTACTGTTTTTTTTTACATATCTTGCTGCATTTTGCTATTTTTTGCCAATAACATTGATTGATTGATTGATTGATTGAAAATAATTATATTTTTTATTTTTGTAACGTGTACTGCATAAACCCTCATCACATTAACGTCATCCTGCAATCGGAATTTTACACCCTAACCCTACAACCCTACAAATATAAAAAAAAATTAAGTCAATAAGAATATATTGGGCGCTAAAAGTCTTGTAAAGATTGTATTATTTTTGTTTTCACCAAAATGTTTTCCGTTTCCTCAATTAGAGTGGGAAGTTTACGCTCTTATCTTTGAAATTGTCCTGTTTCGACATTCTCAACAAACAGACACCACCACACCACTCTACAATAAATGTATTCAAAAGTTATTTATCGATTTCTTACTTGTTCTTACACATAAACAAAAGATGTAAACAAAAGATGTAAACAAAAAAGAACTAAACATGTACTTATAAAATATAACTGGATGTATTCACGTTCACAAGTAATACATTGAAATATGCAAACACATGCCAACTCTTCCTAATATGTGGATTTATGAAAAGGGTGTAAGAACACGTCGAACGTAACTGGTACGGACGTTGCAACCGATTGACCGTATGATGTCTGAAAGATACTGCAACTGAACTAGTCTGGTGGTGAGGAAATGACTGCATCTCCACGAATTACTCTGGACAAACGAGGAATAGTGGACAAACGAATGATGTCGCTTGGGTAATTAAAGTGAAAAAGAGGGAAAAGAGAAAGGGGTTCTAGCAAACATGTTGCCTCTTCAGCGGTCAGACAAAAATGGCAAGAAAGAGGAATTGTCACGCTTTTTATATCGCTGACCGCATGGTTAAATCAACAAATGCTTGGCCGCCACATGGTCATGTAATCTGGAACTCTACGTATTAATAAAAACAACCGCAACATGTTCATTCATTCATGATTTTAAATATTATCATAATATTCATTTATTTAGAAAATAATAATTTAATTTTTTAAATTGTATCTTTTTTTTTATTCTTGAGCTCTTAGTTGTGTGCAATTCTAGGTTTTATTTTATCTCAAATGCAATATTGATATTTTTAATGGGTATTTTTTTTTTAAGTAAGGAAGCGTCTACTTACCTTTGTTGGAATTAAAGTAAAGCTGAAGATTTTCCACCATTCCTTGACCGACGAGAAGTGGTAGAAACTCTTCGTAAGTAATATGCTGCAGTTCGGCGACGACTATTCTCTTTGTCTCTTGAAATAGTTTCTCCTTGGTCCAATTTTGGTGTAGGCTGAATAATTCATCCAAAATGGCATTATGTTCTCTCACCCATAAAACGTGTTGCGCACCTAAGACAGAGTTCTCGTTGGCTCGGGTATCGCCTAGTTTTAAGGGGAACGGGGAAATAGATGTGTGTCATACGGGATAAACATGTTAATAATACTAGTGGTACTACTGCTACGACTAATATTAAAACCAATGAACACTTATGATCTCCAAAACTATTGAACATAATTGTATCAAATTTGGTGTGAAGCAACCTTGGATGAATAAAATTATACTACTATTACTAATAATAATAATAATAATAATAATAATAATAATAGTAATAATAGTAATAATAATAATAATAATAATAATAATAATAATAATAATAATAAGAGAAGCAAATATACTGAACTTGCCAGAGAATTGAAAGGAATATGGAACATGAAGAAAGTCAGTATAACACCAATAATCATAGGAGCACTAGGAACAGTCCCCAAAAACATGGAGAAAAGACTAGGAGAAATAGGAATCAAAGGGATAACTGAGACCATACAAAGGACAGTAATGATCAAAACAGCTACAATCCTGAGAAATGTCCTCGAATGCGGAAACCAACCCACATAAGCAACGAATGGAGAACAAACACATGGAAGCACAAAACAACAGAACTGGGGAAAATACAACTGCACGAGAGAGGCGCAAGCATAGGCTGACGCCACGAAAATTATGGACAGAGGGTCGAGGAGGGAAAGCGCAAAACCAGACCTCCACTGGAAGAGCGCGGACAGCTCTGGGACCTTGGGAAGGCTTGTTGCCACTCGGGCCCCAGAGGGGACCAATGGCCCTTATCAGCGGGAAATCGTTGGTAGGTGGCTGTTGCGATTACCGCAAGGTCATCAGCGGTGATGAACGAAAAGAGGTGGAGCATACTGGAGGCCTGAGGAGACTTGTTGTCACTCAGACTCCAGGGAATACCACAGGTTGTCGGCAGTGGGTGACCACTGACGATGACCAGTGTGATAACTCCTAGTGAGTAAATAATAATAATAAGCGTATGACCACTTGTTTATGACTGATGAAGTGAGCCTTCAGTCAACGAACATGGACAATTACTCCTCTTAGATCTAAAAATAGCACCAAGCTCATTACTAACACAGGATGAACATGTTTATGATACTACTACTATTATTGCTATTACTGCTGCTACTAATACTAAAACCAATGAACAATTTTTCAGCTGCACAACTATTGAACATAATTGTACTAAATTTGGCATGGAACAAACTT
This sequence comes from Sepiola atlantica, assembly GCA_963556195.1. Classification (NCBI taxonomy): domain Eukaryota; kingdom Metazoa; phylum Mollusca; class Cephalopoda; order Sepiida; family Sepiolidae; genus Sepiola; species Sepiola atlantica. The sequence continues at coordinate 245,175,368 of OY744515.1, read as the reverse complement.
TGGCATGAAATGAGAAGTTATACATGAAAAGTTATGCATGAAAAGTTATGCATGAAACACTTAAGATAATATGTGTAATAGGAGGTTCGAAATACTACTGTTGCTGCTACAACTATTATTATTTTTACTACTACTACTAACACCACTACTCATAGTAATATCAATGGGTTAAAAACCATTGGTTAGAATTTCACCAATATAACGCCAAAAATAGTAGAATTTCTAGGAACTAATTAAAATGGCTGACTTGTTTTCTAAGAAATAGAAAAACATCTAGTAGATATAATTAAATCAGCAAATTATGTTTTATAAATAAATAATTTGTTGTGAGTAGGTTTTTAATTTCACGAAGTTAATCTGTAAATGCTTGATTTGTTTTATAAAAAACTAAAATGCATTCTAGTGGAATTAATGTTATTCATAAATATTTTTTGTAAATAAGTTATTGTTTCTAAATTGTAGTTTTATGTCACAAATTAATTCAGTAATAGTTCAATTGTATCATAATAAACTGTAACACATTATAAAATAAAGAAATTACCTCCCTTTCCTCCTCCTCCTCCTCGTTTCGTCGAGGACGGAAAAGATACTGAACATTTGATCGTAGCTCAAAAGTGTTGTAAGCAACAGGAGAAAAACAGTTTCGTGAAAAATATGCATTTTCTAAGCTCTAAGAAATAAATTAGAAGTTTAAACGTATGTACCTAATGAAAAAAAATTGGGACCCTATTCTTGACAAATGTACTTGTGATTTGTTGTTGCTTATAGCAGGGGTGGGCAACCTCCGGCCCGCGGGCCACATCCGGCCCGCGAAGGCTTAGCGTCCAGCCCACCATCCTGTTATGCTTTATTATTGCAATCCGGCCCGCGGACCTCCTAGTAAAACTCATATCATTTTGTGACATAGACGTAAAAGTAAGTTTCAATTAAGATTTACAGTGCGATAAAAATGTATAAATATCAGCGAGCGATGATGCATGTATATTTCATTTTTCTTTAACTATTAATTTCAAATCCTTGGCCTAAGAGAAAAAGAGAAAGAGAGAAGCAAAGAGGAAACGAGAGACGAGGAAAGGGCATGAAACATAGAACTTATGTGAGGTGTGTCAAAACGAATGCTGGATCAACTTGCTACTTCCCCATTATTATTTTTTATGATTCCAAAATGATTCTTCGTCGGCGCCTTTTATAACATTACATACAGAAGTTTCTTGAGAAAAAATATCAGATTTGTAGAGTGTTCAATGCCATTTTTGTACATTTTATTCATGTAAACAAAATATAGTAATTCTGAGATTTCGTTTTTCACTCCGGCCCGCGATCTCCTTCCAAAAGTCTCATCTGGCCCTCACTCTGCAAAAGGTTGCCCACCCCTAGCTTATAGTCATCTTGTAGTATTTTTTTAAGTTGTACTTGTTTATAAATACATGTAAAGGGGAATTAAAGTTAAAAGTTTAAAGATTTAAACGTTTTAAAATTTAAACATTTTATCAAAACATTTTTTTTAATTCAAAAAGTTTCAAACAAGCTAAGAGGAAAAACTATAATTTTTTTAGTTAGAGTTATCGTTCCTTGTTTGATATATCACCAGCTTCTACGAAAAGCTTTCGGAATAAAATTATAAACGATAGAAAAGATATTTCACTTTCATCTCAGCTCGAAATGCATGGAATCGATACGGGAAACAAAACTGTAGTGAACACTATTCATTTCGTACTTGTTAAGAAATACATCGATAGTGCAAATGAATCTCTCTGTCCCATCGTCACAATGTTGTATCCCTGTGCTTGTTTTACAAGTGCTTCCATGGAATATGCTTCAAGGAACACTACACTTGTGCTCACCCCCAACGTAAATACCCAACTAGCAGCAAAATCCCACCTCTTTACTATAGAGGTCCCAAGATGCCTAAAAACCTTCTATTCAAATAGCTCTTTTCCTCGCACTGCTTGTCTTTGGAATTCTCTCCCTGCTCCCTGTTTTACTGACTGTACCAACATGCAGAAATTTAAATGTAAACAAATATTTTGCTGCACAACTCCCCACTTAGGATGCAAACTATACATCTGTCCTCTAATCACAGTAACCGCTTACGTCTCAGTTGCAATATGCCTTGTTTGGGGTGAAATAAAGTGTTTTTTAAATATATATATATATATATATATATATATATATATATAATGTATTTTTATGTAATTATTTTTATTGGTGATTATAGCGTTCGTTGTTATTTTGCTTACTATTATTTCGATTGTCTCACTTCCTAAGTGATTAAAATGCAGAAAATTGCATTATTAGTCGCCCTTAACTTCATAGGATGTATTTTTCGTTAATATATATATTTATTTATTTTATTTTATTTTATAGGTATAAAATATATATATATATATATATATATATATATATATATATATATATATATATATATATATATATATTATTATTATTATTATTATTATGGACAATTGTATTAAAAAAAATTAATTTCCATTTAATATTTTTTATTTATTTGTATTTTGTTTGCTTGTTTCTAAGCAAAGTGACACACAAAATGCACCCGTATCACACTAACAAATCATCGCAGAAAACTGGTAAGTATGGCAACCGTCCTTAACTGCTATGTTGCTATAAGCTTGCATCGAATGCTTACAAACAATAAAAAATCTACACACACAACGCAACTGCTACTACTAAAAATGTTTTCAAGCATACTGGACTTTGTCTCACCGGCCTTGAACATTCGAAAATCATGTAAAAAAAATTCTGACGAATGTAAATTAAAAATGTATAAATGTTGTACGGTTGACTGTATATACAATAGGTAGCGAATCAGACGTACAATAAGAATAAGGGAATAATAGAAAATTCCGAAGGTTGCTTGCACCATTTAACTAAGACAACAGTGTAGATTAAAAAATTTACAAATTTTGTTATTGTTTATTAAATGCTGTGAAGGTGATGAATGGAAAAAGGTTCACTGTTAAAAAAAAGTTCTCAATCGGAATAAGTGTTATTCAAATCAAACTCAAGAGAAATACAATTTTGTATAAAATAAACAAGCTCCAAGGATAAAAAAGTAAAATAGGGTAGCCAGAATCGAATATAGATTTATCAGATTAATTGCTATCGATGATTAATTCCGATAATCTGACAAGATAACTTTATATATTATATTAATTCATATGAAATGTTGTCCTTTACTTACCGGCGTCAAAAAAGGGGCAACTGTTTGAACCTATGATGTGCTTTCTTGTCGGCAGTAGAGGATTATTTCCAACATCCGTTACTTTCAGTTTTCCTGAAATAGTAAAATTGTTTGTTTTTATTAATGACAGAGTGACTAAAATGTTATTTTTAAACAAACGTGTTCTTACATCTAATATTAATTGAGACATGCAGTATTGGACACAGATCCCGCCCCACCCCACAAAAAAAAGACAGTGGAAAAACAAAACGGAAATATCCTTATTTCCTTATTATTGCCACACGTGTGAATAAAAAAATTAATAATTTAAACCCGAATAGAAAGTGATTATTTTCATAGATTATTGCTGTCAAAGTTCTAGCAAAAAGTCATGATTTTCTCAAAAAGATAATTTTCATGAACACAAAAAATAGGACAATTTTTAGAATTTTATTTTCCTTGATTCGATATCCAAATTTGTGATTAGTCATTTGTTAATTATTCTAGGCTTTTCTGTTCTCCGATCCCCAATTTGCAATAGGCTCAATCACACATGATATGATAGCGGAACACCGATTGCAAAGTCACTATTTACATTTTAACGGAAACAAAAGCGTCAAGTATGGAATAGGGGCGATAAATCACCAACCAATACCCGTTGATTAAATTGGAGCCGGTCATATTTAGTTATGAATTAGGATTCTGTATCCCTCTCGGTAATAGTGGACAACGCGTATAGTGATACAAATACGAGAAATATGATGCTGAATGCGTAAAAAGCGAAAAATCTCACCTAACTTAAATGGTGTGGCTCAACATTCTACCACGTGTATCAAGATTGTCTGCATCTTGAAAATAGTAATTAATGTTTTACTCTAGACAATTTCCTTATCCCATACACAGATTAGAGTTGAAAACGATGGATTTTTCTCGAAAAACAATCTGTTTCTACCCAACACAAATAAATCTACGAAAGAATTATCAATGAGTCATGTTCTTGATTCGCCTGGAAGAAATTCGATGCAAATCCGATCGGAAATCAATGAGTGATCCGCTACCGAGAATTAGGAAATAATATCCTTTCAAATCTTGAATAATCTAAGGGAAGTGTAACTGAAATAAATCATCTGTAAACCGAGCGAAATAGTAAATATAACAATTATAGAAGTGTTCACCTGAGTTTGAAAAAGGTAAAATTATAAAATACAATAATTGTGGTTTTTCACTTTGTGAATTTTCAAGCCAAATGATATAGTAGAAACATAATAAAATAAATGAATACCTGGGCAGCATCCTTAGTAAGATATTCTGAGCCCTTCATAAGAAGAATTTAGGCAAAAAAAACTATGAAACTAATAACTATAGACAATGCAGTGTACCCAAAAGATGATACTGATCGACTCTGTGTAAAAATAAGAGGGGAGAAGAGGACTGATATTTTTTCATCCATGCAGTCTTCTATACAGAAGACTACATGGATGAAAAAATAAATGGAAACATACATAACTCACAATAGAGAAAAGCTTATTATCACTGCAAAAAGCACTGCCAAAATGAACAGTATAAAAATATGGCTACTAAAATGACAGAGTAACAGAATCGCTATTGACAGCTGCATGAAACAACACGATCCAAACAAACTATATATAAGCCAGGAGAGACACGCCTCAAGAAAATAGTAAATGTAGACTATGTGCACGAAGAGTGCAGCAAACTAGCACAAAAATAATACAAAAAACAGCGCATTGGTAGGTTTGGTTTGGTAGTTTTGTTTTACGGCATATCAACCCTTTTTGGGTTATTTAATGCCGAATCTGGTCTTGTTTTCTTCTCTTTTTTGTTTCTTTCCCCTTTTAATATCTGTTTCTATTTAACCCATAGTTGGGACCCTAACAGGTACTACCACTCCGGGTCAGGGTGGACCTGGGAGCAATGGTAATTAAGAGGAGGCTCCACATTCCCCAAAGTCCGTAAGCCGGATCTCACCATCGGATGTAGTTTAAGGTCATATCCAGGACCGGGAGTAGGGTAAGAAAAATAAAAATAAAAAAGAGGAGGGAGAAAGGCTGTTGTTTCTTTTTTTGGTTTTGTAGAACATAATTAAGTTTTACAAACAAAAAAAAACAAAAAAAAAAACGTCAATGTAGGTGAATTTCGTCTCAGGGAGCCACAGGGCAGCCTGATCTGGTATCACCAGACAGCGCATTGGGAACTATGCCAACGTCTGCATTTCGAACATGCGGACGAATGGTATAAACACAAAGATTTTCTCAAAGAGAACATTCTTAGAAACACGGAAAATAGGACATTATTTTAGAATTTCTATTTTTTTAATTTGATATCGAAATTTGTGAACGGCGAGTAAACTTAGTTATCTGAGTTTTAAAAAGGTCAAATAATAATATATAACGATTGTAGTCTATCACTTTGCAATTTTGAAAAGAAATTCAATTGCTATCATTCGTAAATTGATGTTTTCCTCAGCAATTATAAGAAACCTGGATGTTATCAACAAATAAACAGTCGTGACTGTAAGAGAAAAACGCATCAGTTGTCCGTTGTAGTTAGTAGTAATATATACTAGTCAAAGTACTCGATAACATACGCACATCTTTTATTGATATTCAGAAATCTATTTCTTCGTTGATTGAGTCCTGCTATTTTTTTTCTTTTATGGAAATCGCTCCAGACAAGGCATGAAGCCACTTGATGTAAGGAGCTAGAAAAATACTGCTTCCAGGTCAAAAACTAGCCAACGATAAGTGTTAGATGGATAGATTCCGACCCCAAAAACAGCAATTCGTCCCCCTTTTTCAGAAACATCGCTCATGGAATGTGAGGACTAAAGGACAAAAAAAGGGAAGCAGGAGTTACGAGGCTGCCGAAAGTAAACGTAAGGTCCACTTTCTACTCTCTTTTGACACTCTCTCACGATAGACTGGTGTACCTTTGAAATTATATCCCAATAACAAGGCGCCTAAACCGGATTGCTCACCGAACCTTTAAGCTACACAGTACAACAGTTTGTCAGGAGTTTAAATACTGTTTATAATCTTAACATATATAAAGGAGAAAGTTCTTTTTCTTTTTAGATTCTAATTTCACCATAAAACTACAAAAAGTATTAGTATGCTTTTAGATAAAGAACATCTATACATCTATATACCACACACACACACACACACACACACACACACACATATATATATATAGAGAGTTTTCTTCACATTCTACAATTCATCGGACTTCTTTTCAACGGAAATTTACCACCCGGACAATCTGCATATCTTTTTCACGGAACTTTTCTTTTCATTCACTGCGTTTTTTTAACAAAAATTCTTTTTTAAAAATAATTTTCATATTTTTCAAATATTTGAACTTTGGTTTTATCGAAAGCCAACTTATCCATCTGTATTTCTCCTCTGATGATAAGATCTCGATCTTTGAAAAGCCTTGGCTTAAGGAAAGAATAATAAACACTAGTTTATTACTGAATACACCTTGCATTGAACAATTGAAATTTGAAATAAATTTGGACAATCGTCGCATATTTATCACTCTTTTTTCTTCTATCTCTCTCTCTCTCTCTCTCTCTCTCTCTATATATATATATATATATATATATATATATATATATATATATATATATATATATATATATAATTATCACTTCCGTTAATCTTACAGACGATCAGAAAGTTCCTACCCAAATTTAATATAGCAATAAATATAGCATTAATTTTAAATTTAAATGTTTTTTTTCCTATCTTTTGGGGGGTATAGTCACAACCATCGTAATAACACAGGTCAGTTAACTGAGTCGAGTTTTTCTGGTGACGTCATTGATAGTGGTTAGTAAGAACCACTATCAATGAGGACCGGAAGTGCTGAAGGCGTCCATCTGTTTTCAGCAAGTAATCAAAACGAGTAGACTCACGACCATAGGATTATTCATTCACTTGGAAATCATGAACTTGTTCCTGCTATTGTGATTTTATTCCCCCTGTGAAGAACACGGCTACCCTCTTAAGGATTATTTATTCACTTGGAAATCATTGTTAACTTGTTCCTTTTTTTAACATATTTCCTTTTTTATAGATGTCAAGCGTGAAAGAAAATAATGGCGCATTAAATTAAAGTTCGATTTTCAAGTTTTTAAAAAATAAATTGAATTTTATTTTGGAATAAAAAATACACTTTAAGACTAATTAATAAATTTCTTGCAAGATGTGTGTGAAAATCCAACGAAATAAGCGAGATATTAAAATAATAATATATTGTAAATAAACTGTTCGTTTTGAAAAAAAATCACATATTCAAAGAAACTGTTCGTTTTCACCAATTTTAAGTAGGTGAACAGTAAAAAACATTTGTCGAAGCGTAAGAGGCAGACTTGAAAGCTGTGTAAATCAAGAAGGAAAACAGTTTGAACACTTGCGTTGATAAATAACATTTAATTTTCATTAATATAATTGTTTTATTACATGTAATTGTACGTATAAGTGATCTCTAAATAAATGTTTTTTACTCTCCACCTACTTTTGGCTCACCCTGTATATATATATATATATATATATATATATATATATATATATATATATATATAAACATGACTGTTTTAATTTATTACAAATTTTTTATTATATTGTAAATAAACTTCGTTTTGCAAAAAAAAACACACACATTTTAATTTAGTTTTTTCGGTATAGGGAGCAATTCTTATAAAATTATTCAGCTAAAACTAATGATAATGAAATGTTCATATATACAATAAAACTGACTAAGAATAAGGATTTTTCTTCTTTTTCTTGTGTTTATAAACCAAGAGATATTTCCATGCAGCATAACTAATTGTAATAATTAACTCAAACATTAAATATAATTAAAAATTTTAAAAATTATGACAACACCATTTTATTATTAAGTATTAATTTAATGTTTGCTGTCTAGCCTATGCAAATTACACGAAATTATACATTTGTACTAAGATTTCTAATGAAGTAATGGATTAATTATATTCCGTGATCGTTAACTAATCAATACGGAAGATTTGATTAAAATGGGTTGATGTCCTGAATTTTGGTGAATTTTTAAGTGAAGGAAGGGGTCAAAATGCCCATAGTTTGACTCTTCAACAGATCTCATTTGTTACTTTAGAGCATGACGTCATTTTCCAATGCACTGGCCTGATTTACAATGGTCGTGGTATGGTACGGTTTCGGTGGCATCCATCTAAATGGTAACGCTTACAAAAAACACGTTACTCACCCTGTTGCCGAGAATACATACCAAGAACATACATATTGTACATCCTTTTTGCCCCGCTTTGTACAAAACTAAATGAAACTAAATATAGCCCATATTAACCACTTTACACCTATCAGCTGTGTTCCAAAATCCATAGTTTAGGAGTTAATCCTGTACAGCAAAATATATATATAATGGGAAATGAAAAAGGAAAAACCAAGAGATATTTTTTTATATATTCATCAACGTTTCGTCTTTATTTGTAAGACTTCCTCAGGATGATAATTTTAAGAAAAATGTCATGCAAGTACATCGAAATATTGGGTTGATATGATGGGTTGATGAGAAAAAGAAGTAGCCAATATTTCGATGTACTTGCAAATAAAGACGAAACGTTGATGAATATATAAAAAATATCTCTTGGTTTTTCCTTTTTCTTATAATATATATATATATATATATATATATATATATATATATATATATATATATATATATATATATATCACTCACTCACTCACTATCCATGTTTTTTACGTCTATGTTCCCTTTGACAAGAGGTTCGACGTTGTCTGGCTGTCCTTATGCTAAGTCTCCAGTGATCACGATTGTGGGGATTGACTGTGTCCATTTGCCACTGTTTACGGTCTTGCCTGATGGTTTCTTTCCATGTCTTCCTAGGGTGCCCAGCTTTCTTTTTGCTGTCCAGCCTTAGGTCTCTGCGTGTGCTGATACACTCCTTGCTTCTTTCAACATACCTGAACCAGCAAAGACGGTTTGTCCTTATTAGGAAATCAAGTTTTGGAATGATCAATTTCTCAAGTAGAGCGTCTGACCTAATGTTTTGGATCTGGTTCGGCTGGAGTCGAGCAAGTGAGGCCTGGGTGAGGGCTAAACATTCACTTCCATACAACATCACGCTTCTTATGCAGATATCATAAAAATTACCCCTGATAATAATTGGGATGGCTCGGGATGTTAGGATTCGGAGAAGTTCTCTAAACTTTCCCCAAGCTGTATTGACTCTGATTGTTCAACTTAGTTCACATCCACCTCCAGCACTCAGCATATCTTCTAGGTAGCAAAAGGAGTCTACCAGCTCTAGGGTGTCCTCGTCTATTTCAACTTCTGTGTAAGGGCGGCCTTTAATTGGGGGTAGAAGTCCTAGACATCTCTTACATCTGGATCTGGTGTGAGCCTACCATGCACTCTGCTGCACTTTTTGTGCACCTATATAGTGTAGTGGTTGCACTGCATCGGATTGCTCCGAATCCCCCTTCTACATACCGTGCATGGGTATTGACCAGAGTCCTTCAAGACTGGAGTTCTGGGCCACTAGCCGTCACCTTTGTCTTTCCAGTGTTGACCTTCAGACGTTTTGCTTCCATGTCCTTCTTCCATACTTTCTTTCTTTTTTCCAGCTCATTCATTGTATCTGCTATTATGACCAAGTCATCGCCATTCAGTAGTTCCCATGGGCACCCTGTTTGGAACTCATTAGAGAGAGCCTCAAGGACAACAATGAACAACAAGGCACTGAGGACTGATCCATGATGTACTCCAACATTTACACTGAACTCATCGCTGTAAATGTCATCTACCCGTACCTTGCTTCTGGCGTTTCTGTACATGCATTTTACTCGTCCTATAAGCCACTATCCTACTTTAAGCTCGCGCATTACCCACAGAGCACTTCTTGAGGAACCCTGTCAAAAGTCTTTTCTAGGTCAACAAATGCCATGTATAGTCCACTGTCTGCCCCAATGTATTTCTCCTGCATTTGATGCAGAATGAAAATTCTATCTATTGTGTCTAGACCTGGTGCAAATCCGAACTGCATAGCATCGATATCAACTCGCTGTCTAATGATGTTGTCTGTCACTTTCTCTATCACTTTCATCGCTTGCTCCAAGCTTCAGGCCTCTATAGTTTCCTCTTGCCAGCGAATCACACCTGCCCTTGTAGCAGTTGATGATGTAGCTCTCTTCCCAGCTCTCTGAGACACACTCTTCCCCTATGATGGAGTTCACTAAGTCCGACATGATCTGGATGCCTATCTTTCCGGATGCTTTCAACATTTCAGCTACGATACCAGGCGGTCTAACCGCTTTTCTATTTTTCATCTTTCTTAGAGCCTTTTCAATAATATCAGGACTTATCTCAATCGGTGGGCCTTGAAGTGGTGTTTCCTTTGATAACTCTTTTGGATTCCATTCAAATTCAATATTGAGTAGCCTTTCATAGTGTTGTTTCCAGGCATTTTTTTTGGTCTTGTTATCCAGGGAGAGTTTCCTATTATCATCTTTTATGCATTTTTCTCACACAATATCGGGGCTCTCCCTTCTCATTTGTTTAGCAACCTGGAATATATCATTGTTCTTGTGACCCAACTGTCCAAATTTGGCTGTAGCAGCAGTCTGCTTAGCTGAGTACACAACCTTTTTTTCAGATCTCTTAGCTTGTATGTATTCATCTCGACTTCCCCCTTTCTTCCATGCTTTGTAGCATCTTCTCTTTTCTTGTATCGCACTGTTTACTTCTCCATCCCACCAAGTCTCATTCCTCCAATGGTACTTCTTCATCAGGCCACATACAGTATTGGCACTGTTCAGGAGCCCATCCTTCAGCTGCTGCCAGCAACCCTCCACACCATCTGCTTGGTAGTTCTCTGTACTTGCAGCAAAGACTTCTTGATATTTCCTTTGTACTTCAACTTTCAAGTCCTCACTCTAGGCTTGAATTTATGGCGCTCTTGTGGGCGTGTTGTGACCATGACGTCACATACCAATAGTCTATGCTGGGTTGCACACTCCTCTACTGCAATGACCTTGATGTCCTTGACCTGTCTGAGATCCCTTCGCCTCAGTAGTATATAATCAACTTGGGTTTTCACTCCGACAGATTTGTAAGTAATGAAATGGTTGTCTTTCTTCTTGAACCAGGAATTTCTTACTACCAGGTTGTTGGCCATCGCAAACTCCAAAATCCTATCGCCTTCGGGGGTTTGTTCACTAATGCTGTATCCACCATGCACCTCCTTGAAACCTGCTGCTGCTTTACCAATGTGTCCATTCCAGTCACCACAGAGGATGAGAGGCTCTTTTCCAGGTATCTTACAGATAATCTCTCTCAAACGCTCATAGAAGGCGTCTTTTTCATCATCACTGCATCCTACCTGCAGGACATAGATACTTAAGAAGGTCAGAACAGTACTTCCTACTATCAGTTTGGCAATGATGATCCTGTCAGACAGACGTTGAACATCAAGCACCTTGTCAATCCATTTCTCAGCTAGAAGAATTCCCATACCTGCCGTGCCCTGTCTATTACCAGTTCAAAAGAGCTTGTACTGTGTCTTTGCCTTGAATCGTGCGAGATGATCCTCCTCTCAACCTAGTCTCCTGTAAGCAACACAGATCGACTTTCCTGCGTGTTAGTGTTTCCACCACCTCTTCCACTCTTTCCCCTCATTGTGCGAACATTAAGAATGGCAAATCTGAATCTCTGTTGTGAGATTTCGCTTGATACTGATCTGGCCTGCCACGTCTGGCCCTACAGCTCATGATACCTTTGACTCCATGTGATTCTGGAGCAGGGTATTTTACGGCTGGATGCCCTTCCTATCACCAACTCTGACACTTCCAGCAGTCCGAGATCTTTGTGTTTGTTGATGTGGTCGGTGGGTAGCTATCTTCAACCTCATACGCCCTTTGCTACACGATAAAGTGCCATGCCTAATATCTAGCATCCCATGAAACCCATGAGAGGTACTATATATATACAAATATATACACATACCTAACTTGATATACACGCACATACATCAAATTTTGAGCCATATTAAGTAATACACTTTTAAAAAATCGGTGCGCACACATGAGCGTCAATAATATGTATGTGTAGAAAAATATAACGAAATATTTAAGCAGAGATGTCGCTAAAATCAAGTCCAAATGGGAAAAAAACCGTCAGAAAGTCAAATAAAAACCTTATTTGACTTTCTGACGCCTTTCTCCTCCCACTCCTCTTTCTTTTTTGTCGTCAGTGAGCGTTTTCAGGTTCGTCCCACACACACAGCATACCAGACGCTGTCTCTTTGAATGGCGCCAACAAATGTCTGCATCTACGTCAATCGGCCGCTCTCCGTTACAGTATGTGCTTGGTACAATCCTAAACTATTGAACTTATCATTATGCATTCTAGGCAATAGGGTGAACATATTATTTATATTCTTTGTAAACTTTACCATTTAGGTAGTGCCACCGAAATCGTACCATACCCCAAAGAAAGAAATACCATTAACATTTAAAACTAATGCTATATTTATTTCTTATATATGTCCCGATCGGGTATTTTACTAGTATATATATAAAGTTAGGTATGTGTATATGCTTATATATTTCTATGTACAGGATAATTTTCTAAACTAATGAAGGGATTGTAGGCAAGTATAGGTAAGTAACATAGACACATTTTTTGTTGTAAAGTTTAACATTTAAGGGGGTGCATGTATATAAAGTTAGGTTTGTGTATATGTTGATATATTTCTATTTATAGGATACACTCCTAAAATAATTAACTGATCATTATGAATTAGGGAACACAGATTCTAGGCGTACAGTGGGTAACGTGGGCTATATTTAGTTACATTTAGTCTTATGCAACGGGAGTAAAGGGGGGTTGAAGCCTTTTGTGAAAATTCAGATACCTCCGATTTGTGTGAAATTTTAACAATAGGTATTAGACATCAATTAATAAATTTCAGTTTCTTTTGAGATTTTTAGAAGAGATTTTAGGGCATAATATGGACACAACCTCCCATTTCAAAATTCAAATATTTCAGATTTGCATTGAATTTGTGCATAGACATTAGACACCAATTAAGCAAGATTCTGTGGATTTCAATTTCTTCTCACTTTAAGCCTTAAATTTTATGCATTTTCTAGAATGAAAATCATGTAATGGATTTTGATCAAAATTAGAATAAGGATTCTCGGCATATTGTATGCTATTTTGATTTTAATCTTCGTAATGTGGTGCAATTCTTTCGCTTGGGGAATTAGTTTTACCAGGGACGCGTATTTTTCTAGTATATATATATATATATCTATATATATAGTCTAAAGAAGCTTTGAGTTATTTTAAACAAAAAGACAAAAAAAAAGGAAAATGCAGTTTAAATTCCCACAGAAACTAACTAAATCCAAAATAGTGCAGACTTAACATTCGTTGGAAAATTCATAAATAAATAAAATATATAATAGTAAGTAAATAAAATAAAAAGGGGGATTAAGTATCTAACAGTGAAACAAAAGCAGGAGACCTTAACGTAAGCATCTAATATTAACACGGGGATCATCAGCTGTTTACCATGTAACTGTTTCGGAGATTTAAAAACAGGACAGTTATATGCATGGCTCTCCAATGGTACAGATCAAACTACCATTTCCCCAATCTAGTGTCGAAATAATTCAGCTTAAAATGTTACTTACATATAAATAAATAATAATAATAATCAAAATAATAATAATAATATACTACCCTTAAGACTACCGTGCGATATGGTAATTTGCATATCAAATAAAATTCTTTATAACAATAGTAATAATAATAATAATAATAATAATAATAATAATAATAATAATAATAATAATAATAATAATAAAATGCTATCTAAACACTTCACGCAAGAACAATTCTGCGATATGGTAGCTAGAAATAAAATTATATAGGAATTAAAGTTGCATTAAAAAAAAAAAAAAAAAAAAGCTTTAGTACCTTAGGTACCAGAAAGGCAAATAGATAAGAGGAAGGAAACCTAGCCATACAGATCTAAATACCCAATATATAGTCTAAAGAAGCTTTGAGTTATTTTAAACAAAAAGACAAAAAAAAAAAAGGAAAATGCAGTTTAAATTCCCACAGAAACTAACTAAATCCAAAATGGTGCAGACTTAACATTCGTTGGAAAATTCATAAATAAATAAAATATATAATAGTAAGTAAATAAAATAAAAAGGGGGATTAAGTATCTAACAGTGAAACAAAAGCAGGAGACCTTAACGTAAGCATCTAATATTAACACGGGGATATATATATATATATATATATATATATATATATATATATATATATATATATATATATTAATTTTTAAATAAATATTAAATTATTTTTACCTACACACGCTAGCGTTTCGAGCTTTAACTCTCATCTGTGCAGGGATGATAATCTCGGACGGTCGCACAGTTCAAACCACAGAGTCAACCTAGACTCCGTAAGCAAGCACTGTAACCATTAGGCCACATGACATTACCACATTCAAGAAGAGAATTTAAGTTCTATTTATGCGAAGGGCGGCATATCAAGAAAGACTGACTTAGAGATTCTACGAACGTTGTCGGAATATGCCTTGTAGCTACGTGTCAGTCTATTTGTAATTTCCCCGAACAGGGCTCAACTTGAATCTTATTAAAGGGGCTTATAATATTAAATTATTTTTACCTAAATACGTTTCGAGGTTTCGCTCTCATTAGTGCAGGGATGATAATCTTGGAGTCACAGAGTCAACCTAGGCTCCGTAAGGACATTACCACATTCAAGAAGGGAATTTAAGTTCTATTTATGCGAAGGGTGGCATATCATATATATATATATATATATATATATATATATATATATATATATATATATAATATGTTTAAGAAGCCTGAGGGCAATGCAGAGTGCCGGGTAGGTTGTAAGCTGGAAGGAACAAAAATAATAAATCGGACTTACTATTTATTTTTTCTTAAAATCTTACATAACAGCAAGTGTGGTGTTGACTGTTAAAAATCATTTATTTAATATTTCAGGAAAATCTTCCCTTTGTTAAAAATAATAAACACTAAATGAAAAATCCGTCTGTGTAGAGAATTCACCAAAATGGATGCCAGAGAGTAGGGCTGGGGCAAACCAGTCCCGCAGAGAATAGAAATTAATAAATTTTAAAATATGTTTTGTATATAAATGTAGTGTTCAAAAACATGTGTGATATTAGATTAATGATAGGTATTGTATGGTGATTAATTAACTGTTAGTTTTGATAATATAAAGTTAGGTACATGTAACTTTTTTAAATAAATAATTTTAAATTGTTATCTCCTAAGAATCGTTTGTATTTGTTTTTTTTCTACATTTGTACATTGTTTTGGCTCAGAAACTCAAGTAATAAAATATTTAAAAATTAGAATTTTTTTTTTTGCAAGGTAATAATTTATAATAATAACGAATTTATTAAACTTAAACGTTTAGAGTTAATGAAAACGTGTGAGTTGATGCAAGTGATGGAATGCATTCATAATAGGTATGAGAGAAAGACATTTTTACACCAGTTACGAACGACGCATGATGTCGTTTGATGTGGAAGTGAATTCTAGAAGGTTCCAGAGATTTTCTATTTTTGCCACCTCTGTTTCTTTATTAAAAGTAATATATTATTTAAATATTATTTATTAATAATAAATGCAATAATGTATTATTATTATTAATATTATTTATTATCAGTAGTTACATTGGTTGCTGAGAACAAAAATAGCGTCAATTTTAATTTTAATTGGCTGCTGAGGACAAAGATGGCATTTATCTGAACAATGTTCCTTAAGATAAAGTATTTTCTAAAAGAAATTAAGTCGAATTACATGTTATTGTTCTTAAGAACATGGTGCCACGATCCACAAAATGAACTGGCTTTTCAGAATGAAATATTGATTTTGAAGGAAGAAATCGACAAACAGACGGGCATATATATAGATAGAATAGATACTTATAATATAAAATATAAAACAGACATATTTCGATGAAAATAAAATAAATACAATCTTACCAGTTTCAGCATCACGTAGGGAATCCAATTCTTCTTGAGAGGATCCATAAATTAGGGAGCCATCCATGAAATGGGTAATACGGTTTAACTGTTCTCTTGGATCTGTCAACATGTAAAGAAAAACAAGAATGTTTCAGTTGTCGATTTTTATCAATACAACTTACTATGTTAAAGCACTCTGCCTATACCGACGACTCAACTGTGCTTGTTACAAGTAGTGACAAGATTAAAGTCGAAATCAGAATGTATGAAACGGTAACAGGGGCCAAGATTAAAGTCGAAATCAGAATGTATGAAACGGTAACAGGGGCCAAGATTAACTGTCACTGCGCATTGGTCCCTGGAAAGGTAAATATCTACAGGAGTCCTTCAGCTGGACTGACCGACCTTACAAGATACTCAGTGATCTTTAGCTGGAGAAAATTAGTCAGAAGTATTGAAAGTGGTTACAGCTGCAGCATGGTTGTGGACCCATACAATCTTTCATTAAAGGGGACGATGAAAGTCTGTGGTTTACACATCTATCCGCTTATCCTATATTGCCTTGTAGTGCTTTCACTCCCGTTGGATATACTACTAAATTTTCAGTGGGCATTATTCAAGTTATTGCTGCTTAATAAGGTCCCTATGGTTTGTTGCGAGATTTGCTACCTGCATCCGTCTGAAGGCAGTCTAGATATGCCATATGTAAAGATTTGTCAACACACGTTACGGCTATTTTACCTGGATCAAATGTGTACACCTGCTGAGAGATATGGTGGCTTCTGGAAGAAAAACACTGCAAAAGCTTTTTGGATTTAAAGAGTGTGCACTTGGATGAGAGAGAGGCATGCCGGTTTTCCTGAGGCGAGTGCTCTCTTTACTGCAATTAGTGTCGGGTCCTGAAGTTCCTCTTATGGGTAAAAAAAGGTGTATTTAACACTCGGTATATCAGGTTATAATGAGGTGATTCTCCCTGAATTATAGAATTTAGATATTTAGAAATCAAGGTTAATCCGTTAATCTCCCTACAATTAAAATCTAAAAGTCTTGTCATGCGCGATATTTGGAATAAATTTAACTATATTACCTATCTAGTCAAAATAGTTATTATGATAATTGTTATGATAATTGTTTATGAACAATTTATAGACAGGACTGGTTGATATAATGTAATTCTGCATTGGATATATATTTATTTTATTATTTCTGGCAATAATTATTTTTATTGAATCCAGACGTGAATCCAATAGATTTCCACTATTTTTTTTAGTAACTTTTAGTCTGGCTTAAAATTGGAGAGTATATACCTATTTCGATGCAAACAATTGTGTAGAATCTCCTGCTTTTTAATAATTAGGTTATCTCTAGACGTTACTATGTGATACGATTCAAGAGAACATAAGTTGCATTTGTTTTCGTTTATTGGGAGTGTATTTATTAGCTCTACCTAATATGGACCATCTCAATTTGAAATGAGTATCTGATCTAACCAGTTCTCTAACATACGTGGCTAGAGAAGTTGGGGTATTTTTTGTTTCGGAATTAGGCCTAGCCTTGAATGAGCACATATGATTCCTATATCTGTCCTTAAAGCTGCAATCAGTGGACTTGATGTAAGATCGAGAGTTATTTCCTATTACTATGTTACATTTATATACGAGTGGGGTAAGTGAGAAAGGTAGAGAATGCACAGAAATTGACGGGGTGGTTTTTCAAACTCGATCACCAGTCGACTGTCAATCTCCATTTCGGGCTAATTTATATGATAATTTTGGACACCCACGCATCCACTTGTAAGCGATTATTCTGGGAGTTTGCCTTAACTGTCAATGTAGCCATGCCCTCGGGCGTCTATTTAGCAACATGTTATTCCCATATGCAGGTAACCTTTTGCAGATAAGGATAACATTTGCAGGTAGTTTTGAATCAATCAACAGGTATTTTATTTCCGAAGAGTTGTGTTTCCGTGACAATCAACTAAATGTAAATGTGGATTTTGTCATTTCTTTCTTCTTTT
The DNA here is from genome assembly GCA_963556195.1 of Sepiola atlantica. NCBI lineage: Eukaryota > Metazoa > Mollusca > Cephalopoda > Sepiida > Sepiolidae > Sepiola > Sepiola atlantica. The sequence goes on along the minus strand of OY744515.1, from coordinate 245,157,074 downwards.
GATATTGACTTCAAAATAAAGATTGCAATCGACAACTCTGTAGACTGGTCATGTGGTTGATTTTTTTAAATTAGTAATTCGCACTTCCATTGTGCATGAGATTATTTTAAAACATACTCTTAAATCGTGTTAAACTTTGGGATCGCTTCTCTTATTTTGTCCTTTAGTCCTCACATTCAATGAGCAGTGTTTTTAACAAAGGAGGAAGAACTACTATTTTCTGGGTCAGAATCTATCCATCTAACACTTATCGTTGGCTAGTTTTTGACAAAGTAATATTTTTTTAACTCCTTACATCAAGTGGCTTTATGCCTTGTCTGGAGCGATTTCTATTAAAAAAAAATGTTGTTTTTTTTTACATTTCGTTTAACATCAGTCTTTTCCGGATATTTTGTATAGACATTATAAAAAAAATTGAATTTTCTTGCAAATGTTAATTTATTTATTACATACCAACTTCTCCTGATATTGGTCCCACTCCTAAGGAGCGGATGAACTTGAAACAATTCGGATCATATGTATGACATTCAGCATCATCCATAAACGCATCTGGCATACATTCTGTCCTAGAAAACAAAAATAGAAGAGAATTTTAAGACATGATGCCTTTTGGCTAGGAGAAAAGTGTAGTATCTGTTTTGATACTGTACTTCATCTTCTTTGTCTTGCTAAGTCCGGGTGGAAACACCCTCTCAAAAAAACTCCCTCGCTCTATCAATTACCTAAAGTCCAGTTAGCAACCCCTCTAAAAATTCAACCAGAACGGTTACATACTTTCTTGGCCTTTAAGCTAGGAGCAGAATGTAGTATCAATTTTGTATAATTTTGTACTTTTGGTGCAAATAAATATCGCAAAGTGTAGTATCTGTTCTCATACTACACTTCATCTTTTCTGTCCTCGGTCAATGGAGGAGAAATCTTTCTAGACTTAAGCAATTTTTATTTTTGTGCTAATCTTTGGAGTGCTAGGAATTTGCTCACATTAAAAAGCGACTATGTGTCTAACTCTGCTTTTGTGGGGAGACAAGTAAATAAGAACTTAGTCTTATAATCTTATTAGTTTAATAACACTTCTCAGCCTTTGGGTTATGCTCGAAGTGTAGTATCTGTTCTATTTTCAGTCAGTGAAGGATCTCTCCTTCTAGACTGAGGCAATTTTATTTTGTCCCAATCCAGAGAGCCCTTTTTGGGGGAGCTGGGTTTTCTTTATATTAAAAACCGACCTTGTGTCTAACTCTGCCCTCGTGGGGAGGCAAGTAAATATGGACTTATTAGTTTAATCAGTATTTATTTATTTATTTGTTATACTATTCTATAATCTTATAATATGTTAAAATGAATGAAGTTGAAGTGGTTGGGTGTCCATAACGATTATAATTAAAGTTTTAGTTGAGGTCGATGGTCCTTCTGACACCATGTTCGAAACAGTTAGATAAAATGTCTCTCTGATTCACAGAAGAAAGGGTAGACAACATTGTTTCAATGTATTTGTCTCCTCACAAGAGCAGAGTTAGACACAAGATCGGTTTTTAATCTGAGGAAAATTCAACATTCCCCAAAAAGGGTACTCTGGATTGGAACAAAATTAAAAGTTGCCTCAGTCTAAAAGGACTTCTCCTTCACTGACCGAAGACTGAAAAAAAAAACAAGCACAGCATCAGATACTACACTTTGCTGTTAGCCAAAAGACCAAGTTATTTACCTCCAGAAGGTAAGACAAAGGTCAAAGTATTTTTATTTACCTCCTCTCCAGGAGGCTAGAAACAAGGCCAGGTGTGATTAGCTAGTGCACTAGGATTAGAGCGCTCTGACCTACAAAAAATGTCTGAGCAGTCCCATCGTCATTCCCGGTAGGGGCGTCTCAGGCGATTAGCAATAAACTAACCCCCTCTCAAAGGGTGACAAGGCAAAGCCTGGGATGGTGGACCTCCTAGAACTATACAGGGCATGAACTCAGACCGGTTGAATCAAAGGCCAAGATGATACCGGTTTACAGAGTGTAGCATCCATCGGAACAGATACTACACTCTGATTTTAGCCAAAAAAAACAAGGAAGACAACATTGTTGTTTAACAGATAATACCTTTTATTTTGGCAGTAATGGGTAAGAATTAAAAACATCCTATAGTAACCTTTACAAAATAGGAGCCGCTACGCATCCTGAAAGATTCCATTCTAGGCTGGTGGTTGGACAGAACCAGCTTTAACACATCCGGTTTGAAAGTGGGAAAAAGTCAGACTGCATAGGCACTAGAAGTAGTCCAACAAATTCCTCCACCAAGACATCCAATTAGACAATGAGCCAATGACTCAGCGATAAACCTTGTCTATTTACTCAAAATAAAATAGAACATCAAAACATGCAGGGCTTTACAGAGCCCTCCAAAAAGGAGCGCGCTCCAGGAGCATGCTCCTTTTTGTTGGAGCGAAGAAGAGGGCTCATTTTATATTCAGCGGGAGTGGAGCGTGAGCAACTCCAGCGTGGTTTTATCGCTCCGCGCTCAAAAATTATTTGATTTTTTTTTTAAACATTAGTTTTTTTATTCAGCAATTAAAAGGAAAATAAAAGAGTCTCAGCAAAACTTTTTGAGTTATTTTTTAAATTATATATCTGGTAAATGTATATGAGATAGGGAGGAGAGAGAGAGAGAGAGAGAGAGAGAGAGAGAGGAAGGGAGAGAGAGAAGGAGAAAGAACGAAAGAGTTAGACATGAAAAACCTGAGAAGTTCAAATGTTCTGTTGAACATTTGAACTTCTAAGGGTTTTTTATAGAAACAAGTAGATTTTTACATCTACATGTTACATTTTTGATAGGACAGTTTTCTTAAGGCAGGAGACAATTTGGCAACAAATGTCTTCAAATGCGCCAGTGAGTCTTTGAAGTTATTTTCTTAAAGATTTGAACTTTTTTTTGTATTTATGACAAGGATGTTTATTGCTGATTGAATAAATAAGCCAATTTTTCTTTTAATTTACAGAAAATGTATTTTTGTACTAAATCATACTGCTATTATTATTATTATTCGAAGAAAGGTATTAAAAATTTTTTTAAGGGTAATAATAACTAAAGAAATGCTTGTTTTCATAACAATTAATTAAATACATTTGTTTTAAAGCCATTTAACCCCTACCCATTATATATTATTCCCCACCCCAACGAATTAATACCACATATCGCTATAACTTTTGAAAATAGAACTGTTTTTGTCTGCTGTTCAAAGTGTAGTATCTTCGCAAGTCCCTCCTCTCCTGCTACATCGACAAAAATATTTTTTCGCCTCGAAACTGTAAGTTAACTAAAATTTTACAATACATCTATCCACATCTTTTAAATGTCTATCTGTATATTGGTAAAGTTTATACTTTCGACGCCGTAAAATATTTCAACTGATTTTTTTATAAATTCATTATTTTGCGATAACACTGAGACTTTCTAAAAAAATGCATTTCTTTTATTTGTTCTAAAATTGTTTTTAATAAGAAAACTTGGTATTACTGGATAATTTAGTGTAATCCATCGTATTTTAATTTTAGCGAAAAATAAAAATGAGATTCTACCTTTTTTTAGGCGATTACATGTAAACAGCCTGGGAAAATATCTGCAAAAAAAGAAATAACCCCCCCCCCAATATTTGAGACTTTAGTGTGGGGATCACTTTCCTATATGAATTTAATGTAAAATGATCAACCACTTCCGGACCAGATAGCGTAAGAAATAATGTGTAATTAATTTTTAATAATGAGAGTGCATTAAGATTAAAGTTTTATATTATAAATCTTAACTTCTTTAAATATAAACTTACCAAATAGTATTCTTCATGTAAATTTTAAAAAATAGCATTCATTTTTCTAGTTATATGAAAATAACATTCTACATTCATTACAAGATTGACTTAACATTTTTAAATATTCTTGACCCGATATTTTTCAACTCCCAAGGTCTAGGCCAGATATTTTGTATAAAATTTTAAGACATTAAATGGATCTCTGAATTGACAATTTATTGATATTTTTTGGCCAACTTATGAAAAATATTTTTTTATTCAATCTTTAAAAAATAAACTTCATCGGCTTTTTTCGTCCCAAATTGTACTATTGAAAAAAAAAATGGATAAATCGATTTGTTTGGAAGTAATTGCGCGTTTCTCTGGGGTAAATAATAATATACATTATACAATATAGTTACGTTCGTAAAACAAACAAATATTAAACAACAACACGACGATTAATGTTGACCTGGCTGTCTCTCCTCTCCCAGAGAAATGTTTTCTTTAAAAAGAAAATAATCACTAATAATGTTTAAAAGTAAAACTTTATTTACTTAAAACAAATCTAAATTCCCTTCCAAAATAAATAGAAAAAATATTGGGTCAAATTTTTCTCCCCTGAAAAAATAGATTGTTAATGTAATGAAAATTAAAATTGTTTTAAAATACTTCAGAGATTTTTCTATTTCTATTTTATACCTCAGCAAACGAAAATTTACGTATAATCCTATGCTTCGTCCAACATGTTCTCCTATAACCCTTAGCACATCTCAAAATATTAGCGAGATTTTGTCAAATATTATCTTACAGTCTTACACTTAAAGTGACATCCCCACCCATATTGACTAGATCCTTTGACGCCCACCCCTATCCTTCGACCACTCATTGGCAGAATAGAATGTTTATGAAAGAAGGTAGATTTTCATTATGGACCGATGAAAAAGCGCCGTTCCTTTTTTATAGGAGTTTGGGCTGGAGCGGCTCCTTTTTGAGAATGGGAAGCGTGAGAGGAGTCAGCTCGAATTTTAGGCGTTAGAGCAGGAGCGGGAGCAGCTCCAAAAGTAGTGGAGCGTGTAAATCCCTGAAAACATGTGACTGCTACATAATCCCCTGCTTAGGCTTATAGTCGGCAATTTAAAAGAAGAATAAGTTATAGCAAACATGTAAGTTCAAACAGGAAAAAATGAATGTTCAATTCATATAAATGTCTTTTTTGTAGATAGCTTCCAGTATTTATCTATATAAAAACACAGCAACCTACAATTAATAACATCACGTATGAAACCAGAGATTCTACTTTTTTTTATAAATGCTTAACATAATGCGATTTTATTCTGAGATGCCACTCCGGCATCGCTGAATTTAAAATGTCAACATCTTTCCTGGAACAATGCGAAAACGTTCTCTGCATGTTTCTCCGCTGTCTTTTAAGAAATTCTCTTCTTTCTCCAGCTTTTTTATTCATTTGCTTTTGACACATAAGGATGATTCGGCGAAGAATCGAAATCGTTCGTGATACCTATGGGAAATTTATTCATATTTGGTTATTTTAATACAAAAAAGACCATTAGAAAAATTTAAAAAATAAAAAAAGATATAATTAACAGACGAATTCTGTTATTTTTTACAATGCTTGCATGAATGAGAAAATGCTGCCCTAATATACACAATATATATATAACTTCTTTTGAAAAATGGTAGGAAAAATCCCAGCAGAGTGTTCGGTTAATTGAGAAATCAAAATTAAAAGCGTAATATTTATTTATTTTTTGGTACAGAAACTTGAAACCAATGATACTGCTGTTGTACTGATTTTCTGTGCAATTATATATATATATATATATATATATATATATATATATATATATATATATATATATATATATATATATATATATATATATATACTGGTTGTACCTTCCCGGTGTTACCCGGAAGTAGTAAACTTGAAATAAGAAAATGAGCGTTCCATTGATTAGCTAAGAGGGGCTGGTTGTAACTATACACCGTTTTTCTACACTCCACAGACCGTTTTTTTAAGATAGGAAGAAAGTAAACATAGAAATGTCCCATTGAAGTCAAATTGACATTATTGTTCCTTTCAATTACTGGTTACTATTTTAGAAGGGACTGATTATAATTATACACCGTTTACCACATTCACAAGTATTTATCTACCAGTGTTGTCTTTGAGGTGCTACTTTCGTTATTCTTTTGCTCATTGGGGCCTCAAGATTATTTTTTTTAATGTACATTTTTGGAAAGGTTATACAATGAAAGAACCGATGTAAAGAAGGAATCTGTGTATTACTTTGTTTTATTTAAATACTAGCAAGGATACCCGGCGTTGCTCGGGGTTATAAAAACACAAAATAGAAAAAAAATCGCGTGTTTAACATCTTTATATTCAAACTTCTATTTCTCTCCCTCTCTCTATAGCCGCCTCTTTATCTTTCTACTTTTCTCTTCCCTGGTCGCTCTATTTAACCGCTACTTTCTCCCTTTGCCTTTTGCGAAAGTTGTTTCTTCCCCACCATTCCTCTTCCATTGCCCAGAGCAAAAGTATGACATATTTTTATAAAAAGTACCACCTCTGTTTGCGCCTTCTATATAGGTACTTATCTCCGCCCCAGTGCGCATACTATATACGTACTTATCGCCGCCCAGTGCGCATACTATATACATGTACCTATCGCCACCCCAGTGTGTATACAATATATATACATATCACCACCCTGGTGCATATACAATATACATACCTATCGCCACCGCGGTGACCATACTATATATGTACCTATCGCCGCCCCGGTGCGTATACAATATGCATACCTATCGCCGCCCCGGTGCGCATACTATATACGTAACTATCGCCGCCCCGGTGCGCATACTATATACGTACCTATTGCCACTCCGGTGCACATACTATATAAGTAGCTATCGCCGCCCCAGGGCGCATACTATATACATACTTTATCTCTGCCCCAGTGCACATATTATATACATATCTATCTCCACCCCGGTTTTCATACTATATATGTACCTATCTCCGCCCTGGTGCACATACTATATACGTATCTATCTCGCTGTCACCCCATATCTTTGTGTATCTCACGATATAAAAATTCCCCTCTTGCTATCTGTAATGTTTCATATGTTTTTATGAAATATGACTGCGAAACTGAGATGTATTGATTACATTTCAGTTGATTTTTATATTATTTTCTCTAGTAGTTGGTGTGGGAATTGGTGTGTCCTTATTTCTCTCTATCTCAGTTTATTTGGTAATGTAAAAAATTAAAAGATATGAATAAATATCTACCACGTGATTATAGGCGCCATTTTGCATTCACGACTTGTAACAAACGGTAAATTTCTGCAAGTTTGTACTACTGGAAGAATTATTCGATCGAATAGAATATGTAATCGATTAAATTGATTGGCATTGAAAATTTCCGTAAATCACTAGATAAGCAGAGTTAAACATTGCTATTTATGCCTAATGTAAATGATGGATTTACCCTCAGATAAAAACTGGAACTGACACATTTTTTAACCTTGTGAGAAAGGGCTTAATATATAGTATATCCTGTGTGGGGTGGTTTTTGAACAGTGATAACCATGGCGGAGAAGGTGGCATAATTTTTTAAATTTTAATTATTTTTATATATTCGTGTTTTCCGTGTCTGAGTTGTGTGACTGCAAGTACCATTTAATATTGATATATTTTTGTGAGGTGATATTTCGTATATGTTTAGCTTAAATTAAAGTTTGTCTTTATTCATCTCATTTTTCGACCTGTAAGAAGTTTAAGAATGCTTAAAAAATTATAATAATCTTCGTTTAAAATCTTGTTATTATATGACAAAGAATTAGATGTTGTTGCTTTCGTCATTTTGTTGTTGTTTCCATGTCAAGATATATGGTTGCTATTGTTGTTGTTGTTGTTGTTGTTGTTGTTATAAGAACCATACAATTATGATTATAGTAGGAGACATTGCTTTGCCTGCTAAAGATGTTTACGTGTGTACAATAAATTTACCAAAATAAGATATTGGGAGACGAGACCCGGATTCTTAGTTTAAGTGTGTGCAGAAAACTGACGCCAGTTAGAGGATAGAGAAGATCAAGCGTGACCCTTTTGGTATGCGTGTGCAGTAAACGTGGGGCATCATTTTGACTTCGGGGGGGGGGTCAGAAATGTCTGTTGCTGCCGTTTTAAGAGTATTATCTACCTTGGCTCTCCACTTGTGTTTTTTGCTCTCTTTTCTATCGTATATTATTAGTTCATCTCGCTGTTTATATGGCCATGGAATAGCAGGTGTTCGGCTCACACATGCTAATCCTACCTTGGACGAGGAAATTCTTGATTTGTCCATGGGTTCAGCAAAACGAACCCCTGATATACTGCTATTGTCTTGAGTTCATAAGTGTTATCTCGGTGAAAACTATCGCCTGACCTGTAAACAGTTTAAGAATCCTTGTCAACGGTTACTTATAGATAGTTTGAAAAATGTGTATCTTACGTGTTTGTTGGATCCGGGCAACACTTGACAGTTTCTGAAATTGAAAAAAAAAAAATCCTTTTAAAGTAATGCATGGAAAAACATAAACATTGCCTATAAAGTTATTGAGTGTTAGGGAGACTTCACATTGTGGTAGAAACTACCAGCCGGCCCTGCTGGTACAAAATAATTAAAAACAAATACCAGTAAAACATCATAACACGTTAATAATGATCTATAAAAACATAAAGTGTTTGTCGGTTCGTTATGCACTTATTACTGGTTGGTGCAACTGTAATGAACTGAGCCAATCCCTCCCCCCCTCCCCGACACAAACGACAAAAAATAGCCTGTGCCGTGCATGAAATTTGCATAGCGTCCAGGTGGATTGATAAAAAGAAATGATTTGAGAATAAACGAAAAGGCGGCAGGAACGACGGTTGATTGTGAGACGATTGTCCCGGAATTTTCATTTTGTTTTTTATGTTGCTTTCTTACAGCAACCAAACTTGGCATGATAATAGATTATGATCTACAAACTGTCAACAGTTATGTTAAGATTGGTCTATGTTAGATAAGCTATTTTTCGGGGAAATGGGACTCCAAGTTTTATCAACTAAAAATGTAGAAAGATCCTCCCAAAAATAGGTGACCTGGTGGGATCAGAATCAAACTTGGTTTTACGATAATAACAAAGGTCTGTGATTATTTTTAAAATACTATAAGCAAAGAGAAACAATATTAAATAAATGTACATATATATATAGTCTAAAGAAGCTTTGAGTTATTTTAAACAAAAAGACAAAAAAAAGGAAAATGAAGTTTAAATTCCCACAGAAACTAACTAAATCCAAAATAGTGCAGACTTAACATTCGTTGGAAAATTCATAAATAAATTAAATATATAATAGTAAGTAAATAAAATAAAAAGGGGGATTAAGTATCTAACAATGAAACAAAAACAGGAGACCTTAACATAAGCATCTAATATTAACACGGGGATCATCAGCTGTTTACCATGTAACTGTTTCGGAGATTTAAAAACAGGACAGTTATATGCATGGCTCTCCAATGGTACAGATCAAACTACCATTTCCCCAATCAAGTGTCGAAATAATTCAGCTTAAAATGTTACTTATATATAAATAAATAATAATAATCAAAATAATAATAATATACTACCCTTAAGACTACCGTGCGATATGGTAATTTGCATATCAAATAAAATTCTTTATAACAATAGTAATACTAATAATAATAATAATAATAATAATAATAATAATAATAATAATAATAATAATAATAATAATAATAATAAAAAAATTCTATCTAAACACTACACGCAAGAACCATTCTGCGATATGGTAGCTAGAAATAAAATTATATAGGAATTAAAGTTGCATTAAAAAAAAAAAAAAAAAAAAAGCTTTAGTACCTTAGGTACCAGAAAGGCAAATAGATAAGAGGAAGGAAACCTAGCCATACAGATCTAAATACCCAATATATATATATATATATTATGGCTATATAAAGACCATATTTTAAACATGATGAATTAAAAAATAAAAGACTGAAAGGGCAAGCTGACCGGTTTCAAGCTTCACTCTACAGAACTAAATCGATGTTAGGTGAAGAGAGAAAAAAATATGCTATGGAGTTTATAGCGAGGGAAAGGGGGGAAATTTGAATCAAATAGAAACTATGTTAAATCCGAGAGGATTGATGCTAAAAATTTCAAATCAACGTTGTAAAGGTTGAAACATTAATCAGGGATGTGCATAGGGGTGTAAAGTAGCTTATGCAGCTTATGCATATTACATTTAAGAAATCGCATCTCAAAGGTAACAGGAAAACAAATATTATCTTATACAATATATGAGAGTCATTAGAAGGGAGAATTTATAACATATTTTCAAACAATGAGAAAATGTTACAGTTTCTGAAGTGTAAACATCAGTGGTATAGGAATTGGCCATAAAGGCCACAGTAAGTGGCCTCATTAAAAACTATCTCTAATTGGTAGAAGTAGTAGAAAAGAATATTGAAAGATTAATTAAATGATAAATCATGTAACCAAATCAGCTACAGAATTAGTTAAGATTGTGATACAAAGTATAGAACTTGTAATTCAGAAATTAAGTCTTATTTATAATGAGCTCAGGGAAATTTAAGTTAAGATATCTACTATAGAATGCATAACGAATATAGAATGCATAATTTTAGAAACTTAGGTAGAGGCATTGTCTTTGATTGAACCCCTAGAGACTATATTTAACAACATTTAATTATAATAATGTTAAATTAAGTATTAATAAAATTAATAAAATTAAAATAAGCACTAAGATAGAGGACATACTGTACGTTCTGTTAGTAAGTTTAACTAAAATTATGATAAAAAAACTTAATTAAGGGATAGTTATTCTATCCTAAAAATGGAGGGTATCGCCAAACCCACCCACCCTCCACCCTTAAGAGGACTGACTTACAATAATCCAAGTTTAAAAGCGAGTTATACGAGAGTTAATATTTAGGTGCTAACAAATCAAGGGAGGCGCGATAGCGCTCTATCCCTTAATAGACTTCAAAAACGACCTATGCTAGAAATCTCATTTATTTGATTAGTCATAACTCAAAATCCAATAAACCAAATTATTTAAAACTTTGCACAAAATTTTCATTTGATAGGTTCTATAAGTGTGTAAAATTTCAGTATCATTAGTCAAGGCAACCCAGAGATCCAGAAAGGTCAGGAGTGATTTTGTGTTATCCGTGTGTACGTACATACGTGTGTGCCACCCTGTATCTCATCAACTATTTGATGGATTCAGCTGATTTTTGGCAGAGATAGAGGTTCTAGTGTCTAGTTGATGGCATTTTAATTTCAGTTTACCATATACCTTAGTTTTCCAGAAAATAAAAAAAAACTAAAAAATTACCATTTTCTTGAGGCATAGCCTTTACAAAAGTAGTGATATTCCATGATAAATGCCAGTATACTGAAATCATATGCCCATAATAAGGTTAAGATGAAAATTCATATACACTAAATGTACAAAAGCAAGGAAATTCCCAAATTTTTACACTTTTATTGTCATTAAGGGTATGACTACATATCAACCAAACCATTTCATTATCACATCACTACAGTATAAATCTCTATGCATGAGTGGATGAAGTGTGTGAGGTGCGCTGAAGAAAAATTCCTACCAGTAAAATACATAGCCCTGTTGTGCTCACATACCCTTAATGACAATAAAAGTGTAAACATTTGGGAATTTCCTTGCTTTTGTACATTTAGTGTATATAAATTTTCATCTTAACCTTATTAAGGGCATATGATTTCAGTATACTGGCATTTATCATGGAATTCTAATAGGTTTCAAAAAAAAAAATTTCCACGTTATTTAAATCAATTTAAAGGAATAATAGGACGAAAGATTGTCGTCACAATTACAATCTAGTGTATTAAATTTGAAAGGTACTTACCAAATTTACGTGGTCAACACTTAAAAGTAACACATATAGGCTTATAGATATACAATGGAGCACTAACATATATGTAAGTTCAGACATAAATACATAAAAAATATTGGCAAATATTATAATACACACATATGTATATATATATATATATATATATATATATATATATATATATATATAGAGAGAGAGAGAGAGAGAGAGAGAGAGAGAGAGAGAATTTAAAAAAAACAAGAAACGTTATTTTTTTATATATTTATTAAATGATAAAATCATTTTTTTTATAAATATATGTCTGAGACTTTCGCTGTAAAACAGCATTTTCTAAGAGTATTTCCTTTTTTTCTCATCTTGTTGGTGTAAAAATTGCAAGAGATTGTCTCCTCGTGGGATAGAAAAACGATTGGCCGCCCGATTTTATTGATGTCCTTGGAAAAACTGAATCCGATGAGTGTAATAAGCATGGTTTGGGCATTAATTTGAATATAAGATAGGTTACACATCTTTAAGAAAACGTTTTGTGAAAGTTAGTTATAGAACTTAGAAAACCCAAGAAACGTTATTTTTTTATATATTTATTAAATGATAAATCATTTTTTTTTAATAAATATATGTCTGAGACTTTCGCTGTAAAACAACATTTTCAAAGAGTATATTTTTTCTCATGTTTTTATAATTCTCCTTAATCACCTACAGCTTTGTTGACTTGACATTTAATAATTTATACGTATTTTACTAGCTAAAATTTAACTTATATAGTCTATTAATTATGCCTGTTTTTTTTTCGTATTTTTTTTAATTTAAAAAAAAACTTTAACTTACGTATAGTTCATTCATTTACTATTTATTTATTTAAATATTTTTCTCATTTCACCTTTTAATTCCATTTATTTACTGTCAGCCATTTTGACACGATATTTAAGTAAGTTTATACATATTTTCCTATTTTAATATTTAATTACATTTTAGCCTATTGTCTATGCATGTTTTTTCATATGTTTTAATTTTTAAAAATGGATCTCTCTTCTTTTAACTTACTTATATTTTATTTTATTCAATTATTTATTTAAATAATTTTTCTCATTTCACGTTTGATTTTCTTTCATTCACTTACGGCTATTTTTTGACACAAGATTTAAATAAGTTTATACGTATTTGTCCCAACTCTGCTTGTATATCAGATGGCGTCTAACAACTATTAAAAAGACCTACCTTCCTCATTGGAACTGTATTTTATGCAACCTATATCAATGTGAGTATGCTGTTTTGTCTTTTGTTTTTTTCTGATGTTTCTGGACACGATCTTTGGACTTCTGAAGAGTCTCACGTATGAAAAATCCAAGATATATGTCTATATTTGGTTGTTTATGTGTAAACGAAACGGTCTGTAAAATTATATGGATTTTTTGAAAATTGAATAAAGAAGTGGTTATTAGAATTTAGCATCCTATTGATTTCACCTGAAGCCCCAGTGCCATACTCCGACTATGTCGTTGAGTACTATCGGATGTCTTGGTATTTATACTCGCCGCTTTCAGTGTAAATATCACTTAATTTCTCCGTAATCACGTGACAATCTCTCGTCGTCTCATGGACTAGGTGAACGCTTACAGATTCAAGGTGTCTCTGTGAATCGGATTCGCGCCCTGTTACCGTCTGAGATTGTTATTTCCCTGCGCTGATGAGAGCCATAAGCTCGAAACGACGTCGTACGTAGGTAAAATATTTTTTAAAAATAATATTATATATATATATATATATATATATATATATATATATATATATAGGCAGCATTTTTTCTTGAAGAACTATTTCGTCAAATATGACATATAACTTGTGTCTGTATATCTTTTCCTTGATTCTTTCTAAATTTCTGATTAGTTTTCGAGTATACGGCTGGAATTGGCAGATGTATTTGTCATACCCGTTGTTTACCCTAGTACTTCCGGTTCCTTCCGGATACATCTTCCGGGGGGTATCGAGTATAGAACATATATTTTTTATGCTTAGCAATGGTTTTAGCAGGAACCGTGTAATACTTAATTTTAATAAAATTTACAAAACACATATTAGCACATTTGTATTTAACTAATACCTGATAGCTCCTTCATTGGTCTTCCGTAACAAGGCTATTAGTATGGACATGCTGTCTGTCAGCTTTTTACGTTGTTGCGAAGTGATATTTCCCCAATTGTCTTTCACTGACTCCCAGAGTAACTTCTTATTTGCAAATTTTCTAACAGCCAATTCTCTTTTAACAGTGCTCTACAACTTCTTGATTGGTTTAAGATCAGATTTTGTATGGACCAGAACATTGCCTGAAAAGAGTCATCATCCAACAACTTTTTGGTTAATTTTGTAGTGTGAGCTGGGGCATTATCTTGCAGAAACAAGACATTTACCGGAAACAGGAAGAAAACAACTTTTGAACTGTCAGGACTAAGCTTTATTTTCTAAAATACAGATGTATTCTTTGGTTTTGATGCTATGATCACACATAATTAACTCTACAATACGAAGTGATGAAAATGCACTCAAAACCATAATTTTCTCATTTCCATGCTTAACTGTAGTTTGAAGACAACCATCCCTGAATCTCTACCTTATTTTCGATAACACTGTTCGGGAGCATCATTCACAAGACGACTTGTCTGGCCAAATAACTCCCTGAAACCATTCCAAGGAGAGGGTGTTGTATCTAGTAACAAAGCTCATCCTATTAATGATATTCTCTTGTGATAACAAAGGCTTTTTGCGAATCGTCTTGATATATTGTTTTCATTCAATCTCCTGGCTATTGTTCTCAGAGAAAGAGACGTACCCTTTCCGGTTTTGAACTCTTTGGCCAAATTTGTAAGGGTGCCTTTCCGGTAACAAAAAAACTCTTATTTTCAGCCTTGAATCATTTCTTCTTGTTGGTCAGTCGGGGCGGCCTTTCCACACTACCTGTTTGTTCATAGTTTTTACCAATTCTTTGCACTGTAGAAAAAGAAGTAGCACCTTTTTCCTTGTTCAGGATAGCAAGAATGCATTTATACTCCAAGCCTCTCTTTCTCATCTCTTCAATTCTGGTTTTCGTAATTTTATCCAAATGCTTATTTTTTTGTCTCAGGTGACATTTTATATTAAGTATTAAGATAAATTTAGCAGCTGAAACACTAACCCCAGAAAAAAGATCTAATAACGATAAAATTACTTGAAAACACAGCATTAACAACATTAGCCAGGATCATTTTCTTCACCCGAGAGTGAATAAATATATATGTATATTTGATTCTGCC
Organism: Sepiola atlantica; assembly: GCA_963556195.1. Lineage (NCBI taxonomy): Eukaryota > Metazoa > Mollusca > Cephalopoda > Sepiida > Sepiolidae > Sepiola > Sepiola atlantica. The sequence goes on along the minus strand of OY744515.1, from coordinate 245,142,043 downwards.
TGCCTTGTCTTCTTTCTTCCACAATCTTCTTTAAAAAGGAATAATGTATTTCGTTTCAGCCTCTTTCAAAAAATACTCATTCACGTGAGGAAGATTGTTAGAATAGGGGCATTTTGCGTTCATGACTTAAACAGAACGAGCCGCTTACGCAATTAACAAAAAATAATTTTCTACATTGCGACAGATAGTAATAATAAAAACAAATAAGAGAAATATTATCATATTTCATTATTCTAATTGAATGTGTAATATAAATTAGAAATAAATAAAATAACATACCAATATTGGGTTGGACGAAGGCTAAATCGTGAATGATAAATTGTCCATAAGTGACGAAAAAAGCATTCACTTTCTCTTCAAGGCTTTCATTGGTGTTTCCTTTAAAGAGAAATATACTCAGGTCTCGTGGATCTGGCCTCATAGTCACTGGCATGTGAATGTCTGAAACAATATTTCATGTTTTGATTTAATGATTTTTATTGAACATTTATTGACAAATAAATAATTTCAATCCACAAAAATGACCTAAATATAATGAGTGGGACACAATCTGAAACTACGAAATTTGGTAAAAGAAATATTTATTTATTTATTGAAAAGATAACATATTTTTGGTTTGCTTTGCTTTCATTCAGATCCCATTAGATAAGAGGAATGATCACTTAGGCATTAACACCGTTGTGAAAGTTATGCATCCATAATTTTCTCTTAGATATTTGTAAAATGGCAACCCATGTTCAATTGATCGTATACGGTGAGTCGTTTACAATATGTATTGTGCTTCGATATTAAATAAACAAAAAAGGGTCGACATGCCGTAAAACAGAAAAAATATTGGTATATCATATGAGAAATTTTAACATTTCTACGTACTATGCTCTTTCTTTGTTTCTAGGGAATCTATCAAAAATAACAATCGACCGATATTATTTCCTATTCTACAAAAAAATCAAACAATTCTAAAACATATTTAAATCTCTTCAATCTTCTTCTTCTTAGTAGTAGTAGTAGTAGTAGTAGTAGTAGCAGCAGTAGCAGAAGCAGCAGCAGTAGTGAGGGTGATGGTAGCTAAGTGGTTAACGACACGGACTGACAACTGGGTGTGACAAGTTCGAATCCAGTAACACTTTCACTTAGGATGTTGGCAAGTTTCACGTGGTCCCTCCTGTAAGTACCCAATGTCTTTCTAGAAATGAATTCTAACTAGAAAGATATCGGGAAAACCAATGCCAACAATAGAATTATCTGATTCATACGAAATGAATGAATGAATTATTATTCGAAGTAGTAGTAGTAGTAGTAGTAGTAGTAGTAGTAGTAGTAGTAGTAGTAGTAGTAAGGTTACTTGATTGCATACTAAATTGGGCTACGAATCAGAAGCACGTATGGTCTGCCACTCTTTCTTGAACTAGGTTATTGCAAATGTACATTTCGGATGCCAGAAGTTTGAATTATTAGTGAGACAACTTTACAACCAGCGAAACTCAGTCAATATCCAACAATGACTAAGTTCAATATTGCTAATGCAAATATATGGAAGAACCCATGTAACATAGTGTGGCGGTGTTCTTTGACACGTCTCCTGGATGCTTATTCCAGATTAGGAAAATGGAAACATTTTACGTTATTACACATTTATTCTAATTTCAATTTTTGTTTTCATTCGTGAAATAAAAATGAAAGCAAAATATCTCCCGGATAAAGCCGGGTTGATACAGCAAATTAAAATATATTGCAATCTTTTGAATTGTGAGAGAAAGAAAATAATGTTAAAAAAATATGTTTGTCCGTAGTCCAGTTCGTCGACAGAACCAGGTGTTTGTCTCTCTGAAGTTGCAGTGGTAATGTAGCAGACAAGTTTCTGTGTCTTCCCCATTTTTGTACATTTTTGGAGCCGAGAAGCTTAAATTATAATTGAGACTACTAATAATGCGACCAGCGAAACTAAGTCTATATCCGACAATGACTAAAAAAAAAACCTTGCTGTCCTGGCAAGGACCTCGATGGGTTCATGCCAAGTTCAATATTGCTAATGCAAAAGTATGGAAAGGCCAATTTAACAGAATATGACGGTGTTCTTTGATCCACACGTTTTTTCCGTAGTCCACTTCATCGGCAGAATCTGCTGTTTGACTCTTTGAAGTCGCAGTGGTGATGTGGCAGCCAAGTGTCTGTGTCTTCCACTCTCGCCTGGTAACTCTAATAATGGGCAACAGAAAAAAAATCCAGCAACCTTCTTGCTCAATGGTTCATGTTCTTTGAGGTTTTATTCTCCTACGGCACTGTAGTGTTACACGTAAGCTCCCCATTGCCCACTCCCGTGGTGGGGTGGAAAAGAAGGGTGAACGAAAATGGGGATTAAAGAAATTTAACGAAAATTGTTTTCCAGTGGTCCGCATAAAAATAGTGTGCTGAAATTGAAATTGAAATCAAGGCAACATTTTAAGTCTCTATGCGTTACATAAAGAGGGCCGTATTTGAATATAAACGATTGAGTGTCACCTTAAAGGTCAGAAGTTAGCCGGCGGAAGTCAATGAAGTGACATGACTTCCGGCCAAGATCTCTCTCTCTCTCTTTCTCTCTCTCTCTCTCTCTCTTTCTCTCTCTCTCTCTCTCTTTCTCTCTCTCTCTCTCTCTCTCGCTTTTAGGAGGAAATACGCGTCTGAGTGCTGTCCCCAATACGGGCCAGCACGCACAGTTTGGCTATCCATCTATCTGTCTCTGTCTCTCTCTCTCTCTCTCTCTCTGTCTCTCTCTCTTTCTCTCTCTCTCTCTCTCTCTATCTCTCTCTCTCTATTTCACGTATACAAGTTGTTTCTCTGATGTTTTTCTGTGACTGTCTTTTCTGCTTGAGTCTCACCAGCCAAAAGAGAGTGAGAGATTCAGGCCGGAAGTCACATGTTTCATCGACTTCCGCAGAAGTCACCTCTGATCTTTAAGGTAAAACTCAAACTTTTCTACTCGAACACGGCCCTAATAAGAAATGGGCACATGAGTCCAAGGACAATATTAAATACTTCAGTATCGATTTGCTTACAATTCTATATCTATTTATTTTTATAACAAACGATTAAAAGTTTTTTTTTTTTGTAAATTCACTAATTAAAACAAAAATTATTTCATACTCTTACGATTAGAGGACACTGAGGCTTAAGCTTCATTATTTCCATATGCAGAACCGGCACTGGCCAAGGATTAATACATTCTCTGGATATTTTTCTCGGCTAGCTGGCCTCTTATAAAGGGCGATGACAACGATTTAATTTAAAGTATATCTATTTAGCTTATACTAATGGATATCATTTACTTAACTATGATTTGCTTCTGGACTATCGTAGGATGAGATACGAAAGACCAAAGCGCTTCTATCTACCAATACCTTATATTACGTATATTTTCACTAAGATTTCTTTGGCAACTATAATCCAACTTTAGATATTTCCCCTTCTCACATAATCAAGCTAAGCAATTGGTCATCTTTTTATACTAATGAGCCACCACTTACCAAGGCCAAATACCATTCTAGAATAAGTGTTAATAAGATTGTCAGGCTTTAAAATGATGAACAGAATGGACACAAGTTGATTACTTTAGAGGTTACAGCTGACCACAAGGGTCACACCCTGTCAATTATACCTAACAACATAATGAACCTAGCAAATCGTATCTGCACTTAACTTCAAAATTATATTATTGAGAAGTAATAGTTAACACTAGAATGTCAAATGCTTCATCCACTTAGAACGATTGATTGACATATTTGTGCAAGTGTACTTATCTTATGTTAACGACAAAACGGTCCCTATCTCCAGACTTCCTTTCAATACTGACGTACAAATATAAGACCGAAAATTTCTTTATAACATCAGTAAGAGACGGTGAATTTACAATTTAAACAACGTGCACGTAGCGTCGCCGACTTTGAAAGAAAAACGTATGTTGCTGTTGTTATCGCTAGACCAGTAGAGAGTTGTAGAGATGGTGCCTTGATAAGGGCACTAATTCCCATCACCTCAATTGGTTGGCGTCAAGAATTTTCTTTAGAAGTCATTTCCTTACTTGAGACAATAACTTTGTATACTCTTTGCCTCAAATAAGCAATTGAATTTCAAAGAAAATCGGTCGCATTTCAGGTTATGTAGTCTAAATTTTTGGAAGCTTGCGTGGAAGGTCTGGTGAGATTGTTGAGGTTTTTGAGAGAAGAGGTATAGACCTGTGTTGTGTCCAAGAAACTGGTCGCAGAACTAAATCTGCTAGAATGATTGTGGGAAAGAATGCAAGTTATAAGCTGTATTGGATTGGAAATGAAAAGTGGACAGGTGGTGTTGGTATTTTTATTGCTGAGAGATGGGTAGAAAAAGTTAATCTGATGATGTTGATGGTAAGTGAAAGAATTTGTACAGCTATATCTGTTTATTCACCACAATGTGGCTTGAGAGAGTACGCAGAGGATGAATTCTATGACAGGCTTGTTGCAGTGACCGATGAGGTTGATGAGCGGGAAGTGCTTGCTGTGGCAGGAAATTTGAATGGTCATTTTGAGGGTGTGCATGGAGGAAATGGATATGATGTTAGGAATGCTGAAGGAGAAAAAATTGGGGAATTTGGTCTTGCCATGGACATGTTGGTTGCAAACACTCTTTTTAGGAAAAAGGTAACCCATCTCGTTACATATGTATCAGGTACAGCAAAGATGTAGGTAGACTATCTGCTGGTCAGGGGAAAAGGACTGAAAGCTCTTGAATGATGCGAAAGTGGTTAGGGGTTAGGGTTACCTGATGAAGAATTTGTGACACAGCACAATCTGTTTATTTGCCATTTTAAGCTGAAGAAATCTCACGTGATAAAGAAAAAGTGTATCCCCAGGAGAAAGGTGTGGAGGTTGAACAAAGAACACGATAAGTACATTTTTTTAGTGTTCACTGATTTTTATAACTTGATATACGCATGCACATGCGTTTGCAAACCAAGTCTGGTAAAAGGTGTATTCAAGACATTATCTCTATTTATATGAAGTTAGGTATGTGTATATGTTTATATAATTGTATGTACAGGATTCACTCTTAAACTAATTAACCGATCATTATGAATGGTGGTAGTCCTAAGAGGTCGTAATGTAGGCTATGATTAGTTTAATTCAGTTTTATGAAAAGGGGGCAGCGAAGGAGCGGAGGCAGTTCGTGAAAATTCAGATACCTCCGATTTTTGGTGAAATTTGAAAAATAGGTATTAACCATAAATAAATATTCCCCAATTTTCAGTTTCTTTGGAGTATTTTAAAGTATTTTAAAGTATTTTAGGAGGAATAAAATATTTCAGATTTGCATTAAATTTGATCCATCGTCATCAGACACCAATTAAACAAGATACCCTGATTTCAATTTCTTCTTAAGACGTTTTAAGCTTAAGTCTTGAATTTTAGACACTTTCTATAATCAAAATCATGTAATGGATTTTGATCAAAATTGGAATAAGGATGCTAAATATGATTACATTTTGATTTTAATCTTTGCGAGGAGACATAAAAGTGGGGCAAGACTCTTCTGTTCGGGGAATTATTTTTACCTGTCCTGGGAAGGGTATTTTTCTAGTATTATATATATTGTATATTGCATACAATTAAAAGTCAAGAATTTGGATTTCATTTTAATTTGAAAATGTTTGAAATACTTTAGAAGCAAAATAGTTGAGTAATGTGGTCTTTACAAAAGAGGTTTTTTATAAAGAAACACTCACAGTCCTGGTAGTCACTTCTTAAAAACCGTTTAAATGGCGTGAAAGATTTTCCTCTGATCGGATCCTCTTCATTGTTGCAACTGCCGTCAATAGTGCGATAAACGCTGGAACTGTTACATCTAGAATTTTAATAATAATAATAATAATAATAATAATAATAATAATAATAATAATAATAATAATAATAATGATGATGATAATAATAGTTGATAATACAAAAAGAACTAGAAAAATATATAACTCAAAATACAGAAATGTTTATCATAGCTACAGGAGTAGCAAAACTGGAAGAAAAAAGCAAGAAAAGAAAAATGTGGAGAGAAGAAACTACATAGACGATTTATGAAACTGACCAAAGAAGAAACGCATGGAAAACACATTAACATGACTGTGAAAAGGACACTTGAATATAGAAACGGAATCACTACTGACAGCCACACATAACAAATTCAGGAGAAGAAAAAATAGCAATTAAAATTTTAGATGGTAAGTAAACCTTTGGTGATTTAATCGACAATATTCAGAAAAAGAAAAAATAGCAATTAAAATTGTAGATGGTAAGTAAACCTTTGGTGATTTAATCGACAATATTCAGAAAAAGAAAAAATAGCAATTAAAAGTTTAGATGGGGTCATCCAACTTTAATCGATAGTATTTTAAATAATTAAAAAATTAGTAATAAATCTTTTTAAGGGTATCGTTTACCTTTGATGCTTTCATCAATAGTATTCAGGAGAATAAAAACAAATAAGTATTTTAGACTTGTGCAAGTTCAGTGTAAAATTTACTGAATTAGTTAATAAATTGCAGCTTTGTAATAAATAAATGGTTTTTTTTATTGATTTACTTTAAGATTTATTCACGAAATTATTTCGAATATGTATTAAAATATAACCATTGATTTTATTACAATAATATTTCTTTTTAAATTAAGCTTTTGCCCCAACCCTGAAAAATATCTACTTTTATTTTTATCAAATGATAGAATCTTTTTCTCGTTTCTATAAACAAACAAAAGTATGAAGTTTCTACTTCCGTCTTCCCCCTCCCTGAATTCGGCAAAGCCAAAAATTTATAACACTTGACTGGGACAGTACTTTGCCACAAATGTGTAAAATCCTCGTCCCTATTAGATTTTAATATAGAGATTATTAACAATAATTTATCACAGTGAATGAGATCATTTATTTTTGAAGACTAATAAATTCGTATTGAAATATATGACAAACTCCGTGTGTTGTACCGTTTCTTAGTGAAGGCTGGTTGGTCGCTTTTTGGGTCCATTTTAGATTATATCGGCTCCATATAGATTTGGCTCCATTTTTGGGCTCCATTTTAGATTATATCCATTCGCTTTTTGGCTCCATATACTGGCTATTTGGCTCCATATTTGGAGTTTGGCTCTATTTGGCTCCATATTTGGCTCCATATATATGGCTCCATATAGATTTGGCTCCATCTTTTTGGCTCTATTTTAGATTATATCCATTCGCTTTTTGGTTCCATTTTAGATTATATCGGATTGCTGGACACTAATAAAAGGATACTCACAAAGATAACGTTTTCACATTACACATATTTTATTATACCAAACTATCTTTCGATTGCCTTGTCTACGATTTTCTCCTGGCTATCTTTAGAGGATCATTATGGTCTGTAGCGCTCCTATCAAGCAGTATGTTACATTACATTGTTCGTAATATTTGAATTATTCGAACTACTGTTCTCATCTTAGATGTTATTCTCACAACCTTTCGACCTGTGTAACCTCCGACCTTTGTTTAAGTGCGTTTTGTCGAACTCGGGAATCTTTATGTCGAACTCGGGAATATGTATGGAAATTCGAACGGAAACCTTTGTTTAATCCATGCGCGTGGTTTGCTCTCGTCCCATCAGCCATGACCGGGTAAAAGTATTAAGTAATACGTAATTGTATTCTTAGTATCCCCCGTACTGAGGATTTAACCATCAACCACCAAAAGACTTAGAACTGATTATTACTTAGCACTTTTATTCATTGCACCACGGATCCTTGTGGGTTAAGTAAAGGGTTCTGTTCGAAATTCTGTGACGGTGTCGGGCAGCGCCGGTATTAGTTGACCGTTAGCCTACGAAGGTTGATAGTGCAATTACTGCGCTAGTATGAATAGCCAGAAAGAAACCTTAAACATCTCTGAACGTATCGCACAGTTAGTGATGAGAGAAAGAAACCGAATTGTTATTTTATGGGCTTATCAAAAGATAAAGCAAAAAAGAGGAATTAACTTCTCAAGTCGATATGAGAGTGACAGTTGACCTCAGCGGGAGTTAGGAATGACGGTCAAGTGTTAAATCTCGAATCGGGTCAATTGGTCTTAAGTGGCAGTCCTGATATCTCTCAGCTGGGTCGAAATTACTTTTAGAAGCTATGGATAAACGGAATAAAATTTATTTCTCAGGATAAAATCGGAGACCACCGTGAAATCCCCCTCGGGTAAGGGCGGGGTATATCCCGATAAAAAACCAAACGAAGAACGACTACGGGCGGACAGTTTAGTTAGTCACAGTCAGTGACCGACAGTCTGAGAAAGGAGAATCGGTGACGTCTGACTTGCTCTGTATTTCTCCCCACCGAACCCATCATAATAGTTCGTGTATATGTTATTTTCTCGTCCCGAACTTAGAACAGATTTTCACTAACAACGATCCACACGCCCAGGATTATTAGCGCCCGTCGATCCGACTAACACAAACTTTGATATTATCGAACGGCCTGGCTTTGTAAACAAACTAGTCTACATTATTTTTTATTGTTTTTTTTTAAAATAATTCTTCTTCTAAGAAAAGCAAATAGACAAAGTCGTTACGGACTTAATTCTTTCCATTCAACTGTTCTGCATGAAATGACCCTTCTCTTCACAGTGAGACAAGGTTGCTGACCCAACCCGGTTGATTGCTCACTGATCTAAAAAACACAACGTGGGAGTGAGTAGTCGCTGAACCAGGCGTTTCAACATCGGCAACCTTCATCCGAACGACAACTTCTCCTGAGCAGTACCGGGTGACCAACCGAACCCGGAACGGCCGAACTGATGACGTCACGAAAGCTAGAGGAGTGGGGTACAATTCCAGAGAGATTCGCTAGTTCGACATGAAAATTAACGACTCAACAAGACGCACCTGAAGAAGGTCTGACGTTTAATCGGTCGAAACGTTGTGACAATAACATTCAATATGAGCACGAATGTCCGAATAATTCAAATAATACAAATTATCAATCCTCATCTAAAAAATTCGGAAACATTACATTGATTCCTTACAAGGTTTTAAACCGTGACTATTAAGCCACATGATTAAATACAACTAGTCGAATATTTACCATAAAATCAGACGCTATGTGAACCACGGGCAAAACCTGGTCGATCACATTTAATAACATTTGGCAACGCCGTTCTACAATCACTGTTTCATATGTAGCCAGTGCAGTTTTTACTTACGTTTCCGATAAAGTGTAATTGCTTTGATATCCATTACATTCATCTCCTGTAAATATGACCATGGTTGATGGAAGACTGGAAGCTGATAAAAATAAGGTACACAAATTATCTCATTTAAAATCGTGTAAAGAAAGAAACACATCAAGTGGTAATTTAGGAACTTGTATTCCCTTGCCGCCAACAATGATGACGCTTTTTTTTTTAAATATAATTTTCAGACTGTTTACAAAATGAAAAATTTTTCTCACAAAACCGAAAATATATTTTCAAGAATGATGTTCCATTTATGACTTTAAAATATGCGCTTCTAAAAGTTCCAACACCCGTATTCATAAACTAGAACTTAAACTATTTTTTTTTCTTTTCAATTAAATTTTAAGACACAATATCTTAACAAGCTACGGTCCGCGCTGTAACATAAAGAGGGACTACGTCCCCACATCAAAATGGTGACCCTGCATTTTGCAACACGCAAACCTTCTAACAAATACATTTGAACACAAACAAAACAAAAAACAAACAAAATATTTTACAAGACGTCATTTCATTTGTGTGTAACAACGTGCGCGAAACAATACGCCGCCATCCTTTTTCCGTACCACGTGAAAATGAAAATTCAAACAAAAAAGAAAATACGAATTTCTATTTTCCATTTCAACAACAACAAACAAAAAAAAATGTAACAAAAAACTTCTATTCGTTCAACAACAGCAAACAAAAAACGCGTCAAAAAAATAATCTACTAACTTCTATTCGTTCAACAACAGCAAACAAAAAACGCGTCAAAAAAATAATCTACTAACTTCTATTCGTTCAACAACAACAACCAAACGAAACCCCAGAAGCTTTTCTACTTCAAAACAATTTCAAAGCAAAGTATTTTCGTCTATTTGAAATTCAATATTTTCATATATTGGACATGTAACTTTACGCGTTAATACACTTCAAACACAGAAACTATGAAACCCCGACCCCACCGATAACAACAGCAGTATGAGAACATTTTTCTTCACCGCACACTAATTGAATCTTTTATCCAAATAAAAAGGGTTATTCGTTTTCGCGAATCTACATACACTCTTTTAACTCTAAATAGATAGACAGCTACGTGAACGAAGCCTAACTCTGGACCTCAATTCAAACAAAATAAATATACGTCAAAGCTTTACACTGGAATACAAATTAATTATCTACCGGTGTATGGATGTTCAACTTACTTAAACGTACAGGCTCACTTGTACCTTCAAATCTCTGGCAAACTCACAAATCTTTCGCAACCTTCATGCACCGGCATCTGATAACCATTTCACCAGCAAAATAAAGCCATAACGTATATCACCTTCGGGGCACACTTAATTGCTCCCAAGCAGATCCACGTGCGTTTCAAACATTCAACCGCAGACTCACTTGCGCTCAATCATTCAACCGCAGACTCACTTGCGCTCAATCATTCAACCGCAGACTCACTTGCGCTCAATCATTCAACCGCAGACTCACTTGCGCTCAATCATTCAACCGCAGACTCACTTGCACTCAATCATTCAACCGCAGACTCACTTGCGCTCAATCATTCAATGCAAAAAGATTCGAATCACCTATTCAAAAACGTCGCCAGATGGAAAAGCTACAGAAACAAGTATCATGCACACGACCTTTTTCTAATTTTTAACAGCAAAACAGACATACACACAAAGAATGTTTTCTCATTTACAATGTTACATATTGATAAAAATTTTCAATCTGAGGATTTTTTATGGGATTGATATACTAATATTTTATCATATGGGCGTAAACAGAAGAATAGAAACCAACCCGAATTAGCTCCCAGAGACAGTCTAACAAAAAGGTTCAAAAAAGCCAAAAATGTTGATCACGTGGGGTGCTCCCAACTACGTCGACCAAACCACTGGTCAAACAATATAAAATCAGACCGTGCGACAAAATCTGCCTCTTTTCTCTTTCCTCTCAGACATTTAACAGAGAGGACAAGTTCGGCTGCTCCCCGTCTTGGGCGAGGGGTGCCAGCAGCGTCGGCTGACTACTAAACACACACACTCACATACACAAAGGCTTACACTCCTATCATCCTCCAATGCATATAATAATAATAATAATAATATATATATACTAGGCCTGTCTAAAAAGTATCCGACCTTAGGCCAGAAAAAAATATTTCAAATACCTGACGGGGTTGGGGGACCCTAATCCTCTTCAAAGTAGACCCCTTGTGCTGACACACAATTAGCCCACTGATCCATCCACTGCCGGAAACATATCTGGAAGTCTTCTTTTGGAATGGTATTCATCTCTACTGTCGCGTTCCACATTATCTCTTCTCTAGTCTCAAAACGAGAACCTTGTTGGATCAATTGGGATGAATGTGCGGGGGCGTTGTCCTGATGCAGTTGCCAATTTTTCGGCGTCCACCTGTCTGGTCTTTTGCGCCGAACTGCGTTATGGAGACGTTGGAGAACATCTTGATAGTACTCCTTTGTCACTATTTGTCCTTCCGGTGCGTATTCGTGATGCACAATTCCACGGATATCAAAGAAGACAGTCAGCATCACCTTGATTTTCCTTTGCACCTGTCGCGCTTTTTTTAGCCTTGGAGACTCGGAATGCTTCCATTACGACGACTGTCTTTTTGTATCTGGGTCGTACCCGTACACCCATGACTCATCTCCAGTTATCATGGTGTTCAGAAACCCAGGATCAGTGTTGGCGGTTTGCAGAAGGTCCTGTGCAACTTGAAAACGGAGGTTCTTTTGTTCCTGCGACAACAACTTGGGCACAAATTTTGAAGCCACTCTGCGCATGTTCAAATCCTCACGCAAAATTCAATGTGCAGAAACTTAACTCATTCCAGTCTCTCGGGCGATAACTCGCACGGTTGAACGACGATTATTCATCACTAAATTTCGTACCCTTTCAACAACAGCTGCACTCTGAGCAGTTTGAGGCCTGCCAGAACACTGGTCACTCTCCGCTGATGTGCAGCCATTTTTGAATCGGTTGAACCACTCCTTAATTTCTGTTACACCCATCGCATCTTCTCCAAACACCTGCTGAATCTTACAAATTGCTTTGCTTTAAGAATCATCAAGCTTTTGACAAGCTGTGATGCAGTACCTTTGCTCAACCCGTTCAGTCATCTTGAGGGAATTGGTAATTCGACGAACACCTTGTGTAGCACCTCACTCAGCGACCGACAGGCAGCGACTAACGCGCAGGACGGCGGTGATCAAATTCACACATGCGCATGAAGGTGTCTTCCTTCACTGTGTAGAGTGATGCCACCCTATTGTCTCTATTTCGCACGGAAAAAATAACGGTCGGATATTTTTTAGACAGGCCTCATATATATATTCATTCAAACATTATTAAAAACAACAGAACTCTTCTGTCTGGTTATACCCTTTTTTATCTTTTCAATTCCTCTAATAATTTTTTTTGTGTTAAAATCAAACAAACTGATGAAAGATCCGGATGTGTTACAAATGTTTTCGATTCTTTCTCGAATCATCTTCAGGTGTGGATGGAAAAAATCGACTAAAAAGCTGGTGAAAGGACGGAATTTTTTATATACATATGAGATTAGTAAAACCATTTTAAAATACTTAGCGTAGTTTAATTTAGTTCAGTAAAGCACCCCGGCGTCGCTTAATTCAAATTTTTTTTATTTTAACATAGTTCACCCCAAACAAGGCAGGCCGCCACTGTAGACGTAAGAGGCTACTGAGGAAAAGGGTGAAAGTTTTTTTAGAAGGCGGGGGGGGGGTCTACCTAAATTGGGAGCTGCGCAGCGAGATGTCTGTTTACATTAGTTTTAAATTTCTGCATGTCAGTACCGTCAGGAAAACAGGGAGCAGGGAGGGAGTTCCAGAGTCCAGCAGCACGAGGAAAGAAGCTTTTGGAGTAGAAAGCTCTTAGGCATCTGGGGACCTCCACAGTGAATGGATGAGATTTGGCCGATTGTCGGGTTGGTCTAGTGAATTTAAGTCGTGGGGGTACCAGAGCAGCAAGCTCATCAGAGTACAATCCATTGAAGTACTGAATGCGAAAAAAAGGAACATTTTATTATTAATCATTGCCTAACTCCCCATTTTTCCTTTTCCATAATTACTCGATTACACCAAACAAATCAGCCATTACTTTTAATAAAATAAACAAATACATAGTAAATTAAAAAAGATTTAATTAATCCGTCTATTTTGAACAATGTAGGCGTTCTTTTTACGTGCACGTCTCTCCGATGTATTTTATCTCAACGATAGAAAAACGCATTTTAAATTGACCAATTAATTTCAACAGACATTTGTGCTCCACAAGATTCACAGGGATTTTCTATACTAACCATTGACCCAACTCTTAATAGACCAATGCCTGTGTCAAATGTTAAGGTAATGACCTACAAACCTATGAAGGGCCTGTGGACGAGTGGCTATAGCACTTGTCTTTGGGCTGGACGACCCGGGTTCGATTCCACTCGCGGCATGCGAATTTTCTGAAAACTCCCTCTGTCAGCAGTAAATGGGTACCTGACTAAAACTCAGGGAAGGTTCAAGGCAGCGGAAGGAGAGGGATGTGCTCCGCCTTCCATATGCTGTGCCCTAGAAACGGTGATTCTTAACAAATCACTGCCGCTACGGTCATGGGCAGTGTGCGATGTCGGCAGTGCGCGTCCAGGCTATGCGACCTTTACCTTTACCTATGAATTTCTTTCACCCCGAGGCAGAATCAGATACAAATGACATGATGTTGCAAGTAATAAAAGACGACTGACATATGCTGTCAATCACGTGAATCAGTCTTTCCGTGCAGCATTGAGTGGCACCAAAAGTCCCAGTTTGTTAACATACTGGAAAATGGCATTTCTTATACAGGCATAGGACTAAAATAGGATGATCTCACTTTTTTATTCATTGTCTCCAAAAACATTACAGACTTTAGAAGAATATGCTGCTCAATATGTTGTTCCAAAGACAGTCTTACTCATCCAAATATGATAGAACATACATCGTTTTTGACATTTACTTGAATGCGATTCCGAAAACTGAAACACTATACAAACAAGGCAAAGTGCGTTGACGCAAAGCAACCAAGAAAACCAAACTAAACCCCAACTGGAAAAGCTTCTTACAAAACAAGATTTGTCTCTTTGTGTTTCGGGTTGACAAAATTGTGAAGCTGCGTCCGGAAATATGACGATTGAATCCAAAATAGAGCATTTCGTTGCAACAAAAGAACTCTAAAAGTCTAAAGTCTTTGCAATCACAAAAGGCTGATTCTAGAATCCTGCTGCATGCAGTCGAATAATGGAACGAATTCTTGATTACAGCTTGTTACCATGGCTTGTTGCCAGTTGCGCATATATTCTTGTGCTGCATTTAGTGCTTTTACATCTCTCTAGAAATGCAGGCTTAGAAGAGCTGTGAATCCCTCGACATCTTTTTATATCATGCTTTCACTGTATGTGATATGTCAGCCTTTTATGGTAAAGGCAAAACATTACATGGCAAAGCTTGAAGTGTTCCCTGTTTTCCAGAAGATCAATGAATACCGATCAGTACAGGATGATGCAGATCTCATAGTGCTTGAAAAGAATTGATGAAGCAAAAGGTTCTATGATACCATTCCACCTACAGGGAAAATCGTGATGATCTCGGAAATGATCTATTTGGCCATTTTACTTATCAACTAATAAACTAAGATAATTTCCATAACGTTCGCGAATTAGCTCAGTTGTTAGAGTAAAAGACTGAAGACTTCAATGTTTCGGTTTCGATTCCCACTCATATCGTCCACTTTAATTGTTAGGAATTTATTTATTATTTACTATAAAAAAGTAGTTTAGATATCTGATATTTCAAAATTAGACAAATTCCGCCATGCATTTCTTATGTTTACAAAAGATTTTACAGACAAACCGACACAACCACAGAGAAAGTGCCAATTCCATCATACGTAAACTATCAAAAGAATTTGTACTTACACAGGAAGAATAATAATATTGTCCCCTTCTATTTTTGTATATAGTAAAGGTTGAAATTAACGTTAACACTTTAACATATACAATGTTAACGATTTATGGTAACAAGAAATTGGCACAATTCATGGTAACAAGTAATGATAACAATTCATGGTAACCACTTATGGTAACAAGTCATAGTTACAATTCATGTTAACAAGTAATGGTAACAAGTCACAGTAACTACTTATGGTAACAAATAATGGTAACAAGTCATGGTAATAAGTCATATGGACAACTTATGGTAACAATTCATGTTAACAATTCATGGTAACAATTCATGGAAAAAAGTAATGGTAACAATTCATAGTAACGATTTATGATAACAAGTAATGGTAACAAGTAATGTTAACAAGACATAGTAACAATTTATGGTAAGAAGTAATGGTTACAATTCGTGGTAACAAGTAATGGTAACCAGTAATGGTAAAAAGTAATAGTAACCAATTATGGTAACAATTCATGGTAACAAGTTATTGTAACAAGTAATGATAATTAGTCATAGTAAATACTTATGGTAAGAAGTAATGGTAACAAGAAATGGTAACAAGTCATAGTAACCACTTATGGTGACAAGTAATAGTAACAAGTCCTGGTAACAAGTAATGGTAATAAGTAATGGTACAAAGTCATTGTAACTACATATGGTAACAATTCATGGTAACCAGTCATAGTAACAAGTAATGGTAACAGGTCATTGTAACAATTCATGGTAAAAATTCCTGGTAACAATTCATCATAACAAGTAATGGTAACAAGTCATTGTAACCACTTATGATAACAAGTAATGGTAACAAGTAATAGTAACAAGTCATGGTAAGAAGTCATGGTAACAATTCATGGTAAAAAGTAATGCTAACAAGTAATGGTAAGTAATTGCAACCACTTATGGTAACAAGTAATTGTAACAATTCATGGTAAAAGTAATGCTAACAAGTAATGGTAAGTAATTGCAACCACTTATGGTAACAAGTAATTGTAACAATTCATGGTAACAATTCATGGTGATCAATAATTAGTGAGTAATTGTAACAAGTAATAATAACAAGTCATAGTAACCACTTATGGTGACAAGTAATGGTAACAAGTCCTTGTAACAAGTCATCATTACAATTCATGGTAATAAGTAATGGTAACAATTCATTGTAACAAGTCATTGTAACAAGTAATGATAACAAGTCATTGTAGCCACTTATGGTAACAAGTAATTGTAACAATTTATGATACCAAGTCATAGTAACCACTTATGTTAACAAATAATGGTAACAAGCTTTTGTCTAAAGAGATAGAATTAGATAGGGATATTCAAGAATTAGCTGTATCTGTAAAGAGACAAAACAGAAAGCGTTACTTGTTACACAGTTTCGACCGTTTACTTACCTTCATCAGCAAAAGTTGTTGGAGACACCAGTAATAGCACTGCATAACATAAGGTATATTTTAATACGATTTCCAGGGCCATTTCGTGATGGAGCAATCGTATTACTGTGTCAGAATCATTGGAACTTTGTTTATATAGCGCCTAGATTTTAATTTCATTCTTTATCTGAAAATGAAATCAAAATATAATATAGTTCGTTTCTAATAAATGCTTCAGATTGTACGAATGTTTGACGGGTATTATTTGAACTCATCTCATATAGTAACAGGTGGTCCGTCTTTATGTGTTTGTCCTTTACAAAAAATGTGATTGAAAACTTTAATTAAAGGTTTTAAATATATTCTTATCGGGTAGTATATATGATTATTATTTAATATTCACTCTCAACAACTTTTGTATTTAAACCCTGCAAACGTAATATGAAAATCTCTTGTTGTATAGTGTATTCAGTTGTCATGTAATTTTTATAGCCATTTCGACAGTTGGGATTTTGAATTCTTTGTATAAAATTGGTAATTTTGTGCTGCACCAGTAATCTACTGGTTCCATCTCGGACTTGACATCTTTTGTCAGCCCTTATCAAGGTGAAAGATGGATAAGCAATGGTTACATGCTTGTACTGAACTTAAAAATATGGTGAATACGCTGTAGAAACACGTAAAAGCTTTTGTGAGTTGTGTGGTGAATGTACTGTCGGAGCATTAACGGTTTGGAGACAGTTTGTAAAATCCAAATTCGTCAATGCCAGTTCACACGATGCAAGTCGCTCCGGAAGATTTTCAAATTAGCACAATGATTTTTTTTAAGATAAAGACTAATATAAACAAAGAAATCTTGACGAATTATTTTGCCTACATTGTTAAGGATAGAACATAAATACAACATTTACTGTACTGCTACTCTCAACAACATCTTGGGAGTACTCTTCATCAATAATTAGTGGTTGTTATTGTAATGCGAATACATTTTTTATATCCATCCTTCAAAAACGATAAAAAAAACTTTCATGAGCTTCCTCTCTCATTTACTTTTTTTCACTCCAAACAAAGTATATTGCCACTGAAGCGTTCTGTTGTCCCTTACGAAAATGGAAATGGAAACCTTAATTTACTGCTTTAAATATATTCTTATCAATTTTTATATCTGTTTTTTTTTTTTTTTATATTAACTGTTGACAAATATTTTATATATATATGAACATTTATTGTTGTATATTTTATTCAATTGTCATGAAATTGTTTTTAGCAATTTCGCAGTTGTGATTTTGAATTCTTTGTATAAAATTGGTAATTTTGTGGTGCACAAGTAATCTACTGGTTCCATCTCGGGCTTAACATCTTTTGTCAGCCCTTATCAAGGTGAAAGATGGATAAGCAATGGTTACATTCACGTACTGTACTTTAAAAAATTAGTCAATACGCTGGAGAAACACGTAAAAACTTTTGTGAATTGTATGGTGAAAGTGTCATTGGTGCATGAACGGTTTGGAGACGGTTTGTAAAATCTAAATTCGCCGATATCAGTTTACACAATGCAAGTCGGTCTTTGGACTGAATATTTTGTCCAATAAAGAATCGATACGTTACTATGATATTCACTGCCGCTGCCTCTTTGAATACATTGAAGAGTAAATTCAAATTTTAATTTCAAGACAGAAAGTATCGTTTAAAATTAAGAATTGATTTTATCCCCCCCCCCAATCTATTTCAGAATATTTTTAGGTAAATTTAATATTGTATAATAAAATTTAATATTTAATTCGATATTTCGCTATATCTGTGAATGAAATTAAATCATTTATTTTATTTACAGACATTTTTATGATTTTGATTGATTGAGGAAACTATTTTAAAATATATATTTTTTAATGAGATAGGTGTTACTATAGTTTGAAACGCCGTTGAAATGATAAACTTTGAAAATTGAGAAACCAGACAACTTAACGCATGATTTTGTCAAATAAATAAAATATTGTCTGTATTACCATGATTAGGGTTTTATAAAACCGAAAATTTGGATTTAAAAAAATAAAAAAAATAAATAAATAAATAAAATGATTTAATAAATATTTTATTTATTTGACAAAATCACACGTTAAGTTGTCTGGTTTCTCAATTTTCAAAGTTTATCATTTCAACGGCGTTTCAAACGTTAGTAACAACTATCTCATTATTACACACACGCGCCAGCGCGCTTCACTACAGATCGGACATAAAAAAAAACAGTCTCTTTGATAACACCAGAAGAGATCGTCAATCTTCGGCTACTCCGTAAGAATTCGACGATGAAGAAAAAAAAAGAAAAGGAAAAAAAAGGAAAATATTGTCTGTATTATGATGATTAGGGTTTTATAAAACCGAAAATTTGGATTTTAAAAAATAAATGATTAAATAAATATTTCATTTATTTGACAAAATCATGCGTTAAGTTATCTGGTTTCTCAATTTTCAAAGTATATATTTTTAGTTTAATGCAATGGTATTATGCCACCTTTATTAGGTTTGTTTAATTAAAAACAGTTTCATTGTCTATAATCGATTAAAAGATTATGCAATAATAATTTGAAAATCACTATGAACAAATAGACTTATTATCTGTGCAACATTCAAATATTATGTATTATATAAAGGAAGGTTGTCTGTCTGTTGTTCTGTATGTCTGTGTGTCTAGCTAAAGATCAAAGACTACACAAGACACACCCGCAAAGCTGATATATTCTTTTTCACCATTAACTCGAAATAAATGTACATTTTTAAAAAACTTTTTTATTTTGTGTTCCATACCTCCGGGCAACGCAAGGTCACCACAATAGTATAATTTAATATACATATAACATATATCCGTATACATATATCATTTAATTATCCACAGACACGTGTTTCGTCGTTTACGAATGATCAGCCAGGCTGGTGATTCGTAAACGACGAAACACGTGTCCGTGGATAATTAAATTTAAAAAATATATATGTCGCTCCCCATCTGGGGGCAACACATTAATGACGGGAAAATTATTCCCAACTAGCATTAAGGTAAAAATGCGCTTTCATATAAATAATTGAATTCGTTCAAAAGTATCGCAAACAAAAATAAACAAATAAATGATATCTATACATATATCATATATATATATATATATATATATATATATATATATATATATATATATATATGTGTGTGTGTGTATGTGTGTGTAACGTTATGTGGCAGTAATAAGCCGTTTGTAACGTTCGATCCCCAAACGACTCCCTGTAATCGTCTTCTCATCAATGACAGAAAACAGCTGAATCTCTCGTTGACACGTTATATGTAGGTGGTTCAATGGATAGTTGCATTTCTCTCTTTATCTGTCTTCTTCCGTTGGTGTACAGATGTTTCTGCTTTTCTTCTTCCTTTGGTTCTGTAATAAGGTAACTTTTGTAAACCTCGTAAATTTAGGTTTAATCAATAATATTTGTAAAGAAAAATGGATAAAATATCAGCAGATACTTTTAACAAATTTATTACAACTGACACAAAATAAATTAATGAGTTAATTGCCGCTGTAACGCGAGATGAAATATACACAGTTTCCAAGACGTCGGTTTGTTTATCTTTTTCTCCAGGCCAGACTATCGACAAGGGCGATAACTCTGAAATGGTCCAAGGGACATAATTGCGTTTTCTTTAGTTATCCTAACAGTAACAAATAAAATAAAAAATGCCAGCAACAATTTTTTTGAGAGGGCTAGAAAGTTATTGTTTCTTACCAGTTGTTTATATGGCTCAACCAAATTTAGAGTAGGGATTTGTTTTCCGTATCTTACTGTGTTGGGAGCAGAATTAGCTTTTACAGACGTACCCACGTGCGTATGGTATAGACGAAAATATCGGAACAAAAAGAGAGAGAAACGCTGTGTTTAGGGGTTTTAACAGTATACACAGATTGAATTGGGTGACTTTCATGTTTTATTCTTTTACAGTAGTGCTACAGGCATCCCACAGCTAACGAAAACAGAGCTTTGACATAGACGTCTGAATCCAATCAGCTCCTCTGCTAAAGAGGACGATCTTTATATCTTCTTCGCCACATCTCACTTCGGACTTCCTGTCCATGACGTCATATCCTGACACAGTCCTAATTCTAATCTTTTAACTTTTAAGGGAATTTTCCACTCGTTACTCAATCTAACCTTATGTGGAAATACCGTTTTAAACATTATTTTTACGTATCCACATCGAATTTTGCTAAATTCGTCCTCGTGTTGAAACCACCGTTGAAACACCCTTTGAAAAGTGACTCGAAATATCTGCAAGTGTACCATAAAATTACCAAAAGTGATCACTCATCAATCACTCAACATGAGCTCACCCTTAACCAAAAACTATCTTTCCTAAACTTTTAAAACTACATGCACAGACCCCCCCCCCCTGCTAACTAGCTCCTTTTTCCAACATTTCTTAGCATAGGGAATATGTAGTTTCTCTCTCGATTTTCTTTTAAAATGTCTGCTCCCAGCACAGTAAGATACAGAAAACAAATCCCTACTCTAAATTTGGTTGAGCCATGTAGACAACTGGTAAAGAAAAAATAATTTATTGAAAACCTATAGAAACTCACGTTTATAAAAAAAACGTCACAGCAAATTACAGGGTGTGATTAAAAGAGGGATAAAAACGAAGCAAATACATGCTGTTTGGTAAAGACCTATGGGAATATTAAAAGCTACAGTAATATCAATAATTATAAGAACACCAGAAAAAGTTCTGAAAAACATGGTAAAAAGACCAGAGAAAATTGAAATCAAAGGGAGTATTGACACTATACAAAACCACGGTATTGATGAAAACAATTGAAATATAGTTTTTAATTCATTAAGTGTGGAAGTGTACCTATTAGTGATGGGACGATACCAATATTTTTCCCGATTCCGATACAATTACTGATTCTGTTCGAAATTTCCGATTCCGATACAATTACCGATTCCGATTTTTCTTAAAATCTCTAAATATTTAGCTCTTAAATTGTTTTGTTTTTTTTTTCAATTTTTGGATTACCGTAAAAACCCATGTAATATGTGCATATAGTTTTGCAAATGTAAAAATACACTTGTGTGTGGGGGGGGGGGGGATCTATAGATTTTAGTTTTACTGGTAATTTAAAATCCATAAATATTTATCATTTTATCATTAGTACCAGCAATGGATAAATTAAGTTTGAAACAAAAATAACAATTAAAAGAATCGTTTTTGGCACAAATTTTTCCAATTTCAATACCGATTCTGATACTCCAAAAAGTTCCTATATTTACGATTCTCACTTCCGATTCCGATTAATCGTCCCAACACTAGTGCCCACATAACCAAATGACATTGATCAATCATAGGTAATTTCTATGCTTTAAGTTCTTTATATGTTCAAGTATTTATTCAGGGTGTTTGGTTGAATGAAAGCGGGGAAGAAGGAGGGGGAGGGACGAGAGGGAAATTGTTGTTTTTGTTTTGGATTTTGAAGAACATGATTGAGTTTTGCAGAAAGAAAAAAAACAATAAAACATCAAGGTTTGGTTCATTTTAGTTCAGGAAGCCGATATCTTCAGACAGCCTGATCACCAGGGATAAAAACAGTTGAAATACTTTTTTTTTTAATTCATAAAGTGTGGAAGCGTACTCACATAACCAAATGACACTGATCAATCACGGGTAAGTTGTAATGTAAGTATGTACAATGATGCCTGCTTAGTGGGGTTGCAATGCATGCAGACGACAGAAATACATCTGGCTCAAAATTTGACCACCCAAAATGTGATTTCTGCACTTGGAAAAGTTATTGCCTCTTTAAACGAGGGTTCATGCTGAGAAATCAAACCACTTAATGTTCGCTCCAGATACGAGGCTCACTGGTTAGTAAGTTTTTATGTCCAGTGATAAATCAGCTTAGCCTTTTAAAAGTGAGTTTTGGCTGTGGTCAACCCTAAATGAAACCAAGATCTATGAATATTCCAGCAGAGGTGACAGAGGGGGTTGTTTTGTTTCAGATGGGCTCTGGGTACAGACAGGAATTTAAGTGGACTGGTCTGTTGTTTTGGGTTCGGTTAAAAGTGACTGTCGTTTGGTAGAGAAAGCAAATATCATTGTAACTTTACAAAATAAAATATAGCTCCTTGTTTTAAAACTCGAGGATGAACTCATATTTGGAAGGGAAAAACCTTTGTTACAGCAGTGACTTCAGGGTCCATACTCACACACATATAAAAGCCGGCATTTTTCAGACCTGAGACACTTCTCGATATTTTGTCATTCTATCTATCACCCTCGCTTCCATCTCTCTCTCTCTCTCTATATATATATATATATATATATATATATATATATATATATATATATATATATAGTCTCGGAAGTTTCTCAACCATTAAAACTATATTTAAAAAATTAAAAAATTTTTAAAAAAACTTATAGTCCCAAGTCTTCCAGTGGAAAATCACTCATGTAAGTCAATTTATTTTTTACAGTTATTATATTAGTTTATTTCTAACACTATTTTAAGGGATCATCAGTTGTTTACCATGAAAAACTGTTTCGGGAATTTATATATATATATATATATATATATTAATATCTGTTCATTAACAGTAGAAGGTAATGAAGAAAGGAAAAAAAATAAAAAAGATTGGAATAGTCCGTTATAAATAACTGATATACTAATATTATTTAACCCATAGTTGTGGAGAGAGAGGGGCTACTTAGCGAGAAGTAAACGACAAATTTATTTTCATTTGTCTTTGTACTTTTTTATATTTAACTGGCTTTGTAACCTAACTTTTTCCTGATTCAAACAATTTAACCCGAGCTCAATGGGTGATCGAACGGGTCACAGTTTTTCTAGTCATCTAATAAATGATTGTTTTATTAATATTTTGACAAGCCAAGCAATTTTCTGATAAATATTTATGGGTTAAACGTCTACTTGAAATGTTATTGGATTTCCAAATAGTTTCATTTGACGAAAGAAAGTGTACATATGGTAGTGAGTGTTTGACGCATGAAGACAAAACAATTTTATAAAATTTGGGAAGATATTTTTCTGTCAACATTGAGCAAATGTTTGCTTTTATCAGATCAAAATAACTTTAAATCCTCTATTTATGAACCAACGAGAAGAATACCCGTCCCTGGACGGGTAAAATTAATTCCCAGAACAGAACAGTTTTGCACCACTTTTATGCCCCCTTACAAAGATTAAAATCAAGATATAATGATAGTAAACCTTATGTCTAGAATCCTTATTCTACTTTTGATTAAAATCCAATTACATGATTTTGATTCTAGAAAATGTATAAAATGTAAGTCTTAAGCTTAAGAAGAAATTCAAATTCAGGGAATCTTGCTTAATTGGTGTCTAATGACTATGAATCAAATGTAATGCAAATCTGAAATATTCGAATTTTCAAATGGGATATTGAGTCCATATCAAGCCCTTTAAAATACTCTAAAGAAACTGAAATTTGAGGAATATTTATTAATTGATGTACAATATATATATTGTCATAATTTTACAAATATCGAAGGTATCTGAATTTTCACGAAGAGCTTCCACTCCACCTTTTTATCCCCTTTGTGTAAAAACTAAATTAAACTAAATATAGCTCACATTTGGACCCCTTACGCTATGTTCCAGAGTTTATAATGATCGGTTTATTAGTTAAAGAATGAATCCTGTACATACAATTATATAAACATATAAACATACCTAACTTTATAAAGATAAACATACCCTGAACACAAACAAATAAGACACGTTCAAAATTACATCTTAAATTTATTGGGAGAGGTTATTTTATCTGCCGATAAATCTGACGTTTAATCCTACTGGACAAAAACTTAATGCCCTAAAGATCGCCATGTACGCCGTTTTGAAAAAAAAAAACATGTACGTCATCTTTGATGTTGGAATCAAAAGAGGACTAAATTAAGGGGTGACGGAATTAATTACAAACCGGAAGTAATTTTATGTCGCTTAAGAATTAGAAATTTCGTAATTATTGATGATAAAATGAAATAAAACTTTTTTATATATATATAATATAATTTTGCAAATGAAATAAATAAAATGAGATTTATTAGTTGAATAACAAATAAAATTGATAAATTAAGTCCAAGTTGTAATTAATTTCGAGTTGTAATTAATTCCGAGTTGTAATTAATTCCGAACCCCAAATTAAGATAGCATTCAGCAAAGCTGGCCACCCAGGTTATCTCCTCTTGCATAGAGTTTCGTACAAAACATAAAAGTATGAAACCAAGGTGATAAATCAACAAAAATCAAACTGCCATAATACATGACTAAAAAAATACCAAAATACGTGCATAAATAAAAATGACATATTTGTTAGAAATACATTTCCAACATAAAAGACGTCACATTTTTGTACCAAACGGAGACTCCAACTAGAAAAAAGACGAAATTAGAAAAGTAACAAATAACGTGATATTTTAAAACTACATCTGCAGACTAAAATTTTGTTCCTTGCCAAAAGAAAAAATGTTCTGTATTTTCTATAAAAATTATTTGTGCCTATCTCTGGGAGCCGGTCTATTTCATATTTACACAGACACGGCAGCTTGTGGTGGTCGTCATGCCTTTTTTTGGTGATAACTTCCTCCACAAATAAAAATAATAATAAAAAGACTTACATGCAAAACCAACGGAAGTTTATTCACTGAAATAAACCATTAACAAATATAACATTTTTCCTTTTGTAATGAGTTCAGAAGTCCTTTCTTTAGTTTCAGGGTAAGTAAAAAGAAGAATGTCTTTTGTTTTGTTGAAATGCTCATATGTTATAAAATGTTAAGAGAGGCAATAGGTAATGTTCGCCTGTGTAATTGTATGAAGCGCGCGAAAGGTGAAATGGAAGAGTGATAATAAGACGCGTGTAACCTCCGAATGAAGAGTCAGTTGAGAGAGAGGGTTTGATGTTTGTGTGTGCTTAAATACTATTTGGATAGGCTCCAGCGAGCTTAAGGAGAAAAGTTTAGAAAAAATGTCTTTGGAGAAATCCCATTGGACAGAAATATCACGTGGTGTGCTCCCTACTACGTCCGCTCGTTTTGAGTTGATTTAATATATAAGGCCACACACGGCAGCTTCACATATGTCTTTCTCAGTTCAGCCAGACAGACTTGTCCAAAAAGGAAGCATAAAACTACACACTCTCTCTCTCTCTGACGACTCGCCAGAGGGACGAGACAAGAACTACCACAAATTTTTGACACACATAGTCACACTAACTTCTAAAAAAAACAAAAACAATAATTTAACAGTCTTGCAAAAACCTTCTACTTAAAACTCGGCTCGTTGCTAATTGCAACCAACTACTACTATCTCGTCACACTAGGCTACCAAAAGTTTTTAAAAAATGAAACAACATTTAAGACTAGAACGTTCGAGCACGACCTGACTTTTTTTCCTTTCAGATTTCACACGAGACTTCAACTTACTCGTTTCTCGTCACTGAACTTTATTTGGGTTTATTTTCCAAGTTGTTATCTTGTCAATAAGGCACTTCTGCCGTATATATGAAGCAGCACATTTTCTGTCCTTCTACTGAAAATAAAGGGAGGTAATTCAACCGGAAGTGATTTTTTTACAACATAAAAAAAAAATGCAAGACTGATTTGTTTTTGGGTAACAAGAAACAATTAACAATTTCTTTTTTTTATTATATGAAGTAAAAAAATTTAAATAAAAAACCCTTACCCTAAACCCTAACCCTAAACCCTAACCCTAACCCTAAACCCTAACCCTAACCCTAACAAATCAGGCGGTGTGCCTGTAAAAAATCTATTGTTTTTTGCGGCTGGTTCATTAAATTACCAATGTCTCGAAGATTAATCTCATTTAACTCCATTTTCTAAATACTAAATTCAACTTCCGGTGAATTCTGAATGAATGGTACTTGGAGAAAAAAAACGGAACTCTTCAATTTCGATTTCTTAATCGGCAGCTACTTCATATATACGGCAGAAGTGCTGTCAATAAAACTGAATATATTTTTGGTTCTTGTATAGATCGAATACACGAGCGAAATTTATTTTAGAAGAGTTCCAATGGTGTAAGGGGCAGTAACTCTACTACGTCAACAGCAACATAAGTATATAGATAGTAGATATCTATACAAGAGCCTTAAATTACTCTACATTTGATAGAAGAATCAGTCTTTTGTAAAATTCGACTAATTCCGACTTATTTTTTATTTTTCCAGATTAAATAATATTTAAAAAATGTTAAGAGTCAAACGTAACTTATTACGGGAGGGGATGTTTTTTATATCCATAAAAGGCTTACTTCTATATCTACTATCTATATACTTACGTTGCTGGTTGACGTAGTAGAGTTACTGCCCCTTGCACCATTGGAACTCTTCTAAAATAAATTTCGCTCGTGTATTCGATCTATACAAGAGCCATATTTTTCTATGGATTGCTTTCTCATTCATTTGGTACTTGCTTAACCCGTTACGGTCCTTGCCACCCATTTTTAAGAGCAAAAACACTACAGAACTGTTAAAAGAACAAAATACCAGTTTTTATATGTCTTTTTCATTAAAAACTATACATTTTTATAAGTTGTGTTTATGTCATTTGTTTTGACAAGTTTCTTTCAAATTTTCTGTTGTTTGTTTTTTTTTATATAAAAAATAAAATACAATGTTGCAAAGTAAAACAAATAATAATAAAAGAACTTTCTCGTTAATCATGCAGTATAGTTAACAGCCTAGAAATCGAAAAATTATATATACACCAAATATATTTACCAAACGCAATAAAAATTAATTTTCTACCACCCTGTATTCTTTTAATATTCTGAAAGGGCTTTAAAAAATTATTTGGAGATAAGATTTCATCAATAGCTCTCTTTCAGACCCAGGAAAAATTTAAACATCGCTCCCTACGTTTTTTCATTCAGCTTCAAGATACTGCAACTTATTTTGAAATAAAAAGAACTTTAAAACAGTTTCAGAACGTTAAAGTATACAGGTCAGTAGAAATTAAATTTCATTGCGTTTGGTAACAGTTATTTGTTGTATTTCTTTTTATTTCTTAGCTCTTAACTACACCTCAACATTACAACTTCCTTGTCCTTAAATATAGCAAACATTTGATTTACGCCAGTCTGTGGGTTTGTCCTGTGCAGTTCTAGGAGGTCCACCCTCCCAGGCTTTGCCTCCCCTCTTTGGGGTGGAGTAAGTTTATTGCTTACTGTCTGAGGCGCCCCTTCCGGGGAATGCCGACGGGGCTGCCCAGGCAATTTTTAAAAGTTCCCCAAAGTACTCTTCCTCTAGAGTGCTACAACTCCCACTTTCTGACCTTGTGTCAGATTCTGCTCTGTGGGAAGTAGATAAATAGGAACTAATAAAGGCTTCATCCTAGTGATTCTGAGATGGCTCGCAAAAAAACCCTTCAATATTTTTCTTCAGTGATGCTAGTATTACCACACTCGTACTGTATAACATAATACCATCACAAGAAAAAAATGTTTTCGTGCTTTGATTTTTTTGTTTCTTTTTTTTTATTTTTCACTGATTAATTTATCAAATGTGGCTTTTAATCCAATCTCCGTGAGGGGTACTGGTACATTTTTACCGTATTGCAAAATAAGTTTTTATCTTAACTAGCCAAAATAGCCTCCCTACGGTCGTCTATTTTTGCTAGGCTACCGCGTAAGTAATGAACACTCACCCGTAAACCGATGGAGCCCCAGTCTTATTTCTTGGATGGGTAGACATTGATTTTCTTTGTTTCTAACCATGAATATTTTTAGTTAAAAAAAGAAAAAAAAAAAAAAAAAATATTTTTCACTCCCCCGCCGAATTTTTTTTTACCCTCCCCCGCCGAATTTTTTTTACCCTCCCCATGAATACTAATATTTTCAGTAAAAAAAAGCTTTTAAAAATTTTTTTTACCCCCCCTCCCTAATTTTTTTTACCCTCTCCCATGAATACTAATATTTTCAGTTAAAAAAGAAAAAAAAAATTTACCCCCCCCCCCAAAAAAAAGTTTTTTTAACCTTTCCCCATGAATAGTAATATTTTCAGTTAGAAAAAGAACAAAAAAATTTTACACCCCCCAAATGTTTACCCTTCCCCATGAATAGTTAAAAAAAAAATTTTAATTAGGAGGCGCCTCGATCATATCAAAGAACTCATGTTTAAATATGCTATTGAAGGCGCCTACGTCAAATCAAAGAACCAGTTTTTTTTATTTTTCCAAAATGGTCACAAATTTACTAATGGCTGGTATATGCCTTGATAAACTTCAATTTACATCAAGGCATCGTCATAACAACGTAATTAAAATAAAGAATGAAAACTGTGAAAAAATCCTCTCACGATGACGTCACTTCCGGAAAGAACCGGAAGGATGAGTCAGAAATTTAGTTTTCCAAAATGGTCACTCATTTACTAATGGCTGGGATATGCCTTGTTTAATTTTAATTTACAGCAATCTCGACAACGTAATGAAAATGAAGAATTATAATGTGAAAAGAAATCCTCTCAAAATGACGTCACTTTCGAAAGGATGACTTTGCAATTTTAACAGTACTCGCCATTGAAAGTATGGTTTTGAAAACTGGCTGGTTCATGAAGAGAATGGCTTTAATTAATTGTATGAATAATTTTTATTGATATCACCTTATCGGAAAATATTGTAAATACATATGTAAATTTGATAATAGCAGTTATAAGTGTATATTTGTAAAAATGAATTATGTAAATGAAACAACCCGTCTAGTGTCTGAACGACTTTTGTAACAGTATATAACGAAGTTGAACGGACTTAGTAAATAGTCATACTACTTTGATGGAGTTTCGGCTTCAGACAGACAGATACATAAACTCCATTATTAATAGATTTCTACATTAAATGCAGCTATCACTTTTTCCTCTGGAGGTTCACTTACTTTCGGAATTAGCCTTGATAAGCCGTTTCCGTGTGTTTTATTTCCGACAGAAGGAATTCCATTGTAAATGTTTTGTTAAAAAAATAGTTCCCCACTTTTCAGGGAATTCACAGTATGAGCCGGTATATTTTTCTTAAACCGAAATATTGATAGTAATAGACGGTTGTCCGTTTGCAAAATAAATATTCTTACGTGTAAAAATTTATGAAATTGTATTACTACAAATGTTATACCTAGTGCCTCTTTTTCTATGTGGCTGTAATTTTTATTGGCGATAACGTTCTCGGTGCGCGGGCTACTGCTTTCAGCCGTCCGTTATCTTCCAACGGTCCATCTAGCATCAGTCGCAACGTATAACTTTTTATTAGGATCATAATGCGTGAGAGATAAGTATAATTTCTTCGAATGCTCTTTTACATTCAGAATACCAGCTCTATTTCGTATATTTCTTAAGTAATTTAGTTTATTTAGTAGAGCTCTTAATGTGAGCATTCTATGAATATAATTGCTATAATTATATGCAAAAAAAGCTTGTAATATTGACACGCTTGTTGGAGGCGGCATATGTTTTTTTACTGAAGATCTGACTGGGTTTTGCTTTCAACTCTTTCATCAATTATGTATCGAAAATATTTAATTATTGTGAAAAACATTTCGCATTTATCAATCTTTAGCTTAAAGTCGTATTATTAAATTTTATTAAATACTATTTTCACATCTTTAGCGTATTGTTTTCTATTTTCGCTTTTATTACAAAGTCGTATCGGATTAACACCCTAATATGTTATTATTTCTTTCTCTGTTAACTCAGCCATTCTTCGTTTCTAAGGAAGAAGACAGGGCCTATTCTCGCCAAATCACGCTGTCAGAGGGTCCGGCTAATCAAAGACCAACAGGTCATGTTTGACCACGCGAGATTTTGAGTGATATAAAAGAAAGAACGCACTTCCTCCTTCCTCTTTTTCATCCCTTTTCCTTACGACCAGCGACTAAGACGGTTCCGTCAACAGGCTCCTAATACATGGGGCAAGAAGCTGGCTGCCACTGTCTTACACTTACTACACGCTGTCTCCCTCTCCCTCCTCACCGGGCACAGGACAAATAGTAAGCTTAAACCCTTTCTTTCTTTTCTCTGTTTTAAGTACCGTTCAACACAAATTCCTACCATTTCGTACACTGCAAAAAAAAGGGTAGATAGACGGCTAATTTTCTCTAATATACGCGCACACCAAAACACGTGTGCTTTCCAAGAACAAGCTTTAAAAGAGACATTTTATACAAACAGTAAAAAGGACATTTTCCTGTACACAAAACTCAGACTTTCATTGAGGAATTTATACAATTTAAATGAACCACGTTAAATAAATTATTATGTTTATATGAATTTTGAGTTCCGGCTTTCTTACTTTTTGTGTTGGTTACTGGCGTATTTTTACTCGTTCTTTCATGTTTAACGTTTAGAATTCGTTAGTACCCCCACAGTCGTAGAGATAAACGACTTTAAAATTGAATTTGCTCAAGATTGCGTCCATTATCAGTTGAAATATTCCTGGTTCTACTTTTATAGCAAGACCTATGCTATTAAATTCGTACAAATCTTTGTCTGTGTTTATAGTTAACAATTCTGTACATTTTTCGGTGTTAACTTGGAATAGGCGCCTGTAGAATTGCAATCATGACATAAGCAGTTTCGAGTACGAAGCAGGCGTGGTTACATTACGGCAGACGACATTTATTCAAACAAATAGAAAGATTTAAAAAGAAAAATAGAAATGCAATGAACTTTTCATGTTTAAATTCAACTATTTTTTTTCGTAAAAGGTTGCATAAGTTTTTACAGGGAGAAATGCCCAGGAGACGTATCTTGTAAATGGAATGTTAGAATAAAGCCATTAACGGTTTTGTTTGGGCATGCACTGTGTGCCGAACATACTTTTGTATAGGAAATAGCACATTTTTTCAGAGGTCGAAATTAGAGTTGGAAAAAAAAAACAGTTCCTTTCTAAATCCTAATAATTACAAAACAACCTAGAAAAGAAAAAGAAATTACAAAAATGCTCTTAAAAACATTGTCCTCTTTTGGGCAAACAAGTTAAATAAAAATGTTGCAAAAGATGATCCTTTTGTGCAAACAAAAAATTATCATACTTTACGTTAAATAAATGTTAAAAAAACAAAACAAAAGCAATTGAACAAAACCAGTTCCTTTTTATATCATAATAACGAAAGAAAAAACCAAAAGAGAAAAAAAATATACTTAAAAACAAGAAAAAATAGTTTTTGTTAAATACATTTTTTGCAAAACAAAACGCAAAAACAAGTTTATTTTATGTTTGAGCTTCTTTGTCAATACTCGCGACTGCTTCGGAAGTTGCCGCTCAAACTCGGAATTGATGACGTAAGTATTTAAATTCTACAGATGCCTTTTCCTAATTTGGACCCATTTTTCTTCTAATTATATTTGCAGGTAACTATCAGATAAATCGAATTTGTGGAATATTTTTCCTCTATTTAACTTTGAAAATAACGGGTTAGATTGTAGAAGTTTCTTCAATATAACAGTGGTATCCATGATATTATCGGAAGAACGGAATCTTCTTTTGGAATGTGTTGCCACAGATCTATTATTTACATATTGTGTATATTTTTAGTTTATTGGTTTTCAGAAACATGTGAAACCTTAAATTCACTTTTAGAAATTCCTGTTTAATCTCGTCCTGAATCAGTTCTTTTGCTTACTTTCTCGAGATATTATTTTTCAGTCGTTACAAGGTATTTTTCGTTCTGGTCTGTCTCGACATGTTTGTCAAAGACCTTTAATGAAGATGGTCCCGGCTGAGAGATATCGGGTTTTTCTCCATGGGAAATTAATCTGCTCTTGAACGTATTCGTTTGTTCTTTTCTCAGATCATTTAACAATGTCGAAATACTGTCACGCGTGACATCACCTGGGTTATCAACAATATCTAAATGTAGCACTATATCGGCGTTGACGTCACCCGAATCATTGCCAAAGTTTTAGTTTTGGTTCAAGGGTTGCTTGTCTTTCGTGGACTGATTTAGATCTACGTTTTTGTCATTAACGACATCTACAGACGCAAGGGTCACATAGTATTTCGGTTCTTGTTTGGCTCTGTCCTCCAAAAAGAATATCTTTCGGGCCCGGATGAACATCTTCCGATTCACACAGAGACGTTAATAACGTAGCGTATTCTGTCTCATAACGTTTTTTCATGTTGTACTCTGTGTCTTCTCTTTTCATTTTCTTCATTGTCCAAACCCAATTTAAACCAACAAGCAGGAGATAAAAGATAAAAACTGAGTTTATTAAGTGCATTTTCATTCTAGACATCCCGCAAACACATTTCCTGGTATACGGGTTAATCGGGAAACCTTTCTCGTCATATTGTTTTTACTTCAAATCCTTTTCGATATGTCTTTCGAGTCGGTGACCCTGTATAAATAAACAAAGACCAGCTTCTCCAATGTATTTCCGAGAAACGCAGGCCCGAAAATACTTTCAGCAAATTCCAAGAAAGGATAACGGATAAAACAAATGCACTCATTCTGACCGAGCGACGATGCGGCTAACTTTCTTCTTTCAGAGCCACACATGTATATTCAGGACCGCAGGTACATTTGCATCCTTCTATGCAAATACAAATATTTCCTTTTTCAAGAAAGAAGCTTTTAAAACCTACTTTCTTCTCTTCATTACTCCACAATTTTAAGCGACATTTTATGAACGGGGTCAACTTATGTTTCTCGCCAGTTATAGAATTGCTAACAACTTGAGATCTGTAGCAGTTACCTCCTCTTTTCAAACATAACTGCACCGGTTGGCCGTTAGGTGTCGCTTTTTCACCGACAGGTGGCGCTGAAAAGCGACACCAGAGTTATCTGCCCTTCTGATTATAAAAACCGGTGTAAACGGAAAATCATTCTCTCTTCTCTATTCAATTGGCCTTGCTGAACGACGCTAAAGCACCAGAGCTCCGTCAACACGTGTTCAACAACGGTAAGAGTTCTCAACTCATTTTCTTTGTATACGGTTTTCAAGGACTTTCCCCACACCGGACTCATTTCTTCACATACTCTTTTCAAGAACTGTTTTCTATCGACACACATACATACACCACACACGTCATCGTCCCACATACACACACCTTATTTGAACTACCTCCTTTTGTTTGTGAATTATTACTCTGTTTTTGCATGCAACAATTGCTTGATTTTATGAACTCGCTTATAGTCGGGAACACGATCCGATTCTGATCCGACTATTTCATCTGACTAATCAACAAATTATGTCTGCTGGTAAAATAGAACCGTTTTTTACTTGTATGGAGTCAGGATTATTGTCTTTGACTGCTCTTCAATATTACATTTCATCAACAAATTGTTTCCCCACTAATAATACTCGGGTTCAATATATTGATGCCAATTTCGTGTCTACAAATTGACAGCTATAGATGGTTCCAATTCTTCCTATAGACATTAGAACATTAAAAGAGTTTTGCATTTCTGTTCTACGCTCTAAAACAACATTCATCTCGATCTTTGCTTTCATCTCCGATCGCAAACTTTCAATAACAACAGCGTTTTATTACTGACACTTGCAATAAATGTCACATAAGGAGGAAATAGTTTTGCAAACTTCGATAAGAAGCATTTACTTTAATTTAACATGCGCAGATCATCATTCTCTCCCATTTTATCAGAGATCCATCGGTTGATTCTGTAGACATTCTTCGATAAAGCGTTAGTTATATTGATACTTACTAGAAAGAAAAGTATGTCCACTAACGCCAACTGCTCCACACGTATGACCATCAAAGTCCAATAGGCGTGGATTGACAAGCAGAAACTCCGAAACACCATTATTCACTTGATCATACTGGGACTTCCTTTTTTTAAGGAAGGGAGAAAAGTTGATACCAGTAAGTAATTGGATTCATAATGAAGGTAGTTCTTGCGTGTTATATTTCTAACGTTAGTCAGGTTTTATAGTTTTACAGATAGGTAAAAAAAATTTTCATTCACCAATGGCTTAGGTGTTTGACCGGAAGTGATTACTGTACCCGCTTCCATAATGATTTTCCATTGTAATTTCTTGTGCTAACACTAACGTGTTCTTCAT
The DNA here is from genome assembly GCA_963556195.1 of Sepiola atlantica. Taxonomy (NCBI): domain Eukaryota; kingdom Metazoa; phylum Mollusca; class Cephalopoda; order Sepiida; family Sepiolidae; genus Sepiola; species Sepiola atlantica. The sequence goes on along the minus strand of OY744515.1, from coordinate 245,107,338 downwards.
ATCTGAATATCACGAAAAGGCGCTCGATGATGTTCACAGAATACCAGACTGGGTAGTACATAATACAATGTGCCTCTAAAACGTAAGGGTAGCAGAATCCTTGGTTCTTAGAATGTGCACGTCTTTTGCCATAAATTTTTTTCAGTCCCGGAACCCGACATTCGCGTTGATCTTCCAGTATTACATTGTAAGTACGGTTATTTACGAAGTGTACAAAAGTTAATGGATAAGCGAGAAGAACCGGTGATATTTTTAAGCGCACAATAATCAGATTAAACAGGTGAGTATGTTGATCAATATTTAGATCGCAAAGTGTTTCAACTTTGAAATAATTTTCTTGTATCTTTTTGTTGCTTCTTTGAATTTCTAAAACTAATTTCAGATTCAAAGTATGGCTTTTTTTCGCCTGTAATGCATTCTACTCCGTATTCAGAGATGGTTGCGCCAATTATGAAGTCAGAGTTTTAACGTCAAACAAAGATCAGAAGAAAAAAACGATGATCATAAATGTTGAAATCACTGCATCAATAATTAAATTCAAATAGGTCGAAGTAAAATCAAAAGTCTGAAAAAAAAATGGCATTCATTATATTAACCATTTCTTCCAGTCGATATTTTGTTTTATTAATCGTTTGTATTGAATCCATGTCAAACTTATTCCCAATTGATAAATACCCCATTGAAAAAAATGTTGTTTGCATCTACTAAAAAAAAAACAAGCAGCAGTTTGAATCTAAAACGCAGTGGGTATTTATCTACCCCCCACAAAGTAAAATGTGACACAAGGTCGGAAAGTGGGATTTGATAAGTAAGCACCGTAGAGGAAGAGCACTTGTGACCCTAAAAAAATGCCTGGGCAGTCCCGTCGGCATTCCCCGGCAGGGGCGCCTAAGGCGATTAGCAATAAACTAACCCCTTCTCAAAGGGTGAGAAGGCAAAGCCTGGGAGGGTGGATCTCCTAGAACTGCACAGGACAAACCCACAGACCGGCGGAATCAAGCCCCGAAGGCCAAGACGATATCGGTCTATAGGGTGTAGTATCTATCGGAACAGATACTACACTTTCATCTTAGCCAAAAGGCCAAGAAACGCAGTGTTTACGTGTGTTTAGGTGATCTATCTATATATTACTAAATATACTATTAAAACTATGTAGACGTTGCTTGCTTGTCACCGTGCATACCTCATATAAAGTGGTGGAAGAAATGACGTTACAAAAGGTGAGTGACGTCAATGAACGGCGAATGATAAGAAGTAATGGGAGAAGCCGAACGACATAAATAATTAAGAAAAGGAAGGCCTAAGGAAAGAAGAGAGATGGAAGATGAGAGGAGGAGGGAGGTAAAATGAATGATTATTACCTATTTTTTTCTAAGAAGGATATATACATATATTTACTTGAAAATCGATGACGTTATAAAATTAGCTTTTTTTTCAAAAGTTGTCAAAAGCTACCATTCATCCTTCATGACGTCATCTATTTTGTAAAATAACATGCTCATCAACCAATGTAAAAGTTAAGAACTTATATAATATACATATTTAATATATATATATATATATATATATATATATATATATATATATATATATATATATATATATATATTAGAAAAATTCATTCACTGATGCAACACTGAAAAGTCTTTATATTCATCACTCTTCGAGTGTTTATTTACAACTTTCGATTTCTAAAAACGACGCTAGAAGGGTCCATGTTAGACGTTTTTCACCTCGTCTCTAACGGCTTTTTTCTTCTTCATTTGTTTACTGGTGCAACACCAAAATGTTTTTATATCTAACGCTCCTCACCACCGTTTCAAACAGATGTTTATTTAAAACTTTCAATCACTAAAAACGACATCAGACGCGTTCATGTTTGGCGTTCTTCACTTTGTCTCTAACGGCTTTTTTACCCTTTGTTCACTTCTGGTGTTTTTTCAACTTTCTATCACTAAAAATAACATAATATATATATATATATATATATATATATATATATATATATATATATATATATATACTCAAGGAGTATACTAAGAGAGATGTCCTCTACCTTTCGTTAATGCAGGCATCTAGGAGAAAGAAAACTCCGATATAACATCCGCGGTTGAAGTGACTACTGGTCATCAGACTTTTTGTCTGTCACTGGGATTATAATTACCGAAACTCAGAGAGTAGTCCTCGTGTCGTACAAGCATTAGTCATTATAATCCTGTTGCTGGGCTGGTACCTTTTGAGTATGTGATCTTTATGTAGATACCAACTATGTGTGCAGCCTGCTGCATTATAAACCTCTTGAGACCTACGGCGCTGGGTGTGTGGTAACTACAGCTAACATGCCAAGCTCGCAATTTGGTAACCACGTCAAGTGTCGACTTGATGAATCATCAACGAGTGCATGTACAGCAGAATCAAGCACAGACAAAAAGTGGATTCAATTATGGCATCCCATCAGATTATCACAACACCTGCCACATCTGTGGTTTTGTCTGTAAAAGTCTAGCAGGCCTAAAAAGCTATATCATCGGGAAGTTTTATACTAGTATCACATTGATACGTAAAAAATGGTCATACTCAAAAACGAGGAAGCAGACACTGTGACATTGTCGATTTCACGCTTACAACATTTTGGAAATAGAATGATGTGTCAAGTGGCTTTGATTAGATTTGAGAACACAAACAGGTCATATGTATTTCCCGTATCGGGGTGTTCATGGTTTGGTAAGAAGATAAATTAACATCTGAAAGCTCCTTAAGTGGCTGAGTATTACGTGACCGACGAATGGCGAGAAGAAATTAGAATAATGGCTGACCATGTCGTGCCTACAAAGGAAATCACTTGAAACAGAAAAAAGTGATAATGAAGAAATGAACTCAATGTCGACCACCTCGAATTAAATGACATTAATGAAATCCCTGTTCAGCTAGCGAACGAGGTCACCACTTAGAGGTGTAAATCACTTGAACTAAAGAACACCTCGCAAACGTTTATGGTTGAAATTTCATTAAACTGGTCACTTTGAAACAAAAGAATTTGTGGAAAAAGAGATTAATTACAGGTCGTTTGGCCATTTGACAGAACCGAGCAACTATAACCACTTGAGATAGAGTGACATACTACTAGTGTTGGGACGATTAATCGGAATCGGGAATCGAAAAAATCAAAACTCTTTGGGGTATCGGAATCGGAAAAATTTTAGCCTAATTCCCGATTCCAAAAACGATTCTGTTAATATTTTTTTAGCTTAATTTACTCATTACCGGTACAAATGATAAATATTTAATGTTTTTAAACTAGCATCAAAACTAAAATCTATAGATCATAATAACATCAAAATACGATGTAAATTTATTTTACTTGCATAAGAAAAAAACAAAAAAATGAAACTTTGCATAAATTTGCTAGGTAACCTTTAAAAGAATGCAGTTGATTTACAAGGCTCCGAAAAATGTTTAAAAATTAAATAAAACATTTTGGTCAAGAAAAATACTTTCAAACATCATTGATAATCAAATTAAAAGTAATAATATAAAAGTAATTTTTCTTTTTAATTCATTTATTTTATGCTGTTTGTTTTTGTTTTTTTAATTATATGGCAGCCTTTTGTCCTGTGGACCTTTGTCCGGTGGACTTTTGTCCGGTCCCCCAGCCAGCATTCGCAAATCTTAAAAGGAGTGGTCAGAAAGTGTGAAAAAAATAGACATTTTTAAAGGTTTGGTCTTGAGTTGAATTAGATATTTTATTTACATCCTCTCCAGGAGGTTAGACACAAGGTCAGGTGTGGGTTTTGATGAAAGTATTTTCTGTTGAATAGACTGGATTCGAACCCGACACACCCAGCTCCTCGGCCCGCGTCGTTATCCACTTAACCACTTGTGAATCGAAAACACATTTGGTTCTCATTTGATTTTGATTTTCCGTGTCTGGTTGTAAAACAAGCTTTCATTAAAAGGTTGGTTTGGGATGGAGATAGAAGGCAATAAAATCAAAGACTAGTAATAAAAAATGATTCTTGGTTATTAATATTATCAAAACCGTTTGACAGTTTAGTTGTTACATTTCTCTTCCACTGACACGGGAAAGACTGAAAATTTTCCAACTTTAAAATGTAAGTGTATTTTAAAAACTATTTTAAAGACATATTTTATGAAAAGAAATAATTACTAACATGTTTTTTATTAAGTTTTGTTTCATATGTGAACTTATATATTAATGTATCTTTGTAGAAATTTAATAGATTTTTTACTATATAAGAACTTATAAGTATTATTGTAGATAAATATCCTCGGCTAAATCACCACTCCAAATAATAACGAGATTTTTAGGCAATTACGTGTGAATACCCTGAAAAAATAAATAATTTAAGAATTTAGAGTGGGGGATCAGTTTCACATATAAATTTAACGTAAAATGATCTCCTATTTCCGAGACATTCTAGCATTTTAGAGATAGATTCTGTGCGTTTGTTTTTGGCAGGAGGGGGGGTCTACTTTTTAAAGTGATTACGCATAGTTTTACGACCTTGCTAATTGGACTTAGGGTTAGTAGTAAAAAGATGTAGTCAACATCCCTAAAAAGTTAGAATGTCGTGGAAATGATGATCATTTTATGTTAAATTTACATACGAAACTTATCTCCCACTCTAAATTCTAAAATAATTTGTTTTTCTCTTCGCCAAGTTGTTCAAAGTGTTCACACGTAATCACCTAAAATAAAAAGTAAAATCTCATTTATGGGGGTGGGTGATTTAGCTGAGGGTGTTAATCTACAAATTTGCCATTATTATTAGTAGTAGTATTGCTATTATTATTATATGTATCTTGTTTTTCATAGTAAAGCAAATCAATCTACTACATATATGTTATATTGACAGAAGCAATAACCGACCAAATATTTGTAATTAGGGTAAAAACATGAACATTCTTTGATATAGGGAAGGTATTGAATTACCAAACCATCCCGCTTCGCCCTTCTCATGTTAAGAATTGTTTTCTAAATAGTAACATTATTAACTAGAAACTCATTCTAAACATGGGGAGAGAGCTTTGTTAACTATTATGTTGCTACACCGTCTTCTTATTTTGCATACCAATCGTCGACTATTTTCAATTGTTTATGAAAAATTCAAATAGCATTTTGTCAACTAACGACGAACTTATACAAATCCGCTTTGTTTTCAAAGAGAAATAAATGTTTAGTTGCCTCACTATTTTCAATCAATTACAAGAAAACATTTGAGAGAAAAAATATTTTGCAAGATCTATTAGTGTAATATACACCTCCCTAAGTGTAGTTTTTACATTGGCGAAAATATATGCGGACATTACACGGGAGTTTTACAGTAATTCGAAAATAAAATGCAACAAATCTATAATTAAATATTTAAAAATTTTAAAAGAATTGGAATCGGAATCGGGAATTTAGAACAGAATTGGTTATTGCATCGGAATCGGAGGAAAAGGTTGGAATCCTCCCCTTACTACATACTACAACTAATTGGCCTGGGCGCGTTAGGTGGTTGACCAGAAGAGAAAAGTAGATAATGAGAGTACTTTAATTTAATTTCGTTTGACTGAAGGAAGATGGGGGAAACCTTCTAATTAAATTCTGTTTGACCGAGAGTACTCAATGGAGCAAGCCCCCTAAAATCATCATAAACGTGACGGATTTCATTGAGAAGGCAAAGAAATGCGCACACCTGGTTAGCGAAAATGGATTAATTATCGACATTCCAAAGCTGGAAGAGATTAAAAAAAGAAGTTTAGTAATGTTCGTTGTTGATAAAAAGTTAAAGAAAACCTAATTTGCAAACTATTAGCGACAGTCGGATATAGGCCACAACGAATTATTCGTTGTAAGGAATTTAACACCTGGAATACCTTGTTCCTAAATGAAGAGATATGTTCTAAACTTTCTCAAACTGAGATTATTACCCAGGACTATATCCTGAGAATGGAGTATATGGGAAAAAGACGAACGGCAGTCTCCATTTTTAATGTTATGTTTCATGTCGACGGTGAACATCTTGGCGCTTTCCTACTAAAATATGGGACAATAACTTCGGTAAACTGGGACGAATACCTAGGAACATGAAACATGGAATATGACGACGAATTACCGGTACTCCATGATTTCAGTAAAGACGAAGAAAGGAATGAATGCATTCTGGTGCCCGGGAAAAAAACGCCGGGTCGTGTATCCTTAAGACAAATGAGGGAAGGGGAGATGTTAAGGAAGTATCCTAGAAAGGAGAAATATGTGGAAGTCAGAGAACTGAAGAGAACAATGGACAAAGAAAGAGTAATTCAAAAAAACCGTCAGTCGCCTGTTAAATCCCCACTCCAAAAGCAAGCGCTCAGCCCTCCCCTAAAACAAACAAAAAATCATCAACCTCTACTTCATCGCAGACAAAAATTCGTTTGACCCCCAAATCAATGCCCCCACCAATCACAGGTCCCAGAAAAGACAGAGAATATAAGCTCATTCCCTTAAGCCCCACAAAAAATTCCAAGTCAGACTTCTCTCCAAAGCCTTCTCCATTTGTCTCCTCGCAAAACACCCCCAAAAGTACTCCCCCTACATCCCCTACAAAACAGCCTTCTCCCGCTTCGCCACTATCACAAAGCACCCCTTCCCATTCCCCAATGGAAGATATGCCACTTCCACCTCCCTCTCCAACTCAGAAAAGACAAAGAAGCCCCTTCATAGAAAGAGGCAGGAAAAAGACTACCTTTCTTACCGGAAAAGACATGTGTAGCAACTGAGGTCCAAGAGGACTCTGCAAAAAATCACAAGCTTTCCGACATGAAAAAACTACTTGTGTTTCGGGAAGTAGGTGAGAAATGGGTAGAAGAACCCCTGAACTTCCCTAACGCTACGAGAGTGCTCACGGTGATACAGAAAAAAACCGAAAGCCAAAGGACTGTGGCAGATGTTAGAAGAAGTGAATTCCATTTTTAATTTAAATCATCCAATGGAATTTTTTTAAAACGGGAATTTAATGTGTTTAAGAAAAGATTGTGTTGGGAGGGTCCCCGTTCATCTTCACCCTTCCCTGTATAGGATTGCAAAACTAACCTACCCCTTTGATGTTGGTGGTATCTCCCATACCGGGCAAATCGATGTTCAGATGGGAACGCATTCTTTCGGGAGAGCCATCGGCATCCTGACCTCATCGATGTTCGTTTCTGGAACCCATCCCTAAGATATTCTCAATGGCTCTCTATCTAGTTAGTTGAAATGTCCGTGGGCTGAGGGCCGACTCTCGTAAATTTCGAGTTGCTACAGACCTTCAGCACTTTGGAGTGAATATATGTTGTATTCAGGAAACCCACTGAGTTCCAGGTGACCATTTGGATGCGCTGGCTAGGAGTTTTCACGTCTATTCAGCGTACTTTGATTCTCAAGTGGTGTTTCCTGGCTAGTAAGTAGGTCTTTAGATGCGTCATGTGACCCTTGTTTCATGGATCCGGAAGGAAGGCTGTGCGTTCTGGATATTACCATAAAAGATAAGGCATTTCGACTCGATTATGCGCCCAATAACCATGCTGAGCTCGATTCCTTCTTTCAACCGATCGAGCAGTTTATGAATACAAATCGGGCGGTCATTTTAGCGGGAGACTGGAACGCGGTCCTGGATCCCAATATAGATCGTAATCGGGCTAGGGGAGCTAACCAAGATCGGGATGCTAAGGCATTTCGAGATTTTCTCGATGAATTTGATCTTATCGATAAATTCCGGAATGAAAAGCCCAGTGACAGAGTATGGACTTGGACATGTAGACGCGATCTCGGTCCAATACAACTTGCGAGTTATATTGACCGGTTCTTAATTAGGAGAGTCGACGTAGAATTATTAGAATGTCCAAGTTTTTTTATAATATAGTTTACTCAGATCATATATATATATATATATATATATATATATATATATATATATATAGTATTTGCAGATACACTTATCCTCAGAATATGTATTCTTTTGTTTCCAACCTCTGTAAGCCAACCGTTTTGATATATATAAAATACTCTTTTGTGAACAGTGCTTTTCTTACTCCTTATTTCTGTATATTTTCCGTATAACATTTATTCCACTCTATCTCACACATCCGACCTCCAAAAGATTTATAAGCGATTGCTTCAGTTAACTTTACCATTCTCCTTCCTTCAGCTAACAGACAGCTAGCAGGAACATATAAAGGTTTGTCCTTTCTGTTTCACTGTAGCGTGACTTGCTTTGTTTACGACTGCTTTTCCTTTTCTTTGCAGGAACATGCAACGAATATTAATGCTTCAAGTAGCTTTTTCTGCCTTCTGTTTGTGTGGCGAGCAGTAAAAAGGTTAATAAATGAACTCCTAGGTGTGTGCGTTGGCTTAACAAAAATTCGCACTGAACATTTAGAATATAAACCGGTTATATATGTCGCCCTGATGTTGTAATTTCTAGAAGAGTAAAAAGTGGACCTTGGGTTTACTTTCGGCAGCCTCATAACTCTCGCTTCTCTTATTTTGTCCTTTAGTCCTCACATTTCATGAGCGATGTTTCTGACAAATGGGAAAGAATTGCTGTTTTCTGGGGCGGAATCCGCCCATCTAACACTTTTCGTGTGCTAGTTTTTAACCTTGAAGTAGTATTTTTTTTAGCTCCTTACATCAAGTGGGTGCATGCATTGTCTGGAGCAATTTCCATTTAAAAATAAATTTCGTTTTCTTTATCCACAATAGAAGTAATTTCAAAAACTCTTTATCTAAATGAATAAATGCGGAAGTTAGGCCCATTTCTCGGCGTAACGGTGCAGTCAAAATGCCCTTTTTAAAGTTAATTCGATTTTACGCAATAGACGAACAATCTTCTTTTATATACCGCTTATGTATATGCAATATCAGTCGCAAGACTCACTAATTTGCATATTGACTTTGAAAAAGGACATTTTATTGATTAACTATTATTCGTTATTATTTTTAATTCAATGGTCGTTTTGATTTTAATATAACAACTAGTTCTGTTTCGCAATAGTTTTATTTCCTAAATAAATATTTAGCATTAGTGTTCAAATGTCCCTTTCTTTAGAGGGACAGACTTGATTTTCGACAGATTGCGATATATTTCTAAATTGCAAGTGAAAAAGCAAATTGATTTCTTTTTTTGTTTTTACGGTTACAATTAAGAGATAAATAAATGTGTATCGAAATTACCAACATTTTAATTGTTTATTTATCTATATAAGTAATTGGGAAAGATTTTGTTTCGTGTATTTTTTATGGAAATCGCTTCAGACAAGGCATGAAGCCACCTGATGTAATGAGCTAAAAAATACTGCTTCAAGGTAAAAAAAACTAGCCAACGATAAGTGTTAGATGAATAGATTCCGACCCAGAAAACAGCAATTCTATTCCCTTTGTCAGAAACATCGCTTATGGAATGTGAGGACTAAATGACAAAATAAGAGAATCGAGAGTTACGAGGCTGCTGAAAGTAAACCCAATGTCTACTTTCTAGTCTCCTCCTAACAGCCAGCAAAGTAATGTATGAACTGTTTATTATTTTAAATTAATGCTTGAAGTATTTCCGGTAGCGAAATTTGCGAACCGATAGCGAGCAGGCAGAGCCAGCTAGTACATGATAAAGACGAAAAGGCTATAGGTTCTATTGTTTTCTTTGTTTACCTATGAATCGTAAAAGAATTTTTTTACCGTTACTATAGCGAGAAAAATGTGAAGCTGATAACAGGCTTTTATTTTATCCCTGTGCCAAGCAGCGTTTAACGCCATTTTGCTTGCATTAGTCCCGTTGGGAATATAAAGCATACATTTTACAGTAGATATCTACCACTATAGCGAGTAGAATGTGAAGCATTTTATGATTTTCTAAAACTGAAATATTTGGACAAGCTTTTTGTTTTTTTCTTTTGTTTACGTATGAATGGTAAGTTTTTCCCGTTATTTTAGCTAGCAGAATGTGAAGTTAATAACTGACGTTTCTCTGCGTCCTGTGCCAAGCAGCATTTCACGCCATTAAACTTACGTTGGTGCTGTTGTGAACATTTGTTTTACAGTAGATAACTACCACTACAGTGAGTAGAGTGTGAAACTAATAGACGACATTGTCTAATTCTCTGCACAAAACAACATTTCACTAAGTAAGTCTGCACATTGTTCCATACAGTCAAATGTACATGTTTCATTTCAGAAAAGGAGTGTGTGCGTGTCAGTACACACCCGTTTTATTGGATTTGGGAGAATGGCAATATGTAGCAATCTGAAATAGGACCTATTTATTATGCATCCACTGTGGGCAAGTTGGTCTTAAACTAACCAATCGGCTTGTAAGGGGATGATGGGTGGGATGAAAGGGGTTATCCTTTTATCTTCTCGTAAAGAAACGGAACAACGAAAGGTATTTCTGTAACTATAACAAAAAGGGGTTTTATTAACGTTTGGTATAGGTAGAAGAGAGTGGGACGGTGTCCGTCTGAGGAAGAGAAAGAATATAAGAGTTCTTAGGGCTGCGACGGCGGCAGGAGAGAGAGAGCGTTTCCTCGTTCCTCGCGGGTGCTCTCTGCGATGTGTTCAAGCTGGTGCCAGGAGGTCGTCTGATCTTTTTCCTCGAACCCTAAGGGAACAAAAGTAGTCCCTTAGGGAACTAACGATATTACTGCGCCCTGTGATTTGATTGGACAAGCCAGCTCACAGGGACAGTGATTACGCATTCAAAAGTAGTCCCTATTGGTGACTGCTACAGGCTCACAGGGCGTATTGATTTCAGCTAGTCTCTTGCGGACTATTTGCACCCCTGTTGAACGATGGAACGATCGTCAGAGAGACCCTGACCGTCAACCTAGAAGGAACTCTTCTTCACCTCTCTCCTGCCCCCTCATCCACTGGATTTCCAAGCACCGCTCCCCGGGCAGTAAAAGAACTTCGTTTCCTTCCACCGGACACCAGTCCTACCTTTTTCTATGCTATACCCCAACGGTATAGGATACCCAATAAAGAGTTGTTTAATGTTAAAAGAAGCGTTGAGTTTATCCTCGTATGACTACCGTATATCGTGCTTATACTTATAGTGAGGTTACGACTACTAGCCTTAGCTATTATAAATACATCGAAAAATCGCCCACTGCCGGGTTGTTGTATTTGCACAATACACGGGCGATTCAGATAATTTTCTCATATCCTTCAACAAAAGTTTCGAACCTCACCAGTGGATTGCTTACATTTATAATGACTTTACTGATGTTAAAACAAAACTCCCTGGCACAGACGCAGAAATGCGTACACATGACCCAATCATTTTTAATGTAACTGGCTACAAATAATCTCTAAGACATTAAAAGAAAATGTTACAATGTAGCATTTAAGATGCTAAACAAAAACATAATGTGACTCCTCTTAAATGTTTTTTTTTTCGTTCTCCTTTTCTGACTGTTTATCTTTCGTTCACCACTAGCGACCGAACTCCTTGTTCCTACATTCAGGTCGTGCTGTTGATATTATGTGTGGTACATGTAAGGACGAACAAGACACTTGTTGATTTTTACAGACAACCATAGAAAATCTTTTATTAAAGGACGCGCATGCGCGGGTGTACACAAAAAAGGAATGGGTTACAAACGAAACGATAACATCGTTACACCTACGTGTTTCTTTTTGCGATTTTTAAGTGCACATGTTATCTCTCCAAAAAGCCTTTCTCCTTTTGCTTGTCATAGAACTCATGGTTTGTTTTAAGTTTGGCAACCTGTTTAGAGTGGGGTTTATGTTGGGCCATAGTTATCTGTCTTAAAAAGATATTTTTTGTGTTTTAACATAAATGGGTGATTCTTGTGCGAGAGTATGGAATCTCATTCTATCCACGCAGTGAAAAATTCAAAACGAGACTCTCTCTCTCTCTCTCTCTCTCTCTCTCTCTCTCTCTCTCTCTCTCTCTCTCTCTCTCTCTCTTATTTAGCACAACGTGCAAACTAATCGGACGTTGTCCGATCCAGTCTTAATAATTTAGTAAGCTTTTACAACCCTAACAGACAAAACCGGTTACGTTATTTTTTGATTGAGTAATTCCACTCTCAAACTATGGTCAATGAACCAGGCAACGTAGTGATACGTCACTGCTGTTGAAATTAAATGTAAATAAAATATACATATTCCATGCATTCGCACATTGCCTCATTTTCTTGTCACTGGAACACGTGCGTTCTGTATTGTAATGGTAAAATTCTACCCTTTGCTTACGAGTTATTTCTTAGTTATTTTCTTATGTGCATGTCTATGCATTTTAACCTCCTTTTATGTTCCATGATTAACTGTGAATTAAATAAATGTCATTTTCATCCAACTGTTTCTCCTTGTATCTTTCTCTTCTGACATACGTGTGTCTTAGCAACGATAACAGCCACGAATATTGGCTACCAACACGTGGTCAGCTAACATGATAAAGTTGGGATATCAAATATCTCTCTTTATACATGTAATAAACATTGACCCAAAAAGGTCACTGATGGTCTAGTTATTTGTATAAATAATGTTCTATGATTCGATGAATTTCTTTTTTCATTTGTTTATTTGATGTGATTACAGGATGAAAAGAATGGTTGTATTATTACAATCTATATATTCATACTATTGCCACAACTAATGTACTTACCTACGGAATGTTATAAACGGTTACTATTCTAAAACTAAGACAATAGTGGTAAAACCAAAATAAGACACGTTGCTCTACCAATTTTAAAATCTTCTGATTACTATCGACTGAACGAGTTTACAGATAATTTTTACGTTGCCGATAAATATTGAGCATGTTGTATGAAAAGAGTTGGTCTGGTCCGTTCCTGTCAATTTACTTGTAAATGTTTTGATTCTTGGTTTCCTCATTTTTTCCCGGAAAACGCCGAGACATGCTAGTTTTAAATAAATCAATTTTAATCTAAAACTCTTTCTTTTTTTTTTAATACAAATGATTGATTGGAGTTTTGGGTTTTTTTGCTTGTTAAGTTACTGATATAGGTATTGCGCTAATAATTAGTTAAATTATTCATTACAGAATAATTTCGTTGAAGCAAAATGAAATATGAACTTTAAATCGACTGAAGGAAAAAATATAAAACATGTCTTCCCTTCGTTTGGTTATTGTTGTGAAGTAGTCCAACAGTAAAAAGAAGAAGTCAAGTCGAGGTTTGGTTAAGATAACAAGTGTATTAACATAAAAGGTACAAAGGTAAGGAAACTGGCTGGCACTCGGCTAGACAGTTACAATACTGTCCTTTTTCTCCCTGGTGATTGTCTACTCGCACTATTTATAGTGAGAACCGGTGTAGTTTCTCTTCTGTTAGAACAGCCGGTGTAACAGTTATTACCGCAGAAAAACATTAAAGTCTCCTGGTAATCCTTTTAAAAGCATTGCAATTAGTAAACTGCCCGCTATGCTCTCTCCAATTGTTCTGAGTGGTGCCGTAGCATTTTCCGTCCTTGTGATTTAATCAGTCCCGATTTCAATTATGTCAGTTTAGTATATAGAAGTGTGGTAATTCTTGGTTTACTGTTAACAATGTAATAGCTTTTTAATACCTCCATTGCTAATCTTCCGTCATTTTCTTTTTTTCATCTCTTATTATCAATGACAAGGGTTTTAGTGTGATGGAATTTCTTCCCGGTACTCCCTTCCTATGACGTCATTTCCTGTCATTTCCTGTGTATCATGACTTGCATATTTTCTTATACATAATTTCATTGGGTTCTGAAATTAGTAGATAATTACGTTGAAAAATGCAGGAAAGCGTCACCCCCATTGGAGAAAAGTGCTCCGTTGACCCCGAAAGGGTCAATTTTTTCCCCCCAATTCTCAGACAAAACACGTCCGGAGGCTGGCTGGTTGAAATGATGTCAACTGTGTGAGTGTTTGTTGGGTAGTATCGGAGGAGAAGACCAACATACATACATACATACATGCATACATACATACATACATACAGACAGACATACATACAGACAGACAGACAGACAGACAAGTGACGTTTATATAATAGATGACAAGCTTTTGTAATCCAAAAATTGCACCATTAATGCAAATACTTCTGCGTGTTTCTCTTGGTATGGGGCATCTTCGTTTACGTTAATATTTGTCCTGTTAATTATTAGACAATATTTGTAGGCGAAGATGTGATACAAATTAGATTTCCCATCACTGAAAATCTCCTTCGTCTCCAATGAAATTAAACCGATGTCCTGAGACCATAACCTGTTAAGTCATTCATTATAAAATAATTGTGTGGCCACAAAATGAAATACGAACTTCAAATTTTAAAATGAAGAACAAAATACAAAACACGTTTGGAGTTAACCCATTTATTTGCTGGAACTGAAGAAGAGAGATACATTTGCCGCCAAAATGAAAATCAGTCCACTGTTTGCGGTAAACTTACAACTTACACATATATATACATCCATGAAATAAACACACTCATCAATATACATATCAATGCCATACACAGCTGCTGCTGATATTTTAACGTTTGTAAGCAACACACACACAGACAGGAGTTTGGATTACCTTCTAGACGCCATCCTCGAGTGTCTTCGGTCTTTCTGTACAAGGGTTTGTCAGGACAACCTGACATGAGGATACTTCCCCCTAAAAGTAAACCCTGGCCAAATATTCAAAATAACATTGTATTCGAAGCCAAGATCCCTTCGACACGTCTATACATTGGCGTATACGAGGAATGGTGCAACTTCTCTTAGTAATGTTACCTCAAGTAATAGCACTTAGCTGGATACTCCACCTGACTAGATGAATACTTGTCCTGGAATACAGTAAGAAGTATATACTATAACATACTTAACTGGTCAATTGGGGAGAGAAAAAAATAATGTTCTTCGCTTCTTTACTAACCTAACATTTTACAAGTAAAGAAGAACTTTAATTGAATATCTATGTATCTCATATAGAGATCACGTGTTAGCCCCAGTAAGGGGCCCCTTGATTTCTGAGAACTTCGACTGAAGTAAAATTAAACACAACGCGCACGCGCACACACACACACACACACACACACACACACATATATATATATATATATATATATATATATATATATATATATATATATATATATAAAGCAATCCAACAAAAGATATAAGCGTCAACTAATATCTTATAATTAGTGAAACATCCGGATAAAAACTGAAGCTCAATATACTGGATAGAGCATTAATATTATAATATAAAATGAAGTAATTTTATTATAATTCAAGGTTCAAGCAAAGTATCTTAAAGTCCTTAGCTCATGAGTTTTCAAAGATAATTCTTCTCCTCAGAGGACCATTACCGCAGTTATACTACTACAGGTAATAAAATTAAACTTTGAAAATATATAAAAATATATACAAGAATACATAAAAATATATAACATCAAATATATCAACCCAAAAACACACTTTTTTGTTAAATCTATACAATCCATCCAAGTCATACATTTTAAAAAAACATAATCAGGAAAGAAGACTACAAACAAGGATAAGATTTAGTGAATTAAAAATGAAAGAAAACATTATTAATTAACAAACAATTTATTTTAGATAAGACATTTGTGAAGCTATCAGTTTACATGGAATATAAGAGTTCGTTTTAATGAGTGAAATGTTCTTTGTAAAGTTTATTGTTACTCGTGTTCTTCGTTAGAAATTGTTCATCATAATTAGATGTGTATGTCTATTTGTTAGTGTGTGGGCCATATAGCATTTGTTACCATCACATTTTTGGTTCGCCATTTATATATATATATATATATATATATATATATATATATATAAGTATTAATTATTCATAACCTACAGCCATCGATGTTTCATGCTTACGCAATCTTCAGTACAGGAAGCTAATTTCCGACGGTCGGCAGGCGCGAACTCCGATCACAAATCGCCACTGATATGCAGTCAAGAGACTTACCTGTCGGCCACCAGAAATCAGCGTGGAATTTAGGAGGAATTTAACTTTGTATATATATATATATATATATATATATATATATATATATATATATATATATATAAGCCATTCTGATTGGCTGGAGTTTTCAGTTAACACGTTTCTGTGAGACTTCCCTTGTCTCTAGTGAGTGACAAAGAAAGTGTATCCAAACGACGCAAAAATGTGATCCTTATAAAGAATCCAGCAAAGCCTAGACCTTATTGGCAGCTTGGTAGGGTGATAGAGCTTTTCCCAGGAGATGATAATAAGATTCGGTCAGTTCGGGTAAAAAGAGGAGATGGATTGATACAAACCCATTCCATAAAACATCTATATCCATTAGAATTATCGGACCAAGACAACAATAGGGACCCCAGATCATTAACACAAGACGCGGGACATATTTTGGAAGTCACCGGTTGACCTCGCAATACACGTGGTCTCTATTTACAAAACACTTGTAAATAAATCTTTTATTTATTTTACTAAATGCAGTATATTTCGGAATTTTTTTTCTTTTAACATGTTAATATTTATTTTAAGGCAGAGAGTCCATAAATAAAACAAATAAAATATTAACATGTTTTCTTTTAAAACATGTTTTTGTGTCACTATTTACTTGCCTCCCCACGAGGGCAGAAATGGGGGGGGGTATGAAATATTTATCACCATACTTAAGTAATTTTTCGTTTTGTAGGGAAAAATCAAGCTTCCCAAAAAGGGGCACTCTGGATCTTACCTCAGTTTAGAAGGATTTTTCCATACTACACTTTGCTCCTAGCCCGAGGAGGCAAAACGGAAGATTACGCAAGTTATTTTAATAAATAAACGAAATATATACGCTTTTTAAAAAATCGGCTGACTTGTAATCTTTCGTTTTGCCTCCCCACGAGGGCGGAGTTAGACTTCAAAAATCAGTTTCTAAACGGAAGCAATTTAAAGTTTATGAAGTTTTTGTCCTTTTTTTCTGTAAGCAACAAATGAAATAAGATACATAATTTTATTTAAAATCTTTTTATAACTTATTTGTTATTAAAAAACAAAACTTCGCTATTTACTTCAAAAATCAGTTTTTTATTTATTAAAATAACTTGCGTAATCATCCGTTTTGCCTCCTCAGGCTAGGAGCAATGTGTAGTATGGAAAAATCCCTCTAAACTGAGGTAAGATCCAGAGTGCCCCTTTTTGGGAAGCTTGATTTTTTCCTACAAAACGAAAGATTACTTAAGTATGGTGATAAATATTTCATACCCCCCCCCTCATTTCTGCCCTCGTGGGGAGGCAAGTAAATAGTGACACAAAAACATGTTTTAAAAGAAAACATGTTAATATTTTATTTGTTTTATTTATGGACTCTCTGCCTTAAAATAAATATTAACATGTTAAAAGAAAAAAAAATTCCGAAATATACTGCATTTAGTAAAATAAATAAAAGATTTATTTACAAGTGTTTTGTAAATAGAGACCACGTGTATTGCGAGGTCAACCGGTGACTTCCAAAATATGTCTCGCGTCTTGTGTTAATGATCTGGGGTCCCTATTGTTGTCTTGCTCCGAATTATCCCTCACGACTAACATCCTGCTATGCCTGAAAGAGAAAAAGCAAAGAAATTAAATATCTCCAGCTCAACTCTTGAAGATCCAGACACAAATGACGGCCCAGTTGTGATCATTGAATGCAATCAGACATCATTGTGACCAAAAAGAACCGCTAGCCGAAGAAATAGGAAAAATCACCATGATGACCCATACGTATACTACTATGTACAACGGCCATGGGCAAAGTTTATAAAAAAAAGAGAATATACGTATCTCACTGATCATTTTCTAACCTTTCCTCATTGTATATTGTACATTCTATATACATGTTTTATTCTATACACATTATACATACCTCAAAATATAAATCCTTTTTGAACATTACTGTTTGACTGTCCAAATTACATTCATTTACTGAACGTTTTCAAACCTTCCTAATGGTACACTTTACTATATAGATATACTATATACACATGGCACATACACAAAATTGTAAACTCCTTTGAAGACAGTACTGTTAAGCTGCTCTCAACCTACACACATCAATTTGATTTTGAACATTTTCCAGCAATGTTTATATTGATTTTTTAAATTCCTATTCTTCCTAATTGTATGTTCTACACACATATTATATTGTATTCATGTTATATATTCTTCAAGTTGTAAACTTTGATACAAAATTCCTGCCTATTAAATCGAAAAATAAAACCTTTCAGTTAGCCCCATTCAAAATGTTATTGCACCAAAACCGACATCCTGTCAACCATTTGAACTTTCAAGTACTTTATATAATGCTAAGAAATGTTCATAGCATTATTCTCCTAAGTCGGGAATGTATTGGAATTTATTAACGTACCCCTCACTGACTGGCTGCAGCCTTGTCCCTTAAGGGTCTCACGGATTAGCTGTCAGACACCCCAACCCCTACTCCCTTAGGAGTCACGTAAGTCAGCCCATAAAAAAACGCTTGCACGCTGTGTCCCGGCCTCTTTTCGACCCACCTTTTGAACCTGGTAGGACCGCGGCTAGATCCTTCTGAGACAAAGCCCACGACGGCAGTTGCAGAGAGCCCCTACTCCTTCCTGTTACCAACCACCTTGGACTGAAGTGACTACATCTCGACAAGAGCCAGAATTGGAGGCGGGCGAACGTGCAACCTGTTACCAGAACTCCCACAAGATAAGTTCGCGAAGCACGTTTTCGCATACCTAAATTAACTTCCTCCTTTCTGAACTTTGAACTCACCATTTGTTGTATATATATTTGCCCTCATTTTTTCTCACAAGTAAAACGGTTTTAAACTTATATACAATTGTTGTTGTGTTCCTTCTCACAAAAGCTGTTGCCCTGATTCTATTTTGCACTTATCTACATAATTGTTACTGCATTCTCACGTGCGAGAATTGAACTTTTTTCCAGGGACATTTAATCCCAACAATAGTCACTACAAAACTGTAGAAATAGAATATAAAATATTTACATTTTTTCAATGTTATTTAGTTAATTATTCAACTTAAACTAATAATTATTATGTGTTTATTTACTGTTGCTTTTGTCTCGCAGGTTGGGGTTAAATGCTAAAACGTGGGGGGGAAAATGCAACTGTTTTTCATTTTGTAGACGTACCAGTTAACATCTTGGTACATATACCCACATTCGTACGTTATTTCGGCATTTTATTTGTAGTAGATTTCGTTGAACACTGACTCGACGCCTGGCCTGACTGACTAAACTGCTCTGTCATCAAAATATTTACTTTAGCCTTTGCACTGTTTACTTTTTTTTTAAAAAGCGTTTTAAATTCGTATACGTTAAAGTAAGACAAAATAAATAAAATTAAAGCATTTCCTCAAAAGTTTAGAGAATTAATTCGACATAATTTATTCTGTAGTTTCGGAAATGCTTTACATGTTGTTAAGTTGTCAGCTAGTAACTTAGTTATCTTGGAGGTCAGGCATATTGCTTTCGAGTGGATAATTCTGTTTTTGGTACGTCGGTACGTCGGTACGTCGGTACGTCAGTCCGCCAATCGATGCCAGCAACCTGTCGATGGTGTTCTGCAAATATAATTTTTCTAAAAAATAAAAATGAATAATTTTCTTTTATAAAGTATCATTATGCTTTTATCTAGCGAGTACACATATAATTTGATATTAAAAATAACGAAAATATTCTCTAAATAATAAACATAAAGAAAAATGCAAAATGCTTTCATAAAAACCATGTGTTAGATGCAGATATTTTTTATTAAAATCAAAAATCAAAACAATATTCATTTTTTTTTCTTCTTCATCTTGACTTTTTTTATCTAATATTTCGCTTGATATAACAAGCCTCGTCAGAGCTTTAGACAAATAAAAGGTATTAACCTTTTTTTTCCTTCCTGGTCTTCTAGAAGTGACGTCCGATGTTGTGTGAACTAACGGTGCAAATGTCTCTTTTAAATTGAACTTAAATCGCGCATGGTCGCTGGTAGGTATAAAGTTGGGAAAGTTCATTTTTTAAGCATCTTTAGAATTTTAAGCATAAAGAAAGAGGCAAAATGCCTTCATAAAAATCATGTGTTAGATGCAGATATTTTTTATTAAAATCAAAATAAGAAATCAAAACAATATTCATTTTTTTTTTCTACTTCATCTTGACTTTTTTATCGGACGTCACTTCTAGAGAACCAGGAAGGAGAAAGAAAATAAGGTTAATACCTTTTATTTCTCAACAGCTCTGACGAGGCTTGTTATATCAAGCGAAATATTAGATAAAAAAAAGTCAAAAAGGAGAAAGAAAAAAATGAATATTGTTTTGATTTCTGATTTTAATATAAATATCTGCATCTAACACATGGTTTTTATGAAGGCATTTTGCCTCTTTCTTTATGTTTAAAATTCTAAAGATGCTTTAAAAATGAACTTTCCCAAATTTATCTCTAAATAATATTTTAATATAACTCTATTTTGAATATGAATCACTTATGTTGTTTTAGAACTGTTTGCGTTCTGCTCATAAAATTAAACGAACAAGAAAAATCAATTGATTTTATTTTTACAAGTATATTTATGCTTTTATTTAGTATTTATTTTTATTTTTCATTTAAGATTTTCAAATTTTGTCATTTTAAGCAAACGACTTCGCAAATGGCTATTATGGGATTGACATTTATCCCAATCCTAGAATGTTGATTGACCAATGGTGTGTGCGAAAACCGACAAGCCACGAAATTAGATTTTTATTTAAAAAAAAACAGCTCCCACAAGTATATTCAGTGAAAAACCAAAAATGGCTGTCACGTGGTATGCTTCTTACTACGCTCCCCCCCCCACCTCACACTTCCGAGATTAAAATCCCATTTTTGCGCCCAAACTGAAAGTGCTTTTTGGAGTCGATTGAAACCTTTGAATAATGTGAGGTTTTCATTGAGAAATGAAAAGTTGGAAAAAATCAGCATCCGGACCCAGAGGACAACGTTTCCACTTCCTTTGCCCCTTTTGGGCTCGTATGACTACTATTCATATTCAACACACACACACACACACAACCAGTCGTACACTTACGCACTCTGAAAAAAGGCAACACACACATTCATACACTTACGCGTTTTAATGCAAAGAATCACAAAAATACCGTTGCACACATTTACACGCTCATAAATTAAACATTTCATTATGTTTCTAACTGAACATTTCAAATGAACAATCAATGTCTGGTAATTTTGTGTATATGTAAATATTATGTTCTTTAAATAATGTTTCCTTCTTCCATCATTCTTTCATTGAACATTTATGTTCTTTACTCTGTTTCTAAAATTGTTATAACAACTCAAGGGACCACGTCCCTACACTATCATTTCGATTACTTTACAATCTGTTTACATGACATGAAGTCAAATTTAGTGTTCAGACCGCCACCTGAATTATGAGGCAGAGCCGAATTTTGGGTTTTAACCAAATTCATGGCATTCTCGATCAACCTCCGGAATCAGAGTTAGTGTTGAGGTTAATTAAGGGCATGTTTTCATCCTCTTCATCGTTAAGTAATTATCGGCAATTTAGCCATATCACATCGGTATAAGTTATATGTACTTAGAAAGTTAAAAAAATTATCTTCGCTTCAAAAGTTGTAGCACAAGGATCGCCGATGTCCCCTTTGCATGGAACCCTGAACCAAATTTGACTAAAAGATTTTTCTGAATATTAAAATATTGCACTAATATTTTCTCCAAACCAATTAAAGGGGTACGGTACTATGATTCTCGGTCCCTCTAAAACATCAGCCCTGTTTTGAAATAACTACATGTAAAGCTGTGAGTCCCTCGCAATTCCCATGCTAGGGTGACCGACAAGTGACGGAGTGCAAAAAAGCTAAAAGTTAGAACTGTCAAGGTTCTCCACCTCATGGCAACTTATCAGCGCGGTACTATACGGTTGAGGAGAGGTTTCCTTTGACTGACAACCTGTGTTTTATTTTTCTTTCTTTCTTTCTGTAGTGAATTATTTTTCCAGTCTGCAATTTGCCTCTGCCTCAACATGTAACTTATGCCTCAGCATTTTGCGGATTAAATAATGAGCTTAAAAGAATAAAATATACTTTTTTAAAGAAAAGTAGATATCTTATTTTTATTCATTATTTCATTTCAGTTGCAGACTTAATGATTCTTAGTCCCAACTAATCATGCAAAGAATTAATACTAACACATGCTTAACCCCCTCCCTTTTTCGGGCGGGTGATTCCCAAATAAGAAGTCTTGTGGATTTGGATCACATTGTCGGTTCAAGACTGTGGACACGGAACTGGTCCGAACACACATGACTTTTGTTGTTCTATAATAGCGCCAAAACCATGCTCGAATAGAGTCACAATGGTTCCTCAAATAAAGATGGCCATCCTTTGAGCCACGATAGTTTCACAAAGTTTTTACCCCACCTAATAAACCGGTATCGTTCGGGCCTTTGGGTCTGGATTTACGCCGGTCTATTGGGGGTTGTCTGGTCCTGTGCAGTTCTAGGAGGTGCACCCTCCCAGGCTTTGCCTCCCCTCTTTGGGGGAGGAGTAAGTTTATTGCTTACTGTCTGAGGCGCCCCTACCGGGGAATGCCGATGGGGCTGCCCAGGCAATTTTTAAATGGTCAGATGACTCACCTCTCGAGCGCTGGCTTACCTAATCCCACTTTCCCGACCTTGTGTCACATCTTTCCTTGTGGGAGGTAGATAAATAACAGTTTCACAAAGTTACAAAAATTTGAAAATCGTAAATAAAATAAAATACTTGTTTGTTTGCAGTAAAATTTGGGTTGAATTCTATTTTAGTCACCCAAAATTATTGACAATGCAAAATGGGATTCGGCACTATTCCCAAACAACATATTGTTACTTTGTAGTGAGAATGATGTAATGAAATGAGATAAAAGATGACCACTTATCCAGAATACCATGATCCTTGCTAACATAAAAAAAGAAAGAAATATGTGTGATAAACATGATAACAACAAAGGAAGATGAACTCGGATATACAACAAAGTTAGAATATTCTTATTTAAGAGAAATTAAATAGATATTTAGGAAAGAGTTGTTGGAGTAGATTATGATGATGATACTGTTGCAGACAGGATCAAAAGCTGCTGCTTGATGCAAACAGGATCACTGCTGCTGATTGTAGATAGAAACAGAGTTGCTACAGTAGATGATGATCATGATGGACATGACTCATACAGCGGTGTTTGGTAGTAGCAAACTTTATTAGACTTGGTGCTAGTAACAGAACTGATACTGTGCTGCAGATACAATGAAAGCTGCCACAGATGATTGTTGTCTGTGTGAAACGAGATTGCTGTGGCTAGTTGTAGTGGATAGTAACAAAGCTGCTAGTTGTAGTCGTTGTAGATCACTGCCGAACAGGTACTACTACTCCTGATTGGTTGTAGTTGCCGCAGACTGACACTGACATGTTAGCGAACCTTGAAGTGACTGTTGAGTGGAAAAAGGCACCCCTTGCCAGCTGCTGCTGATAGCAACGCCTCGATAACACGTCATTAATCTTGGTCAGTGCAAAGGAAGGTGTGCGCAGAGATACGAAATTGTGTCTATCTCTGCCAGACGTGCTGAAGTTGCTGAACGGTTAACATCCGGTTGTGTTGCAAATGGTGTCAAGCCATAACCGAGACACAGCAACTTGAAACCATAGAGTAAACATTATTATTTATTTTTTTTAACGTAGTTCACCCCAAACAAGGCAGGCCGCCACTGTAGACGTAAGGGGCTACTGAGAAAAAGAAAAGGGGAGAAGGTAGGGGGTGGTCAACCTAGATTGGGATCAGCGCAGCGAGGTGTCTGTTTACATTAGTTTTAAACTTCTGCATGTCTGTACTGTTGGGGAAACAGGAGGCAGGGAGAGAGTTCCAGAGGCCAGCAGTACGAGGAAAGAAGCTATTTGAGTAGAAGGCTCTCCGACATCTGGGGACCTCCACAGTGAATGAATGAGATTTAGTTGCCAGTTGAATTGCATCTGAGAGACGAGTATACTTTAGTTAATATGGCATCGACCTAAAAGTTGAAGTTGCATCCCTGTGCTAGTTTGACAAGTACTGTAATGGAATGTGCTCCGACGAATCTGCTCCACTGGTGCCCCCTCTAGGTAAATACGCCCGATCAACCCATCAGTTAGCAAAATCCCACCCCTTTACTGTCGAGGTCCCCAGATGTCGGAGGGCTTTCTACTCTAATAGCTTCTTTTCTTTGAACTGCTATCCTTTGGAATTCCCTTTCTTGCTTCCCTGACTGTACCAACATGTAGAAATTTAAATGTAATGTGAACAAGTATCTCGCTGCACAACTCCCCATTTAGGATGCCCCTAATTTACAGTAGCCCCTTACGTTTCAGTAGCATTGTGCCTTGTTTGGGATGAACTAAAATAATTTTAAAAAAAGTTAAAGTAACCAGAAATTAGAGTTATCACGCTTTTCGATCATTCCCCTTGCCATTCATTTGGGAGAGGGAATGTCATGTCAGTATTGAGTATGTGTGTGTATGCTGCCTTGTGTCAGTGGTTGAATATGTGTGTGAATATGTGTGTTGAGAGTAGTCATTTGCTTTCTCTTGCCTGGAGAGCAGGGGAGGCTGAGTGTAATGGCGTACTTGCTGTCTGTCTTGTATCTGGCTCACTTTCTTCCTTCAATGGGAATGATGAGTTTCAGGCTTTGTAGCCTGGCGATTGGATACTAGGAAGTTGTTTTTTGAGTACAAAGAAGTGACGTATAAGATGACAGTTCAACTGACCTGTCATTTTGTCAGTTTGTCAGTTTCTTGTCTGGAGCCTCATTTTGCATCGAAAATGTGATCCCTTTTTTTAGTTTGTTTAAGGGGTGTGGATGTTTTTACTCATGTAGTTTGGCAATAAATATATAGGATTGAAAGACATGTTAATCCTATAAGTGAAAAAGCGAGATAACTTTGCTCTCCATTTACAGTTACTTCAACTTTTAGGTTACTGCCATGTTTGCTAAAAATAAATATTGATGTAACATCTCTCGAATACACTTCAACTTGCTATAAAATACTATTTTTAATCAATGCTTTTTTTTTCTTTACCAGAATGTGGTTTTAAGTAGCAACAAGTGGTTTGGGAATTGGGTATAATTCTGAAACTCATTCCACAGTCAATAATTTGGGTGACGTAAAAATTATTTTATCATAACACGTGTGCATAAAATACAATTAGAATATTTAGATGTTTTATTGTCATCTTAAGAAGCGCTAGAGTATGTACTACGACTCAAAACTTAACCAACTGCAACGATTCAACAAAAGTAATGATCCACACTTTATAATCACAAACTGACAATTAAGCAAACTTATGTTATTTTGTTGGATTTATACAGATGCATTAAATCAAGATAAAACAACACAACAACGAGAATTTGTAAGGTTTTACAAAAAAAGACAAAAAGAAAAAGAAGGAAAAGTGTAGTATAGTCAACAGCTGAGAAATCGAAATATATATATATATATATATATATATACATATATATATATATATATATATATATATATATATATATATATATATACAACAAATATCTTTTTTACTATTAACATTTAATTTTCTACCGACCTTTATAGATTTAACGTTCTGAAAGTGTTTTAAAGTTTTTTTGTTTTTTTTTAAATTAGATTTTATTCAAAGCTTTCTTAACGAGACGAGAACAAAAATGATGGCTTGTCGCTTAACTCTTGGGAGAGCTTCCTTCCTGAATAAAAGAAAAATGACTTACTCTACCATTAACCCTCAGTCCTAGTGGCAAGCCCCCCCCCCTGGATAGTAAGTCATTTTTTTACCATTTTTTTCAGGAACAACAATTAAGCAACAAGCCGACATTTTTTCTCACCTCGTTAAGAAAGTTTTCAACGGAATCTAATTTTTAAAAAGTTGAACGTATACAGGTCGGTGGACGATTAAATTTTAATGCGTTTGGTAAAAATTATTAGTTGTGTGTGTGTATATATATATATATATATATATATGCATGTGTATATATATATATATGTATATATATGTATATATATATATATATATATATATATATATATATATATATATATGTATATATATATAGAGATATAAGAAAAAAGAGTGATAAATATGCGACGATTGTCCAAATTTATTTCAAATTTCAATTGTTTAATGCAAGGTTGTCAGTAATAAACTAGTGTTTATTTTTCTTTCCTTAAGCCAAGGCTTTTCAAAGATCGAAATCTTATCATCAGAGGAGAAATACAGATGGATAAGTTGGCTTTCGAAAAAACCAAAGTTCAAATATTTGAAAAATATGAGAATTATTTTTAAAAATTATTAAAATAATTTTTGTCAAAAAACGTACTGAATGAAAAGAAAATTTCGTGAAATAGATATACAATTGTCCGGGTGGTAAGTTTCCGTTGAAAAAGTTCGGTGAAATTGTAGAAAGTGAAGAAAAACACTTTGCATGGGAGCAGGTTGGAAAAGGTGCTCAAAAGTAGATAAGTCCAGATGCACCTAAAAGAGGCTGTGAAGAGGAAAACAGGCCATTTTTTTTTTTTATTTACTTCCGGGCCTAGTAAAACGGTAGGATCTCATACAAGGATTAACTCAGAATGAGAAAAAGCCAAAGTTGATGAAAGTTTCAGATTTGGGGTCAGGATGGGGGGGGGGGGGTTAGGAGGTGCGGGGTAGTTTAAAAAGTCGCTTTGTGAATTTGGGGGAAAAATAAAAGGAGGACGGGTTGGCATGGGGATGTAGATAAAGTGACAGGTGGGTTAAGGGTGCGGGCTAGCGGTAGGGTGTAGGTTTTGGGGGTGGGGTTAATCTTAAATGGTGAATAGGTATAGAAATAGTTGATTCTAAAAATAGAAATAAAAAAATGTGAGCTTCCAAATATTTCAGGCGGCTAAAGGCAGATTAAAATGTAGTTATCAGATATGGTTTCAGTGTGTTTAAGGAATAAAGAATAAAGTAGAATTAGTGAAAGCATGGTATAATAAATATAGGAATGTGAGAGAGTGGATGATTAAAATTAAAAATTAAAAGATTAAATTTAAATTTAAAAAGCTAGGGAATAGTTAATTAAAAAATTTATTTATTTATATTTTTAATTTAAAACCAAATTAAGGGTTAGATGAATAATTTGGAGGGACATTAAATGGCCAAAGAGATAAGGGGGGGGGGAATAAATTAATGGGAAAAGGGTTAGTGAAATTTAAAGGTCAAGTCTGTTCTACTCAGGTATATTGAAA
Source organism: Sepiola atlantica (assembly GCA_963556195.1). Lineage (NCBI taxonomy): Eukaryota > Metazoa > Mollusca > Cephalopoda > Sepiida > Sepiolidae > Sepiola > Sepiola atlantica. The sequence continues at coordinate 245,080,069 of OY744515.1, read as the reverse complement.
TTTAGGAGAGGGGAACAATGTAAGGGATAAGGATAGATTGTTAGAAACAATTTGTTTCGATTTCTAGTAATAGGGGTGGAGTTGGGTTGGTTCAATCAAAAATTTGAGTGCAGTGTCAATTTTATAATCTATGGTTTAAATGGTGAGTGAGTCGTAACAGGGTAACAATTAACAGTTACAGTTTAAATTTAATTAGATATATAAGGGAAACTTGCAAGGGGTTTCCAAGTAGTATGAACATATGATTTGGGAGGGGGGGGTGAAATTGGTCAAAGATAAGATAAGTTGAACAAAGAGAGAATGGGCCGATAGAAAGTGGCTCGCGAGTATTTAGAGGGATTAGGATTATTCAAAAATAGGCCAAAATAAGTAGTTATGTAACTAGCTCGGATCAATCAAAATAGTTAAAAAGATTACTCAAAGGGGGTTATGGAGGCTATTAAGGAGATAGAGCAGAAGTGCTAGTAACAGTTTATATGATATAAGTGTTATGGGCCAGGGTTGGATTGAAAAATTTAGCAGACCTGCGTTTTGAAGCTAGTGAGTTAGAGAGCTGAAGAGAATTACAGGGGGGTATTAATGGACCCAATTGGAGGGGAATTCAAATGTCTATATATATATATATATATATATATATATATATATATATATATGTAAACATTGTTAAAAATAACAGAATTCATATGTTTAATTATACCTTTTTTTATTTTTTCAATTTTTCTGATGGTCTTTTTTGTATTAAAATCAAAAAAATTAATAAATGTTCCATAGGTTTCACAGGTTTCACAAACGTTTTTGATTCCTCGTCGAATCATCCTCAGGTGTCAAAAGCAAATGTACAAAAAAGCTGAAGAAAGAAGAGAATTTAAAAAAGATGGCGGAGAAACACACATAGAACTTTTTCGCATTGTTCCAGGAAGTCGTTGACAATTTAAATTAAGCATTCGCCGAAGAATCGAAAACGTTCGTGAAACCTATGGAACATTTATTAATTTTTTGATTTTAATACAATAAAGAACAACCAATCAAATTGGAGAAAAGCCTGTTGCTATGCCGGGCAAGAAACATGGGAAGTTGGTTCGCGGCAGTGGTGGAGTCAAGACGAAAAAATTAAAACAAACCAAAATGTCGGCGGACACGTTTTTTTCGTTGATGGGTGCCATGTTGATGAGCGAGAAGGTGAAGTTGTGGGCGCCGAATGTTTTCCCACACGTAGTGAAAACTATGGACAGACACTACACTGCTGGAGGCATCGCAAATGAGGCTCAAAAGTACCTGGACAGGGGCATTCAGTTAAACTCTTCTCCGGTGGCAAAGCCGGTAGCTTACATGGCACAGAAACGGCGTAGGCAGAGAAGCCCCCAGGACAAACATATTAAACCCAGACCAAGGTACAGAGGGGACACAATGCCCAAACCAGCCGAAGCCAAGAAAAGGCTATTCCAGCAGTATAAAAAGCAGGCATACCCACAGAACAGAGCAATGGTCAAATATCGACAGCCAAGTGCCCCAAACAGGCTGTACAATACAGAAACGCGAGCAACTGACAAAACACCCAATCGTGGTAGATACCAGCGAACGGTGCAGGCCCGCACTGCCATCGCGAGGGACAATGATCGAGTGAACACCTGTACTCATTCAGATGAAGAGGATTTTCTTCATGGCGTGGACGAGAGGTGATGCTACGACCCATGTCTAGTATAGATAAAAAACATCACTTTTACAACGTTCAGCAGGATAGGGGACCAGGTTCCCCATGCACGAAAATACCAGTCGACATCCAAGGACGTACAATTCATGCAGTATCAATGATCAACTCAGGGTTTTCGGTAACGATCATACCCAGTCACCTTATCCCTGGTGAGTTAAAGAAACATATGACGACAACGTCAGTGGACATAGCGGACATAAATGGAAATATTCGAGCGAACGCCAAAATTTCATGCGACATTAGCATAGGCGATGCCAGATCCCCAAGTTTGAGGAGGTAAAGATTTTCATTGTTTCTATTTATATTCCGATTTTGTTGGGTCAAGATATTTTGAGACACAAGTCTGTGGCAGAGTATAGCATCAACAATGCTGAAAACAATATATCATTTACTCGCATTACGAGAAAGGGGCGGATAACTCACAAGGCATTACTGGTAGCAGACGATGCAAGGGAAATAACTCGTCATCATACTGCCACAATCACAGTGATATCTCCAGCAATTAATGCTTCGTTGCCTCAGAAATGGCTAAGAGAACATTTGAACATACAGCTGCCAAAGCATTCGAATGCGGAGGAATTAGAACGTGTTGCGAATCTGTTAATGGATTTTCAGGACATTATAGGCACTGAAGGGTTCGAGAAAGGCACGTTCATCAGGTCGGTACGAATTCTAACAACTGGCGCATCAAAATGTCAAAAGCAACATCCGATAGCTCAGGCAATGGAAGCAGACATCAACGTGGAGATCAAACGAATGCTGTCGGAAGGCATAGTAGAGCCGTGCAGGGACCCGAAGGGCTTCAACAGTCCCGTTTTCGCAACAAGGAAGAAAAACGGCACAGTCAGAGTAGTGGCGAACTTTAAACGCACTTTAAATACAGTTCTCAAGGAGCAGGACCCTTACCCAATACCCCTGATGGACCAGCTCTTCCACAAAATAGGGGAAGGGAACAAATATTTTGCCAGTTTAGACCTGAAGAGTGGCTACTGGCAAATTGAAATAGAAGAATGCGACAGACACAAAACCGCCTTCACCTGGGGCGATGGATGTTACCAATACACCTGTCTCGCATTCGGCCTTACCTCAGCAGGCCACATATTCTCACGGTGTATAGCTGAAGCATTAGACACAGTCAACGCCAGAGACAACATATCATCGTACATTGACGATAGCTTGGTGCATGCTCACACATTCGACGAGTATATGTCAGCGATGAAACAGCTATTTGTGGCACTTAGAGCGTACGGATTGAAGTTGAACCCTGACAAATGTATTTTCATGGCAAGCGAGGCCAAATTTTTGGGTCCGATCGTCGACACCAACGGATACAGGGCACAAAAGATTGCTCCACATGCTTTCTAGCTATAAAATATCTGGCAATGTCTTCTCAACCATTGACTCCTTTCTCTGGGATATGTGGTACCTTACCGAGCAAGAAGTACATATCTACACCAAGCTCATGACTGTATTAACCACTCAGGAATATCGCACATGCGAGACCATCTAAAAGATTTCTGGTGGGAATACAAGAACAGGCATATGTCGAATCATGTATGGCCTGCGCCAAATGGAAAGGGAACTACGTTCGTCAGGGTCGCACTCAGCCTGGCCACTGTAAAAGAGGCAAAAGACCTTTCTAGGTTATGTATACCGATTTCGTGGAGATGCCTTCGTGCAAGGGCAAGCGGTACATTTTGACAATTCTCAACAGTTTCAATCGCCACCTGACTGTGATACCGTGCCCTGGATGCAGCAAGAGGTCTGTACAGTTTTTTCCTGAGACACCGGGAAATTCCGTGTATAATTTCATCCGACCATGGCACACACTTTGCAGGCGAGGTGTACAGATTGTTCTGTGAGTTTACCTTGATCAAGTAGTAACTGCACTGCCTGTGGCAGCCCCAGAGCTCAGGAAACATTGAGAGGCAGCACCGCACCCTCAAAAATGCTATATTCATGTTATGTGAAGACCGGCGATGCGAGTGGACCGACATTCTGGAATCGGCTGTATCCTCAATGAATGCAACCATCAGCAGTGCAACGGGGGTATCCCCACATTATGTTATCACAGGTAGACACCCGAACATGGGACTGCCTCGGATCAACGACAGGGGCACTACTGGAAACAGACCTACGGCCTATAGAGTGCAAATAAATGTATTATTTAGGCAGGTGCACAACAGGGTAGCACTCGCAAGTAATAAGGCTGATCACAAATTCGACAGTCATCTAAGTCACTTGCAATTTAAAGACCCCATACAGACCGGCGATAAAATCTTGCTACATCAGCCGAGATCTGCGGTAGCACACAATTCTTCTTTACCATGGATAGGAATGTTTGACGTGGTGAAGTCAAACGATTCCGTTCTACTTGTACAGGATGACAAGGTAGATACAGAATGGGTCCACCGAGCTCATGTACGTCGCATAGTTTCAGTACCCGACCATCTGAATTGATTTTCCACCACCCTTAACGGATAACAAGACCGTTAGTTGGAGTCAACCACCTGAAGCAACCATAATCCACCAGAAGGACACATTCATCCAGACAGGTCAGGTGATGCAGCAGACAAGGACATTGCCAAATCGCTCTACCAGGGAACAGATCCCATCTTGCTTTAGGGATTTCATAATGCCAAGCCCATCTTCGAAAGCATACTCAGCGGACAGACAATAGTAACCGATGCGTTCATGGTTCAAAATCTGAGGGGCTGTGTTATATCCACATATTTTTCCCTATAAAGCATGAAAAGAAGAATAGGGGACTTTTTGGCACATGTTCTCCTACAAAATGAAGTATGGTGCAATTCACAAAAAAGGAAACACACATTAAAAAATTGGGACCGGATGTAGTCTAAACAGCGAGAGGTCAAGATCCGTAAAGTCAGCCCACGCAGTTTGTGGGGGCGGATGAAGGGCAACCAATCAAATTGGAGAAAAGCCTGTTGCTATGCAAACGGAAGGCCCTAGACAGGGAGCGGGAAGAGCCGGGCAAGAAACACGGGGAGTTGGTTCGCAGCAGTGGTGGAGTCAAGACGTTTCTAAGATTTGCTGCCAACCAAGTAGAAATCAAAATAATATATATCCCCGCATACAAAAAACAAAAGGAGATTCACAAGGAAAAATCCAATCCGACAAAGTTGGCCATATAGACGAAGGCAACGATTTCCTTTCTGGATACGAGATTATCTATATCTAAAAACTATCCGCTAACGACGAGACAATCAGATTTCAGGAGCGGAGAGGTGAAGTCGTATCAAGATTTTGTGCCGATCCAGCACTTCAAATCGAAAGCTATACTCCCATATACAAGGAACTGACGTCAGGATCTAAAATCCTGTAAAAATATCTTCCACTCAGCGTGTCAATTAACACACAAAAAAGACTATAAAAAGGTATGTGCCCTATGAAAAACAAAAACAAAAAAAGAAAATAAATTACTTATTTTTAACTTTCATCATTTGCAAATTTTTATAACTCTGGACTGATCAACCATTCTCAATCTTATCTAAACCAGCCCCATATCAAAAACTCCCCAGAGCGGAGCAGAACTTTAATTTTGTCTTTTAAAAAAAATTTTTTGTTAATAAACACTTATGTTTGCATAATCTCGCTTTTTATTAATTCTTACAAGTGTCTTATTTCTAATTTTCTGTTTATAAATTGTGATTCAAACGTGCCCCGTTCTTTCTCTACCATGATTACTTGTTGTTCTCCTTTTTATCGTTTTAATGAAAAGTCGTTTTACTACCGCGAGTCTTAACATGTGACCCGTGGCCCAATTGAAACATAAAGGATTAGGAGACGCGTGGTGAGGGGGGCGGGGATTTCCAGCCGTACACATGATTAGCTTTCGACGCTAATTTTCACGTTTGTAAAATTGGTGCCATTGGATCACGTTTATAACAAATTGTTATTTTTAACAATGTTTGCATAAATGAGATAGTACTGCCTTTAATTATTTAATTAATTAATTGGTTTTGGCAGGTTTTCATCATTGCTCCTACTAAACTTATTTCGACACATGTTCGTCTTTAACCACTGTCCGTTTTTCACAACTTTCAAAAAATGGAGATTTTAAGACGGGGGATCAGTCTTGTTCGTCTTTTATCATAGTTCGTTTCTCACAACATTTTACGTCTTAAAATCTCATTTTTTAAAAATTTCTTCTAAAAATGCCGGAATTCCTTCGCGACATGATAGGTAATTGTAAGCAGAAGAATAATTTTTAAAATTTGAGATGGTTAAAAAGAGGGGGATCAGTCCACGTTGAATTTACGTTGAAAACTGATCCCCCGTCTTAAAATCACAATTTTGAAAATTTTCTTTCCAAAACCCCCGGAATTCTCTATTGACATGATAGGTAATCGTACACCGAAAAAGATTTTTTTTAAAATTGAGATGGTCAAAAAGAGGGGGATCAGTCTACGTTGAATTAACATTGGAAACTGATCCCCCCTCCTAAAATGTAAAATATTTAGAAAAAAATCCCAAAACGCCGGAATTCTCTAGCAGCCTGATAGATAAGTGTACACCGAAAAAAGAAAAGAAAAATGGTCAGTAAAAAGTTGTGAAAAACGGACAGTGGTTAAAGACGAACATGTGCCCTTATTTCTACTCAAACCACGTTTTAGTAAAACGAAAACAAATTGCATTAAACATTAAAAACAGTAAGTTTAATCGTCTACGGGAAACTCGGTCAAAATAAGACGATCGAGCAAACGTGGCGGATGTACAAAAACACATCAACAAGGGAGATAACTCTAAAGTTCTACCATTTTTTTTTAAAGGTAAAACATGGTAAAATACTTTTCATTGCTTTTGATTACCTATAGTTTATTGCAACCCGCAATTATGTTCCTTACTAGAAAATGTGATAAATTTGTCGTTTCCCATTTAAAATGGCGATCAACTCTGACGTCAATGAAGTGTCTGTTTTTCCGACCTAACAAATGAGTAAGTAAACCCAAATAAATTCTTTTGGACTAATTTCAAATTTACCTTAAATTATTTTAAAAGAAAATATAGTTGGGGAAATAGTCCAAAACAATTTATTTGGGTTTACTTACTCATTTGTGAAGTCGGAAATTAGCAGACGCCTCATTGACGCCAGAGTTGTCCGCCAGTTTAGTTGAGAAACAACAACTTTACCGAAAATGTCAACCATACTTTTTGGGGCACAAAATAAAAAATAAAATAGTAAACCTTGGAGTTATCTCCCTTCTTTATTTATTTACATCTAGCATCTTTCTTTACATAGTGGTCTTGTTTGTTCCGCGTTTCGTGGAAGCGATTAAATTTGCTTTAGCTTATTGTTTTAAATGTTATCATATATTTTTGTTAATTATTAAAACATGGTTTTAAGTAAGATTAAGTTTTCTGATTTGTCTTCGGTCAGTGAAGGAGAAATCCTTCTAAACTGAGGCAATTTTTATTCCCCCCCCCCCAATCCAGGGTGCGGCGCTTCTTTGTTATTTATCACCACCACTTGTTTTAATCTTTTTACGGACCAATTTCTTTTCTGTGTACTGTACAATTACCTATCATGTCGCTAGAGAATTTCCGGTTGTTTATTATATTAAAAAAAAAAAAATTTAGAGAGGGGGTTAAATTCAAGATTTTTATGTTTTTGTGACTTCTTGTTTAATCGTGCGCGTCATCTGACGTACGGATGACCAGAAATGAAAAATAAAACCTTTTTGTTAGCATTTCTTTATGCGAATGTTTTTATTTATTTATTTTTATTTTAAAAAAATTTTTTAATTCATTTATTTTTTTAAAATTTGTTATTTATTTATTTTTAATTTTTATTATTATTATTATTATTATTATTATTATTATTATTATTATTATTATTATTATTATTATTCCTTCGAATTATAGTTTAATAATAATAATAATAATAATAATAATAATAATACATTTGTTTCATTTTTTTTAGTTTTATATAGTAATAAATAAATAATATTTACATTGAAAAAACAAACAAACACATTTTATTATTAATGTAAGTGTTTGAAATAAATAGAAACATATACTATAATAATAAAATTGTCACCGTGTCTCTTGTTTGTAGCATTAAATCATGCAAATTTATATTCATACAGCATAATTCTCCAGCTGGAATTATATCTGAAACTAATTTCTCCATTACTTTAATTTTAACGTTATCTTATGGGAAGGTAATCAATAATTAGTAATTAAAAAAGGAAATTTAAAAAAAAAGTTTTATAAATGTGAAAGTGTAAATAGTAATTTTTGTTTATCAGAAATGCTAACAAAAAGGTTTTATTTTGAATTTCTGGTCATCCGTACGTCAGATGACGCGCACGATTAAACAGGAAGTCACAAAAACATAAAAATCTTGGATTTAACCGGGGAGTTGCCTACATAAATTTAACGTCAACTAATCACCCACTTTATGACGATCACCAAAACAAAACAAAAAAAATTGGCGATGGGCATAAAGTGGGTGATCAGTTCGTTAAATTTATATAAGAAACTGATCTCCTCTCTAAAATATTTGAGACCCCCTCACCCACCCACCCCCAAAAAACCCAGAATTTTTTTAGCGTAATTGTACACAGAAAAAAGGATAAAAATTGGTCTGTAAAAAGGTGAAAACAAATGGTGATGGCAAATAGCGAAGAATACCCCAGAGTACACCTTTTTGGGGGAACTGGATTTTCTCACATGAAAAACTGATCTTGTGTCTAAGCCAGCCCTCGTGGGGAAGCAAGTAAATAGAAGCAATTTTATTTAAGCGAAAAAAAAACAAAAACGGTTACAGCAAAAATATTTTTACAAAAAACACAATGTTGCAATGTTCCTCTACGCCTTAGGCACAAGGCCCGAATCGTTATGGGAGGGGGGGGGGGTTCGTTGGTCATACAATTTGTCTGTCTATGTGCACTTTACCCTTAGCTAGACTCTCTCACCAAAATACCTCATTCTCTCTGTGGGTTGTGCCTACTTAGGTGATGCCCAATTTGTATAAAATATTTTATTGGAAAAATTCATTGTGGGGGAGTGGGACAATATTTACAATTTTGTAAATATGAAAATGGTTAGTAGTGCCCTCCCAACCCTCTGCTAAGTGGTAGACTGCTCACTGTTTTCCGGGTGCTCCGAAAACAAGTAGGTCAGTCTCTAATTGGGAGTGAGAATTAAGAAGGGGGGGGGGCTCAAAAATAAAGTGCGTCTGGATGGGATGTGGGAACGGGTGGTGGTGTCCTCCAAGATGTACAGTGACCTGGGCCAAAACAAAGTGGGCATCTTCGGAGGCTGTCTAGTACCAAAAAACAAAAACAGGGTCAGAACGCATTCACTCTACTAGCTAAGGGTCTTTGTTAAAGAAAGATTGAAAGGTGGTTTCCGTAGAACCCAGGATCGCGTGTGCCATGCCTAAGCAGGGAACATGTGTTCATACCTGGCGCCTCGACGGATGCACAAGCTAGTGTCGTGCACCCACCTCCTATCGAACTCTGTGCGATGTAATCTCCTCCAATCGCATCTGATCTTCACTCTGAGCTGGTGCTTAAAGTAGACGATCAGATCGCGATCGGAAACAGATTCAACCCCATGGACCTCGTCAAGACGTGAAACCCACGTCACCATTCTCGCTACGGCTAGAAAAACCATTCTTTTTCACCTAGGCCACGTTGTGAACAACCAATGCTACATTCAGGGGCATCGGATGCTCGGCGTCGATGCGAGCCGTTACTTCTCCGACATACTCCCAGAGTCGCCGAAATTTGCTGCAAGCGAAAAAGGCGTGCTCGGCCGTTTCTCTTTCGCGGTCGTCGCAGCGCTGGCAGTAAGGATCCGTCCTCACTCCATCTCTGGTGAGCTTGTCGTAAAGGGGCAGCGCTTCCCGGACCAGTCGCCAGGTCAGAGAGTACTCAGAGTTGTTGAGGTAACTCTGGCCTGGCGCCCAAAACCCACTGAGAGCGGATCTCCTCCTCCGGCCATCCCAGCCGCTCCCCAAGCGGATCCGAAGTGGACCCCTCCACTAACTCCCGATACAGCCTTTTCCTCGGCTGCGTAAGAGCCCTGGGCCCCGGCAACACCTTAAGCGCGGCTCGGCATTCGGTGAGGAAGTAAATAGAAGCAATGCCGATACACATTTCGCTGTAAATAATAAGCAACCGATCATTAAGATTACCGAATAAGCAAGACTATAGTGAAAGGATAGACGAAAAAAAATAAATGTTATGATGAAAAAATATATATTAATACTAACGCTACGATTTCTTAAAAATAGAAAATAACTAATTAAAGATTAAAATAACTAATTTAACGATATAATTAATCTGTTTGTAAAGCTGTTTTTCTTCTTTTTAATAACAAACAGATGACATGAAATCGAGTTTGTTTGTTTTGAGTTTAAGAACCGGAAGTGACGATACTGGTTGTCGGTTGTCGTCGTGGCCACTGATTTTGCCTTGTCAGGAAATAGAGAATGAAAGAAAAAAGATTAACTCTGTCTCTGTTTCAATATTTTCCAGTCTATATCAGTCTCGTTCTGTTTTGACTATTTCTAAAAATTAATGAGCAATTTTGTTTTTATACAGGTAGAATAATGATTTTAATAATAAGAGTGCCGCTTAAGTCATTGTAAAATAGAATAGTACTTAAAAAGAAGGCGTCGCTTAAATCATTGCTAAAATCACCCAAATCTGTAAAAACAAAACAAAAAAAAAACGAGGCCGCTTAAGTGAAGTGAATCACAATTTTTAACGTAAGACCAGTGTATACACTCACACGCGTACAAGGTGTGCTGGACAGTGTAGGTCACAGTCCCGTTCGGGTCTTTTTTCGGAGTTCCTGCTAAGGATAATTTTGTTTTTCACATCGACAAACTTTTCTGTCAGGATTCTTCTTGATAAATCGTGGAAACCATGATAAAACGCAATGGATCGACATTTCGAACTCTACTGATGGCGGTCGTGCTGGTCGCATTGATATATTTTATCTACTTGTACAATGGGGTCCAGTCGAGTCTCCGAAATTCGGAGATTGTATCCGAAAAGTTAAAACGAGATCGGGAATCTCTATCTTCGCAACTTAATGGTAAGTAAAAGTATGCTTCAAGCTTACACGTAACAAAAGCAGGCGATAGTTACCAAAACACAGGCTTCTAAATAAATACACATCACCAATAAAAACAATGCAATCCTTGTCCGCGTCACGATTTTTGTTTTTACGCTGATAATGGAAAAAGCGATGAGCACCTTGCATGCATATATAGATTTTATTGTTATAAATTTATCTTATGTCGATAAGTTATACTAATCTCAAATTAAATTGTCATTAAACCCAAAATCGAATATACTTTTCAAATTCTTTAATAAATGTATATATGCATATATAAAAGTTTGCAAGACAATATATAAAAGTTTTCACATATATAAAAAATATTTTTGCTGATTTTTTAAAGAATTCTTCGGAATATGATGAATTAAGTATACAATTTTGAGATTATATAATTAAAAAAAAAATTTTTTTTCGGAGAATTTTTTTTTCAGTCACGTAAATTATTTCGAGATGAAACAGATTTCCGCATCACTCGCAAACAACTTATGGCACTTGTACAGTTTAACATCCTTCGGCAAATCCAGAAATCCATTCTTAACATTAGACGGGACGGGACTCTTCTAAAATGAAAATTAATTGCCGTGGGATGTTAAACTGTACTTATTTTTACTTAAACCATGCTTTAGTTAAAAATAACAACAAAATACACACACACAAACACACACACACAAATAAACACACTTAAGTTATACCAAGTTTCATCGTGTGAAACTCCGAAATGAAAACCAGTCTGGAAAAATATAGTCGCCATCTTTATAAATAAATCGAGGAGCTAGGTAAGAAAGAACGATCTCAAGTTCATAATTTTCAAGTTTAATGGACGGGGTTATGAACTCGAGTTATCGTTCTTCCTTAGCTAGCCTATTTCTCGGCTGGTTTATAAAGATGGCGACTATATTTTTTCGGCCTAGTTTCATTTCGGCGTTCAACGTGTACTCTAAAACTTGCTATAACTGAGTTTTTAAAAATGTTTTTATATGGTTAAAGTTGTTTGGGTGTAATGCTGAACCCCATTTCACTCAGAAATAGGAATTATCCCAGTTTTCTATGTACGTGTAACATAAAATGGCCACCCCTTACTTGTATATTCAAGCTGTCGTTCTAGCTGAAAAGAAAAGGTTTCCAAACGAAATCTTTCTATCGGAATTTAGAACCCGAATAATTTTATGCTAAGCTTGCATAGCAAACTGGCTCCATCTAAAAACTGAACAATTTATTTTTCAAACGAAATCACCCGCGGAAGGTTTAGGAATGTTGCAATGCCATTATAAGCAAACCACATGTCGGTGTGAATAGTAATGCCAGGGATAATAGAGTGGATACGTGTAAAGGAATTCAGTTCTTATGGAGTCAGTTCCGAGTATTGACGGAGAAATCTGAATTAGTCTCGGAAATTGCCGAAGCAGTTCACGATTTGAAAGCCATTTTAAAAATTTATTTTAAACGTGCTAACATTTTTTAAAACCCTAACCTAACTCGGCTTACTTAGTGTCGTCTCTCTCTTTATATTTTTTTTTGCGACTTTTAAATTGTAAACTGCTTCGGTCATTTTCGGGACTGAATTGGGATTCCCGTCAATACTAGGAACTGACTCCATAATACCTGAAATCCTCTGTATGTCCATGGGTGGCACTTTTCCTGGCCGCCAGCCCCCCCCCCCCTCAGCGGCCGACAGCGCCAAATGGCTAAAGTGACTCAATCGCAGTCATTTAAGAATAAAGAATAGTCTTCAATATTAAAAATAAGCATGTAATTGTCCCCCCCCTCGAATACAGTTTTTTTCGGGTTATTTTTTATTTTTCTACTTTTCCACCGGCAGCCAGCGCCAGTGACTCAATCGCAGTCATTTTAAAATAAAGAATAATCTTCAATATTAAAGATAAGCATGTAATTGTACCCCCCCTTTGAATACAGTTTTTTTCGGTTTATTTTTCTTTTCTACTTTTCCACCGGCCGCCCCAAGTTTAAACATTTCTTTCACTCATTTCGCTTGGTATTCGCCCAAATTTTGGATGAAACTGATTGTTGATCTTAATTATATTTTTGGTCCTGAAATAAAATTCTCATTTACTTTTTAAAGTGTTGATAATCTAACTTTAATTCCAGGTTTTAATCGCTGGCGGCCATGTTGGTTTTTATTGTTTTTTCCTTGGACTAAAAATATTTTTACTGCTTTAACATTTTATTACACACAAAAAACAAACTTTCAACATTCTATTTACAAAAGCAAGCACACATGAAAAGGTTAAAACATACTAGTCGTGAATTTAAGATTAAGAAAATGTCGCCGAAAAGACGACGGGTAAAAATGTGGCATAAAAGTTCAATTTGATATATGCAAAAAAATAAATTAGAATTTTTTGTCAGGACAAAATGTACCATTTCACATCCAAAATTGATTTTATCGAACATTTGGGTGAATACCGAGCGAAATGAGTGAGAAAATCCAACGGCCCTTATAGTATAATTGAGTCACTTGAGCCATTTGGCGGTGGCGGCCGGTGGAAAAGTAGAAAAATAAAAATAAACCAAAAAAAATGTATTCCAGAGGGGGGGGGAGACAATTATATGCTTATCTTTAATATTGAAGACTGTGGGGGTCGTCATACCCTTTTGGTCGGGGTTACCAACTTCCTCCACAAATAAAAATAATAAGAAGAATATTTACATGCACAATTAACGGAAGTTTATTTACTGAAATAAACATATTAACAAGTAGAATATATTACTTTGTGTAATGAGTTCATGAGTCCTTTCTTTAGTTTCATGTAAGTAAAAAGAAGAATGTCTTTTCTTTTGTTGAAGTGTTCATTTGTTATAATATGTAAAAAGAGGCAATAGTGAATGTTCGCCTGTGAAATTGTATGAAACGCGCGAAATGGTGAACTGGAAGAGTGATAGAGATGCGTGTAAGCTCCTGATGAAAGTCCGTTGAAGAAAGAGAAAGTTTTATGTTTGTGTGTGCTTATATACTATTGGGTCGGCTCCAGCGAGCTTATTGAGAAAAGTTTAGAAAAATATGTTTTTGGAGAAATCTCATTGGACAAAAATATCACGTGGTGTGCTTGCTAATACGTCCGCTCGTTTTAAATTGATTTAATATAAAAAGGCACATCGGAATGTGCGTGGGCGTTATTTTATATTTGTCACGCGCCAATACAACAATTTTCACTCTGCGCGCCTAAATTGTATTTATTTCAAACAACATTTTTTATTTCGAATCTTAACCGTGTCAAACTGGCACAATACTCCCCCCAGATTGAAAAAAAAGGAAAAAAAATATTTTTTTTTAATATGTAATGTATTCCTTGAAATGTTTCGGCCAGTGGACTTTTCTACCGGTTTTTGTCGTAGGTTTGACGTTTCGGTCACTTTCTGCTGGACTCCCCTGTTCTAAGGGAATTTGTTCTGGTGGGGAAATTGGCTGAGGGTGTTCCTCAATGTATGCTGGTCTAATTCGGTCGATCGCGATGTTGTCTTTCTTGTTTTTCCTTTGGACAGTGAAATATTTTTCACTTCTGTCCAAAACTTGGTATGGTCCTGTGTAATTTGGACAAAATGGCTTTTTGACTGTATCATTCCTAATAAATACATATTTGCATGTGTGAAGGTCATTTGGCATGTGTGTTTGTTTGTCAGCCCTCCTGGTGGGTGTAAATTTGAGAGAAGACATTTTGTTCTTTAATTCCGTCACAAATGTATTTGTGGGTGAAATGTCTGTGTATGCATCAAAATATTGTCCAGGTAGTGTGACTGCTGATCCAAAAACTACCTCCGCTGGCGTGCTTTGTAAATCCTCTTTCATCGTGTTTCGGATCATTAATAGGATTAATGGTAAATTATCTGACCAGTCTGCGTTGTTATGACTCATAGCCAAAGAAGTTTTTAGCTGTCTGTGGAAGCGTTCGACGAGGCCATTCGAGCAAGGGTGATAAGCCGTTGTCTTTATGTGGGATGTTCCCAACAATTGGTTGAATTCTGCGAAGAGTTTCGATTGAAATTGCGAGCCTCTGTCCGTTGTGAGTACTGACGGTACTCCAAAAATCGCTATCCAGTCTTTTAATATTGTGACAGCTACTGTTGCCGCCGATGTGTCCTTCACGGGTATGGCTGTTGGCCATCTGCTGAACCTGTCGACTATGGTGAGAATGTGGGTGTGTCCTTTCGAAGGGGGTAATGGCCCCACCAAGTCAACATGGATATTGGTAAACCTGGCATCTGGCGTACTGAAAGTACCCAGTGGTGACTTTGTATGCCTGTGTATTTTATTCTTTTGACAGGATACACAAGTCTTGGTCCAATTTCGAATATCTGTATTCATTTTCGGCCAAACGAAACGGTCTGCTATTATTCTTACCGTGGCTCGCTTGCCTGGATGAGATAAATTGTGGAAATGTTGAAAAACATGTCGTCTGATGCTTGGCGGTATGTATGGACGTGGTTGTTTTTTCGTTGTATCACAATAAAATGTTGTTGTACTAAAAGGTACAGGCATTTCCTTCAATTGCAAAGACGTTTTCTGTTGTACGTCAGTGAGTGTCTCGTCCGTTTTTTGTTCTTGTGCAATCAATTCCATACTCAGCGAACTGGAATTTATCGAAGTTATTGCAGCTCGTGATAATGCGTCAGCCACAATGTTTTCTTGTCCTTTGACGTATCTGATGTCTGTAGAATATTGAGCAATATAATCAAGATGTCTGATTTCTCTTGGGCCATACTTATCTATGTGTGTATGCAGTGCATACGTTAACGGTTTATGGTCAGTGTAAATACAAAAGTCTCTTCCTTCCAACAGATGTCTAAAATGTTTAATTGCCAAATAAATTGCTAATAATTCCCTTGAAAAGGTACTGTACTTTGTCTGTGTCTTGCTCAGTTTGGCTGAAAAAAACGAAATAGGGGTCATTGTACTCCCTGTCAGTTGGTGTATAACTGCTCCTACAGCTATGTCTGATGCATCTGTTGTAAGTGTAAGTTTCGATTCCTCACTGTCCTTAATATTATTCAATTTTGTGAAATTGACTAAGGCAGTTTTAGCTTGATGGAAAGCTTTCAAAGCTGATCCTTCCAGTTTTAATTGTTGGTTTTTTGTTTTGTTCTTCAATAATGACGTTAACGGTGCAAGGATTGTGGAACAGTTGGGTAAAAATCGTCTGTAATAATTAATTACACCTATGAAGCGACGAATTTGTCTAACAGACGTAGGTTGTGGAAAATTCGTAATAGCACTTACTTTTTCGGGTAATGGTGATATTCCATCCTTATCAATTGAATGTCCGAGGAAATTTACTTCTTGCTGACCGAAAATACATTTGTCCAAGTTTATTTTTAAACCGTAATGGGACAGTCTTTGGAAAACTTGTTCCAAGTGTTGTTTATGTTCGTCGAGGTTTCTACTAGAAATTAGGACATCGTCCACGTATGCGAATACGAATGGAAGGTCCCTAAAAACCTCGTCTATCAACCTTTGGAAGGTTTGACAGGCGTTCCTAAGTCCGAATGGCATTCTGACAAATTCGTAAAGTCCAAATGGTGTGGTCAGTGCTGTTTTATGGATATCTTCTTCCGCCACCGGTATTTGGTGATATGCTTTCACTAAATCCAGTTTAGAAAATATCGTGGCGTTTTGCAGTCCGATTGCGAAATCGTGAATGTGTGGGATAGGGTATCTATCCGGTACAGTTTGTGCATTTAATCTCCTGAAATCGCCGCAAGGACGCCATGTTGTCGCGTCTGATTTCTGTACCATATGTAGGGGAGATGACCAGGCACTTTTGGAAGGTCGAATAATTCCTTGTTGTAACATGCGTTGGAATTCGTCCTTTGCGATCCTGTACTTATCCGGCTTCAAACGTCTGGGGGTAGCGTAGACGGGTTGTCCACTCGTTTTAATATAATGCCTTGCATTATGTTTTATATTATCCGCGACTGTGAATGGCTGAGTAAGTTGTGGGTATTTTTGAAACAGCCGACGAATGTACGTCTCTTCAGGAAAGGCAGAACTAATCCCAGTAGACTGGTATCTTGTGGTGATACCTTTTATTACGATTTTTGTTTGGTTATCAGTCAGTGTGCGATTAGTCATGTCTACCGATAGATTATATCGTGCTAGGAAATCTGCTCCTAATATTGGTGTCGTCACGTTGGCTATGGTAAATATCCATGAAAATGTGCGACGCAAGCCGAGATTGATGCTTAAGTACTTCTCACCGTATGTCGGTATTTGGGTGCCATTAGCTGCCTGGAGGTGGTAAGGCTGTGGAGTAGCTTTCTGTTTACTTAGCGCTGGTATCACGCTTATTTCGGCTCCGGTATCTATTAAAAAGTTATATCCGTGATTCCTGTCACGAATAAAAAATAGACGACCTTTAGTAGAAAATCCAGCAACAGTTGTCGTCTCTACTGGCTGGAATGACCGTTTCCCTGTTTCTTGTTAAAATTGCAAGGATACGTGCATCGCCTTGCTTGTGTGCCGAATTTTTTGTGGTAAAAACAGATTTCGTTCGCTCGTTCTCGTGTGTTGCTTCGACCTCTGTTAAAACTTCGTTTTCGGTAGTTAGGTCGATTATTAAATGAATAACGACGGTCTATTTGCATTAATTCCTGCAATTTACGAGCGAGATTTTCGACCGTGGTTTTTAGTTCGGCCACTTCGACGTCTCTCGTCTGTTTTGGCTGTGCTTGTGTTGAGTTTAATCTGCGGCCCCTCAGATTTTCATGTATCCGGTCCGCCATGTCGGCTAGTTTTACCGTGCTTATCTCTTCCGTTGTGGGTGCCAGAATTTGTACTGTTGTGTCTGGGAGTTTATCCAGCCACAAACTTCTCATAATAGTTTCGGACATTTTGTTGTCTCCTAGCAATGATCGCATGTATCGTAAGAGTTGTGACGGTGTACGATCTCCTAATTCTACTTGGGTGAAGAGATTGCGTAACATTGTCTCGTTTGATAAGCCAGTCCGTCTCAAAATAGCCTCCTTAAGTTCGTCGTATGGATTATGTTCTGGAACGTTCTCCAACAAATCAGTTACTTCCTCGACGACGTCTGCCGGGAGTTTTTCAACCAAATAACAATACTTGGTTCGCTGAGACGTAATTCGTTTTGCGTCGAAAAGGGCCTGGATCTGGATAAACCACGTCTTTATTTTGGTGGGATTAAAAGGTGGAATATTTAGCGTTAACGTAGCTAGAGGTGTTTCAACGCGGGGAGCTTCCATTTTTGTGTTTTTCGTTGGAAAGTGATTTTGGAGCCTTTAAACTGTCGGTTGATTTTTTATCTTTCGACTTAATAGCGACTACCGGCGTAACTCGCTAATTTGTTGCTACATTGTACTGAGATCCACGCTTCGTTTGACGGCTTGTATCATCCCTTGAGATTCGCATCGTCTTTTTCTTCCTTTGAGTGTTACCGCACGCATGATATCGCCAGTATGTTAGGAACCGCGTGTAGCTTAAAGAGATTCCGTTGTGTATGCAATTCTAAGTCGTGGTCACCAATTTGTGGGGGTCGTCATACCCTTTTGGTCGGGGTTACCAACTTCCTCCACAAATAAAAATAATAAGAAGAATATTTACATGCACAATTAACGGAAGTTTATTTACTGAAATAAACATATTAACAAGTAGAATATATTACTTTGTGTAATGAGTTCATGAGTCCTTTCTTTAGTTTCATGTAAGTAAAAAGAAGAATGTCTTTTCTTTTGTTGAAGTGTTCATTTGTTATAATATGTAAAAAGAGGCAATAGTGAATGTTCGCCTGTGAAATTGTATGAAACGCGCGAAATGGTGAACTGGAAGAGTGATAGAGATGCGTGTAAGCTCCTGATGAAAGTCCGTTGAAGAAAGAGAAAGTTTTATGTTTGTGTGTGCTTATATACTATTGGGTCGGCTCCAGCGAGCTTATTGAGAAAAGTTTAGAAAAATATGTTTTTGGAGAAATCTCATTGGACAAAAATATCACGTGGTGTGCTTGCTAATACGTCCGCTCGTTTTAAATTGATTTAATATAAAAAGGCACATCGGAATGTGCGTGGGCGTTATTTTATATTTGTCACGCGCCAATACAACAATTTTCACTCTGCGCGCCTAAATTGTATTTATTTCAAACAACATTTTTTATTTCGAATCTTAACCGTGTCAAACTGGCACAAGACTATTCTTTATTTTTAAATGACTGCGATTGAGCCATTTGGCGCTGGCGGCCGTTGGAAAAGTAGAAAAATAAAAATAAACCGAAAAAAAACTGTATTCGAGGGGGGGGGAGACAATTATATGTTTATCTTTAATATTGAAGACTATTCTTTATTTTTAAATGACTGCGATTGAGTCACTTGCACATTTGGCGCTGGAGGCCGCTGGCGACCGGGAAAAGTGCTGCCGTGTGTCCATTATTTACCTGTACCATAAAGTGTTGAAAAAAAACAACACATGCCCTTCATTAACTCAAACAATAACCCTAAATTCGGGTGGCAATACGAGAAAAAAAAGACGTAAACGATGGGCGTAACGGAACCGTTAAAAGTCAATTTCGCTCCAAATCATGTAATCTGAGAGTTTAGTGTTCAATACAGCAGTCAAAAAATTGAATAAAAAAATAAAATAAAAATAAATAAAATCATTTTAGAGGGCGTGGAAGAAGTCCTCAAGGCTAAGATCAAATCCTTTACGACTGGGGCCATTTTTGTTTTTGTCCCATTTATAGTGGCCCTTGGAGGGGGTTCTGGATATTCCTCAATATTCAAAATTGACCTTGTCTAATTTTACCCTCGTTGGGAGGAAAGTAAATATAAGGATCACTAGAGGAGGAGAAAACCTTCTAGACTGAGGCCATTTTTATTTGCTGGATAACCCCCACATTAAAACGATAACCTTGTGTGGGGATAAGTAAATAGGGACTTCTCAGGGAGATATAAACTCTAGGGAAAGGGTGTGCCTTTTTACAATTTAGCCAAACTGAACTCCCTACTAAAAATTGAAGTGGTTTGTTATAATGCGAAGATTTGGTGCTTAATAGGTAAAACACCGAAGATTTTTTTTTACAAAAATGCAACTACAGGGTGGGCCAAAATAAGGGTCCTATTTTAAAAAATTCATAACTTTTTTATTTATTGATTTTTTTTGTTGATTTTTTTTAGAATAAGTAAAGGACCCCTTCCGAAGCAAGCATGAGCCGTATTAGCCCTAAGGAACCCTCATTTAGAAAACATTATTTTTGCTTAAAAAACTCAAAACCGTGTAAAAAAACAATACTTTAGTTTTTGTAAGTTTTAAGAAGTGTTTTTCGGCTAAAATTTGTTTTGTTTATTTCAAAAAATCTCGGAAGGGTCAGTCTACACACACATAAAGTTTGGTGAGTTTAACTTTTATTTTGTGGAAGTTATTCAAATTCAAGTTATTCAAATTTAAAGATAGGACCCTTATTTTGGCCCACCCTGTATTATGTTGGGTAGGAATATCGTATACGTCAACCGAAAAAGCTTCTTTTTTTTTTTTTTCTTTTTTACATAAAATTTTTTTATTTTATAAAAAACGAAATTATATCATTGTTTTTTCTCAAACGCACCTGTTTGACACGTGACAATCTCGATTTAAACTTTCCAGATTATTTCTTTTATAACCTAAAATTAAATCGAAGGTAAAGGTTGATTGAAAGCAGGTGAAACAGGTGTGACTCACGTAATGTTGGCTCAGTACGATTTGTATTCCTTATCTTCTTGGGGCGTCGTGAGTCACTGATTTAAACAAGTCTGAATAAAATCAAAACCATTAATCTATAATACTAGACGTAGCCGTGCCCCGTTGGGTCACTATTTATTCTACTTTGATTTCATTCGAAAATTCATAAACTATGACGTATTTTTAAGACATTCTTCTTGCTTAACTAAACAATTATTAAGTATATCTACTTCTATATTATTATTATGAGCAAA
Source organism: Sepiola atlantica (assembly GCA_963556195.1). Classification (NCBI taxonomy): domain Eukaryota; kingdom Metazoa; phylum Mollusca; class Cephalopoda; order Sepiida; family Sepiolidae; genus Sepiola; species Sepiola atlantica. The sequence continues at coordinate 245,059,329 of OY744515.1, read as the reverse complement.
AATATGCTCCCTGTGGTCATATATTTGTGATAGTATATATGACGAACTAACATATATTACCCCCTCCCCCAAAGGCGGAGGTAATGTCTGGGAGGATGATCTCATGACAATAAAATAGATACTACACTACCCCCACCCATTCACCAAAGGAGGTGGTAATTTTTTTTTTTTTTTTTTTTTTTTTTTTTTACATGATTCACCCCAAACAAGGCAGGACGCCACTGTAAACGTAAGGGGCTACTGAGAAAAAGGAAAAGGGGAGAAGGATTAGTGGTTCAGCTTAAATTGGGATCTGAGCAGCGAGATGTCTGTTTACATTAGTTTTAAATTTCTGCATGTCAGTACTGTCGGGGAAACAGGGGGCAGGGAGGGAGTTCCAGAGGCCAGCAGCACGAGGAAAGAAGCTATTTGAGTAGAATGCTCTCCGGCATCTGGGGACCTCCATAGTGAATGAATGAGATTTAGTAGAATGTCGAGTTAGTCTAGTGAATTTACGTTGGGGGGGCACCAGAGTAGCCAACTCATCGGAGCATAATCCATTGAAGTATTTGTAAAACACTGCCTGGGAGGATGGTTACATGACAACAGAACTACTACCCCCCCCCCCCCCAGAATTGAGCATTGAAATATAGTAATAGTATAGTTCGGCTTCAGACAGACCATTAATAATAGATTATTATTCTTATGTATTATTCTCATATAGAAGTAAAGAGACTTATTATTTTGTCATCTAATTTACATACATGTTTGTGGTGTATACAGACATATGCATGTAAATTAGATGGCTATGCTGAAAAGAGTCACTCTTTCTCTAAATGCTCACACACACAGACATTAAAAAAATATGAGAGTAATTGAATCAACATAGTGAAAAGGGGCAAGAGAAATACATAGATAAGAAAGAAGTTGGTTTACAGTTAATTAAAAATTATGGCTAATTAGAACAAATAAAACAATCATTAGTTATCTTTACTCAATCCCAGAACTTTAGCATGTATTTGGGTCATTAAGTATAAGGACAAAGCCTTAAGGAAACAAATGTTGATTAACTCACATTTAGTATAATAGATACTAGCTGTACTTACCCGGCATTGCTCTGGAGTCTTTACTTTCAGTTTTGTTTCGCTTTTTTTAACTATGCTGGTGTTTTCTGTTTTTTTTTTGTTTTGACCAAATTCTGGATGTCTTTAATTTTTTGTGTTCACTCTAATATCTCTCTCACTCAAACTCCTCAGTTTAAATACTCCAACCCTATTGGTAATTTCAATTGTCGCTTTCAAACTAAAAATCTTCTGCCGTCATAATAGTCTGCAAGATTATATACACTCAGAAGGGGCCAAATATTTGCATACGCAGAACATGTAGACGCTTGTTTCGGCCTGTGTTGTGGCATTTTTGTTTTTTGTTTTCCATCACATTTCATAGTTGTGCGACCAAGCAGGCAAGCATCGCTCTCTTTGTGATTTTCAGATTGTCAGAGATTGGGTCTTATTCGACTGCTTTTCAAGGCCTCTATCATTCTCTGAAGAGCCCTGAATCAACCTAAGATCCAAAACATGCCTAGGCACACCATCCAATAGCACATTGTTAGTTGAATGCATGCCAGTAATTATTTCCCTTCCCCATTTCATCATGCAATATGTCCCGGGTGGCTTAACCCAAACCTCTTCTCCAACTCGTATGTATTCACGTAAGTCAGTTTGTTTAGTGACTGGTACAACTCTTGGATGCCTCCATTAGTAACTGAAGAGTACTATTTGTGTTACCGTTTTTTTCGACTTGACCAGTCTTGGAAAACATATTGTGCCAGAACATCGCTTTAGTGCAAAATATATCAACTTTCTCAGCAATGGCTTTTATGGTTCTATGATTTTGTTCCATGATCCCATTTCCACTTGGTCTGTAAGCTGCTCTGTAGTATCACCTGATGTTCCATCTGACCAACGTGTCCTGAAGGACCTCCAATCAGAACGTGGTGCCATTGTCCATCAGCACCTCCTCTACTGGTTCATGCTCAAGAAAAATCTTGGTGAGCACTCTTGCAATAATTACTGGCAGTTCTGCCCCTATCCCCATTCGAAATAGCAAATCGCCCAAAGCCACAGTCAACCATGGACAGGTATACTTCAACCCTATAGTGTGTCACATCGATGGTAGGTCTGGTCCAATTAGTGTTCATTTGGACTATCAGTTCATAAAATGCTTGTTGAGGGGTCGATCGACTAACACCACTTCCAGCTTCTAACCACCCTTTGAACTGTCTCTCTTGACACATCTGGATTGACTTTTCAGATTAATTACAACGTCCTCTCTACTCTCATATGATGCAAATCGTGCAGTTGTCCTACACAGTACACCACGATGGTGTCTTTTTTTTTTACCTTCGGCCAATGCTTTTAATCTCTAGTCAGAGCATCAGTCCTATTCCTATCAAAGTGTACAAAGACTATACTCAATTTTAGTTAATCTGCCATTTCTTTTAGAATCCCCAAACGTGGGAAGATATTCAATTTCACTGCTCCTTTCTTACATACTCTTTTTCGCTTATGAACAGTAGCTGCATCAGTTCGGATATCAATATCTTTCAGTCCCCATTTTATTGCAAGGTTAACACCCTTTATTGTAGAATCCAACTCGGCCACATTGATATAACTAAAATTGCTTTTCTTCCTTAGCCATACCACATCTTCAATCACCATACTCACACCAGTGCTCATGCTACTTACATCACACCATATGATGTCCTTCTCTGATTTGGGGACTCGCCATTTCCTTCAAACAAGATCTTGCTATCATGCCATCTCCACAATTTCTTGCATCACAGTGACCGTCTATTCATCCACTTCTCAGTCAATTTATTCTGCTCTTTTCTTTATGTAACTATATGTGGTCTTAAACAATCCAGCAATTGGATAGTGGTCAACCAGTTTACCACAGCTCACGTCTGCTCATTTCTTCAGGCACTTCAGGGATTTCATTTTCTCTTAGGTCATCAGCTCTATCCTTGTCAAGCCAAAAATCCAATTCTGCTCTGGCTTCTAATTGTTCCAGCAGCTTTGCTGTTAAGCCAAACTTGTCAAGCGGATTTACAAGTTTTTGTGTGACATGGCAATTTTGTTAACCACGATATCGATATAGGAATCTATGCCTTCTTTCACGTCACCCTCTTTTTTTGGCACGTAACATATTTGTTTAGCTATCTAATTAAGGAATGACCGAACCTTGTGCTTTGTCGACTGAACTTTTTCCAGTAGCGGTAATACTCCTGTCCTTATGTCTTCACACTATGGGGCAAGGATTCCCTCCCTGATCCAACACTCAATTTCTCTGTTGAACTCTACTTTTACTTCCGCATGCTAGGAAGTTTCATAACAACTGTCGTTGTTCTTTAGCTTTGAGGGTCCTGTAGTCCAGTACCACTCAATTACCACTTTTTACTATCAAACATTGCATGGGAATCCTTATCCACGACTTTGCACGGACTCACACTACTGTTCTTGTTGCGCATTGCTGTTAGTCGCCTACTCACGTCACAATGTGTCTCTTTGAACTCAACAACACCATTTTCATACAGGGTAACTCCTCATAGCTGACTGATAACATTCATACCCAATATGTCGTTGATGCCATCAATAATTTCATCCATCACAATGTCCTCCACAATCAGCAACTACCTCTGCATTTTTATTTATTTATTTTATGGAAATTGCTCCAGACAAGGCATGAAGCCACTTGATGTAAGGAGCTAAAAAATACTACTACTTCAAGGTCAAAAACTAGCCAATGATTAGAGTTAGATAGATAGATTCCAACCAAGAAAACAGCAATTCTTTCCCCTTTGTCAGAAACATCGCTCATGGAATGTGAGGACTAAAGTACAAAATAAGGGAAGCGAGAGTTATGAGACTGCCGAAAATAAACCAACGGTCCACTTTTTACTCTCCTAAAATGTTGCATGGTATAGTTGTCAACAGATGGGAAGTTCTTGGAAAGAAGCTGTTCATGGAAGTTCTGTTTGGTTTTAGTTATACAGAAGAAGAAAGAAAAGTTCTTTGCAATGGTTGTAGAGTGATGAGTTCTTGCTGTGAGTGTATTACAGAGGAAACCAGAACCAGAGATTGGAGCTGGAAATAATGATAGTAGAGAAAGACTAGCAATGTCTCTTCTGTAAAAAAAAGGGCTGTAGGGAAGAGAAAAGATCACCTCCACTAGATTGCAAGTTGATTTTGTATTCTGTAAGGCAAATAAGAGTGCTCTGAGCGGCATTTCCCCAGATGTGGCAACAGTACTCCATCTTAGGATGTGTCTGACTCTTATACAGGTAGAGGATTGTGTCAGGAGTGAGGTACTTTCTGGAGCGGTAGAATGATCCAACCATTTTTCCAGCGACCCTAGCAACAGATTTGATGTAAGTTTTCCATTTTAGGTCTGAAAGTCAGTTCTAGGAGCTTAGTAAAACAAGGGGCTTCCTCAAGAAGAGTCATTCATTTCAGCTGAGGCAGAATGAGGATCCAAGCATTGGTGGTGAAAGGAGAGGAGCTTGGTTTTAGAGGTGTTACAAGTAACAAGCAACTTTTTTTCTAATTGCATCACATACTCCAGGTCGGAAGTGAAAGAATCAGTAAGATCTTGATCACCAATGCTCTTCGAAGTTCTGCTATATATAAGTGTGGCATCTGCATTGATGTCAATGAATGATCTGAGAATACGATTTGGAAGATCAGAAAGAGGCAAACCGACGTTGATACTATGTACTTTAGACTTTTATCCTTCAACAACTACTTTTATAGACTTATCAGAGAGAAAGGAGTTGATGGTTGTGAAGACATTTCCAGATCTTCCATAGCTTGTTAAACAAACCTTTGTGCTAAAACCCTATGAAAGGCCTTTGATATGTCAAGAGCTATGATCCTAAATACAAAGCTCCCATCAATAGATTTACTTATCCTGTGCAATATTACAGTCAGCATGTCAGCTGTTCATCTTATCCTTATTATCAAAATCCTTATTGCTTGAAATTAAATAGCAGGGCTGATTGAAAACTTCTTGCTTTATTACAGATTCAAACAAGCTACTCATGACACTGATCAGTCTGTACGAAGACGCATTTTTAAATACTGAGTAGACTGACAGTATTTTTCTAAGAAGATGGAAGGCGTTTCTTCTTTAAGCCACGATTGAATACACTTGTAAGGATAAGAGCTAGTTCTGGCGGTAAATTCTTAAACACAATGACTGAAATGTTGTCAGTACCAATTGCCTTGCCGACATCAAGGTTCTTGAGATTCTACTTTTTTAGATGATTATGTGGAAACACCCTGAAAAACTTGGCAGAAACAAGAAAAAGACAATTATTTAAAAATTTAGGTTGGGCAATTAGTTTAGCATTTTGAATTTAACATAAAATGCCCCCCCCCCCATTTCCGGGCAAGTTTAGCGTTTTAGGGCAGTTAACCATTTTTTTTTTTTTGCTATGGAAGATAAATTCTGTGCACTTTTTTGAGGAGGGGGTTGTCTATTTTTTAGGCGATTACGTGTGATTTTACAAGTTTTTACTGTCACTCGAACTTAGGGTTAGTGGTAGGGTTAAGGAAAGCTTCTTTTTGTTTAGGGGCTTTTACCACTTGGACCTAGGGTTAGTGGTAGGGTAAGTAATTACTATTTTTTTCTAAGCTTTCATCATGATCTCCCCCCTTCCTCAATAAACGTACAGAATTTATCTCCCATAGCAAAAATATTTTTTGGTTAACTGCCCTAAAAAGCTAGAAGGGCCCAGAAATGAGGGATCATTTTATGTTAAATTTCACTTTTTTTTTTCTTTCTCCTGTCTCCCGGTCTATCTATTTAAAATATTGCTTTGCGTCACAATTACGTCAAACGCATCCAATTTGATAGTTTTGTTAATCTCAATTGTTGATTAATTTTCTGTTTTAATTCTCCATTGACTTGCGTCATAAACATTCCGGATATTGTCGATCTACTTTTTTATTTAGTAGATCACATCAACATTTTTATTTATTGTTCATTGACTCGTGTCATAAACAAAATGCATAACAAGAAGTTTTATTTTCTAAAATTCTTAAACAAATTACGTTGTAATAATTTTTTCGCCTTGTTATTATTTTCATTGTTTCAAGTCTTCGACAGCAATTTATGCTAACTTATTTTTCTGGCCGTCTATTGTTCTAGATTGTGAATATAACTTTAATTTAATTTAATTTAATCGCTGCCGGCCAATGCGCTTTTTTTCCTCAAAATACTTGTACTGTTTTAAAATTGTATTACATATTGCAAAACAAAGTTTTTTACACAAAAAATAACTTTTTTTGTTCTTTTTATATACAAAAAAAAAACTAGTTTTAACAAAATTTAACTAATTTAAGACCAAAAATGAAGCCATTAATACGTACTAATTTGTAATTTAAGAATACTAAATTATCCAAAAGAAAATGTTTGTGAAAAGTAAACATTTGGCATAAAACTAAAAGTTCATTTTTATCTACAATAAAAAGTAAATCGATATTTTATGGATCCAACATCTTAACAAATACCAAGCGAAATAGATGAGAAAATTCAACGTTCCCTATAGTACGATTGAACAAACTAGACGAGAAAATTCAACGTTCCCTATAGTACGATTGAACAAAGTTTACCAATAAAGTAACAACTACTTTAAATCACTGTTAGTATTTGATTTAAAGGATAAGTAAAAAGTAAATAAGGTAGAGTTTATTTGTTTATTGTAAATGTCAGCTTACTTAAAGAAAGAAAAAATGGGGCACTGACACACATATTCTAACTATTCTGACGATAAAAAAATATTTTTTACTATTTATGTTTTTGTGTACATCTACATTCAACTTAGTCATCTCCGAAAACGGGGCCATCTGTAGGCCGATTGGTAGCGACCCGTGATGTCTTAGGACAGGATCCTGGTGGCTAAGCCATTCTTCCGGTTCGGCCCTTACTTCGGTTAGACGGGAGATCAGAGGCTCGATCTGATCAATCGGCTGATCACGTCATGCTCTAGTAAGTTCGTCTCCAGCCGTATTATTCAATCTGATTCTTCAAAACATTAAAACCTTATTTCCTTTTATTTTCTTCCCTAATAGATACTAGAAGGCAGTGTGAGAACAAAGATTACCAATGTTAAGTAGTAATTTTTATCAAAGAGTAATGTCTTCAAAGAGTAATGTTTTCTGGGAGTTACACCTCTTACCTTTTTTGTAAAATTTCCTTCTAAGAGTAATGTTTTCTAAGATTAATGTTCCCACTCTCACTGTAAAATTTTCTTCTAAGAGTAATGCAATGTATTTTGGGATCAATGTATTCTAGGAATATGAAATAATTATCCTACCTATAGAATTATATTTTACACCTTTATTCGGAATTAAATAACCCATAGATGGTTGATATGTTGTAAAGCAAACCAAACAACTTAATCATATTTTTTTTGTTTTTCACATAAGTTAATTTAACTATTATGGCAATTTCAGAATAACTTAGCTGATCATACTGTCAGTGTTACATAATACTTTACTAGAAATCTACCAATTAGAAAGAAAATCACTTGACTAAATTGGGCCATAAGTTCAAATCTTTTCTCTATCTGCTTGACTGATTTCCATTATCATATTCGGTTTAACATCCATTTTACATGCTGGCATGTGTTGGACAGCTTTAAGAAATTGATTTCCAAACTAACCTATCTCTGTGCACTTTTTTGAGGAGGGGGTTGTCTATTTTTTAGGCGATTGCGTGTGATTTTACAAGTTTTTTTGTTTTTTTTTATGGGGGGGGGGGGTTCCTGTCACTCGAACTTAGGATTAGTGATAGGGTTAAGGAAAGCTTCTTCTTTTTGTTTAGGGGCTTACCACTTGGACCTAGGGTTAGTGGTAGGGTAAGTAATTACTATTTTTTTCTTAAGCTTTAAGAAATTGATTTCCAAACTAACCTATCTCTGGCTAGGTCTTCATTTATCCTTTTTTCTCTTCAGTCCATTTTTATTACTTCATCCCAAGTTTTCCTTCGCCTTCCCATGTGAACTGGTCCTATTACCTTAACTGTTCTACATCTACTAACCCAAGAACTCTCATTCATTCTTTCAAGGTGGCCATACCATCAAAGTCTCCTGTTCTAAACACATCTCCTTATATTGTCCAGATTTAATCTTCCTATGAAGTTATCAGAACTAAACCTATCTTTAAGACTCACATTACACATCCGTCGTATCATTCTAATATCATTTATCTCCATGCAATGCATGTCCTCAACCCTCACTGGCCAGATTTCACTTCCATACATCATCTCACTGCATACACATGCCTGATAAGTTCTTTCCTTAGTCAACAGTGGTAATGCTCTGCTGGTTAGTAATGACAAAAGTTTCTTGAACTTACTCCATCCACTTTTAACTCTTGCAATCACACTAGCACTATCTGATAACTAAATCTATATACTATAACTCTTATGTTGTTATCTTGCTTACTTGTCACCGTGCACACGCTATCTGAAGTGGTGAGAGAAATGGAATGATGTAAATAAGGTTAGAGGTGGAAGAGATGGAGAAAGGGTCTATCATGACATCACAATGAGAAAAGGGGAGAGAGAAGAGATATAGAGAAGGGGAAGAGTGAGAGGATTTATTATAACATCACAATGTATTTTGATTTTGTTAATTTCTTTGTAATCAACTAATGTCAAAGTTAAGCAATTATATATGCAATAATATGTATAACAGATACTGATCAAATGGGTCACGGGTCGTCTAGTGTTCATTTAAAACCGAATTGAAAAATGAAAACAAAATTCTCTTGTACATAATGACATTGTCAGACAAGACATTGTCTATGTAATTTGTTTGAATTGAGTTTAAATGTTAAACAATTTCATTTAATCTATTTATCAAAAGAAACCTTAATGAAATTAATTTAAATTTTACAAAAGTCTTAATCAAAAAAAAAAATTAGTTTCTTATCTTTATTTATGAACTGAAGTGTTAAAAAAAAAAGAACTCTAAAGTTGAACAACATAATTTTCCGAGAATTCAGTTTACTTTTGTTTCTCTTTTGTGAAGCAACTGTGAAAAGCCAGTATTTACCTTCCTCTTATCACAGGACGTATCCTCGACTTGTATGAACAGAGACAACTAGATAAATAATAAAATGAAATGTCGATTAATTAACAGTTGAAGGGAAGCCTCAAGATCTAATTTTTTTTTCTTTGTTTTTGTAAATATCAATATGATGGCAAAAACTTTATAAGTCTGATTATAAAAAGACAGAAATTTTTTTTACTCGATTTTTTTTTTTTTTTCCTTTTGAAATCTTCAGAACATTATCGATTAAGCATCAAATTTTCAGATTATAACCATTTAAAAAAAATTTATTTCGATTTATAGCCGTTTGCAATGTAGTGTAAAATTATCCTGTAAAACAAAATGTTGGTATCTTTCTTTTTAATCTTTTGCATTATTATATTATTTGAACATCAAATCCTCAGATAAAAAAGGGTTTAACATAGACTCCCGCTCGAAATCCCCAAAAAGTGTTCGTAAAATTTTTTTTTTTTTTCTAGAGTGTTTTAAAAATTTAGAAATCATTTTTGTATTAAACTTACAAGAACTTCCTATCTATGCAATATGTGCCACGGGATTGCTGTTCTGCAGACTTAAGTCCAATGTCCACAAATACTTGTCGAGCCGTCCTCTTAAGTAATCAAATTTTGTCCATTCCATTCATCATTTTCAATGCTGTCATAGCATTGTTGATCATCCAACTGAAAATCTCATTAACCCTTATCCTCGGGTGGCTTTGGCCTTATAAGTGGTGACGCATTAGTATTAAAAACGAAGCATGCCTCCTCTCCTGCTACAAATTGGACAAGTAATTTTTTAAATTTCTCCTTTATGTAATCTGAAAAAAATCATAATTTTCTAGTTAAAATGAAATTGAGTTATCATTTTTCCTTGATTAGCCTTGTTCTCGACTTGTTTATAAAGACAGCGACTATTTTTTCCAACCTTGTTTTCATTTCAGCATTTCACATGTACGATGAAACTTGCTACAACTTATTGTTTTTAATGTTATTTTTTTTTTACTCAAATATGGTTTAAGTAAAAATAAGTTGTTCGTCATTAATGCCGAAACCATGCTGAAACCCATTACGCTCTAAATAATTTAGGTGACTTAAATGGGATTTAACCAAAACTTTATATGTGTAGATTTAAAAATTCTATTATGAATTGAATAATCAAGCTTTTAAATAACATTTTTGAAAAATTTATTTAGTTCAGCCATTTTTTTATAAAGTAATCATTTGATTTAAAATAAATTCAGCAAGCCTACCATAAAGAGGCTTTGGAATAATCTGTCAGAGCTGTGCCTGTGATAAATTGATGGCTTTAAATGGTTAATTCACACTTGACACCCAATCTCTGGTAAAAGCAATTTTTATTTTTTCATTTCTTGTGATTACTTATTAAGCACTATTAATTTTCAAATTATCAATAAAAAATTTGGATAAAAATATAAGTTTATGAATTGGGGGTTCATTTCACTGTAACTTTACCGTAAATTATTGATCTCCTAGTTTAGGTTGTTTTGTAATTACAATCAATACGAACAAAGGACAACCAACTAAAGACATGGCTCTCCATGGTCAAAACTGATCTTGAAATCCTATCTGGGCCTCAACATCTACGGTCTTTATGGTGGAATTGAGAGTTGATCATAATTGCAATCAATGACCCCAGAATGGCCAGGCCCCATATGTAGTGATGCAGAACCTAATTAGATTTATGACAGCTGGCTTTATCCATTCCAGCTAATAACTACAACAAGAACAAGGATCAGAATGGATTTGCTTAATGCCTACCAACCTGCGTCCCTGCTCATCAAAAATTGTATTGATTGGTTTACTTGTCCATTTGAACTCTTACTATTTTTTGTTCTTTTAATGATACTGCGGCTTTAATATAAACAAAGTATGAGGTTTGCAGAATCGGTTTGGGAAGGAGTCAGTCGAACTTGCAAGAATGCTTGGAGTCAGTCGAACTTGCAAGAATGCTTGGAGTCAGTCGAACTTGCAAGAATGCTTGGAGTCAGTCGAACTTGCAAGAATGCTTGGAGTCAGTCGAACTTGCAAGAATGCTTGGAGTCAGTCGAACTTGCAAGAATGCTTGGAGTCAGTCGAACTTGCAAGAATGCTTGGAGTCAGTCGAACTTGCAAGAATGCTTGGAGTCAGTCGAACTTGCAAGAATGCTTGGAGTCAGTCGAACTTGCAAGAATGCTTGGAGTCAGTCGAACTTGCAAGAATGCTTGGAGTCAGTCGAACTTGCAAGGATGCTTGGAGTCAGTCGAACTTGCAAGAATGCTTGGAGTCAGTCGAACTTGCAAGGATGCTTGGAGTCAGTCGAACTTGCAAGGATGCTTGGAGTCAGTCGAACTTGCAAGGATGCTTGGAGTCAGTCGAACTTGCAAGGATGCTTGGAGTCAGTCGAACTTGCAAGGATGCTTGGAGTCAGTCGAACTTGCAAGGATGCTTGGAGTCAGTCGAACTTGCAAGGATGCTTGGAGTCAGTCGAACTTGCAAGGATGCTTGGAGTCAGTCGAACTTGCAAGGATGCTTGGAGTCAGTCGAACTTGCAAGGATGCTTGGAGTCAGTCGAACTTGCAAGGATGCTTGGAGTCAGTCGAACTTGCAAGGATGCTTGGAGTCAGTCGAACTTGCAAGGATGCTTGGAGTCAGTCGAACTTGCAAGGATGCTTGGAGTCAGTCGAACTTGCAAGGATGCTTGGAGTCAGTCGAACTTGCAAGGATGCTTGGAGTCAGTCGAACTTGCAAGGATGCTTGGAGTCAGTCGAACTTGCAAGGATGCTTGGAGTCAGTCGAACTTGCAAGGATGCTTGGAGTCAGTCGAACTTGCAAGGATGCTTGGAGTCAGTCGAACTTGCAAGGATGCTTGGAGTCAGTCGAACTTGCAAGGATGCTTGGAGTTTTAATATAAAAACAGCAAAAAGTTGTTCCTGGTATTTAGATCATTTTATGATTTGGCAGATTGTCAGGTTGGTCTAATGAATTTATGTCGTTGGGGCACCAGAGCAGCAAGTTCATCAGAGCACAATCCATTGAAGTACTTGTAAAAGAAGCACAAGGAAGCAACATTGCGGCGATGGGACAGGGACTGGAGCCTGGTAGATAGTGAGGGACCTGTTAAGTTGGCGACTCTTTTTTGGACCTTGTCTGAGAGGGAGAGACTAGTGGATGATGCCCCAGCCCAGATATGGCAACAATACTCCATGCATGGGCGGATAGTGACTTTGTAGAGATATAGGATAATGTCAGGTGGTAGAAGTTTACTAGCATGGTAGAGGGAGTCTACCTTCTTTTAGCAATACACATGAAACAATTTAAATTGCTTCAAATATCTCAATGGCATATATAGAAAGAGCTTGATGATCTAAGAAAGAAATTTTTTAAATCTAACTAAAAATAAGGAAGTTATGGCTATTTTTGTGCCCTGCACAATTGAATATTTTACCTCTTTAAGATCATATGCGTTTTGTCACATTTTTTTTACACTAATTTTTCAGTAAAAATGTTATATCTTTGTTAAAACACAAGATTTACCATATAAGTGTATTTTGATACAAGGAATCAGAATATGCCACTGAAAATTTCAAGAAATTAATGGTTTCTAAGTAATCTGCAGTAAATGCACATAAACATGCTGCAATACCTTAAAAAATACCATGTATCCATTAAGAAAAGAAGTTAGAGAACTGAAAGTTGAATTGTAATACATTTTATGTACAAGAAACACAAATCTAATACTAGGACTGTTCAAAAATGAATATATTGCAAGCTTTCTTTGGCATTATTGTAGATTAACACCTTTCACTAAATCACCCCCTTGCCTCCCCAAAATATGAGATTCTACTTTTTTTTTAGGCAATTACATGTTAACACCCTGAAAAACTTGGCAGAAAGAAAGAAACAAAAACAATTATTTTAGAATTTAGAGTGGGGATTAGTTTCACATATAAATTTAATGTAAAATAATCCCCCATTTCAGAGTCATTCTAGCGTTTTAGGGCAGTTAATCATTTTTTATATGGGAGATAAATCCTGTGCGTTTTTCTTGTTTTTTTGTTTGTTTTTTTTTTGGGGGGGGGTCTCCTTTTTCTTTTTTAGACGATTATGTTTAGTTTTAAGAGGGTCTTGTGTGTGTGTGTGTGTGTGTGTGTGTGTGTGTGTGTGTGTGTGTGTGTGTGTGTGTGTGTGTGTGTGTGTGTGTGTGTGTGTGTGGAGGGGGGCTTACCACTTGGACTTAGAGTTAGTGGTAGGCTAGTGGCAATTAAGTGTGAACACCCTGAAAACTTAGCAGAAAGAAAAAAAAAATTATTTTACAATTTAGAGTGGGGGATTAGTTTCACATAAATTTAATGTAGAATAATTCACCATTTCCAGCGATTCTAGCGTTTTAGGACAATTAATTTTTTTCTATGGGAAATAAATCCTGTGCGTTTTTCTTTATGGGCGTCTGTTTCTCCCCCCCCCTTTTTTTAGACGATTATGTGTGGTTTTAATGGGGATTTTGTAGGATTGGGGGCTTGTCACTCGGACTTAGGGTTAGTGATAAGGTTAAGGAAGGGGTTTTGTTTCTGATGGAGGTTGCCATTCGGACTTAGTGTAGGGTTGAGGGAGTTTTTTTTAGGGGGTGGCTTGTCACTCAGATTTAAGTTTAATTGTATGACACGTTCAAGAGAAGGCATTTTTATGAGGTGGGCTTGTCACTCGAACCTAGAGTTAGTGGTAGAGTAATTATTTATTTTATATCAAGTTTTCAACTTGAAAAAATATTTTGAAAATTGCACTAAAAGGCAAAAATGGCCGGGAAATGGGAGATCATTTTACGTTAAATTTATATGCAAAACTGATCCCCCCCCCCACTTTAAATTCTAAATTATTATTTTTTTTTTCTGTGAAGACTTGTAGGGTGTTCACACGTAATGGCCTATAAACGTAAAATATTATTTATTTATTTTAATTGGCGACTAGAAAGTCATTACTACTAGAAGTTCGAAAGTTGAGTAAAAACCAGTATTTCTTGAAGTATTTTTTATAAAAGAACCACAAACAGCATTAACTTTTTTAAGTACAAAAAGTATTTTTGTCTTTTTTTTCAAAAGAAGTTTGTAAACAAAGTTTATAGCTAGCTGCTGCTGCTGATTGATTGTTATATCAGCAATACGAGCAGCCATTTTTGACTTTCGCTCAAAAAGGGACAATATTTTTTCGGATTAGTTAATTTAAAATTACTACTATCAAAAGACAAAACAACATACAATTATAATTTTAATGCATAAAAAACGATAAAAGATTAATTTACTAGTTGGGGTACGAAAAATAATTTTTTTTTAAATGGTCGATACACATGTTGAAGGTTTACTTTTAAGATTACAACAAAAATAATAGATCAATTAATTTCGTACCCTGACAATAATTGAAATTGATATTTTTCCTGATTGTTTTCAAAATTTCATGACGAAATTCCCCAAATGCGAATGGTAGGATATCTTTAAAAGAAAGGGGGGGGGTAAAAAAAACCTGACGTAAATGGCCCAAAATGACGTTAACATTTTTATGACTTTATTTGCTGAAAACTCTCAAAATATGTAATGTAGATTATTATTTATTAATGAATGTGAAAGGATATTCATTTATGAACAAAATGGTGGTATTTTGACGACTTAAAGTGCTTTGGTTTTTAAAATATGGCTATTTTAGTAGAACTACTTTGAAATCCGTGATTATCCAAACTGTTTTATGGTCGATGGGTATTGTTACTTCTTTGCAGCAGACCTGACAATGTCTTCAATGTATTTATTCCAATTCATGTTATCTGAAAGTTAGGCCGAGGAGTTTGAATGATGAACTCTCAGGTAGGGTGTTATTTGCCATCACAATCGATGGTTGAAGAGGTTTCTTGTAGTTATTGAAGGAAAGTAGCTGTTTCATTGCGGCATTAAAAGTTAGCGTCCATTTTTTACCTCAATCCACTACAGACTGGAGGTAATTTTCTTAGGAGTCAGCCATTGCCTTAGGTATGTGCGCATCGGTTTTGCCCACATGACGAGAGTAGAGTCGTCAGCAAATATTCCTATCTCAGTCTCAATGACATCAGGGAGGTCATTTATGAAAATCAGGAACAGTAGAGGTCCAAGAATGGATCCTTGGGGTACACCAGCATTTATGTCGTGTTGCTTAGATGAACAGCCATCGAGGACAACCTGGATCTTTCTTTTTGTAAAGAAGGATTTAATTATATTAAATATTTGTCCAGTGATACCATATGAGTGCAGTTTTAGGAGAAGCCCTTCATACCAGACTTTGTCAAAGGCCTTGGATGTATCAAGCGCTACCGCCCTAGCTTCACCTGCCTTGTCCAGTGTATAATATATGTGTTAAGAGATGATCGATATCTGCGGTAAATGGTGCTTGTCTAAATCCGTATTGATGATCAGAAAGAAGTTTAGCATTAACTAGGTGCCAGACTATCGCTAGATTGATTAATGATTCAAAGATTTTAGCAAAGATAGGGAGTAGACGGATTGGGCGGTAGTTTAGAGAATCAGTTCTCCAGAATTCTTGAAGATTGGTATCACAGAGGCAATTTTCCAACTATCAGGGAAACAAGATTCAGCAAGGCATTTGTTGTATAGTTTGGAGAGCATTTCTTTACTACTATTACTGGTATAAGATCAGGCCCACAGGCTTTGGAGGTGTCAAGGTTTTTTATGATGTCTTTGACCTGAGATGGGGTGATTACCAGGTTCTCAAGTGTGGCTTCAGTCCGCAATGGGAATTCAGGAAGGGGATGGTTTGCTGAGTCCAAAGTGGAGTTTAAGGCGAAACACTGGGCAAGTAGTTCAGCCTTATTAGTTGCTGTGAAAAAACATTGTTGTGATTTGATAGCGGGGGAATTGTCCATTGTACTATTGTAGATTTTCCGGAAATCACGAGTACCTAGTTTCTGTGATGGCATGCGCTTTTTCGTTATCTCTGTATACCTTCTCTTTGCTTCATCTATAACTACCTTGCAATTATTTCTTGCCTCTATAAATTTTTTCCTATTCGCAGTTGACTTATGGCGGCCGAATTTTCGGAATGCCTTCTGCCTCTCATCAATAGCAGCTGCACATTCTGAGGTGAACCATTGAGGAGAGTGGGGTTTGCTGAAGAATTTTCGCGTGGGGACATAAGCATCAATGCCTGCTTTGACCCATTCAGTTAGATCATTTGCACACTGATCAGCAGGGAGTGCGAAGGTTTCACCCCATGGGGTGTCGCTGATGTGATCCCTGAGAGATTCAAAATCAGCCTGCTCATAGTTTCTCGTCGTTTTGAGCAGTGGCTCTTCAGCTTTTGGAAGAGTTTTTAAGGTGATAAGTATCATTACCACAATGTGATCAGAGTTTCCTCGTGTAATTAGGTCAAGAACAGGTTGAGAAGTGAGGCTTGCTTGTCCGCACGATCAGGAAGGCAGGTCGGAAAAGTGACTGTGAGAGGTCGTGAGCTGAGGAGAAATTAAACGTAGAGTTACCAGCTGCATCAGTAACGCTGGAGAATTCCAACCAGTCATGGTGGTGTGCATTAAAATTCCCAAGTACATGTATTTGGGCATTCGAGTCGAGTGAGAGTGCCCTATCTAAGCTTTCAGAGACAGTCAAATAGGTTACAGTCCTGGGTCGAAGGAGAACGGTATAAGAAATATAAGTAACTAACTCTGTTATGTAAGGTCAATCTAAAGCACATGTAGGCTTGGTCATCTGATTCTAGCCTATGTTCTCTTGTCAAGGGGAGGGTGTTCCGAACATAAACTCCTAGCCCGTGCATATGTTTGTCAGAGTCCTTACGGTAGAGTGGAAGGTAATCAGTCATGTCAAAGTGGTGAGAGGAGATGGAGGATGGAAGGTTTGTTTCACTTAATGTTAGGACATCCAGGGAATTTGTCAAGAGAAAGATTTCTACGTCGTTAATGTTGGTTCTAAGTCCCCGGATATTTGTGAATGCAAGCCTCAAGGGCGGAGGCGAAGATGTTTTTTGTTGGGTGTCTGGTTTAGGCTTTTTTTTTTTATTTTGTAAATTCATGTTTGTTTCGAGATAGTGGGGAGGGCAAAGTGGGTGCTTGTTTGGTGCCAATAAGCTCATACAACCAGTCCATTAGTCGTGACTTGGTCCATGGGGGTTGTGGCCTCGGGAAAGCCCACCGGGAATAACTGTAGGGTTCCTTTCCATGCACGACATGGCACGTACAGTTACCCACATTATTATGCAACTGTTGATGAAGCAGCCGTTCTTAGTGCTACCTAAGAGTTTGGGCTCCTAACTACCAGTCGGAAACAGCAGCCAGACAAGCTGTCTAACCTGTATCCTTGATAGAGAGAAAGAGACGGCGTTCATTACCCTAGTCAGGAAACAAGGCCAAGCATTAGGTGTCTTTAGAGGCGTCCCAGTGCTTGTACCTCTACGCCTGACTAATAGACAGAGAAGGAGTGCGAAGGCTGGGCGATAGGCAGAGCCCATCTACTCCTTAAGCAATTATAAGTTTGCAAACCGGATACTTTGTTCGAAATTCCAGCTCTAGGAGTTATTCACCATAGCGATTTATCATTCTTTACTTGCTTTTAACATAGACATATTTACAAAACGCATTTTGAAACTAATGAATCCTGGGCAATACAGTTTTTGTTTTTTTAAATAAATATTACATTAGCAGTGGCACAAGGGGAACATAGTTCTATCAGTATCACTGAACTATGGATTGGATATGTAGTTGAATGTATTGTTGAAACATTATTCTAATCGTGACATTTGCATGTACACAGCTGTGTCCACTGAAGACCAAAGCAGTAGGATTTGCATCTACCACAGCACCCAGTCTTATGCCTACACTTTGTCAATTCTTTACAACTCTAGCCAATTGATGGGTTGGCATCTACACTATTTGCTAACTTTCATCTTTTCGTAATCCCAGTGGGCAGGATTCTCTGTATTAATTTGACATACAGTTGTAAACTGGCTCCAAACGTGGGCATCTCGATAAGTGGTACATTTCACATGACGTGTAAGAGGTGAAATATCATCTTAGGACCTCTGCTTTTTGGCAGACAAGTCAAGTTTTGTATTATTCAGATTACTATTCTCATCTTAGATGTTATTCTCACAACGTTTCGATCGATGTATACTACGTCCTTCTTTAGGTGCATTTTTTCAAACTTAGGGAATCGATATGGAATCTCGAATCTTTGAATATCAGAACAGCAATTCTTCCTTTCTAATATACTTTCAGCTAGTAATCTCTGCCCAAATCCTCTTTTTCAATCTGGTAGCATTTACATCTGGGATGTCTGTCACAAATTTTTGAAGCCTCTTCTTGTACAGGTTAACCAATTTAACAAGTAAAAAAAATCAGATATTTTTACTTTTATTTCTGTTACATTTGTAAACAGCCCTGAGACGTTTTCTGGAGACACCCCACTTTTTGTCTTGTTTCTTAACTCATTATGAAAATGCCCTTTCTCTGTGGTACATCTGTTACATTACGGTTGAGAATTCTTTCGACCTCAGCAAGTATTTGGAATGACGATTCTTTGTCTCGTAAAAGCTGAAGTCTTGTTGACACGTTTGCGTCGCAGTAGGCATTCTTTGTGGTAGTGTGTAGAATTCATCTGTCTTTCTTTCTCTCTCTTAACGACCGTCTTTATCGTCGTGGTGATATGTCGATTGCTTTTTTTATTCTTTGTAGCTGTGTAATAATGGATGTGCTAAAGAAAACAATACACACATATATTGTTCTCAGGTTTGCATTGTACTTTTTAGTCTTTACAAGTTGTTGTAGATTATTATATCGTTGTTACATATACTTCCTTTATTAAGGGAGGTCTAAGGTCTTATTAGTCACAACCAAATAAAACACATGAACGTTCATAACATTCCTTGCTGGCTGTTCGTTCCTGCATGCATCCCTCATGGTGATCCTACCCGACCGAGGAAATGCTGCCTGCAAACAAGTTCATTTATACCTATAAAAAAAAAAAAAAAAAAGGACCAAGAAGAGACAACGGTTGAAGACAAAAGGTTTATTCGCCTGGGATCATCTGTTCTAAATCACTGATCAGTGGTACGGAGGGAGTGTTGACACACACACAGAGGGGAGAGGTAAGTAGATTACATTTTAACAGGACATTTCTCAACACACAATGTTCACACCACAAAGCTTCTGATCGAATTTCTACTTCTCTTGGTCCCTCCCTCTTTCAGCTATAGATGTCATGTCTGCTTCTATCAATTCCCACAGTAGGTCGAGCTAACATTAAAGTACACTAAGCTGACCTCCGACTGAACCCCATTTACTGTCATTCCCAACTAACAAAATTATACTCTCCCAATATTTAACATAGTATCAAACTTCCCCTCCACAAGGGAACAGAGGGAGAGCTACAAAAAAGCACATCTCATTATGGTGAGACCAAAACCCCAAGAGAAATGGATTAGTCTGCCAAATCGACTTCAAGATTTCCTGTACGTGACGTCACTTCTTCAAACACAGGGATTTAACCAACGTGTTTCAAGAAATGTTTTCTATGTCCTCTAACATCCTACATTAGATATCACTACACAGGTGTGTTAAGCAAAGGAAATTTCACTATTTTTTCACCAATTAGTACTGCCATAAATCTACGTCCATTGATCAGATCTGTCATTCAATTGCATGGTCAACATCTGTCGGGTTCCATCTTTTCATACAAGAAACATTGCTGCACATCAACCACATTCCTAAAGAACATAGTTATACAAATTAAATTTGAATGTAATCACTTATGTGGAACCATGCCCGTGTGTCCGACTGACCGCCTTACTTCAAGCGCAGGGGCAAAGCCATAGTCGACAATTTACGTGCATAATAAAAACAACATACAAATACAGACATTGTATACAAGTGACTGTTGGACATGGGTGTGTCTTTTCACCAATGTCTCTACGTCCAAGCTAACTCTCCATCTCTTTGCCTTCTAAATCTCAGCTGACTAACTCTGTCATCTCTTGCTGCTATCCTCCTCAGTTTAGCTCTGTTGCGGTTCTCCCCGCCCGGTCAAGCTCTGTCGCCGTTCTCCCCGCTCTGTGTTCATTTTCTTTACTTCTTTTTCCTCTGTTCCTTCCCTAACCCTTTTTTCTACTTCCTTTTCCGGTTTCTCCTTTTCTTACTCTTCACCTTGTCCTTTTTTGTCTACTTCACTCACTGGAACTGAAAGAGTCTTGTTCTTTTCTGCAGCCTACCGTCGCCGGAAACCAGAGACATCCGCTCTCCTTTTAATACTCGCGAACTGTCCATGTTGACCCTCCAGTTGTTAACAGCTAATGATCATGGCATCACTTCACCTGTATAGCACAATGGACGCGTCGCTTTTAATGTCTTTTTACTGTCATGCATTTTCGAACTAATTTCTTCTGGTTGGGCCACTTTATAGTATCACTTATTTCTTTAGTATTTATGAGGATGTTGGACAAATGAAATAAAATTTCAGACGAAAGTGAATGGTGATTAGTGGATAAGCATGAAAATAAACTGCTTAGACTAAAGACATTGACACTCTAAAGCTGATATATCCTGGTATGTTGGTGGCTTTAGAGATGTGTCTGTGTCATTATTCTAACTAGTTTATGTCATGCTTATCCACTAATTCCATTCTATTGAGTATATATTTTCTTTTTTTTCATCGGTTGTGAATAATCTGAGATTTTAAACATAATTTGGTTATTCAAACGTCAACCATTTCATAAGAATATCAGACTTTCATCATCAGAAAGGAAAGTAAGAAATATATATATATATATATATATATATATATATATATATATATATATATATATACTTATTTCACTTGATTTGACTGCACCTGCTGTAAGCAAATTTATGTTTTGTTATATTTTTTTATTTTAAGAAAAGAAAAACCTAATATTTTTACATCAAAATCAATTTGAGTGAATTTTGTTTAATCATATATATCTGCAATAACTATCGTATCTTTCGAAAAATTTTCAGAATATTTTTTTTTTCTCTATGGAGACATAATAAGATTGCTTTTATGAACGTCAAAAATTAAAATACAAAATGTCTAAACTTTTCTTTTGAGTATTGATTTACTCCTCTCCAGGAGTTAGGCACAAGGCCAGTTTTTATCTTACTCCCACAAGTAAGATGTGACCCAAGGTCGGGTCGGGAAAGTGGGGTTTAAAAATTGCCTGGGCAGCCCCGTCAGCATTCCCCGGTAGGGGCGCCTCAGGCAGTAAGCAATAAACTTACTCCTCCTCAAAGAGGGGAAGCAAAGCCTGGGAAGGTGGACCTTCTAGAACTGCACAGGACAGACCCATAGACCGGCGTAAATCAAGCCTCGAAGGCCAAGACAATACCAGTCTATGGGGTGCAGTATTCATCGGAACAGATACTACACTTTGATCTTAGCCAAAAGGCCAACTTTTCTTTTGAGTATGTGGAAGTGATTTTTATTTATTTCATGATAGAATTTATACTATTTTTTTGAAAAATAAAACTATATGAATGATATAGATTATGCCATTTTATGTAGTCATTATTTGGGTTGTGCCAGTAAAATACGAAAGGCCCTGGTGTACACATTCAAATATAAGTAAAAACAGTGCAAGAAACACTGCACATATAAAGTGTGCATTTAAATCTATTATGTTGATATCTGACACTTAATTTTTTTTTTTTAGCATTTATTAATATTAAAATGAATTACTGCTTGCAATCTGAAGTACAAAATAGCTAAACAATTATATTTCATTCATTACTAGCTGGACCCGTCGCCCGGCGTTGCCCGGGAGAAATATAAAGAATTAATTATAATCTGTCAACATTTGACAGAAAGCAAATAGGTCACATCAGACAATTTAATGTTTAGAATAATTGTCTGTTTGGAATTGTGGAAGGAGGAAGAAAGAAATGAAGGAGACGCAGTGCTAGGAGTCTTCCTGCCCATCCCATGGTACCGGTATTTCTCCAGAATTTTTCTTTTTGATTAAACACCCTCTATTATGATAATGAGCACTTTTAAAATTAAAGAGGCCGACAGAACCCTATTAAAACCAATCCCCCCGTTATCTTTGTATAGAAATTCCCTTTTTTTTGTGAGGAAATAGTATGCCTCCTGAGCACTACTGAAACACAAATATAATTAGGGAGGCCTGCAAAGCACTAATAAACTTACCTAACTATGCCAGAAAAATCAATTAATAAAATAGTTTTGACTGTAATTCAACTTCCAATCGATTTTCGTGCAACCCACTTTCTCTCTGAAATCCAAATCACTTCTCCCTGTTTCCCAGCTGTCCTCTTCATTTATATCAGCTGATATCCACATTTGCAAATCAGACACCACTATAAAAACCTGCACTTATGAAGAGAAGCCCTTCTTTACCCTGCAGATACGACATATGAAGCACCTCATTCTTTTTCCTGCCGGTGAGTGTTCCTCTTTATTGTCACATAAACCATGTGTGTTCGAATAGAAATGATGATATTCACAATAGTTAAAGTACTACATATTACATTAAGTTTTTTTCCAAATTACTAAATAATAACGTTGAATTAAAAAGAAACAGCCCATAGTCCTCCCTTCCTCGACTGGGATCGAACGCTAAACCTCTCGGTCTTGCATAACCACCTGGCTACGGAAGAGAGTAGAAAATCTCTTGAAAAATAGATGACTTAAATGAAGCCTGTAGCTGCCATGCGTTTTATTTTATGATCTGCCAGAAGGCGACCAAATGTATGGTCCACCAGTCACATGTTTTGGGTCATTTCTATACGAAGAAATTAATGTTTTCTTTTCCAATTTTTGGATATTATGCGTGTGAAAGATGTAGGATTCAGAAAATGTCAACTTTATTGATTCTGTCGAGTATCTTGGCGTATATTGACGTAATTCGGAAGTCGAGTCGCAGAAGAAATTGTGGCCGCCATGTTGAATAATGAAATACTGTAAGGAACTATGTTCGTTAATTGCATTCTCTAAAAACTAGAATGAGTATAACTATACGTAATAGGTAGAAATAACATAATCCGATATTCTAGAAAAATCAGCGGATTTAAAGGGAGCGTTTAATAAATGTGTGCGTAATGTATTGTATTATGTAGTAAATTAATAGCAGATGAATAGTAAATAATAAGGGTCACTTTTAAAAAAAGTAGACATTGTTTATTAGTTCCTGGTGTCGATGGGGAGGGTGTTAGTACTAAAGTGTTAGCCGGGAAAAATCTTTGCTACCACCTATATGGAGTATGTTTTTGGGAAAGAGTCGAAGATGGTGGGGTAAAAGTAATATTTAGTGTTAGCTGGAGAAAAATAACAGCTTTATTATAACACGCTCGAGTGAATAAGCGTAATATAGTGGTGAGTTTAGTAGCATGTGATGCATGTGGTTATTTTTCTATTCTTGACAAAGGTACAGGGGAAAAATCGTCTTAACTTTGTATAGAAGATTTTCTAATCCTCTTATAATATTCATCATCATTCAACTGTTAATCTATCCATCTCATTAACCTTTATCCTAGAGTGGCTTTTAGTCTTGATAAGTGGTGTCTTATTTGTAACAAAAACAAACAAAAAAAATGTAAGTGAGGATGTCTTAAAGATTCTGCCCTGTCTCTATATAAGTAAAATAACACAAAATGTTAAACTATTACGATATTAGAAGTATACGATGGGTGTTAAAGACAGGCTTAGATCTGATGACTCAAAAAGAAGATTAAATCTGAACAATATATTGAGATATGTGCAGAACAGGAGACTTTGGTGGTATGCCCATGTTAAAATAATGGATGAGATTTCTTGGGTTAGCAGATGTAGAACAGTTGAGGTAGCAAGTTTAGTTCACGGGGCAAGGCTAAGGAAAAGTGATAAGTACGAACTTGAGAGAAAGAGAGATAAATAAAGTCCTCGCCAGAGATAGATTAGTTGGAAGTCAATTTCTAAAAGCTATCCAACACGTACCAACATGTAAAACGGACGTTAAATCAAATATGATGATGAAGGCAATAATAATCACAAAAGAGAATGAAGTAGTGTGTGTTATAAGATCCGCATAAAAAAAAAAGCGGACTGAATCCAAACCAACTGAAAGACACTGCAGCTCAACAAAGGGGTTCATAAGCTCGAGGAGGACTAGAACCATTAACAGAACAATACGTATCAGAAGAGGCATAACACGAAAACCTGATCTACATTCCCTGTGCTTTCACCTGTTCTTATTGTAGCAGAAGGTGTGGATCATGGATTGGACCCTACAGCAGCAGAGGCAAGACTTATTGTCTGACACAAGACAACCAAGCAGCAACAGACGAAAGGATTCCACAAATGGTAAATCCAAATTACAAGAGATAAAAATAAGAAATGCTAATACTTGGCAAGTGGTGGCAAAAGCAAACGGTAAATGAGTTCACAACAATTCTAATATAACAACCTATTGCTAGGGAAAAGGCAGCTAGAAAAATAGAAGACTTTACTTAGAAAAACATTAGAAGTTTAAATGAAATCTAATAAAATAATAAATTTAAAATGAAACTGGTCTCGGTGATAAACAAGTTGTTGTGATTTTAGGTCAGCCTTTTCAATGATAGGAATGTGGTTTGTTTATTCGGTGACCAATGTTAGGTAAATATTATGAGAATGTCTGAAAGTAAAAAAAACAAAACAATTTGAGATATTTACAAATTGATAATGGCTAAAAATTTGGGTGAAATCTAGTCCCTACATAAATAAGTGAGGTTGTCTTGGAGACAAGTAGATCAGGTTGTAACGTTACGTAACATTAATAAGCCGTTTGTAACGTTGAATCGGGGAATCCTTTCCATCCAACCAGATGGTCTGTAATCATGTTTACAGAAAATAGCTGAGTCTCTCATTGACACCTTGTAAGTAGTTGGCTCA
Organism: Sepiola atlantica; assembly: GCA_963556195.1. NCBI lineage: Eukaryota > Metazoa > Mollusca > Cephalopoda > Sepiida > Sepiolidae > Sepiola > Sepiola atlantica. The sequence continues at coordinate 245,034,312 of OY744515.1, read as the reverse complement.
ATGGGTAGTTAGTCATCATAGAGATTTGAAATTATCCAGAATGAAGTTAAAACAGGCTCATACACCTCCCCCCCCCCAAAAAAAAAAGAAAATGTGTTTACTTGTATAGGAGGGATATAGTTTAAAAAAATAACAAAAAAAGTGTTCACAAAAGATAATGAAGACACTTCTGTCATTTTTATTAATGGAAAAATTTCAACTTTAAGATATATACATTCTCAGGTAAGAATGGGTGATTCTTACCTGAATTAGATTATCTTCATGGGTTCGCAACCCCTAGAAAAGAACTTGTTGACCCCAACTTGAGGTCATGACCCTATCGTTTAGAACAGCAGAATGTGAACAAAATGTTATTATTAATATATTCGACACTAAAGAATGTTAATTAAACTGTGTGACACTTGAGAGATTCTCTCTCACTAACAACCACTTAGTTGTGTAGTTGTAAATAAAGTTAGAAAATTCTTGTAGTAATTGTTTTGCAGCAAATGTATACACGTAACACATGAAATATAGATTAAGTGTGAAAACAAAGAAATAATAATTTAGCCATTAATATTACTACTATTAGTTTTTAACACCAATGTCAGCCCAACACCATATGAACCAAGCATGTTAGAGTTGACAAAAGTTGGCAAAATACTGCAAGTTAGATACTTCTTTTTGAATATTTAGCGTGTTGAATTTAGTAGCCAGTTCAGCTAGAACTAAATAGAGATCAAAAGCCAGAGAGTTGGTATATAAGCAGACTGGGATTTCTATTTTGCTTAGATGGGAAGTCCATTCTCTGGGTTCTGATTGGTTTCTAGTTCAATAGTGGACATTCTAGTGTACAAATATTGCTTAATTCAAGCAAAAATTTGTGCACCGAGTACCAGTTGGAGCCCTTACATCAGTAAGTGTCATTTTGATTCTACATAGTGGTTTCATCTGAACATAGCTGTGACAATCTTGAAAGGTATACCTCGTAGCTGGAAGATGATGAGGTGGATGGAAGAACACATATGCTGAATATTCACAGTGTTGACGTATTCATCCTCTCACTAATTTTTACTGGCAGGCTTATTAGTCAGAAAATAAACCTAAGAACCTTCCATTAACATTTCCCTTTTTGGTTGGTAAAGAGGACAGACAGCACAAAACTTCTGTATGCTACCACTGTTTAACATCAACTGCCATTTAAGTTTAACTATTTCAAACATGCCCTCTCTGCTACTTCATGAGTGAGCTTAACCAATCAGAGCTTCTGGTATCTCTCAAACCTCCTATAGATTGACCCCCCCCCTCAATTGTCACCCATAGAATCGTTAATAAAATTCATAATCCTTTCTGCACTTCAACCATATTTGGTACACATAAACTTCAGTACATGCTTGACTTATCTATCAAGTTTTAGTCATAAATGTTCATCATCCTGTTGGTGGGGCCACAAATTCGCTGACTGCAACCCCATGTAGAGGGATAAACTCTGCCCTCAAAACTGGGCCACCTGATGCCTTTGGATGGGATCCTGATGGCTGATCAATTCTTTCACTTCGGCCCTTACTTCAGCTAGACAGAAGATCAGAGAGTCTCGATCCAATAAAACGGCTGGTCACATCATGCCCTAGTATCTATGAGTTCCTCACCAACTGTATTATTCAATCTGATTCTTCAAAAAATCAAAACCTTATTTCAACTTTTTATTTTCTTCTCAAATAGATACGAGAAGGCGGTGGTCAATAGTGTTGAGAACAAAGAAGATTACCAATGTCCAGCAGCAATGTATTCCAAGAACAGTGTTCTTTTAGGGTAATGAAGGTCTCCTCTGTGTAGAACTTCCTTCTAAGAGTAATGTTTTCTTAGAGTAATTCAATGTATTCTAAGAGCAATGTATTCTAGGAATATAAATAATTACCTTATCCACTTATAATATAACGAGCACCTTCTCTGTCAGGATGTCTGTCTGTCTGTCTGTCCGTCGTCGAGAATTTTTGTAAACGTAATTTCAGAAATAAACAATAAATAATTTAAGAGCCGAGACTACGATTCGAACTCGCAACCTTGACGCTAACTGCCGAACGCGTTATCATCTGCCCCACCAAGACATGTTTGAAATAGTTAAACTTAAATGGCAGTTGATGTTAAACAGTGGTAGCATACAGAAGTTTTGTGCTGTCTGTCCTCTTTACCAACCAAAAAGGGAAATGTTAAAGTGATTTAATCGTATTAATTTTAAATCATAAAGAATCCGTTTTTTTTTCAACTTCTTCCAGTTACAAATGGATGATCGTATAACTGTTCATTGGAAATACATTGGGGTCTGCGTTCGCTCTCGATTGTTTTAGGGGGGGGCGAATTCCCCCCCCAATTTTTTTTTTTTCATTTTTTTTTTTTGGCGCGAAAAAAAAATTTTCCCGCCAAAAAAAAAAAAAAAATTTTTTTCCGCCTAATAAAAAAAAAAAAAAAAAAGAATTTTTTTTCTTCCAAAAAAAAGTATTCTGAGACAAATTTTTTTTTTCTTTGTACCAAGAACGCGGCAGCCTAGCAAAAATAGACGACCGTTAGGGAGTCTATTTTCGCTAGTCTATAGAATTATATTTGACAACTTTATTTGTCATTAAATAACCCATAGATAGTTTGTATAATTTTGGTTATTCGGACTACATTTCTCATCTTGAGTGGTATCATCGCTGTCAGAACTGTCCGCAAGGACCCGTGGCACAGTGGATATAGTACTAAGTTAAATTCAGTTCTAAGTGATAGTCGTCTGAAAGTTAAATGTTCAAACCTTTGGTGCGGGCGATACAAAGGATTGCGAATTACTGCAGACTTCTACCAGTCATGGCTGATGGAACAAGAGCATGCTACCCCTGTGGAATAAATAAAAGGTTCTGTTCTAAATTCCGTCAAGATTCCCGAGTTCAGCAGTAATATTCCCAAGTTCGAAGAGAAACACCTGAAGAAGGCCGGAGGTTACAACGGCCGAAACGTTGTGATGATAACACTCAAGATAGGAAATGTAGTCAGAATAACCAAAATTATACAAATTATCAATCCTCATCTAAAAAATTCAGAAATATAATACCATAGATGGTTGATATGCCGTAAACTAAACTAAACCATGAATGTTCAACAGTCTTTGTTTTATCGTCGTTCAAGAAGCACACTTGGATGCAATAGTAAAAATTGTCAATAACTTTGACACACTCCTCTCTTGGCACTGCCCTGATTTTAGCTGTGATGGTTATCTTCAGTTCAGGAATAGTCTGGGAATTGTTTTGATAGACAACTACACAGATAAAAATCTGATGGCCTATTGAGTCATCATCATCATCATCATCATCATATTCAGTTTAACATTTGCTTTAGATGATGGCACGTGTTGGACAAATTGAGTGAAGCCATCACCTTGCATAAAGATTGTCTTGAGTGATGCCTATTCAGGATTACACTTTAGGGATGAGACAATCACCAAAATGTCTCTGCGTATCATTTAACAATGATAAAGCAAAGACTGTTGGACATTCATGATTAAAACTTGGTGAACAAGTCAGACATATACTGAAGTTTATTTGTACCAAATATGGTTAGATTGCAGAAAGAATTGTGAATTTTATTAACGCTTCCATGGGTAGGTGGCATTTATATAACAAAATTGATCCAGGACTTTTCATTTACTTTGTGGCAGAGGAGGTTAATTTGTGATTTAGTTTATGTCCATTTTATGTATGCTGGTGTAAAGAGAGTAAAAACAAATCGTGGTGGGTGCAACATAATGATGCATAATTTGGCACCAAAAGGATTAATCATCCTATCGATTGTTCCATATGTTAGGTATACCTCCTCTCTATTATTTTGTAGTCACAATCAATTAAAATCCATGAACGTTCATAACATACCTTGCCAGACGTTCGTTCCAGCATGCATTCATTGTGATCTTGCCCGACTGAGGAAACGCTGCCTGCAGACAAGTTCTGTTAATACCCCAAAAATAAGGACCAAGACGAGACAAACAGTGGAAAACCAGAAGAGGTTTATTCACCTTGTTATTGTTCCAAATCACTGATCAGGGGTGGGAGGGGGGGGGGTCGATAATTATTGCTTAATTATATCTTTTCCGGACATCTTTAAAATCACAAGTTCACATGTGTGCTTCCAAGCGAACTGACTACTTTTCTCCCTCACTCTCTCTTTTTGCGCCATGTGATGTCACATCTGTTTCTAGCACACGGGAGGTCAAGCTGACATCCGAATACACTAAGCTGACCCCGACTGAACTCTATATCTTGTTATTCTCAACTAACAAAATTATACTTGTCCAATATTTAACACATAATTGTTTAGCTTATATTTGTTTGTAATTTGAATATTACCAAAGTTAAGCAATGTTGAGCCTGGTCAGTACTTAGATGAGTCACAATCTGGGAATAACAGGTGCTGTTGTTATATAGGCCGAGGAGGCCGTTACGTGTTGACCCCTTTATGTAATTATTTACTTATAAAATGTCATTTAACAAATCAATGCTTCAATCAACTCAAAATAATACCTTGTCTTCTTGGATGTCATCTTTGTGACCCCCTGTCTAGCACATATCCTGTTTATAACATCACACCAGATTCATCTGCACAAATATAGTTTAACAAATATTTATTTAAGTAGACATACTTTAGGTAATGGATACCACCCTTGCCTAAAAGTATAACCAACAATAGGCTAGCGTTCTGTTTCAGGGATAGTTCAGACAATTTGTTCCATTTAATACTATCAGACTGGACATAAGGGATGCAGCATAATCACATTGAGACATAGGTTCTCGTTAGATCACCAAAGTTAAGCGATCTTGAGTCTAGTCAGTAGCAGATGGGTGACCATCTGGGAATACCAAGTGCTGTATGTGGAAGGGTGACGATGCCTTCCTGTAAAAAAAAAATTGGAAAAAAACTAATGTTAAAAATATCGCCTGAGTCATATACACGTTACTCGGGAACGGCTTGTGAATTTGATATTTCCTAGAAACTTGCTCCTTCTAAGGAAACCAGCTGAACCCGTCCAGAATGTGTGCCGCACCAGCACAACACTGGGGATAAGCACCTAAGAGCCTTTCAGACTGAGAATGAGACTATTACTACTACTGCTACTACTTTTGTTAATCATTTAATCTTTCATCTGGCCATGCCGTTATCTTCTTACATTAAAAACATAAGAAGGCAGAGTCTACCCTATAACCTCTTTGTCTAAAATATATCCTGTTTACAACATCACACCAGATCCATATGAAGAAATATATTTTAACTAATATTTATACTCATAGATGTACCCACCATGGATACCATCCTTGCTGGAAAGTAAAACTGACAACAAACTAGCGTTCTGTCACAGGGATGGTTCGGACTATTCATTCCGCTTAATGCTATCAGACTGGAGATGAACGTCAGACCTAAGAGAATGAGACTACTGTTAATTGACTTATCTCCCCTTAACAACTCTTCATTTTTATTTTTAAGGAGACCTCTAATGCCCAACCAGTTTTCTTAAGATTTTCAAGGAAGGAACACTTCTTTTTTTTGTTAAAACATCAACAACCTTATGCTCCTGCGAAACCTAAACAATTTCATCCAGTTCTTCATTGATTGGCATTTCTCTAAGAATGGCCATCTCGATTTTGAGCTGAAGATGGATCCAGAAACATACTACTACTACTACTACTACTTTTAAAAAAATCATTTGATCAGCATTTTAATCTTTCATCTGGCTATGACATAATCTTCTTTCTTCACGAACATAAGTATAAATAAACTGTCACACGCGTGTCTCTCTATTCACCAATCTGTTTAGTATGATAGTGCAATTTCTCTTTGTGAAGAGGTGTTATAATGTTTGATTGCCAACGTGTAGCCACCATCCAACTGTTGCCAACTTATTATCATTGTATCGTATTACAGAAAGGCAATTTCTGTCGTATAATTATGGCCGAACAAAAGTGGGTTGCTGGAAAGTAGAAGAAATTAAAAACTCGTTTGGAAGTCACTAATAAAAGCTGCAAATCTGTCCACCTTTGACACAAACTCATATACATTTACCTTAACGTCTTTTAAACAGAGTATTTGATTAAAATAAAAAATAAAACAATAAATTGCCCCCACCCCCACCCTGTCTCCGTAGTTTCCACCCCAACCCTGCCTCCATAGTTTTGTTTTTAATTCTTCATTTTCACTTTTGTCTGCTTATCATTTTATATTAAAATTAATGTACCAAATTATTTATTGTAGGATATTTTTTTTAACATATTTCACTCCAAACAAGGCATGCTGCCACTGTAGTCATAAAGGGTTACTGAGAATTTGGGTGTCACCCCAAGTTGGGAGCAGTGTAGCAAGATGTCTGTTTACATTAGTTTTAAACCTCTGCATGTCGGTACTGTCGATGGAGCATGGAGGGAGTTCCAGAAACCAGCAGCATGAGGAAAGAAGCTATTGGAGTAGAAGGCTCTCCGGCATCTTGGTACAGTGAATGTATGGGATTTAGCTGATTGTCGAGTTAGTGTAGTGAATTTACGTCGATGGGGGCACCAGAGTAGCCAGTTCATCGGAGCACAATCCATTGAATTATTTTTAAAACAAGCAGAAGGATGCTACATTCCGGCGATGGGACAGGGGCTGGAGCTTGGTTGACAGTGAGGAAAATGTATTTACTGAGTTATACAGGCTGTTCAAGACTGAATATACATTTTAACATTTATTTTGTGTGCTGTAAGTAGTGTAAGCCAATGGAGACAGATGAGAACTCAGATCTGGAGCAAATATATTTGTATGAAAAACTTATTGAAGTTGTTCAGAAAGTTTGTTACCTTGGAACACAGGGAGGAGCAGGTGCTGGTGTTATAGCAAGAATTAGGAGTGAATAAAGTAAGTTCAGGAAACTTGATATGCAAATGATACGATGGATGTGTAATGTGAGTCTTAAAGACAGGCTTAGACCTGATGACCCCAGAGGAAGATTAAATCTGAACAGTATAGGGAGATGTGTGCAGAACAGTAGACTTTGATGGTATAATCACGTTGAAAGAATGGATGAGAGTTCTTGGGTTAATAGATGTGAAACAGTTGAGGTAACAGGTTCAGTCCACAGGAGAACAAGGAAAACATGGTAGAAAGTGATAAGGATGGACTTAAGAGAAAGAGGTATAAATGAAGACCTGGTCAGAGATAGGTTAGTTTGGAATTCAATTTCTAAAAACCATCCAACACATGCCAGCACGTGAAACAGGCATTAAACCGAATATGATGATGAATGATGATGATGATTTTTGGTGTAAAACTTTTATAATAAAAGTCAATTTATCAAGAAATTTAATCTATATTCATGCTTTTGAATATTTAAAGGTTTCTTAAGAACATTTATTTGCATATATTTTTCCATATACATTTTTAATGTTTGTATGCATGTTTAAGCTGTCATTTATAAAATGTGTAAATTCTTTTTAAAGTTCAAGAATAAAATAAAATGTACATTTATTAGTTAAATATATATACAGGGTTATCCTCCCCCTAAAAAGAAATGCCACGCATAGTGAAGTGGTGTTGTAAAGAATGAACAATGGTCTCAACAGGATGACACGACAACTCTCTACACTTAAAATAACTTGCTTGGTCAGCATCAGATGGATGTCTATTTGGGAATACCAGCTGTTGGTTGTGGGAGGACGGCGACACCTCCCTACAAAAGAAAACTACAACAATAAAACTGCAAAAACCAACGCTGTCATTTCCCTCTGAATGGGATATATGCGACTGAAGACCGTTTGTAAATTTAATATTTCTTAGAGACTTCCTCCTTCAGAGGAAGCTGGCTCAACCTGATGAGGACGAATGTTGCACCAGGTGCAAGGGTCTCAGTTGTGATCCTGAATGGGCTTCAGTCACTGGACCTTAACCCTAACCTGCACCAGGTTTTCATCTGTGCGATTATCTCAAAGATCATGTCTATCCAAACAATCCTCAGACTATTTATGAACTGAAGAGGACCTTCATGGGCAAAATCAGGGTAATCCTAAGAGAGTATTGATTTACTCCTCTCCAGGAGTTAGGCACAAGGCCAGTTTTTATCTTACTCCCACAAGTAAGATGTGACCCAAGGTCGGCTCAGGAAAGTGGGGTTTAAAAATTGCCTGGGCAGCCCCGTCGGCATTCCCCGGTAGGGGCGCCTCAGGCAGTAAGCAATTAATCCTAAGAGAGTAGCATCAGAGCTATTGACAATTTGCACATATGGTGTTTTTTTTTTGTTTGTTTACCTTATAAACAGTTCACCACTTATCAAGACCCAACGGCCACTCGAGGATAAGGGTTATTGAGTTTGACAGGTCGACTTGAAACACCGGGTTGATTAGTAATGATGGTTGTAACTGGTCAGAAATTGACTATTTAAGAGGATGGCTCAACAAAAATTTGTTTACATTGGACTTGAAAATAACTATTTAAGAGGACGGCTCAACAAAAATTTGTTTACATTAGACTTGAAAATAACTATTTAAGAGGATGACTCAACAAAAATTTGCTTACATTGGACTTGAAAATAACTATTTAAGAGGACGGCTCAACAAAAATTTGTTTACATTAGATTTGAAAATACCAATGTTATAGTCAGCCGTGAAACAGCTTTGTGTTATGTTCCACAGACAGTCAGTTCTAGGAAAGAAACTTTGCTCATGGAAGTTCTGCTTAGTTCTAGGCACACAGAGGGAGAAAGGGAATTTATTGACAGTAGTTGTAGCTTATTATTGTACGGTGATAAAAAAAAGATGGTTGGACATTCATGATTTTGTGGCAAGTCAGGTGTAGACTGAAGTTTGTTTGTACCAAATATGGTTGGATTGCAGAAAGGATTGTAAATTTTATTAATTATTCCATGGGTGGCATTGTTTTTTTTTTGGGGGGGGGGGGGCTCACCCTGTCTTAGGACATTCTTAAAGTGTATGCACCTCATAAGGGAACCACAGTTAATCTCTAGAGTACACTGCAGAATCATCATCATATTCAGTTTAATGTCTGTTTTACATGCTGGCGTGCGTTGGACGGCTTTTAGAAATTGACTTCCAAAGTAACCTACCTCTGACTAAGTCTTTATGGATCCCTCTTTCCTTCAGGTTCATTTTTATCACTTTCTTCCATATTTTCCTTTGCCTTCCCTTGTGAACTGAACCTGCTATCTCAACTGTTCTACATCTACTAACCCCAAACCTTGCATCCATTCTTGGTGGCCATACTATCAAAGTTTACTCTTCTGCACACATCTTATACTTTCCAGAATAAATCTTCCTCTGAGGTCATCACAAATGCGCCTGTCTTTAAAACTCACATCACAATCATTCTCATATCATTGCTCTCCATGCAACGCATGTCCTCAACCATTACTGGCCAAATTTCATTTCCATACATCATCACACCTCATATTTCATAGTAAAAGCAGAAGTTCCCTAAACTTACTTCATTTACTCGTAATTCTTGCAATCACATCTACTCCTCCCTGTCCTCCGATGGTATCACAAAGGTAACAAAACTTCTCGACAACCTCAATAGCTTTGCGAACCCTTTTATAATTTATTATAGAGTTCAGTCTATTTATGCCTCGTTGACAGGCTAGCATCCAATCAGATGTCTCAATAAGATGTTAAAATCTATAAACACAGGATTATATGTTTATAGATTTGGGGATTTCAGTTATTGTATTACAATGAGAATCATAGAAACTGCATGTTGTTATGCTAATGAGAATGCAATGTATACAGCATGATTGCTTCACATATTTACTGTCTATATTAATCAGACACCTTTTCTCAGTTTTATTCTATGAACCATTGATATTCGCCATAGACGTGTTTATCATTCAGATTACTTCCCATTTTGGATTACATTATTTGTTTTGTCAATATGCATAACACTCATCCTGATACTGTTTTCTGTCTTGTGATATTGTATTTGAAACATCTAATAATATTGTGAATCGGGGTGTAGCACTTCAGAGGTTGGGGTACACAAAACTGGGAATGAACCAGGGACGATTAAATATTCAGAAACGGACATGAACAACAGACATGAGATACCAAAACAATAGGATCACTAGAAGCGCAAACAGGAGGTCACAAGAGAGAACCACCAATACATCAGTGCGATATATGCAGAAGAAAGTGAATGAGCAATTTTGTCCACTTATATTATGCCTATATTACGTGACTCATTTGCATTATCGGTGACATAGATTAGCCGACTGTCTTGACTATTTGTTTACAAACAAAAGCATTCTCAGGTTTGTGCCAACCTCACTTGTTTGTGAAAGTCTCCATGTCTCTTCGACTGCAGACACAGCACACAAGATGGCACTTTGTTCAACATCACCGGGGGTAGTGATCAATTCATTTTGTGTATCAGATTTACAACATATTGTTATTGTCACTTATTGAATTTTATATAACCATATCTATCTTAACGTCTAATAATAGATTTTCATAATCAAAATATCTGTAACACAATATTTATTAAAGTATTCTAATTATATTGAATGAATGCACTAAGTTTGTATCTATAATCAGGTTACGTTGTATGTTTTAGGATCCTAGGAGTCTGCGTCGGAGTTTTTTGGGATCCTAAGAGTCTGCGTCGGAGTTTTGTGGGATCCTAGGAGTCTGCGTCGGAGTTTTTTGGGATCCTAGGAGTCTGCGTCGGAGTTTTTTAGCATCCTAGGAGTTGCATCACTTTTCAGAATCAATATTATATTTCTTTTATTAATATGTTAGTTATTGATTATGAACAAAATATTCTTCTTTTTTTTTTTTTAATCTTCACCTCCCCACCATCAAGTATCAAATGTTCTCTAGAGGCAACATCTGTGTCCAAAGTCTAGAATCTGAATAACGAATATCAGAATTTTTCTTACGTAATCTAGTTAATCTTGTATCTTCACTGAATTCCATCATCCAAGTAATTCTCTATTAAAGTTATAAACTCTAATATTTACATATTTGCTTGTCGCATAGGACTATTATTTTCAGCCCCTCATCTCCATTGTCCCATATGGAAATAAGCAGTGCATTATTAGTATTATTTACTTTCTGGAAAAATGGTTGGTTAATTCTACCATTCCAAAAAACTACCTATTTATAAGAGTCAGATAGGTCCTGAGATGGAGTACTTCTGCCACATCTGGGAGGTGCCGCTCAGAGCACTCTTTCTTGCCTTGACAGTTCAGAATCGACTTCACAATCTAGTGGGAGATGATCTCTTCTGTTCTTTACAGCCATTTTCTCACAGAAGAAAGAAACAAAGGTTTGCCTTTCTCTACTCTGTCATTATTTCCATGGCAGGTGCTCGACTGAGCTCCAATCTGTGGTTCCTCCTCGTAAGACATTCTATGCAAAAACTCATCTCTCCTTTCTTCCGTGTGCCTAACATCAAACGGAATTTCCATGAACAGAGTTTCTTTTCAAGAACTTCCCATCTGTTGAACATCCTACCACAACACTGCTTCCCTGTAGACTATAACATGGTCATCTTCAAACTCGATGTCAACAAATACTTGTCATAAACCAGTGTCATAAGAAATCAAATTGTATTCATTTTATTTATCGTTTTCAATCCCTGCATAATATTCTTCATCATTCAGCTGACAATGCATCTATCTCATTAACCCTTATCCTTGGGTGGCTTTTTAGCCTTGAAAAGTGGTGATTCATTCGTATAAAAAAACATGATGGTAAATTACATTACTATACTTTTGTTATCTTTTGCTTTTTAAAATTCCCTTTTTTTGTGTTTCTGTTTATTTTTCTAAGACTAAATATAACTGTTTAGCCTAACAATCCCAATTTCGGCTATGTAAGGAGACAAGATAAATGTAGATTGTGACCAAAAGTATTTTTAAATCTCTTGTCTATCCACCGTCATAAAGCAATTAAGACATTTGCCAGTATAAACTTGCTTAATTGCTAATCAAAATATAATTACATTTATTATGTTACAAAACAAATATGGGAACTATTAGTCAATGCTTTAATTAAGACTTCATTTGCGAAGCAACTAGTAAAGATATTATTTCAAAGAACAAAAACAAAACAATAAAAAAACAAAGTGAAGAATATTTAATCAGTTTGGTTTACTTTTAACTTATGCATTTTTTTTTAAATTCACCCCAAACAAGGCATATTGCCACTGATGCATAAGGAACTACTGTGATAGGGGCCAGATTTATATGGAGGCAACCTGGGTGGAGAGTTTGGCAGCATGATGTTTGTTTACATTGCATTTAAATTTTTGCATGTTTGTACAGTCGGGGGGGGAGGGGGGCAAGAAGGAAATTTCAAAGGCTAGTGGTACGAGGAAAGGAGCTACCAGAGTAGAAAATCTCCTGACCTCTAGGGACCTCTACAATGAAGGGGCGGGATTTTTCTGTTTGTCAGGTGGGTCGGAGCTATTGAGAGGAGGAAGTACAAGTGCAGTAAGTTCTTTGGAACACATTCGGTGGAAGTACAAGTAAAAACAAGCACAGGTATACAACACTTGTCTAGGTCTAGAAGGATTTGTCTTTCACTGACCGAGGACAGAAAAAATTAAGTGATGAGGCAGGACCTGAAGTTTGACCTATTATATTAGAAATTCCTTTTTGAAACCTGTCCAAGATAAGGTTTTCTAGCCCTCTAGAGGGAACCTACCTTATTTGCAGCAGACTTGGCAACATCTAATACCCTCACTATCCAACCATCATGATGTCACTTGCACGGCAGTGGATTAGGTTGAACTGCTTTTCCAGCGGTTTACCTTAAACTCCACCGTGAACTCCACAACCCACTCCCTCGTTAATTTTACACTACGGATGGACGGACGGAAACTACACTTGATGATCTGATCATCACCCCTCCCACATCCTGGATATCATAAAAAACCTTGACACCTTCAAAGCATGTGGACCTGATCTTATCCCTGCTATAGTAATAAAAAAATGTTCTGCTGAACTGACCTCTGTCCTCTCCAAATTCAACAACAAATGCCTTACCAAATCTTGCTTCCCTGACAGCTGGAAAATTGCCTCTGTGATATCACTCTTCAAGTACTCTGGCGAAAAAAAACATACCCACAAAATTATCGCCCCATAAGTCTCCTCCCTCTGTTTGCTAAAATCTTTGAACCATTAATCAATCTAGTGATAGTCCATTACCTTGAAAATGCTAAACTTCTTTTTGACCAACAGTATGAATTTAAGCAATCCCGTTCTACTGCGAACTTCCTAACGGTCATCTCTAAACACATTAACCATACACTGGATAAGGCAGACAAAGCTAGAGCGGTAACTCTTGATATATCCAAAGCATTTGACAAGGTCTAGTCTGAAAATCTTCTCGGGAAAATTAATTTGTACAGTATCACCGGACGAATATTTAATATCATCAGATCCTTCTTAGCTTAAAGTAATATCCAGGCCATTCTTGATGGTTGTACATCCAAGCAATGTCACATTAATACGGGTGTGCCCTGGAAGTCAATACTTGGACTATTTTAATTCTTGATCTTCATAAACAACCTCCCTGATGCAATCACGGCTAAGATGGGTATATTTGCTCATGACACCACGCTCTATTTTCGACATGTGGGCAAATCCAATACACATATCCAAGACAATGGCTGAATCCTTAGGTAATGACCTTAAATCTGAAGTAGAATGGGGCCATAAATGGATTATTACATTCAATGCTACCAAGAAAAAGCTCCCTTCCTTTAACAAGTATAAGAAACCTTTCTAACCACGAGTTGCAATGGCTGATAGCACACTTTCTGAAATTCCAGCATTCAAACTCTCATCTGTGGGACACAATACCATAGGATTGCTTCCCTTCAGACATCTTCAAATCTAATGTCAACAAGTCATAAGTAATCAAGCTTAGTTCATTCCATTAATTATTTTCAGTCCTCTCATAATATTCTTCAATATTCAACTCACAAACCATCTCATTAACCTTTATTCTTAAGTGGCTTTAGGCCTTGATAAGTGGTGACACATTAGTAAAAAAAAAAAAAAGTTCTGAACTATTTAGGAGTCATGCACACCTAAAGATATAGATTGCATAAAAAAATCTTTTTCTTTTACTATAATAAAGATTTTGTGTCTGTAACCAAAATGCAAAAAAACATGTTAAATACTGGTTCTATTTATCTTCCTCCCACAAGGTAAGATGTGACACAAGGTCGGGAAAGTGGGAAAGAACCAGCGCTCGAGAATTTGAGCACTCTGGTTGTTTAAAAATTGCCTGGGCAGCCCCGTCGGCATTTCCCGGTAGCAGCGTCTCAGACAGTAAGCAATAAACTTACTCCTCCCCAAAGAGGGGAGGCAAAGCCTGGGAGGGTGCACCTCCTAGAACTGCACAGGACCGACAACCACCAATAGACCGGCGTAAATCTAGACCCGAAGGCCCGGACAATACCGGTTTATTAGGCGGGGTAAAAACCCCTACTGCTATTTATTATATTTATATGCAAACATCATTAAATATATAATGACCATTGTTATTTAATGTTCCTTTCTAAAAATAATATTCTGAGTTTTGTTTAGACATGCAGACACAAAATCTCTATTATAGTAAGGATATTATAACAAATTGCGTATGCAATTTCTTTTATGATATTTAAAAAAATTTTACTTGATTATTACTTTGAAATACGTTAAACAAAACCAGTTCCATCTTATCTCCCCATACCTACATCTGACTGTCCAAGAGAGAGCAAATTAGACACAAGGTTGGTTCTTAATGTGGGGGAAATCAAGTTCCCTAAAAAGGAGCACTCCAAATTGAGACAAAACTTTAAAAAATGCTTCCTTTCTGGGATGATTTCTCCACCTCTGACTGAGAATAGAACAGATACTATACTTTGTTCCTAGCCCAAATGCCAGGTAAACCAGTTAAAATGTAGACAGTCTTCCAGAATCCGTTGACTGGCCTTTTGACTAGGAGCAAAATGTAGTATATGTTCTGATACTACTTAATCTTTTCTGTTCTCGGTCAGTGAAGGACAAATCCTTCTAGACCTAGACAATTTTTATTTTTGTCCCAATTCAATGTGTCTCTTTCTAGAGAGCTGGATTTTCCCCACATTAAAAACTGACCTTGGGTCTAACTGCCCTAGCAGGGAGGCAAATAAATAGGACCATATTATTTGTTCAGACACAGTAACTTTTTTTTACTAATGGGTAACCAGTTATCAAGGACCGGGGCCACTCAAGGATAAAGATTCAAGAGATCGTCAGTTGGACGATGATCGAGAGGACCGGAAACAATGAGTGAAAAGGGCAGAAGATTACTAAGAAGAAATTGATTATCCAAGACGACGGCTCAACAAGTATTTGTTTAGATTAGACTTGAAGACGACCATACTGTAATTGGTTAGGAAGCTGACTCATATCTTGTTCCACAAATGCGATGTTCTAGAAAAGAAACTGTTTTCATGGAAGTTCTGTTTGATTTTTGGTAAAAAGAGAGAAAAAGGAAAGTTATCTGCTGTGGTCGTAGCTAGATGAGTTCTTGCTGTGAATGTTTTACGGAGAAGGGGGGGGTCTCAGTCAAGCCCCTACCATATACATAATGAAACAGTAGAGAGAGGCTAGCAACATCTCTTCTGTGTGAAAGAAGTTGTAGCGACGAAACAAGATCATCTCCCAGATATGACCACAGTTCTCCATCTTATCACATATCTGGCTCTTATCGAGGTAGAGAATTGCGTCAGAAGTGACATACTTTCCGGAGTAGTAGAATAATCCAACCATTTTTCCAGTAATGTTAGCAACAGAGTTAATGTAAGTCTTCCATTTCAGGTCTGGAGTGAAACTCAGTCCTAGAAGCTTATCAAAGGATGGGTTTCCTCGAGGAAGAGCCATTCATTTTAACTGGGGAGAAGTGAGGATCCGAGCGTTAGTGGTGAAAAAAGAGAAGCTTTGTTTTAGAGGCGTTAAAATTAACAAGCCACTTTTTCTCTCCATTTCACCATGTGCTCCAAGTTAGAAGATCTTGATCATCAATGTTCTTCAAAGTACTGCCATAAATAGTTGTCATCTGCATAGATACCAACGAATGATCTTTGGAAAATCATTTATGAAGATCAGGAAGGGAGTTGTGCTCAGAATGGATGCTTGAGGAACGCTGGCATTGAGTATGTGCTTTGGACTTTTGCCTGTCAACAACTATTTTTATAGACTGAACCATAGAGACTGATTCTTTGAAGACCAACAAATTTTCCAAAAAAAACATTTCTCTTTTAAGTAACGATTGAACTGCTTTGTAAGGATAGGAGCTATTTCAGGTTGCAGTTTCTTGAGTACGTTGACCTGAATATTATTGAGACCAGTTGCCTTTTTGACATCGAGGTTCTTGATAAGTTTGGTGACATCACAGACAGCTATTCGGATGTCGCTTAAAGTTTTTCTGGTCATAGTGTTGAATTCAAAGGGTGGAATTTGCTGCAAAGTTCTTTGCAAAAAGCTTTGGCTTTATCAGATACCGAGATCACCTCTGGTCCATTAATGATGGTTGGGGTATAGGCCTTACATCTGTTCAGAACTTTGTTATTCTCCAAAACTTGTGGGAGCCAAGCCTCTGATCAGCCATTTTAGATTTAATTGATTGGACATTGGACTTTTTAGCATTAATAGTTATTTTGTTGGCTGACACATTAGAATGCTGTGTGTGTTGTAAAGTGCAGTGCCTGATGAGTTAATCAATATTAAATTAGGACGTGATTACGTAAAAAGCTCTATTGTGTTAGGTACAGGGCTGTGCAGTCGGTAGCCCAAACATTCAATCATCTTCCATTAGTAATAATTTATATATGCTTGTTTTATTTTTCATTTGCACCTGCACAAGTCTGACAAATGGTCGCCAACTTTGAGTGCTCTCATCTTGGTGCATGCATTATATAACATCTATTAATAATGGAGTTTATGTATCTGTCTGTCTGTCTGAAGCCAAACTATACTATTTAAGACTATTGTACTTATTATGAAATAGTATAGTATATACTATTTCAGACTAATGTACTATCTTTAAATGCTCAATTCAGGGGCATAGTGTAGTGTAGTATCTGCTCTGTTGTCATGATACCATCCTCCCAGGCATTTCCTCCTCCTTTTTTGAGGTGTGGAGGTAGTGTAATATCTGTTCTGTTTTCATGATACCATCGTCCCAGGCATTTCCTCCTCCTTTTTTGGGAGGTGTGGTTGTAGTGTTGTATCTGTTCTGTTGTCATGATACCATCCTCCCAGGCATGCCCTACTCCTTTTTTGAGAGGTGTGGAGGTAGTGTAGTATCTGTTCTGTTGTTTCACATTATCATTACGTTGTTAAGACAAGGTGTTTTGTTATAAATTAAAGTTAAGCAATACATATCCCGGCCATTACTAATGGGTAACCATTTTGAAAGAATAACAAAACTGGTTCTTTGATATGACCGAGGTGCCTCCTCAATTTTTTTTCTTTTCTTAACTATTTATGGGGGAGAGGGAAAAAAATTTTGGGGGGGGGGGGGGGGTAAAATTTTTTTTTATTTAACTAAAAATATTCTTATGTATGGGGGAGGGTAAAGAAAATTTTGGGGGGCGTGAGAGGGGGGGGCAAAATTTTTTATTTTTATTTTCTTAACTGAAAATATTATGTATGGCAGGGGGTCGAATATTTTTTTTTTTTCTTTTTTCTTAACTGAAAATATTAATATGTATGGGGGAGGGTAAAAAAAAAAAATTAGGGTGAGGTCGAAATTTTTTTTTATTTATTTTTAACTAAAAATCTTCTTGGACGGAAACAAAGAAAATCAATGTCTAACCATGACTGGAGCTCCATCGGTTTACGGGTGAGCGTTCATTTCTGACGCGGCAGCCTAGCAAAATTATGCGACCGGAGGGACCATATATTTGCTAGTCTGTTTAATGACTGCATTATGTCTTTATCAACTGCATCACACAAATATCATCTGCATGAATCTATTACAATATAAAAAACTTTTAAATTTTATTCACCGCCTGAACAAGGCATATTGTCACTGTGATTAGGGGCCAGATTTATAGTGGGCATTCTAAGTGAAGAGTTGTGCTGCAAAATGTTTGTTCACATTACATTTAAATTTTTGCATGGGGGTACAGTCGGGAAAACGGAGCAGGAGGAGAATTCTAAAGGTAAGCATTCTGAGGAAAGAAGCTATTAGAGTAGAGAGTGTTTTGGTATCTGAGATCTCTATAGTAAAGGGGTGGAATTTTGCTGCTAGTCAGATTGATCGGAGGTATTTATGTTGAAGGACTACAAGTGTAGTAAGTTCATGGAAGTACTTGTAAAACCGACACAAATTTATTGATGTCTCCTAATTTGTGCAGCATTTCAGTTTATTATAATTTTACACTCTTCATAAAATGTTTCATTATAAAAAATTTTCTTCACAAGGGATGTAAGTTCTCTGCTTTTTAGCTGAATTCAGATTTTTTTTTTTTAATCCAGAAAAAGCGGATTTTTGCTTTAATCACTAGAATCTCCGATGGATGTGAATTCTCCGTTTTTGATTGAAATCCGTTTTTTTTTTTTTTTTTTAAATAATAAAAACCTGATTTCTGTCAAATCACCAGAGCCTTATCTTAGTTTTTCATCGCAATTTGGCTGGATTTTATTTCTCTTTCTTTGAGGGTTCTTGGGCATGTAGCAAGTTAAATTCACAGACCCAGAAAAACATAGGAGGAAGTGATAAGGATGGACTGGATAGAAAGAGGGATAAATGAAGACCTGGGCATAGATAGGTTAGTTTGGAAATCAATTCTTTAAAGACATCCAAAACATGCCAGCATGTGAAACGGACGTTAAAGCAAATATGATGATGATGATTTCTTTGTTTCTCTCTCACTTTCTTTTCCTGTTTTTCTCTCTTTCTCTTCCGCCTTCCTTTCCTTTTCCCTCTTATGACTGTTCTCTCTGAAAACTGAAAATGCTAATTTTATGCATGAAGGTAAAGATTTCAAACGATTCATGAAGCGTTAGGAGAGTTAGATTATTGCTGTTTCATCAAAGAATTACATCCTGCCCCCCCCCCCCACATGCACACTCAGCGTCTTCCATTAATTTTGACTTTCTAAGTTCAAACTGATTGGAATTGTTTAGGAAAAAAGTGGGTTTTTGCACTCCCGTCTCTCCACACACACACATACACATGCACGGGGGTGCCGTAATCTCCAGGTTTAGAAATTCATCTCGATTTCAGCTTTTGCCTTTTGGCTAAGATCAAAGTGTAGTATCTGTTCCGATGGATACTGCACCTCATAGACTGGTATTGTCTTGGCCTTCGGGGCTTGATTTACGCTGGTCTATGGGTCTGTCCTGTGCAGTTCTAGGAGGTCCACCCTCCCAGGCTTCGCCTCCCCTCTTTGGGGAGGAGTAAGTTTATTGCTTACTGCCTGAGGCGCCTCTACCGGGGAATGCCGACGTGGCTGCCCAGGCACTTTTTAATGGCCAGAGTGCTCACCTCGGGCGCTGGCTTTTTAAACCCCACTTTCCCGACCTGACCTTGGGTCACATCTTACTTGTGGGAGTAAAATAAAACTGGCCTTGTGCCTAACTCCTGGAGAGGAGTAAATAAATACTCACATCCCTGCTTAATTCTTTGCTAAAATATTATTATCATTCATCATCATTTGTAAATAAAGCCTTTCTTCATTATATCACCGACTACTCCAATGAAGATTGACCCCTCTAAAATAAATGAGTAAATAGAGTAGACAAGAGTTTTTAAAATGTTTTCAAATATACAGATACTTATCAGAGCATATAATTACAAATGTCGCCAATACAAGCGTAACGATTGGCCCAAATATTCTTTAGAGCAGCGTTCGCACTTTTGTATGACGGTCTGAAATATTTGTTTTCTTATCTGCTCTATGAACAAAAGAATAGACAAACTAAAGACAATCATTAGCAGAAGAATTGTTGGTTAAATAACTCTTATTAAAATCCATCTTGAAATTATCTCCCTTTCCTTTTTAAACACTAAAAAAACAATAGTGCAAATGTCTATTTTGTGAATGCGTTTACTATTACAAATAAAAACCAATTGTTATAGAAATTGTGAAGAACTATTAAAATATCTTTATTTTTGAGAAAAAATAATAGTTTATCAAAGGTTCTGCACTTGTTATTTACTTGGCAGTCTTCATTATTGTCCTCATACATTTTTAACATAAACGTCTGCATTAATAATGTGTGTTCCATTGACAATTCTTTTGTGCAGACGGACAGGTTTTTTATGCAGATAAGAAATTGCATACAGTGTACACAAAAAAAGAAGCGGACGGATATTTTAAGTTACTATTTTACCCAAAGCTGAAGGGAAATGTAAGGTTCATATCTTTCCCCTAAATGTTATTGCATAAGTGAACATTTTTTTAATACTAATCAGTGACCACTTGATAAAGCTAAAAGCAACTCGAGGATAAGGGTTAATGAAATGGATAGGTTGTTGATTGAATGATGATGGATATTACGACGATTGAAAATAATGAACAAAATTTGATGACTCATCAGGACATGTATGACAAGTATTTATTAACATTGGATTTAAAGATGATTATGTTGTATCTCTCAGAGAAGGAATCTTGTGGCAACGTGTTCCACAGATGAGAAATCTTTGGAAAGAAACCCTGTTCATAGAGATTCCGTTAGATGTTAGACATATGGAGGAAGAAAGGAAAGTTCTTTGCCGTGATGGTAAAAAGACATGTAAACAACCTCTTTTGCCCAAACAGTTTTAGGAAGAACAACCCGAGATTAAAGCTGAATAAGCACCTTACAAATAATAATAGACTTCATTCACTGACCTTAATACTGTTGTGACCAATCAAAGTAGGAAATAAATTGTATGACATTCAAAAAAAAAAAAAAAAAAAATTCTATTTCTATTATTTAGCCTACTTTTTTCATCTTGGATGTTTTTCTCACAACGTTTCGGCTTATGTAACTTCAAACTTTTTTCAGATGTGTCTTATCAAACTCGAGGAATCTGTATGAAATTTCGAATGGAACTCTATTTAATCTAGGGGCTAGCTTGTTCTTGTTTCATCAGCCAAGATCAGGTAGAAGTCTCAAGTAATTTGTAATTGTATTCTTAGCCCATACTGAGGATTCAACTAGCAATACATGCGAAAAAATTGAAATGGCTTAAAATATCTCAATAATGGCATACATAGAAAGAACTCGATGATCTACAAAGAATCTTTTTAATTTTTTAAATCTGACTAAAAATAAGGAAGTTATGACTTTTTGTATCTCGCATGTTTGGATATTTTCCCTCTGTAAGACCATATGCATTTGGTCACATTTTTTTACACTAATTTTTCAGTAAAAATGTTATATCTTTGTTAAAACACAAATTCATTGCTTAATCGCAATGAATTTGCCATATAAGTGTATTTTTGTGTAAGGTATCAGAATATGCCACTAAAAATCTCCAGAAATTAATGGTTTCCAAGTAATCTGCAGTAAATGCACATAAATATGCTGCAATACCTTAAAAAATACCATGTATCCATTAAAAAAAAAAGAAGTTAGAGAACTCAAAGTTGAATTGTAATGCATTTTATGTACAATAAACTGAAATCTAATACTAGGACTGTTTAAAAATGAATATATTGCCAAATTTCTTTTGTATTATTGTAGATTAACAGCGTTTTAAGGCTGTTGATCAATTTTTTTCTATGGGAGATAAATCCTGTGCGTTTGTCTTTATGGTAGGGGGGCTGCTTTTTTTGCTTTTTTTTTATTTTTTAGATTATGTGTGGTTTTAAGGAGGGTTGTAGAGTGGGGATTGCCACTCTGACTTAGGGTTAGGAAGGGTTTTTGTTTTTGAGCGGGATTATCATTCGGACTTGGTGTAAGGGTTAAGGTAGTTTTTTTAGGGGGTGGTGGCTTGTCACTCAGATTTAAGGTTAATGTACGACTGAACCCCACTCGTGTGCACTCTGGTCTCGTCAACCTCACAGGTGTGATATCCTGGTCGCAGTGCCAGATTGTAACTCCCACTCGTGCCGATCGTCGTAGTGGCAATAAAATAATATATAGATCGAAATTCCTCTAGGCCGGGGTGGCGATGATGATGTCGCCGTCCTTGTCGTCTCGTCCAGCCACAAATACACTCCCACGTTGAAACTGTTTATATCAGCGAGCGATCACTTGGCAAACAGCAGCCGGTTGGCTCTGTGGGAGCAAAAGATCGTTCAAAGCAGAACAAAAGGAAAAGAACAATGTTCAACAACTCGGTCGGGGTTTTTTGTATAGAAAAGTAATTATTAATAAAAGAATTGATTTTACATTGGATTAATGTCTACCGTACTTGTAAAAATTGTTTTCTTTAAGTTATCTCGTTAGTTCTCTGTGTGCGCGAATTCTTTACACAAGTAGTTGTTTAGTCACAAGTCAACAGGCGATGGCGGGGATTTTGTCCGGTTTTCTTTTCTTCGACGCACGCCAGAGTCCGTCCGACTCCCTGTGCCGACAATCCAACACCGACTGGCTCTCTCGTCGTCTCTACTGTCTCTACTCATTGTGTGTGAAAAATGCACATTCTTTTATTGAAGGTGTCTATCGTCGTACACCCCCTTCTCTGCCATCTTTCTTCCTGCGTGTCTTCCTCTCTCAAGGAGGGTGGTGACGGGCGCCTCACTTCCCCCTTCCCTAAAATAAATGGAATTTTCTTTTTATCCCATTGTTATCGCCAAAACAAACGCTTTCTCATTCTGTCACACAGCTGGAGCTGATCTGTGACCGGGTTCGTAATTAACGATGACAGGCCCAATTAAATCCCTGCCAAGTCAAAACAGCCTTCACAGAATCGTGATTCCAAAACATGCCATTCCCCCCATTCAAGAATATCGCTTTATGGACACTTCAGAATTAAATCTAAGATTATGGAATTTCATAATCTCTAACTTCCCATCTGGCAACTGTCTCTTTGCCTTGGGAGGCAATGGATTCTGACTACCAAACACGACTCCACAAGACTAACTGGCGCCTTGTTCCTGTCGTTTGAATAAGTTCGTTTCTACGTCAATATATACTAGTTTTATATCTCACTTCGTCTTGACGCAGGGCATAGCATCACCACCAAGATGCATACTAGCGCGTCACCAGGGTACCCAATCCCCATGGGACCCGGATACTTTGTCACGCAACACGTTGAAGGGAAGGATTTTTAAGAGGTGGGCTTGTCACTCGAACCAAGAGGTAGTTGTAGGGTGATTATTTTTTTATGTTAACTTTTCAGTTTGAAACAATATCAAAAGAATTTGCAGTGCTGACTGCTCTAAACAGCAAGAATGGCCGGGAAATGGGAGATCATTTTATTTTAAATTTATATACAAAACTGACTCCCCCCCCCCCCCTCTAAATTCTAAATTTATTTTTGTTGTTTTTTTCTTTTTTGCTGTCAAGATTTTTTGGATGTTCACACGTAATCGCCTAAAACAGGTAGAATCTTTATTTTTTAGATTGCCGACTACAAAATCATTTATTACTAAAATTAAAGTTCGAAAGTTGAGTATATTTAAAAACCAATATTTCTTGAAAAAACAAACAAACTGCATTAACTTTTTTAAAAGAAAAAAAGTGTTTTTTTTTTTGTTTTTTTTTTCAAAATAAGCCAGTAAACCACATTTACAAAACTAACTGTTTATAAACAGCTGCTGCTGCTGGCTGATTGCATTATCAGTGATAATAGTTAAATTGTTGACTTTCAGTCAAAAAGGGACATTTTTTTCGGATAGAGTAATTAAAAATTGCTACCACAAAAAGAGAAAACAACATATAATTTTAATGCATAAAAAGAGTGAAAAGATTTATTTATTTATTAGTTAGGGTACAAAAATAATTTAAAATTAAAATGTTTGATACTCTTCATGTTGAAGTTTTATTTTTAAAATAACAAAAAAATAAATGGACAAGTTTATTTCATACCCTGATAATAATTCAGAGTAATGTTTTTCCTGATCGGTTTCTGTTATGGTACCTTACCTATAACGAACTATTTGGACTCTTCCACTCACCATGAATACTGGGAGCACCTGCTCCTTGGTGTTGAAACCACACCAGCCCGTGCGGTCTTTCTGTAACATCAGTTGTTTAGAAATTTCAGACTGGTAAATACAAGTCGACGATTCGTTCTCGAAAATCAGTCCGACAAGAACTTGCCCATTTCGGTGGCCTATTATCTGTTGGACTGAGGTATTAGTCTTGAGTAGTCCTAGGAGGTCTACCCTCCCAGGCCTTGCCTCCACTCTTGGGGGGGGGGGGTAAATTTATTGCTTACTGCCTGAGACGCCTTGACCAGGGAATGCCGACAGGACTGCCCAGACAATTTTTTATAGGCCAAAGTGTTTCTTCTTTTGGGGTGCTGGTTTGACCCCCACCCACCTTCCAGCCTTGTGCCACATATTCCTGCGGTGGGAAAGAATTAAATACCTGGAACCACACCAATCTATACTGGCAGTCAAGACTGACGTACAACCACTCTGTCGTATTATACTTTTTCAATATTCTTGTTTTCTCTAAACTCTGAGTTTGTGTCTTCCTTCCGGCCCTTTTACATGGTCAAAACAACTGGCATTGAGGTTTTTCGAACTTACACCGGACACAACAACTAGTGACGAGGTACAGTAAGAGTTTTCTTGAGAATCATAAAAAGGACCCTACAACAACTGGCGACTAGGTACTGTAAGGGATTTTTGAGAATCTTTAAATGGACGTCACAACTGGCGACAAAGTATATTAAGGTTTTTTTTTTTTGAGAACTTAAAAAAAGGACAAACGTGATATTGTCTTTTCTCTCCAAAAGAGAAAAGTTCTGCCACCGAAAGAAAAAAATTTAAACCATACTTTTATTTTTTCTGTTAACTAAAATGCTTGCCATAATTGCTTCAGTTACACGAAAAGCATACTAAAAAAAAAAGTGATTTTTTTTTTTTTTTGTTGGTCAAAGAAAAAAACTGTTATACTTTCTTTGATTGCGTTAGCAGCGTAATATAAAATAAAGAACTTCTAAAAGCCATATTCTATAAAGACACATTTTAAACATGGAAGATTTAAAGCTACTATAACAGAACTCGGAAATATCAAATGCAACAGAAACAAAAAGTTGAAGAAAGACAACTAAAAAATGAAAAGCTTCTACTAGAACAATAAAAAGTTTGACAAAAGGCTACAAAAAACAGAAACAAGACTTTTGGGGATTATCAACCAACATTTTTGGCCAGAAAATAAGAAATCGGCCGACAGTCAGGAAAACGAAAGAAGGAATTTGTTTCAATCATTAAAAATCGTATGAAATGGACTCCAAATAAATTATCAGCAGAAATTAAAGCACATAAGGACACAAAATACACGCTGCAAATAGCTAATACTAAACTGAAAGAAAGTAAGTTAAATTCTTTGGATAACCAGTTGAAGGTTAAAGAGAGTGAATTCATGATTCCAGAGCTGGAATCGCTAAGGGTGCAACTTAAAGATGTCTTAGAAGAGCTAAAGACTATGAAAGATAAGGTGACTTGTCTTGAAGTTGAATGTCATAGCAAAGAAGACATTTTCTCAAAGTTTAAAGATGTGTTCTAAAATCAGAAGTCTAGAATTAAAAAGCTGGATGATATCAAATCTTATTTTAATAGAGGCATACAGTTCTCTCATGAGTCACCTAAATAAAATAAACAGACGACTATCGAAGACACCGACAGCACTCCTCTAGGAAGAAGTTATGGTTACCAGATATGACACTTCCGACATACAGCTACTCCAAGCAGCCTCAGAATAGCGGCAATCCAAAAAGGAAACGATACTGTGACTCCTGAAGAGGTAAGGCTTGGGAGGGGAATGTTATGGTACCTTACCTATAATGGACGCCTTGGACTCTTTCACTCACCATAAATACTGGGAGCACCTGCTTCTCGGTGTTGGGCTCACACCAGCCCATGCAGTGTTTCTGTAACGTCAGTTGCTTAGAGACGATAGACTGGTTAATACTAGTCGAGGATTCATTCTCGATAATCAGTCTGGCAGGAACTGGGCCATTTCGATAGCCTTTTATCTGTCGGGTTGAGGTAGTTCTAGGAGATCCACCCTCCCAGGCCTTGCCTCCCTTCTTTGGGGTGGAGTAAGTTTATTGCTTACTGCTTGAGGCGCCCTGACCAGGGAATGCAGACGGGGCTGCATAGGCAATTTTTTATAGGCCAGAGTGATCCTGCTTCATAGGGTGCTGGCTTGATTCTCCCCCCACTTTCCGGCCTTGTGCCACATATTCTTACGGTGAAAAATAATTAAATACCTAGAACCACACCAGTCTATACTGTCAGTCAAGACTGATGTACGACCACTCTTGTTCTCTGTTGTATTATACTTTTTCGATATACTTGTTTTCTCTAAACTCGTGTCTTCCTTCTGGCTCCTTTTACGGAGTCACAGCAGTTTCCAAATTTCATGACGAAATTCCTCATAGACGAGTGCTAATGAACTTTTAAAAAAAAAAAAACACGGGGTTCGTAAAAAAAAGTTACGTAAATGGCCGTTTAATGGTGTTAACATTTTTATCACATAATTTGTTAAAAACTCTTCAAATATGTTGCGCAGATTATTATTTGTTAATGCACATGAAAGGATATTCATTTCCAAACAAAATGGTGGTATTTTGAGGACTTAAAGTGCTTTGGTTTCAAAAATATGACTATTTTAGTAGACTCCCTTGAAATCTGTGATTATCTAAAGCGTTTTATGGTCGGTGGGTATTGCTAATTCAATCTCCAGGAGACTGTCACTTATTACTTAGCACTTTTATCTGTTGGGCCATTGGGTCCAAATTATCCTAGTAAATTAAATAATGGATTCCGTTCAAAATTCCATACAGATTCCTGAGTTCGACAAGACACCTGAAAACGGTCGGAGGTTACATCGGCCGAAACGTTATGAGAATAAGATCTGCTGGAAGGAGCTGGAGCAGGCGCTGCAGGAAAAAGCAGAGACTGGAGTCAGGTGGATGGAGAAGGCAACAAAGTGTGAATCGCATGAAGTAGTTTTAGTGGTCCTGAATATTCATTTGATTCCTGCTGCTGTCTTTGTCTGCTGCTGGGATTGACGACTGGTCCACACAGTTGGAGGTGGTGTCCTCCTGACCCTCCGGCTGAAGTGCTGAGTGAAGGAAAAACTGCTGAATGTCTCGCTGCGAAGGGATATTACATTCGACTGATCCCAGAAAATAAACAAACGACTGGAATTAATTTCTAGCCGAATTTATTCTAGTTTCAAATAGTTGGGAAGTTAGTTGACCATGTTTACATCAATCTCGGCCACTTCTCAGAGTCCTGTTAGTTGATGTAGTGTAAGAAAAGACTGGTTAAAACCCAAATGTGTAGGCATTGGTGGATTTCAGGAAAACAACCAACTTGTATTTTTCCGTTTAAGCAGCAGGAGTAAAGGTAATTTTCCAGTGTTTTGGAGGCATTGCTTCTGCCTACACTTCGAATAAGGTGTGTTTGGATTCGGTAATGTTTGTAAACATGGGTGCGGTGGTTACAGACCGTAACACATGCTCAATGTGACTGTTTTTTTCAATCTGCTCTTGTTTTGTTTGCAGCACAATGAAGGTCATTTTCTGAAGATCACTTCACATATGTACGTCGACGGTAAATGTGTATGAAATCTAAGGTAGCTGCTTTATCCAAAATTGACTGAGTGAATGATTTTTACCTTTTAATTAAATGGTTTTGCGACTACAGAGTTGGGAATCTCTGCTTGAAATGATAAAATTTAACTCCCCCCACACAAACCCCTATTGCAACCAAAATGTCAGAAATTTACATTTTGTTCTCATGGTTATTTTGGTATAAGAAAATAAGTATATTTTTTTATTTGATCTACTTCTCCTTCATTTCTTCCCTTTTTACATTTTTTTTTTTTTTTTCAAAGTTGTTCTGGTCAATAAATACAGTCTTTATTTTTCTTTGTCCTTTTTTATTGTTGCTCAATTCAGATACAATCGTTTTATTTCTTCCCTTTTATTTTACTGTCCTTTTTTATCACTTGCATTTTTCAGGCTATACTAGACATATCGGGATACTTACCTAGCACAGGTTGATTCAATGTTGTTCGTACTAGTCTGGAATACGTCCTTGACAATCAGTCCAACAGTGGCTTTGTTGCTGTCGGGCTGAGGTATGGTTTTGTTTGGTACTATGAGGTCCACCCTCCCAGGCATTACCTTCTCTCTTTGTATTTGAAGTTTGTTTATTGCTAATTGCCTGAGGCACCTTTACCAGGAAATGCCGACAGGGTTGCTCAGGCATATTTTGTAAGCTATAGTGCACTTCACCTAGTGGGCTGGCTTTTCAGATCCCACCTGACCTTATGTCTAACTTCCTGCAGAGGAGGTAAATAAATATACTAGACATAATCGTGACTCGTTGAGTTACAACCACTACCACTATTTATTCTACTTTGATGTCATTCGAAACTCATAAGCTTTGACATTCTTCTTGCAAAACTAAAAATAAGTTTCTTTACTTCTATAATATTATTATTAGCAGTAGTAGTAGTATATAACCATGCCGCCTCTCAATGGTCGTCGACCCCCTACCTTTGTGCCATGGATTACCTTCTCCTTCATCTTTTCATTCTGGCCATGTCGTCTCTCGTATTGGTGATCGCCGAAGGTGCATGAACTGGTTTACAAGTTGTGTTCAAAGGAAAAGCAATGCAGACTCACATAAGAAGAGTATAAACACAGATATATATACATTGTATATTTGACTTGTTGGTAATAGGTGTGTGTGTGTGTTGTTGGGGTTCACCGCTAGCATTCACATCTGAGTTAAGTTCCAATCTTTCAAATTCAGAATCTCAGCTTAAGACTAACTCCATCATACAGCCCCTTCGAACTGGTCTGCTTGTCTACTTTGCCTCAAACCCTTCACCTCGCCTCACTCCCCAGGTCTACCCCAATTTCCTCTAAGCTGAACTCTGACTGACCTACATCTGCTCCATCTCCTCAATATCTCTACTTTTGACTGGAAATCCTAGATGTTGGGTCTTTTTCTCAGTCACTCTAAGCTAGTCACCGGAACTGACTACACCCATCTCTCTTTTCAGCCCATCGCTATCCGACCACTCAGAAAATGACCATCAACTGTCAGGGCGCCATCCCGTCTAGAGAGTTCAATAGATTCGGTAGACTCCCTGTCGACTTATTTCGTTTCCTCATCATTTCTCATGGTTCTGGCTGTGTGTGTGTGGGGGGGGGGCAGTTCATAGTATCACAGTAGTAGTAGTATTTTTATCATTATATAGAAGCAAAAGGACTTATTATTTTGTCATTTAATTTACCTTATGCACCCTATACATGTAGAAAATATCTTTCAGTTTTTACACTGTAAGTAAAAAGTTACTTATACTCGTTATAGAATTCAATAATAATATTCTCTAACTTTCTTTATTTCCATCTGATTATTTAACTTAATTGTAACTTTGTCTTTAAATCTTCAACACCACAAAGTCACACATGATGGTTAGTGTTGTTAACCTGAAAAACAGAAGGGATATTCACACAGTCAAATATGAGATATCGTTAAGTTTCACATTTTATATGCATCTCAATATAGTGGCTTGTTCACTGGACTGCTATATTTATCTGAAACCTTTGTGAACAACAATTTTTTTTTTTTTTTGAAATTTCTTTTTAAATTCTTTTTATTACTATTTCTATTAAACAGCAGATCCTCAGATTACGAAACATTTTTTTTTCTAACTTGCTATTCATTTTTTCGGAAAATGTGAAATTCTGAAAAATTATTTGTGACGAATGAGAAGAAAATCCCCAAAACGAGTTTGAGTTTTTTGTGCGGTTTGTCGTAATGTGTTGATACATTCATTGCAAGTAATGACTTACGTTCATTTTCTTTCCTCCCCTACTGAATGACAAGAAAATTTGCCTTTTGAATAAAAAAGCGGTGTTTTCTTTTTTATTTTTTTATTGGGGATGAGAAGTTTTAACTTCAGGAGTGCATGTGAATATCTTTTGCTGCACATAGAAGGTTGGATTTTTTTCTTAGTATATTTGCGATTAATTGGGCAGTTGTGCAGTATAGTTAACAGGAAAAAAGGATAAAAAAAACAAATAGATAACAAATAACTGTTACCAAACGATAGAAAATCTAATGTTCTACCGACCTGTTAGTTTTATTTACTCCTCCCCAGGAGTTAGGCACAAGGCCAGTTTTATCTTACTCCCACAAGTAAGATGTGACCCAAGTTCGGGTCGAGAAAGTGGGGGTTGAAAGGCCAGCGCTCGAGAGGTGAACACTCTGGCCATTTAAAAATTGCCTGGGCAGCCCCGTCGGCATTCCCCGGTAGGGGTGCCTCAGACAGTAAGCAATAAACTTACTCCTCCCCAAAGAGGGGAGGCAAAGCCTGGGAGGGTGGACCTCCTAGAACTGCACAGGACAGGCGTGCAGTATCCATCGGAACAGATACTACACTTTGATCTTAGCCAAAAGACCTGTTTTAAACAAAAAAGTTACCCATATCCAACTGGAAATCACCTCCGAACTTTGGGTTAGCGGTACAGGAAGGCTTTTTTTTATTTAAAAAATTTTTTTTTTTTTTAAATATTTTAGGCCTGAAATATGCAAGCATCAAAAACAGAAAAAGTGACTACCATTTTCTTTTGACAAAATCGCTTATGTGAAATTAACAACACAAATGTTGAAATAACAAAACTTATAAATAGTTTGGAAAAGTTTAAAACTTGCACGTCGGTAGAATATTAAATTTTCTATCGTTTGGTAGCAGTTATTTGCTGTCTATTTGTTTTTGTTTTTTCACCTTTTTTTTTCTTTTTAACTATACTGCACCATCGGCATAAATTGTAATTTTTCTTGCCGGACTGTTTACAACCACTTTACCTTTGTACTTTGTGAACACTGATTTGAGATTGTACTGAACTTATTGGTATGTATATTCTGCTTGCTAGACTGTTTATGATAACAGACGTTTTGAACAGACTCACAATTAAACCTACTGTTGGCAACGTATATCGTTTTTATGTAAATTTTTAATGTCTCGTTTAGGTTAATAACCCTTCAGCATTTGTACATGAAAATGTTTGCCTCAAGATTAGCCGAGAAGTAGGGAGGGGGGGGGGGTCATTTTACAGTAAACTTCTTTTCTTTTCTTTTTCTCTTTTAAAAAACAGAAACCACCACTTTATCAAGGCCGAGGCCACTCGTGGACAAGTGTTAATGTGATTTCTATTTATCCCCCCTCCAGGAGATTAGACACAAGTGTCATGTGGGTTTGATGAAAGCGTTTTCAGTGGAATGACTTGGATTTGAACTTGGCACACCCAGGTTCTAAGTCCGCGTCGATACCAACTAAGCCACTGTGCCATCCCCAGTAAACTTAGATATAGAACTGAACCCTCCACTAAAAATTTAAAGATTTTCCAGTATGAAAATTATATTTTTAATCAAAACAATGCAATAAGAAAAATGTTTTATCTGAAACGTGAATATAATTTTGTTAGCGATCTTGTATTTTTGTGCGTCCCATCATTCATAAATGCGTTATCGTTTAATCAAATAGACGAGATGAGTTGTTCTTTTTATATGCGAAAACACAAAAAAAATATCTAAATTTGTTGCCGTTTTACGCAATTGTTTTACGCAATTTTATTATTTTATTATTCATCTATGAGTAGTAGTATGTAGATTTTCAAGATCGTGAAAGTAATCAGCATGTCAGATCTTTAACCACTAACATGTGGAATCTGTAACAGTGTGGTAGAACATTTACGAATAGTGCTACTACTTGTGCTCCTATTACTACAAATTTATGTGTTTATGACCCGAGCAACGCCGGGTAGCCCTGCTAGTAAAAATATAAATAGGAAAGATGAAGAGAGCAGACAGTAGAAAAAGAGTATAGTGTGTTTAAAGGGATGTTAAACTAAATATGTTTGAACACTGAGTGGATATTACCAGTGAAAATGTGTGTATATATAATCGTTCGCAGATAGCTGTTTCATCATCTATGACTCCTAGATGTAGCAAGTGTATCCACAGCGAGATTCGAAACCCAAACGGCTAGTCACATTTAAAGTGATAAGCAGTCAAGTAGCCAATCCACTACACTAACAAACTCGCCATTGACGGTAGAAAAGATTATAGTGCCATATGTAGTTTCTTTGTTTGCGCATATTTTTACTATGCTATCGCTAACCTAAGAAAGATATTCTTTAGAGAAAATTGTTGCTTTATTAAGCGTATATATATCATTTATTTTATCGTCTTATTTTCCTTGGTCACGGGTCTGATCTTTTCTGACAGCTTGCAATTTCAGTCTCCAAGCTTCGCACTCTTGAGGAGTGATTCTATTCAAATTCCACTCTCTAAGATCCTTTTTGATGGTTTGTATCCAAGTTTTCTTGGATCGTCCAACTTTCTTCAAGCCTTCCACCTAAAAATCTCTGCATTTTCTTATCCAAGAGTCGCTTCTCTCAACATAGTCAGACAAACATAGCCAACTGATCGTCAGGAGTTTGTCAAGCTTTGGTGTATTCAGCCTTGCAGTCGGTATCGGAGATATGCCAGGTCTGATCTGACCCAACATTTCATATCCATCTGATCATTGCTCTGTCATTATGCTGAAGACGAGCGAGTGAAGACTGAATGGAGGCCTTAACGAAGGTCGTAGCCTTGCACTCCCCTCCATACAGGATCACAAACCTAACACGGCTGCTACATACCCTCCACCTGGTAGTGAAGGATATAGCTTGTGATGTCAGGACTAACAACAGCTTCAAGAATATATAAAATATAATCATTACACAGCTGTTTTGTCATCTACGACTCATCAGTGTTGCTAGACGTAGCAAGTGTAGCTGCACCGAGATTCAAAACCCGAACAACCAGTCACATCTAAATGTGATCAGCAGTCAAGTACCCAATCCACTGTGCTAACAAATTTGATACTAACAGTAGAAAAAATTGTAGTGTTATATGTAATTTCTTTGTTTACACATATTTTTACCACGCTATCGGTAGCCTGAAAAATCTATTCTTTACTGAAGATTATTGCTATACGCAAAGTGGAAACCATTATTTCCTCTACCAGAGAGCAAAATTCATAAATAAGCAGCATATATATCTAATGAATTAATGCAAAAGTTTTTTTTCCATCTATCCTAACTATATTAACATCAAAACAGGTTGTGCTTATTTAATTCAATGATAAAACTTTGTAATACTGTGAGTAGACTGCAAATACCCACAAACACTGTTTGGTCTTCTTAATTTGCATATTTATTTTATAAACAGCTTTGAATAAATTAATATTCTGTTATATACAGTTGTAATTTTGCATTGTAATATTTTCTTATATATACACAATATTTTCATCGATAGTAAAACGTCTGATGTCACTGGGATGCTCAGAACAAATACTACACTTTGATCTTAGCCGAAAGGCCAAGGAACAAAAAAAATATTTTTATGGCTAGGCATTTTTAAATGAATAAAAAAAAAAATGATTTACTCTATTACTGTATTATCTTTTAATGGGGGGGGGGGGGGGGTAGTATCAACTCTTGTCATGAGATCATCTTCTAAGGAATTAAATCCTCCTTTTTTAAGGGGGGGGGGGGTAATCCCCCTCAGGTATTACATCCTCTTTTGGGGGAGGGGTAATGTAGTATTTGTTCTGTTGTCATGAGACCATCTTCCCAGGGACACCCTTCTCTTTTTTTTTTTTGTTCTGTTGCCATGATATCATACTCACAGGTATTAACTTCTCCTTTTATGGGGCGATCCTCCCAGGTATTACCTCTTCCTTTTGGGGGGGGGCAACATTATCTATGTCCGTTCTTCATGACACCATCCTCTGTCATTACCTCTTCCTTTGGTGTCATTGTAGTATATGTTCGTTTACTATGATTTTTTTTTATCAAGGAGTTACTTCCCTTAAGCAATTTTTATTTATTCTCTCATGTCAATCTTCTATTATCTACATACAGATAGCTGCCTTTAAGATTAACTTAATCAGTGTTGCCCTTGGGGGTCAACTGGGCCATTTTATGTACTAAAGGAAAGTTGTGTGTGTTTGTGTGTGTGTTCGTGTGTGTCCCCCCCCCCCCCCCCCAGAGAGAGAAATAGGCTGGATGGAGAAGGGACAGGGAAAGAAATAAAAGTTTTAATAGAAATATGTTACGCTTTTGCCCCGGGTAACGCCGGGTAGCTCTTCGTATTATATATAATAATCCAGGTAAGGTTTGTACCTGTCGACCGAAAAACACCTTGCTGTCTCTCTTCCTGGGGCACCCAATCCGACCTCCACCGTTCACTGGTCTCAATCAGGAACTGAACCAACAAAGACAATACAGCATTACTTATACCCGCCATTTTTGGAGTTTAATAGAAATCTCGCGAGATTCACGTCCGCCCGACAAGATTACGGGCAGGCCTTATGTTTTTATTTTTCCACTACAGTACCCACAAGTTAAAATCTGGAGAATCTTTACTGTGTTTATATAATAGTGATCAATAATAAATAAAGCAATAATAAATATATATATATAAGTTTTATTTATACAAACATGTAGCTATACATCGAGATATGTTTGAACAGCAGCTTTGATAAGGTTGATATCTTCAGGCCGAAAAATAAGTGTCTGCTTTTTACAACTTCATATATGAAGCATGGAGCAAAATTTCAATCCATGAAGGGTCACATGACTAAATTCAAATTATCACCTTTGAACATGCAAACCATAAAGTTTTCTGTATTGATATATCAGGCGTCAACTAATCAAACTTATTTACTTGAGATTTTCAACTTTCCCAGTCTCTAGAGCTGAAGTGGGTCAGTAGTTGGCATGGTGACATGTTGTGGAGGGAGAAGGAAGGAATATATCTCTATGTTATTGGAGAGGAATGCAATTCTGTCTAATGAAATGTATCTTCAGCCAATAAAATCACACATGAAACCACATCTTTTTTTTCATCATATATCGTCGAGGATAATGAGTCTGTCAGATGGACAGTGAAACAAACACCTTGACGATTGGAGACAGTAGTTGAAACTGGGCAGAATTTAATTATTTAAGATGTTGGCTCAGCAAGAATTTGTTACCATTGGACTGAAAAAGAACGATCATGTTGTAGTCAGCTGGGAAGCAGCCCTGTGATATTGTTATCCACAGACTGGTCGTTCTTGGAAAGAAACTGTTCATGGAAGTTCGGTTTCGTTCCGGGTACGCTGAGGAAGAGCGAAAAATTATTTACGGTGGTTGTAGCTAGACGAGTTTTTGCTGTAAATGTTTTACAGGAGTAACTATAGATTGAAGCTCAGTCGAGCACCTACCATGAAAATAACGATTGTGTAGAGAAATACTAGCAACGTCTCTTCTGTGAAAAAGAGTATGAAGAGAAGAGGACAACCACCCCCGCCACCACTAAATTTCGAAGTCGATTTTGTACTCTGTCACTACATTCATAAGAGGACATATCATGTAGTCATGATGTCTTTTCACTTCAGGACAACTGTTCTGTAGCCTTTGCACTTCACTGGGAATGTCTCAATGTATAACACTTAATTAAAGGACTTAAAAGTTGCAAATGTATTCAATGTGAAGTTGTGTACTTCTGCCTACCCTCTTCTTTCTATATCTATTTGTGCTTGAGGTAACATTCGGTGACTCAACTGAGGGAATATATATAGTCTTGGAAGTTTTTCAACCTTTAAAACTATATGAAAAAAAACACTTTTAGTCCCAAATCCTTTGTTGGAAAACTCCTTTGCTTGTAAATCAATTGATCTCTTGAAATCAATGTATTAGTTAGCTTCAAATAATTTATGCTAGTCTTAATATTATTGTAAGGATCATCAGTTGTTTACCATGAAAAACTATTTCGGGTATTGAAAAAAACAAATGAGTATTTTATATCATGGCTCCTCAGTAGTGTTGATCAGACACCACCTTCCTTAAAAAAAGCACAAAAACGTTCCGGATATCAGATCTAGTTTTTTGCTCCAGATTAATTTTTTTTACTAACCTATTTTGTTACTAAAAATGTTTTCTTTACCTGTGTTGTTTGTCTTTGCCCAAGAAAAAATGTATTTGTTATTTACAAAAGTACTGTATTTCATAGAATTCAGACGAATCCATTATACTACATTATATATAGACCTGTTCAACATTTTAAATTTCAAAGCAAAAACTATTTCATCAATGAAGATTGTGAGAAAGATGCTATTTGCCAATGATAATTCTTAAGTCGCTCGCACTGCGACTGATATGCAGAAGCTAGTTGATGTATTTGCCAGTGTAGAAGCGCAGTTCGGCTAGAATACATATTTCATAATGATAAGTTCAATAGTTTAGGATTTTACCAAGCACATACATATTTTGACGCTAATGTGCACGCACCAATTCTTTCAAAATGTTATTACTTCATATAACTCAAAATTTGATGTAGATCAATTCTTTTCACTATTAAATTTTTTTAAATCTAACTTATTTCAAGGGTTTTTGGGGGTGGGTGTACCCCCAAAATGATAAAGTTTACAAAATAAAATAATATACCCTTGTTACTCATTTTATTGCCTAGAACCTATATTCTAAAATTCATAATGATCCGTTCATTAGTTAGAGTTTATCCTGTACAATGAAATATATAAATATAGACAGTATTAGGTTACATTTCAGTGACCAAAATTTTAATTTTACTGATCACCTTTTCAAAACAAAGACTTCGATACATTTTTACGAACCGTTTCGTTCATAGAACAACATCCTGCATTAGAATGTCAATCTTGGATCTTTCATCTATGGACTCCTCAGAAACCAAAAGGTTCTTCTTCAGAAAAAATACATAGCAAGGCAGCAAACAAAAATCACAAAACCAACAATTCAAATTGATTACATATATATGTATACATATACAGATCCCTAACTTTATATATATACACCACCTAAGTGTTATAATTTACAAAAATATAATATGACCATGTTTCTTAGAATATATATTCCAAAATCCATAATGAACCATTCATTAATTTAGGAGATTATCCTGTATATAGAAATATATACACATACCCAAGTGTGTGTGTATATATATATATATATATATATATATATATATATCTATATATATATATATATATATATTACTAGTGAAAGATTTGTTAGGCATGGGTCTACCGATTTTACTGTCTGGACCAATGCAACCTGTTTTTAATTAAATCTACTTAACACGTAAACTTGTTGACATTCTATTATAATAGAGATTTGGTCTTTGTAATCGAAACTGTTGCATATTTTAAAGATTTTATGTCAAAGGCTCAGATATTTATTTTATTTAGAACTTTTAGATATTAATACCATTTGTACACGCATTCAAAAACAGATTCTCTCATGAATATTTAGCGTATATAACCCCAACAGACACTGTAATGTATAGTATTTAAATAAAATAACTTATATTATCTCTTGTAGAACCTACGATTGAACACTTTAATAATTTTTTTAAAACTAACTTGTGATACATGCTATAATATATATATATATATATATATATATATATATATATATATATATATATATATTTAATAACAAAGATTTTTTTTATAAAATATTTAGAAAACCTTGCACAACGCAGATTATTTGTTTTTAAAAATAAATTATTTATTCATCTTAAAAACATTTTTTTTTATTAATAAAAAAATAAAAATTAAAATAAAAAATAAAAAAATTAAAATTAAAATTTTTTTAAATAAAAATTAAAAATTTAAAAAAAAAAAGAAAAAAAAAATGTTTTTAAGATGAATAAATAATTTATTTTTAAAAACAAATAATCTGCGTTGTGCAAGGTTTTCTAAATATTTTATAAAAAAAATATCTTCGTTATTATTGCCACCCACCCAGCGCTTCAAATTGTGTGACTTTTCAAAGTATATATGTATTTATTTATTTATTTATTTTACTTCAGTAAGTTCTCTGAAAACCAGGGGCCCCTTCTTGGGGCTAACACTTGTTGATTTCTATATGAGATACATAGATATCCGAATGTTCAATCAAGTGTCTCCTCTACCTCTCAAACGTTGAGTGAGTAAAGCAGTGAAGAACAGTAATTGTCCTCTCCCCAGTTGGCTACTTAATTATGTTATAGTTTATAACTTTATTGTGGTCTTTTCTTGGTCTTGCCAGATTTTAGGACAAGAATTCATTTAGTCTGGTAGAGTATCCAGCTAAGTGCTGTTACTTGAGGTAACATCACTAGGAGAAGGTGTACGATTCCTCGTATGAGCCAGTGTATAGCCGGGTCGAGGATCTTATTTGGGCTTTGAATACTATGCTATTTTGAATATATAGTCACAGTTTACTTATAGAGTGAAGTATCCTCATGTCAGGTTGCCCTAACACGCTCCTATACAGAGAAACCGAATACACTTAAGGATGGAGTCTAGTAAGCATTCAGATTCTACCCTATAAATAATGTTAAGACTAGTGTAAATTCTGGGAAGCAAACTAATATAGTAACTACAAAAAATAAATTGACTTACATGAGTGATTTTCTACTGAACGACTTCGGACTAAATTTTTTTTTTTTTTTCCGTATATAGTCTTAATGGTGTAGAAACTTCCGAGACATTATATATATAATGTCTTGGAAGTTTCTCAACCATTAAAACTATATTAAAAAAAAAAAAAAATGAAGTCCCAAGTCGTTCAGTGGAAAATCACTCATGTAAGTCAATTTAACTTTTACAGTTATTATATTAGTTTGCTTCTAACATTATTTAAGGGATCATCAGTTGTTTACCATGAAAAACTGTTTTGGGAATTTAATATATATATATTGTTAAATATTACAGATGACTTGTCTGCATATTTTTCCTTTCTAGATAGCTTATTAATGTTATTTTCAGACTGGAATTGGCAGATGAATATGCATACCCAAAAGGATCAACGAAAAAAAGATGCAGACACCAGTCATCTGTAATATTTAACAAAATATGTCTTCAAGAAAAAATGCTGCCTAAATATTCACACACACACACACACACACACACACACACACACACACACACACACACACACACACACACATATATAGGTTGACTTCCTATTTTTTAAATTTTATAATTTATTTCTTATAATTTTTATACGAAATCAATGTGAGAAGAAAGCTTATAGCATAGGATTTTATTTAAAATATATCTGGACACCAGCCTTTGCCAAAAGTTTCTCAAATCGCTTGGGTATCACATCAGCTGATTCTACCAGACACTCTTGTGTAATGGAAGTAAGAACTTTTCATATTTTTTTTTTTTTTCCAAAGTCGTTGGTTCGGTAGAGTAGACTTTCCAAAGAAAAAGTAAAAAAAAAAATTAAAAAATCTGGAAAAAAATAGCATGAATAAATTATAAATAGTTTATAGTAGTTATTTTACTATCGCTCTGTGTGTGTCTATATACATATGCATCTAGTTCTCTTTCACCCAACTGCAGCGCAATGATATTTCCATGATTACTCCTCCTCAATAACCGTTGTAGAAGCATGGATGTCGTTCATCATGATATCCTCTGTCCAGGGGGGGGGGGATCAGTGTAGTATATGTTCGTTCACCATAATACTAGCTAAGGAAGAACGATAACTCAAGTTCATAATAAACATGTATTTTTTAACTAGAAAATTATTGAAGTTATCGTTCTTCCTTAGCCAGCAGATTCATCTTTGTTTATAAAAATGGCGACTATATTTTTCCAGCCAATTTAAATTTAGGCGTTTCATGTGGGCAATGAAACTTCGCATGGTTTTTAATGTTATCTAAATAAATAAATACAAAAGTTTTTTCCAGCTATTCTAACTATATTGACATTAAAACAGTTTATGTTTATTTAATTCTCTGTAGCATATCTTCATTCATCATGATACATTCCTCCCAGGCATTACCTCCTCCTCGGGGGGAAGGCTATACAGTATACATTCGTTTCTCACGATACCCAGTTTTGTGTGTGGGGGAGTTGTGTACTATCTATTCTGTTGTCATAATATCATCTTCCCAGGCATTAACCCCTCCTTGGGGGGAGCAGTGTATGTAGTTCGTTCATCATGGTATCATCCTCTCAGCCTCTCATTTGCATATTTATTTATTTTTAAGTTTCTAATGAATTAATATTTTCTAATCTGTTGATAATTAAATACATGCGTTTATTATTATTTTTTTAAATTGTTGCTGGTGTTGTTGTTGTTGATGTCGTTGTTCTTATTTACTTCCTCCCACAGAAGCAGAGTAAGGCACAATGTCAATATTTAACATGGGGAGAGTCCAGCTCCCCCAAAATGGGCACTCTGGATTGGAACAAAAATGTCAATTGTCTTGGTCTAGAAGGAGTTCTTCTTCACTAACAGAGAACATAAAAACAAAGTGCAAATTCAGTACACATACTACATTTTGCTCCTAACCAAAAAACAAAGAGTTAACATGTTGGTAGTGATGATGATGATGATGACTTAAAAAATTGTCATAAAAAAATACTTCCTCTAATCTTTCTAAATTACAAAAAAAGTATTTTTCTTTAATATTACTTCAGTATTTTTCTGTCTTTTATAATAAAAGCGAAAATTAAACTACTTTTATTTGACCAATTGATGTTACACGCTTATGTTTATTCATTTCATTATATAACAAGTTTTAATGGGAAATTTATTTGAATTTTTATGCTGTAACAAAATAAAATTTATCGACATTGAATATCTTAAAGACCATATAAATTGACCTTTTTGTTGTTTTTTTCTAAAAAAACAATTTGACGATGTTCATGCACAGTATATTTCCCCAATATTGGAATATATCAAATAACACTACGACAATCATCATTTTTTTAAATTTCCTCTAAATTACCAAAATGTCAAATGAAAATTATTTCTTTGGTTTCTGTAAAGAAGACGACAGTCTCAGTAATTGCCGCCGAGAGTGCGGGTAATTTTTGCTAGTATATATATAAAGTTAGGTATGTGTATACATTTATATATATATATATTTCTATGTACAGGATAATCTAAACTAATAAATTTTGAAATATATATTCGAGGCAACACTGTGAGTAATATGATCACATTTTTTTTTATGTAAATTTTAACATTTAGACTGTGCATATATATAAAGTTATGGACGTGCATATTTATATATATTTCGTTGTACAGGGTAAACTCCTTAACTAATTAACCGATCATTATGAATTTTGGAATATATATTCTCGGCAACATGGTGAGTAACTTGGACACGACTTTTTTTGTAGACTTTACCATTTAGGGGGTGCACCCACCAACTCTCGTACTCTCGTACCCGAAAAAACTTTTAAAATAAGGTAGATACAAAATATTTAATAGCGAAAAGAATTGCTCTACATCAAATTTTTAGTTATATTAAGTAATACATTTTTTAAATGATTGGTGCGCATGTATGAACGTCAATAATATGTATGTGCTTGGTAAAATCCGGAACTATTGAACTTATTATGGAATATATATTCTAGACAACAGGGTGAGTAACATAGCATATTTTTTTTTTTTTTTTGCAAACTTCACCATTTAAGGTGTGCCCCCGAAACCGTGCCATACCACGACCATCATAATATAAGCAAGCCAGAGCACAAGAAAATGACGTCATGCTGTAAAGTAACAAACGAGAGCTGTCAAACAGTCAGACTATGGGCATTTTTACCCCTCCCTTCACTTAAAAATTCACTAAAATTCAGGAAATCAACCAATTTTAATGAAATTTTCAGTATTTATTAATTAACGATAACAGAATATAATTAAACTATTACTTTATTAGAAATCTTAGTGCAAATGTATTATTTCGTGTAATTTGCATAGGCTAGACAGCAAACATCAAATTAATACTTAATAATAAAATGGTGTTGTCATTAATTTTTTAATTTTTAAAACATGAATATTTTTCTTTGAAAAATGATTTGTCTGATTTAATATTCATTCTTTAAATAAGTTCATTCTTTCGGGATTATTTTTAATGTTGGAGTTGATTGTTATGACAATCTGGACTAAATCGAATGAAAATACTAGTATCAGTTATGCTGCATGGAAATATCTCTTGGTTTATAAACACAGGAAGAAGACAAATCCCTTTTTTTAGGGAGTTTTATTCTTTATATGAACATTACATTATAATTAGTTTTAGCTGAATAATATGAGTTGCTCTCATTTCCAAAAATATAAATGTTTCTTGATTTTTTTTTTTTTTTTTTTTAATTTTTTTTTTTAACAAAAAACACCTTTACTAAAGTTATATCACAGGGTACTAAAAAAGTGCATGAATGTATTTTTTAATGAAAATAAAACACTGTAGATGTTAACAATAAAAAATATTTTAAAATATAGTTCTCATTACGAAAACAAAGCCCCTGAATTCCGTATTAATAACGACCACTAGATTAAAACATTTTAATAAATTTATTTATTTAATAAAATATAGTTTCTGAAAGAAAAACAAAGTTTATTTTCAATAAAGTAACATTTTGACCAAAAGATTGTAATAAAATATAGTTTCTGAAATTGACAGTGATTTTTTTTTTTGTTATAATTTAAAATGTTATAAAACGAACATAATAATAATAAAACTATATTTTATTACAATGTTATGTTTTTTAATTTTTTTTTTTAACTTAAAAATAAATCAAACATGAAAGATTACGAATTCATTAAAGTAACACAAAATCAATAATTCAAAATAATAAATTAAAATTAGAATATGTGTTTTTTTTTTGTTTTTTGCAAAACGAAGTTTTTCTACAACATAGTAAAAATTTGTAATAAATTAAAACAGTCATGTTTTGGGGAGGGGGATTTGGATGAAATTTATTAATTAGTTTAAAATTGTATATTTTATCTCAAAATAAAATTCTAATTTTTTTTTTTAAACTTGAAATTCGAACTTTAATCACAGCCGCCGTAATATAATGCAATGCCATATCTTTGAACGCCATGATGGGTTTTAAAAAAAATGTCTTTTGCTTAAAAAAGAAAATACGTTTGAAAAAATGAACAAGTTAACAATGGTTTCCAAATGAATGAATAATCCATATATGAACTGATTATAGACGAACGCATGCACATTGATTTACGATTAACTTCCGGTCCTGATTGATTGTGGGTCTAAGAACCACGACCAATGACACCACCACAAAATCTCAAGTCAGTTACAAGGCTTGCTACTATTACGACGGCCACGGTCATACTCTCCAAAGAAATATAAAAATTTTAAACTAGTGCTATATTTATTGCTTTTACTACTAGTAAATATACACATTGTGTGACTGGTGGAACAGTCATCTCCACACTGATGATTATATAAAGATGAAACATATGTCCGTAGATATTAGAAATAATCAAGAGAGAATAGACTTCAAGAATGGCCTATGCTGGAAATCTCATTTCTTTGATCAATCAT
Source organism: Sepiola atlantica (assembly GCA_963556195.1). Lineage (NCBI taxonomy): Eukaryota > Metazoa > Mollusca > Cephalopoda > Sepiida > Sepiolidae > Sepiola > Sepiola atlantica. The sequence continues at coordinate 244,990,779 of OY744515.1, read as the reverse complement.
AACTCAAAAACTAATAAACCAAATTAGTTAAAACTTTGCACAAAATTTTTATTTGATATGTTCTATAAGTGTGTAGAATTTCAGCATCATTAGTCAAGGCAACCCAGAGATACAGAAAGTTCAATCATGAAATCATGTTATCTGTGTGCATGTACGTACGTACGTATGTATGTGCCACCCTGTATCTCATCAACTATTTGATGGATTCAGCTGATTTTTGGCAGAGATAGAGGTTCTAGGGTCTAGTTGATGGCATTTTAATTTCAGTTTACCATATACCTTAGTTTTTCAGAAAATTCCAAAAAACCTTAAAAATGACAATTGTATTGAGGCATAGCCTTTACAAAAGTAGTGACATTCCATAATAAATGCCAGTATACTGAAATCATATGTCCTTAATAGGGTTAAGATGAAAATTCATATACACTAAATGTACAAAAGCAAGGAAATTCCCAAATTTTTACACTTTTATCTTTATTAAGGGTATGCGAGCACAACAGGGCTATGTATTTTACTGGTAGGAATTTTTCTTCAGCGCACCTCACACACTTCATCCACTCAGGCATAGAGATTTATACTGTAGTGATGTGATAATTAAATGGTTTGGTAGTCATACCCTTAATGACAATAAAAGTGTAAAAATTTAGGAATTTCCTTGCTTTTGTACATTTAATGTATATGAATTTTCATCTTAACCTTATAAAGGGCATATGATTTCAGTATACTGGCATTTTTCATGGAATTATGTTAGTTTGGTGCATGTAGTCTGGATATTAGTTTATATTTTTTTTTTTTTTTTTTTAACTTAGCCTCCCCTCTTTCATCATCATCATCATCATCATCAACCGGTTTATTTGTTGAATCTTTGGGGAGGAGTAAGCCTGGGAGGGTGGACCTCCTAGAACTGCACAGGACAGGCGTGCAGTATCCATCGGAACAGATACTACACTTTGATCTTACGTGTCGTTTTGGTGAAGCATGAGAATTTTAAAGGATGCGCTCAACAATGATGCAGGCACTTTCTTCTATGCTTCCGTAATTCTGAGTGTGAAAACATGTTTCCGGAAGTCATGGGAGCTTTGCTGATTTTTGAACGCGTAGGCATATCCACATAAACAGATCGAGATGGATAGGAAGAGATGGGGGTGAAGGGCGAATGAGTTTTAGGTAAGTGACGGAAGAGACTGTGATAAATAGCGTCTAAAATAAGAGCAGGTGTTTAAACAACATACACTGTGAGAGGGTGAGAATGATAGCCAGGAGATTGGTCACCTGGTAAGTTAATTGCAAATTGTGCGTAATTAGATCAATTAAATTATAATTTAAAAAAAAAATAATACTCAATCCTAAAACGGGGGAATATTTTTGCATGTATTTTGTGTGATTAAAATATATACGAAAACAGTCTTAAGGGGAACAAGAATTGATTAACCGTGCTTTGGTACAATCAAGGGAGGCGCGAGAGCGCTCTATCCCTTAATAGACTCACGAATGGCCTATGCTGGAAATCTCATTTCTTTGATCAATCATAACTCAAAAATCAATGAACCAAAGTAGTTAAAACTTTGCACAAAATTTTTATTTGATATGTTCTATAAGTGTGTAGAATTTCAGCATCATTAGTCAAGGCAACCCAGAAATCTAGAAAGTTAAATCATGAAATCATGTTATCTGTGTGTACGTATGTGCCACCCTGTATCTCATTCAATAACCCTATTAAGAGCATATGATTTCAGTATACTGGCATTTTTCATGGAATTATGTTAGAGTTTGGTGCATGTAGTCTGGATATTAGTTTGGATTTTTTTTTTTTTTTTTTGCTTTTATCTTTTCATACATCATGTTATGTTTCATTTTTTTTATTTAATCAACACGGTCTTATGTCCAAGACACCACTGCCAAAGAGTTAAATTTTGTCCATTATACAATGTACTGATTGGCTACCGAAACAAATGATTTGCATAGTCAACCATACAACACAACTGATTGGACTACATTTTTAAATTCAAGCATTCCTGAGTTCGTGCTGATTTTGCTTGCTTTGAAAAAGCCACTGTTCCATCACCACTGCAGACGTAAAACATAATGCGAAAACGTTTCATTTGACAAGGATAAATTTATGTAGTAAGCTGATACGCAAAGACGCCTATCAGCTTACTACATAAATTTACATATAAAACTGAAACTTCCTGCTAGAAATCAAACAGATTTTTTTTTATTGTTTTTATTTTAGTAAAAAAAAAAAAATACTAACAATTTAAATCATTGTATATGAAAGTTTCTTCATTTTCTTGATTGGCCATGACGTCCATATTTAATAATTAACATTTTTGCTGCTATTTTCTCCCTCTATTTACAATTGAAATCCTGTTCTCGTTTGTGTCATTTCTTTGCACAACAATTTGCTGGACACTCCAATGTTTTTCAGGTGTTTTGTACTCTGTAACCTGCTTGAAACTTTCAAACTGAACTCATTATTTAACCATCAAAAATAGATTGCTCTCTTTCAACTAGACATATTTGGAGATGTCTTGTATTCATGTCTTATGCCTCTTTGGGCATTTCTTATGTTTAGCATTTCAAGTATTAATAAAAAAAAAAAAATAAATAAATAAAAAACTTTCCTATGGGTGGAGCACTTTAGTGGAGGAAATGATGGTTTCCACTTAGCGTAATGCAATACTCCACTGTAAAAAGAATTGAGTTATCAGTGTTGTAAAAATCTGTAAACAAATGAATGCATTTATTTAAATAATATAATTTCTTTCACTCTCAGTAACGGGTTCGTTAGCTCAGATGGTAAGATTTGCAACACCAGTTGGTCACAGTTGGTAGTAGCCTGGCATTCAGGTTGAAAATCTCTGGGTTGATGCATTCGCTATGTCTAGCCACACTGATGAGTTGTAAAACGACAAAACAACCGTGTATGGATGATATACACACACACATTATAGATATATATATATATATAGAGAGAGAGAGAGATATATATATGAAAAGTTTGAGTGCAAAATGCGATGAACGCCATTTTCAAAATACGAAACTATCATTATATAAACGTGTTGCATTGAAATACTCGAGCCCGCCCTAAAATCATGTTTTATATTAAATGATACCGGCACAATTTCTTTTTGCTTTTAATTAAAATACGCTTTTGGTCAAAGTTTAGATTTGATATAAGCGTCTTTTTATTGTTGAATGTCTCCATTAAAAACAAATTGGATCTATCACGTTTTGCATCCAAACTCTTCACACACACATATATATATATATATATATATATGGTAAAATGTAAAAGGAAAACCAAAAACTGGATGTTTTTTTATGTGTACATCAACGTTTCGTCTTTATTTATAAGACTTCATCAGGATGATGATATAGGGAAAAGATATCATGCAAGCACGGATACATGTAGGGTAGACATGTTGGGAAGAAAAATAAAATGAAATGAAAAATAGAGGCAGCGTCTAGCTGGACGTCCGTACTTGTTAGAGAATGAAAAATGAGTGGGAGAAAAAAGGGGAAGGGTGGAGGGAGCAAGGACTACTGTGGCTGGCGATGAGAGAAAGAGGTGGGGGATGAGCAGGGGTAAAAAGGATGGCAGAGAGAGATTGGAGGAAAAGGGGGAGGGGGTGTTTGACCAGATGGCTGTGGTCGAGATTGAAGGGGGAGAGTGAGTTGGAATGTTTGTGTGTGGGGGGTGTATGCAGGGAAATGGGGATGGGTAGAGAGGGAGGGGGGGGGGCTGTGATTTTGGTGGATGGGCGAAAGTTATAGTCTTAGAGAGCGTTTGAAGAAAATGAGGGAATTTAAGAAAAGGTATGGGAGAAAATGGATGAGAGGAGGAAGAGGGAGGATTTGTCGTGATAGGGTGTGAGATATTTGAAATATTTGGAAAATGATAGCAATGAGTGAGGGATTGGAGTGGGTGGGGGAGGGGGGTGATTGAAAGGGTGGGTGAGGAATATATTTGAAATATTTGGAACATGAGAAAGTTTATTTGGACTGTAGTATTAAAAATGTGAGGGAAAAAATGAGGAAAAATAAGAGAAGATTCAGGGAGAAAAGGGAAGGGTGTGGGTGAATGGAAGAGTGTCATAAGGTTAGAGATGAAAATAAAAGTTAGCCATGATCAGGCAAAAGACTTTGTTCTGTGAGGATGATCTTGCTTATTAAGGGTGATAGGTTAAAGAAACCATTTCGCTGCTTGATAGTAGTGGAGGATGTGATGAGTGCAGTTTCCAATAATCTTCGCCGAGATTTGTTGTGGATGTGTTTAGTGATTTTGGCTTGTTCAAATTTGAATGCATGACCATATTCTAGAGCATGGGAGAAAAGTGCACTAAGAGGGTTGTTGTTTTTTATATCCCTTTTATGTTCATTTAATCGTTTCTTTAATTCACGTTGTGTTTCTCCCACGTAGAATTGATGGCAGTCATTGCAAGGGATAGTGTATAAGCCTGCATGGGATGTGGGTGTTTTTTGGAAATGTCTGGATGTGTTTAAAGTTTGTTTTATGGATTGAGAAGTGGTTTGTACTATTGGAATGCCTAGTTTGTTGAGCGTGTTGCATATGGATGTGTTATTGGAATGCGTGGGTAGGAGAAGGGGTCTGTCTATGAGAGAGGTGTTAGGGGTTTGATTTTTTTGTGTGGTGTTTCTGGAGAATATTTGGAAGGCTTTTTTCTTGGCATTTAATATGAAATGTGTGGGGTATTGCAATGTTTTTAGGGAATTAAAAATGTATTTTATTTCTTCATCTATGTGTGGGGGGCTACATATTCTAAGGGCGCGTAGGAAGAAGCCTATAATTATACCTGTTTTGATCTTGCTATGATGGTGGGAGTAGAAATGTATGTAGTCATTTTTGTGAGTGTTTTTGCGGTGTACCTTAAATTCTAGTTTATTGTTGGACTTAATTATAAGAGTATCAAGGAAGGGAATAGAGCCGTTTATTTCAGTCTCATGGGTGAATTTTATGGAGGGTTCTACTGTGTTGAGTTTATCCTTAACATGAATGATTTGTGTGTCTGTGGGGAGGAAAATTAAAATATCATCTATGTATCTAAAGTATTCGATGTTAGGAGGTAGTCTATATTTGAAAGGACCGGATTCTAAGAATTCTAAAAAGAGGCAGGCCAATACACCGCTAAGGGGGTTGCCCATGGGGAGTCCAAATTTTTGTTTGTAGAATACTTCGTTAAATTGGAAATATGTTATGTCAGTGATGAGTCTAATTATTTCTATAAAAGTGTTGGGGGGAAAAGGTAGGTCGGTTTTTGTTTTCTTTATATGTGTGTGAAGTAAGTGTAGGCATTTTTTTACAGGTACGTTAGTGTAGAGCGAAGTTACATCTAGGCTGTGTATATTTTTATTTTCTACGTTGATGTTTTTTATTCTGCTAAGAAGGTCGCCTGAATTTTTTATGTGGGAGGGACTTCAAACGCTCTCTAAGACTATAACTTTCGCCCATCCACCAAAATCACAGCCCCCCCCTCCCTCTCTACCCATCCCCATTTCCCTGCATACACCCCCCACACACAAACATTCCAACTCACTCTCCCCCTTCAATCTCGACCACAGCCATCTGGTCAAACACCCCCTCCCCCTTTTCCTCCAATCTCTCTCTGCCATCCTTTTTACCCCTGCTCATCCCCCACCTCTTTCTCTCATCGCCAGCCACAGTAGTCCTTGCTCCCTCCACCCTTCCCCTTTTTTCTCCCACTCATTTTTCATTCTCTAACAAGTACGGACGTCCAGCTAGACGCTGCCTCTATTTTTCATTTTATTTTATTTTTCTTCCCAACATGTCTACCCTACATGTATCCGTGCTTGCATGATATCTTTTCCCTATATCATCATCCTGATGAAGTCTTATAAATAAAGACGAAACGTTGATGTACACATAAAAAAACATCCAGTTTTTGGTTTTCCTTTTTCATTTTACCATCACGTCGGATTACCTTCATCCTTCTATTCCCATATATATATATATATATATATGAGAGAGATATGGATATGAAAAATAACAAAAACAAGTCAATTACAAATCACTGTAACTCATCGTTTTATTTATTAAATCCCCTCGGTTTGATTGAACTTCCTTTTTTTTTCTTTTTTTTCTTTCTTTTTTTTCTTTCTTTTTTTTTTTTTTCTTTTTTTTTTTACTTTTTTTTTTTTAAGAAGTATAGTGTATATATATATATATATATATATATATATATATATATATATATATATATATATATATATGCATATATATGTTTAAAAAAATTAAAAAAAAAAAAAAAAAATTTCCATTGCTGGATTAGAAATTTTAAGTCGCCTTTTTCAACCAAATATGAAAATTAGAGAAATGCTGTTATTTTTTTTAAAAAAACACATGCAAGAATGACGTTGAATTTGTTTAAAAATTCGTCTCAACCATTTTCTTTTTTTTCTTTTGTGAGGATTGTTTTCAAATTGTAATTTTCAAATCTTCATGGAAAAAAAATTTGCCCACGCTTGCGTCATACGGAGTTCACATCCACCACATTACTATTCACCACATTACTATTCACCACATTACTATTCACCACATTACTATTCATTATAATATATCCCAAGCATGTGTATCTATTTCTTTGTCATTTCAATATTCATATATTTCATAAAACACAATGTACTCTTTTAATCTTTATGACAAATTCTACAATGAAATGAAACTTATGTATTTCTTATTGGATCAAGACAACAATAGGGACCCCAGAACATTAACACAAGACGCGGGACATATTTTGGAATCACCGGTTGACCTCGCAATACACGTGGTCTCTATTTACAAAACACTTGTAAATAAATCTTTTATTATTTTAATAAATGCAGTATATTTCGGAATTTTTTTTTCTTTTAACATGTTAATATTTATTTTAAGGCAGAGAGTCCATAAATAAAACAAATAAAATATTAACATGTTTTCTTTTAAAACATGTTTTTGTGTCACTATTTACTTGCCTCCCCACGAGGGCAGAAATGGGGGGGGTATGAAATATTTATCACCGTACTTAAGTAATCTTTCGTTTTGTAGGGAAAAATCAAGCTTCCCAAAAAGGGGCACTCTGGATCTTACCTCAGTTTAGAAGGATTTTTCCATACTACACATTGCTCCTAGCCTGAGGAGGCAAAACGGATGATTACGCAAGTTATTTTAATAAATAAACGAAATATATATGCTTTTTAAAAAATCGGCTGACTTGTAATCTTTCGTTTTGCCTCCCGACGAGGGCGGAGTTAGACTTCAAAAATCAGTTTCTAAACGGAAGCAATTTAAAGTTTATGAAGTTTTTGTCCTTTTTTTTCTGTAAGCAACAAATGAAATAAGATTTAACAAATACATAATTTTATTTACAAATCTTTTTATAACTTATTTGTTATTAAAAAACAAAACTTCGCTATTTACTTCAAAAATCAGTTTCTAAGGAATGGCTTACATATCAATTTTATTAATATATATATATGTGGTAAGGTGCACTGTCATGGCACCACGTATGGTCAGGTGCATTGTTGTCATGGCATCAGATGTGATCTATGATCGTTTTCATTGTATGTGCATCCTGTTCAGAATCGATAAGCATAGCTTTTTTATCTTCACTTTTGCATATTTTAAAAGGTTACATGGAATGAGTGAAGTCGTTTTCACAAACAGATTTTCTAATCATTTTTATATTATACTGATATATCTCTCTCTCATACACACACACACACACACACACACACACACACACACACACACATATATATATATATGTATATGTATATGTTAGGTATATGTATATATTTCTATATACAAGATAATCTAAATGAATGGATTATTATGAATTTGGAAATATATATACTAGGCAACACGGGAAGTAACATGGGCACATTTTTTTTTGTAAACTTTAACATTTAGAGGGTGCATGTATACAAAGTTAGGTATGTGTATATGTTTTTATATATATATATTTTATTCTACATGATAAACTCCTAAACTAATGAATCGATGATTATGAATTTTGGAACACTGCTGCTAGGCATAAAAGTGAGTAATATGGGCTATATTTAATTTAGTTCTATGCAAAGGGGGGAAGAAAGGGAGTGGAAGTCCTTCATGAAAATTCAGATACCGCCGATTTGTGTGAAATTTTAACAACAGGAATAAGCCATCAATTAATGAATATTCTCCAAATTTAAGTTTCTTTGGAGTATTTTAAAGGGTTTTTAGGGGGCAGAATATTGGCATAACCACTCGTTTAAAAAAAATTATTTTTAGATTTGCATTAAATTTGATTTATATTCATTAGATACCAATTGAGCAAGATTCCTTGAATATAAACTTTTTATTAAGACCACTTAAGCTTAAGCCTTAAATTTTTGACATTTTCTAAAATCAAAATCATGTTATAGATCATGCTCAAAATTGGAATAACGATTCTAGACATATGGTTATATATCATCATATCTTAATTTTAATCTTCGCAAAGGAACATAAAAGTGGTGTAAAACTTCTGTTTGGGTGAATTAATTTTACCTGTCCTGGGACGGGTATTCTTCTAGTAATATATATATATATATATATATATATATATATATATATATATATATATATATATGGTGATGTAGTTTGTTTAAAGCATTGTCTGCAATATGTATATACAGAGGGGTCATAGAAGGCTATCACAATGCAAAACTGGAAATATGCCGGTGTTGAGAAGGACAAAAAGCGAAGTGATTTCTTTTTAGTAAATCTTACGTAATTCAGTTTCAACTTCTACACAGTGATCTAACATGTGTAACGATGTTCTATTATATATATTCGAGGTAAAACTGTCACCAAGCCAACATTGAACCTGGTGATATGCTACTATCTTGCAGAGCAAGACGACATATGACTGCACCCCAGTCATGTTGCTATAGTGACATCAAGTCTGTTACTGCTACTATCTCGCAGATCAAGGTAGGAATAATAAATGATGTAATTATACCAAAGGCCGCTTATGTAATTACATGAAGTCTACAATATTACACAATGTAATAAAAATAACTTTCTGTACCTACTATTATGCTATACAAATAAACAAATAAATCGTTCAATATGTATTGTAACCAAATGTAATTCTTTATGGTGTTCCAGTTTTGGGGTAAGATTTTTGAGAGAGCCGAGTTTTAGAGACATTTTTAAGGAAACAGTTTTAGGCAATACTCAAATATGAGAGATCGAGAAATATGTTATATGATAAACACAAACAAAATAATGAATTCAAAAGCATAAATTCACAAAAGAGATATTTTATATATGTTTAAAATGGAAGTCTACATAGATAGGCAAACAGATTAGGTGTTCATATTTCGAAAGTCCTTGCAGAACAAGAGGGGTTCATTAAGGAAGCCTGAGTCAATAATTTGAGGGTAGTAAATTATCCGCGGGTCTAAAAAATCGTAATCAAAACTTCCCCACTCAATTATAAAATGTTTATTTGATTGAAGGTTATTAATAAGAGTCAATGTTCATTTGTTTTCATTATAGAAAGTTCATTGAGAAATGTTAGAAGTATTAAAGTGGTTAAGTTTATACATTTGTTTTAAATCAGCAAACAATAAGGTGAAACAGTTAATGCGTCTTGTAAGTGTGTGTGTTAGTGTCAGTGCGTATGCTTATGACTGTGTGCGTGAGTTTAGAAAAGGCATTCTCAGCTTTCCCAAAGCCCGACAGAGGGACGAAGGGGGGCTGGAGAAATGTCGATGTTAGCTCTGTCGTGAATTTCGGCTCAACATGTTTATTGAAGAAAAGATCTGGCTTTTTATTTACTTGGGGTGGATCAAGACAGCAAATTTGATAAATTCAGAAAAATGCATCTGATTGACTTAAATTTTTTTAATTTGATTTTATTAATTTAGGTGATTGCATGCGTCGAGCCATATGTGCAGAAACGAGTTTAAGCATTTTCATTTGGGGCACCGAAGGGTGAACTTCATCACTACACTGTCATAGATAGAGAAATGCATAAAATTTTCGTTTTTACTAACGACGTAAGCAGCTGACGCTCTGAAGGTGATAAATGAAAAATTGTTCCATATTTAGAAGAAAAAAAATTCCGAATTCGAATAAGTGTTATTTTAAAGAAACTAGAATGAAATACATTTTAGTATGAAAAAAAAAAACAAAGTCAAAGGGGAGAAATAATTGGCTAGTTAGAATCAAATATTGATCTATCAGATTAATTGCTATCCAACACCTCATCCAAGTTGCCATCCTGTAATCTGGGCCCTATCAAAATAGCTCCTTACACTTTAGTGGCAATATGCTTTGTTTGGAGTGAGTAAAAGTTAAAGATATATATACACAAATACCTAGTCTTACAGAATATATAATAGGTATATACAGATCAAATGCTCTTAAATATTTAATCAGATATACCCCATAAATGTCTTTGTAAATTAATTTGTTTGCCATTATTACTGAATTCTTCTAGTTTATTCTTTAAATGTTCTACAACATTCCTATTTTCACCAAGATTAGGCATTTTCTTCTGCCAAAGCTATTGTAAGATTAGAAAAAAATCTACTTGTGTGGTAAATATAGTTTTCGAAATCTTTCATGGTAATGCATTTACAGTGCAAGGAGAGATATTTAAGAAAAAAAAAAAAAATACAATAATAAGAAAATGGTTTGTATTTAAAAGTCTCATTTAATTATTTTGATGGTATCACTTACCTACTTGCCACCACCCCATCAATTTTCTATCAAATAGTTAAATGAAAAGATTTCTAATCTATTTTTGTAATTGAGATCTTTTCTTCTTTTATTAGGTTCTTCACTTCTAATTATAATATTAGATTCCAATTCCCATGTTTAGAATCTGATACTCAGGATTGATTACAATTGTTCTAGATTAGGTCTTATTAGAGTCGTATATTCTTACAATAATGTTTACATCCAATAAAATTTCTAATCATCCAAATAAACATTTTATTTATCTTGTACACAATATGATTGTAAGATTTAAATGTATCATTTAAAAAAAACCCTCTCAAATAACATTCTTCAATTATTTTTAAAAATTTTCTCTTTTAATTTGTATTCAGATTTGATTTTTTGGTCCCCCGATTTATAAAATCAGGGGACTTATGTTTTGAGGCATGTCCGTCTGTCCGTCCGGATTTTTCTCCACAACCATCCATTGAATTTCTCTGAAATTTTGCATGAAGTTGTAACTTTGGTCAGGTTAGAAAGTGACATTCTCCGATTTTTCAAAAAAAATCTGGTTAGCCCCCCAGGGGGTCAAAAGGCCCCGAAATGGCAAAAAATGACATTTTTTGCCCCATAACTTTTCATCCATCCATTCAATTTTTCTGAAACTTGGCCAAAATGCGGAGGCAATTGTTCCTAATAGAAAATAAGTATCGCTGACCTTGGAAAAAATCTGGTTCCGCCCCCAGGGGGTCAAAAGCCCCCAAAATGGCAAAAAATGACCCTTTTCTCCCATAACGTTTGATCCATCCATTCAATTTTTCTGAAACTTGGCCAAAATGTAGAGGCAATTGTTCTGGATATAAAATGAGCATTCTTGACCTCAGAAAAATTCTGGTTCGCGCCCCCAGAGGGTCAAAAATGCCCCAAGTTGCCCAAATTTATTGCATTTTACACTCACCACATCGAGTCACATACAGAGGGGGGCCACGCACGCGCGGCTTGTTTTTTTTTCATTCCAATATGTAAATATTTGCACTATATTAGAAAAAACTATGACTCATTTAGTCAGCCATTGAGCTCTGGTTAGATTGCTTGAATCAGGAAAAAGTAAATTTGCACAGCCAGTTAAATATTAAAAATAAAGATAAAATCCAAAATGTTGTCTATATCTACTAGCCATAATCTCCCTCTTTCTCACTACAGCTACAAGTTAAATAGATTTACTAATTGTGATGATATTTCCTTTTGTTTATAATGGACTATTCCAATATTCTCATTCTTCTCTTTGTTTATTACCTTTGACTGTTTATCAACAGAGAGAGTGACGGAAGTGAGAATGATACGTACCATATGAAATAAGAGCAAAGTGGAACAGGAGGGCCCCAAACAACATACAATGAGTGAGAGATAGATAGAAGCTTAGTAAGTTAGTTTCGAATTGTGGCTAATCTAAACAAATAAAATGACTTTTTTTGTCCCAAACAACTCAATCCCAAAATTGAAGAATAGTTTAGCATGTATTTTGTGTGATGAAAATATAAAGGAAAAAGCTTTAGAATCATACCAAAGCTGAGTAAATCAACATTTGTTTCCCTATACAGGGTGTCCATAAAGTCCGTGTGCACTTTTAAAAATTTATAACTTCATTTGTATTTGCGATAGAGATAGTCTGTAAAAAATGTTAGAAAGTTTCATGTACCTAGTTTTAAATGTAGTTATTCAATAATTCTTCACCACAAAATTTGCGACAATTTTCTAAATCAGGAATTTTCTAACAAATGGATCGGAAGGAATGGACCATTTTATTGGCCTCTGCGTTCGCCTTATTTGACTCCATTAGATTTTTTTTTTTATGGGGACATATGAAAACAATTGTGTGTGCAACCAAACCTAGTTGATTAGAAGATTTGAAAGCTAAAATAATTGATGTGATTTATCGGCATTAATGTAAAATCGCATTATCCTTTGTATTGCTAATGATGGAGGACATGTGGAAACTTACACAACATTTCAATAAAACCTTAAAAAATATAGATTTGCTTCTGTCTAATCCTTTTTACAGATTATTTCTATCGCAAATACAAATTAAGTTATAATTTTGTTTAAGTGCACACAGACTTTATTGACACCCTGAACCAGAAATTAAATTTTGGCAACAATAAATGCTTCATTTTATTCTATAAACTAAGTGAAAATGTTATTTTTAAACAATTGTTTTATGCTTCACTCATTAGCATTTGTATAAAAGATCGTTTCAGGTAATCTGTATATAGATTACCTGAAAAGACCTTTCTTAACATTTATAAATAAATATTAATTATTTATTACCTACAGACATCAATGTTTCATGCTTACGCAATCTTCAATGCAGGAAGCTAATTCTCGACGGGCGCGAACTCTGATCACAAATCGCCACTGATTCGCAGTCAAGAGAGTTACCAGCTGGTCACCAGAAATTAGCTTGGAATTTTAGGAGGAATTTAACTTTGTAAATACCAAGTCGGCGAGTATTCACAGCAAGCGGCACAGAGTGATCAACAACAACAAATCTAGCTATAAGTATAGAAAACTTCAATTTGCTTATTCGGGAGAAATATGATAGAAAATACAAGGCATTTGCCTAACTCCAGGCTGTGTTGTAATTTAAAAATTATTAAAATATCTGCGTTAACAGTCATACTAAATTATTTAAAAAATCGAAATCATCTATATAAGAAAATTGTCAGTCAAGTTATGTTTCAGAATTTTTGAGATGATTTATTATTTATATTATTATTTGGAATACTTGTTTTTTTTCTTCGTTTCAGTTGATTTCATCTCTGAATTACTTCAGGTGTGTCTTGTCGGACTCGGGAATCTGTACAGAATTTCGAATGGAACTCTTTATTTAATTCATGGGGGTAGCTTGCTCTTGTTCAGTCAACCATGACCGGGTAGAAGTCTTTAGTAATTCGTAATTGTATTCTTCGTATCACCCCCTACTGAGGATTCCATAAGACTATCACTTAGAACTGATTATTACTTAGCACTTTTATCCGTTGTCCCACGGGTCTGCAAGTAGCCTGTATACTCGAAATCATACAAGTTATCATCTGTCTGGCAATTCACATTCAAATGTAACTTTTTAAATTAATTTTTTTTAATATTCTGATCTTATTCAATTAATGTAATGACCAAACAGAACTGATATTCTAACCCTCTCTCAACCTCTCGAACTGCTGTGTAGCTTTATAATGTCTGCACTCTAGTCCTGATGTTGTTTTAGCTTTGAACTTGGTGTCTATTCCCTGTGCTTATGATGAGATTTGATATCAATAAAAAAAAAGTTAAAAAATTTAAAAAATAAATCCATATCGTCTCAACAAATGTGTGTATGATCGTTTTTGTTTATGTTGAATTCTTGGAACGTACGTAAATGAATATGTCATAAATTTATTTACCTTGTATCTATTACATATATATAATTACATATATATATATATATATATATATGAGACAGAGACATGACACAAGTAAATAGACACAAAATAAAAAAATAATTCATACATGTTTGAAGTTTAAAACATTGATCGTCATTTTATTCTCTGTTTATCCTGTGAAGCTTCGTCCACACTGGATTTCTTCCTCATTATACCTAGTCGATTTTCTCTCATTTTGTTTGATATCGCCGTAATGGTTGAGTCTGCTCAGACCGGAAGTTCAACGCAACATCTTTGTCTCCATGACTGATAGTCTTCTTTCTGCTTCCTTTATCGACAGCTAGCACTCGAAGCCATACAAAGCAGCAGTATATTTGATACTAATTTGCATAATTTGGTGGTGGTGGGGGGGTAGATATCAATGTACCTATCATATATAACCAGTTAAATATGAAAGAAGTATTAGAATTGTCAGCATTTCAGAGGAGCCATATTATAGGTCAATCTGAAGGTGGATTAATCAGCATCAAATTGCAGCAAGCCTCAGGATTCCACTTTCCACTGTTAACCGAATGATTGCCCAATTCACCAGAAAGGGAAAATAATATCATCTCACCTAGGTCGATCAGGAACCTCAGACAGCAGTCTTTGTTATCTTCTATCATATAAAGGACAGTTGTCTTCTTTTTTTTTATCATTTTAATTCAGTTTATCTAAACAGATCAAGGGTGTATGTCCGGATAAAATATATATATATTATTATTATTATAAGAAAGAAAGAGGAAGATGATAGACTCGTGTTCCTCTTTTGTTTTCTATTGTATTGCTATTTCTTTTTCTTTAGAACATTTTTCAGTATGTCAAGAGTCTAGTTTACAACTGGATCAAATGAAACAATGTGCATTGAAATCGGACACAGGGATTTCTTTATAAGTATTCAATTTGTCGTGTTCTTGGCTGATTACTGCCACTCCCATAAGTGGAAAAGAAAGGAAAAAGTTGGGAAAGGGATGCAAATTTTAAAAAAAACTTTTATTTAAAGAGATAAGATACAGAAGGAGCAAAAGAGATGCCTATATATTTTATTCCCTTATTTTAATGATTATTCTTTTCTTTTTTTTTTTCAGATATTTCTTTAGAAAAAGAACATATAAAGGAAAAATATCAGAAAGAAAGGGTAAGTCACACATATGAACCTTTATTTTTTCAATACTTTTTATTTTATGAAACTGTTGTAATTTAATTTGCTATGTGTATCAATTTTTTTTTTATCATCAGAACAACACACTATATCCATCTTTCTGCTTAAGTTTATGTGCAAAATGTTTTACTAATTAAGTAAGGACTATTAAGTGAATATACTTTTATAAATAAATGCAAATACACTTTTGGGTTATTTGGACTACTATTCTATCTTGGTTGTTATTTTTATGTTTCGGGCGATGTAACCTCTAACTTTCTTCAGGTGCATCTTTTCAAACTATGAAAACTTTATGGTGAACTACAGAACCTAAACGGAATTTCAGATTCCATATAGATTTCAAAATTCGTAAAGATTCCCATGTGTGAAAAAATGCACCTGTAGGTGGTCGAACGGTACACCGGCTGAAACATCATCAAAATAACTTTCCACAACATTTTGGTTGAAAGAAGAGAATAATAGTTTGAATAATACAAATTATCAATCGTCATCTCAAAAATGTTGAAACCTAAATACACTTTTACATCAATTGCATGTGTTCTCCTAAATAAAAAAAATCATTTTCAGTTGATTCTTCTAACAATGCATTTTTTATAGATTTTCTTTTTTATGTGTAAGAAAAACTAAAATGTTGTTCCTTTTCGCTAAGAGATGAAAAGATCCATTTTGAATTCTGACTTTCATTTCCTTCTTTTGAAGATTGCATCTTAATTTACCTCCTATGTTTAGATTTATCTAGAAAATACTTTGAACTGATGTTTGACATAATTTCAAAGAAGAATAAGACTTACATAAAAATGATTAACTTCATTACATTAAAATGTTATTTTTAGTCTGTAGCCAATTTTATTTGTATTGCATTATATATAAGTTTGTCCAATATTATTCCCATGCTAAAATAGAGGCTTGCGTGAAATACTTTTTAAAAAAATCATAAAAAATAAAGTAATAATGATAGAAGGGCTTTTCTTTTATATATAAAACTAGCTGGAGTTGCTAGCTCGCTATTCCTACTACTTAAAATACTTGAAACATTAATTTAAAATAATGAATATTTCTTAACTTTATTGTAAATACAAAACAAAATCTTTCTTATCTATTTATATAGATAGATAGCCATACACTATTTTGGTAATTTCGATACAAATTTATTTATCCTTTTAAATGTGACTATAAAAAAGGAAAGAAAGAAGAAATCAAGTTCTCTTTTCTCTTGCAATTTAGAAATAGATTGCAACTTGTTGAAAATCAAGTCAGTAACCCTAAAGAAAGAAACGTTTAAACAAAAACTAAAACAATATTGTAGAACAGATATTTTTTATATTAAAATCAAAACAATTACTGAATTAAAACACAATGACAAATAATAATTAATAAAACGTCCTTTTTCAAAACCAATATGCAAATTAGTTAAACTTGACTGATATTACATATACGTAAGCAGTATATAAAGAGATAGTGTGTCTATTGTGTAAAGTTGAATTAACTTCAACACAAAATCCTCCTTGGCCTTTTGGCTAAGATCAGAGTGTAGTATCTGTTCCGATGGATGCTCACTCTGTAGACCGGTATTGTCTTGGCCTTTGGGCCTTGATTCCGCCGGTCTGAGGTACTGTCCTGTGCAGTTCTAGGAGGTTCACCCTCCCAGGCTTTGCCTCCCCTCTTTGGGGAGGAGTAAGTTTATTGCTTACTGCCTGAGGCGCCCCTACCGGGGAATGCCGCCGGGGTTGCTCAGGCAATTTTTAATGGCCAGAGTGCTCACCTTCTCGGGCGCTGGCTTTTCAAGTCCCACTTTCCCGACCCGAGCTTGGGTCACATCTTACCTTGTGGGAGTAAGATGAACCTGGCCTTGTGCCTAACCTCCTGGGGAGGTAAATAAAAAGTTGAATTAACTTGAACTAGGGCATTTTGACTTTACCGTTAGTGTGAGAAAAATGTCCAACTTTAGCATTTATTCCTTTAGATAAAGACAGTTATTTTTATTTGTGTTTAATAATTTTTTTACTACAAGGTACATAATTAAAAATTTTCTGTTAGTCATATAATAAATATTGGTTGGTGTTCTAAAAAAAAATTGTCTTTTTGATTGATTTTAATATTTAATCTTGATCAATATTTTATTTTTGATTAGTCGTAAATAAAGGGGGCTTTCATCCCCACGTTCAGAAATCCTCCCATAACACTGAGAACAAATTTAATAATAATTTAATAATAATTTTTTGATATTCACCAGTAGTAAATAATATTTTAAGTGTTTTCATTGGCTAATTTAAAGTGGATTCCTTAAAGAAAAATTGTTCAATTATTACCTATTTTAATTAACCTATTTAAATATCATAACTGGCAAAATAATTGAGATCTAGCTAAAAACGAAAACATGATTACAATAATTATAGTCGAGAACAATATATAAATAGACCAATTTCTGAAGAAACAAAAATAAATCTGAAATTTCTCTGTCATTGCCAGCTAGTGTTGCATGCTAACATCTGTGCTGGTTTATAGCATCGTCATTTCCTAATTGCGCCTGTATCTTAATCAGTTTGTGTGCCGTATTTACAGACAGGTTGTGACTTCAAACATCACTCGGGCAAAAGTATATTTACTCCTATTAAGCAGATTGTTTTATTTTACTTTTATTTTTTCTGTAATTTACGTAATCTATGAAAATTAGGACCCCAAGCAATGCCAGTTATCCCTACTAGTTTTTAATGTTTACTGTAAATTGAAAAGGTATATAAGAATTATCGATTTCTTAATTGTTCTTGTGCATTAATAAGAGGTACAAAAAAATAACTAAAAACCGTAATTATTATAACTGGATTTATTTATGCTCACAAGTAATACACCAAAATATCAAACACATGTCAAAACTTCCTAATAAATGGAGATATGAAAAGGCGGACTTACCAATATGTGTAGAGATACGAGTGAAAAAGAAAAAATACTTGCTGCCAGCTTCACCCCAACAGACAAAACCATAATCATCCTCAATGGTGATGTTCTTGAGGAGGTTGAGAGTTTGAAATATCTAGACGCCATCATCACAGTCATGGGTCAAGATGGAGCTGACATTAAAGCGCAAATTGACCTTGCCTTCTGCAGACTCAATTTTCGGATCTGGTCAACATCTGAGATGCAGCACCAAAGTAAGGATCTATCAAGCATTGGTGCGAATGATCCTTCTTTATGGCAGTGAGTCCTGGCCAATGAGAGTGAAATACGTTAGGCGATTGGAAAATTTCAATCACCACTGCTTGCATCACATCCTCCGTGACCAATGGTAGAACTTACTCTGTGTCCAATGGCAGCACTTTCTCCGTGACCAATGGCATCACATCACATCACATCCTCCGTGTCCAATGGCATCACATCCTCCGTGACCAATGGTAGAACTTACTCTGTGTCCAATGGCAGCACTTTCTCCGTGACCAATGGCATCACATCACATCACATCCTCCGTGACCAATGGCATCACATCCTCCGTGACCAATGGTAGAACTTACTCTGTGTCCAATGGCAGCACATCCTCCGTGACCAATGGCATCACATCCTCCGTGACCAATGGCATCACATCACATCACATCAATTGCTACAACTCCCCTACAGGGTTGAAAAAATGATGTGGTGAACAAAGAAAAATCTGGCTGATGATGGTTAAAGCTGACCTGGAACGCAACCTGGGCCCCGAATCTACGAAGTTCACCGTTGGAACAGTGAGTGGCTATAGCTCACAGAATCATTGACATCAAATCGTCAGGCTTTGTGAGGGACGTAGTAACAAAGATGGATTGAGCCAGGGATGAATTCTGTTTCAAATACAATTAGCTTCTTTACTTTATTTTTTTTAGAATTGTGATATTAGAAGTTGTAGATATTTACACTATTTTTTTATATTGATATTTTAGAATTAATCTAATAGTAAATTAAATCCTCCTATTCAGCGCAGTGGAAAGGCGTATTTTTTAATTAAAAAAATTAGCTAAAAATATCGAGATTCCATTTTTTAAATTCTATATGGAAAACAATGTTGAATATAAATTGCAGACACCTTTTTTTATGATAAGCATACATACATATATATATATGATATATAATCCATTAGTTTCAGTTTTGTTTTAAAAATTAAATAAATTACAACACATTGCTAGCAAATAAGCACCAGTGAATAAATAAATTATTTCACAATTAAAATATATTTTTCATGGCATGGCTTATGTTTTAGATGCCTTGACATAAATTTAGAATATAAAAAGGCTTAAAAATGATTAAAACCAGATATAATATATGTTGTGAAATAGGAATTTGATTTTTATATTTTCACCCATAAATTTGGGAACTGTTATTTGATAAAAGTTGAAAAGAAAAGAAAAAAAATTTTATCATATATACAGGGTGTTTAGGATAAATTTGACACTTTTTGAACGGGGGGGGGGGCATCATATCTTGGCTAATAATTGATGTATTCTCAAAATTCATAGTGCATTTTTTAAAAGATTTTTTGCTGAGTACAGCTCACTCACCTCCACTACGGCCTCCTGTCAAGACTTTAACCTGGAGCACCGATTTCATTTTCATTGTATCCGTACGTTTATTCACTTTATCCACATATGCTCTTAACGTATACATATATATTTACATTTATATATACTTTAAAAGGTGTAGAATTAACGAACACTTGCTCTGATGTACTCCAAAAAATTAAAAATTCACATCTATTTGGGGTTTTCAAATTTCTTAAATATTCAAATACATAGCAATGTTTAAAAAAAATGTGACTATTTTGTCACTATTCAAAACATGAAACCACGTGCACACATTAAAACATATTTTCAAACTAACGGCCACTTCCATCAGACATACAGACTATTGTCTCCAAGAAGAAGCAGATATGCCTTGAACAGGAAAGACAATCAAAAAGAATAAAAAACAAAAGAAAAAACATTTCTTTGAAAATGGCAAACATTGAGAAAAATAAATCCATTTAGTTTAAAACTAAATGGATTTATTTATTTATTTTTTTTTTTTTTAAATTAACATTTTTATTTTGGGTTTTCAAATTTCTTAAATATTCAAAAAAGATGAAAGAGATTTATCACATACCCTTGATTATATTGTATATATCTATACTCTTTCAATATAGTTTTCCATGTACACTAAGGTCATTACTACAGTCTTCCCTTATACGTATAGAAACTAACACTATATGTATGTGTCAAGGGCAGGTGAAGTGCTCTTTTAGCCTTGGTGGGCAATCACTTAGAGATAGTGTCTCGATAAAAACACTGGATCCCATCACCTCACTGGGTTGGCGTCATGAAGGGCATTCAGCCTATTAAAATCTTGCCTCAATTAAGGAAATGACTTCCAAAGAAACCTGATCAGAGATAAGTTTTGAAGTCAATTTCTAAAAGCCATCCAACACATGGAAACATGTGAAACGGACGTTAAACCGAATATGATGACTGTGTGTGTGTGTCCGCGCATGCCTTGCCTGGATCTTGCGACACCTTTTTTACAACATTAATTTTTCAGACACCCGAGCACTCCCTCAAGAATATTTTATTTTAAGCCATTTTTAGATAACATATACTTATACAAATTGTAATCCATTTATTCCTGCTTTATTAAAATAACCTCTTTGTGTAGTTTCATATGTATAGTCGTATATGGTTCTAAGTTAATAAGAAACAGTTATAGAGGTTCAAAAATTGAAGCAAAAACCCTCTGAATTTTACCATTTTTCACTTTTATTTCTAATGATCCCAAAACATTGCAATTGTTACTTTGAATTTTACCATTTTTCACTTTTATTTCTAATGATCCCAAAACATTGCAATTGTTACTTTGAATAACTAAATTGATCAGATTATAGAATAGTGAATGCCTGGGAGACAAGTGCTGTTAAATAACAGCTATCCCAAATTTGCGATTTTACTCATTTTTGCTATCAACATTTAAAAAAAAAAAAAATTTATTTTAATTTTTAATTTTTTTTTTGAATGAATCTTTTTTGAGCTTTAGTAAATTTAAAATAAATTATTTCAATGTTTCCGATGGTGGACTCGGAGAAATTAGAAACCCAAGGGCATAACCTAAAAGCTACTCTGATCCTCAAAATTCAATAAAATTCCAAATTTTCCAAATTTCCCTTTTCTTCAAATGCCTAAAAGATCTAAAGTTTTGATGAAAATTTGAAAACAAATAGAGAATCTTCAGGTCAGACCCTTGTTGAATTTGGCTGGAATGACCATTTTAGCTTAACTATTAAAAACTTATTTCTAAAAGTGTAAATAAATGATGTATTGCTGTAATCTAGAGAAGAATAGTAAATAAAGTAGGAGTGGCTTAAATTCCACTTGTTGAAAAAAAAGTCCAGTAATCAAAGAAATTTGAAATAACTAGAAAGTTTAAAGAAATGTATAGCTTTAATGTAAACTAAATATGCTTAAATATTTACAAAAAGTATTTATATATGTATATATATAAGTTTGAAGCACCATGGTGTTTGTTACTCTAGACACAGCATCACCAAATGTAGCATATATTATTCAATGGACTCAAGGGAAAATTTTATAGTCTAAGGGTTTTAGATGAAAACGAAATATTGGCAGGGTGTAGTTTTACTGTTTACAATAACACTCGACTTTAGAATACTTTGTCTATGGCTGCTATGACATGGAAGCATTCCAAAATTGGGGGTTTTACATTAAATGTGTATGATATAGGGGTGAGTAGTTGGGGATTAAAATGTATGTGTATGAAATTGAGAAAGAGTCTGTCGGATAATGTATATTTATTTGTATGACTCAAAAATAGAACATATATTAAACAGTTTAGAAATAATTTTTTAAAAGTTAAACTAAAAGTGAATCAAGATTAGGAGTCTATTATACCACCTCTGACCTGTTATGTCAGTATTTGTTATATTTAACAATATTATTAAACTCTCTGTCTCTTGATCCCTCTGTAAGCCATGACCTAATTTTACTGTCGATCTGTGCATTAGATAAAGAATAGAAAATTCTTCTCTGACTTTTCGACACATCAACAAATGGTTTATTATGACATCAGAATACATTTTGGCTTGGTTCTGCTTTATGCTAAATATAATTGGCCATGTTGAAACACAGCTTTACATTGTGATGTCATTAATAGACCCTCTCTCTTCCCCCTTCTCTCTCTTTTCCCCCCTCTCTGTCTTCTCCCTTCTCTCTCTTCCTTCCCCCTTTTCCCTTCCTTCCCCCTTTTCCCTTCCTTCCCCCTTTTCCCTTCCTTCCCCCTTTTCCCTTCCTTCCCCCTTTTCCCTTCCTTCCCCCTTTTCCCTTCCTTCCCCCTTTTCCCTTCTTTCTCTATCTCCCTCTCTTCCCCCTTATCTCCCTCTCTTCCCCCTTATCTCCCTCTCTTCCCCCTTCTCTTTCCTTCCCCCCATCCCACTCCTCTCTCTACCCTGTCTTCCTCGCCCTCTGCTCTTTCCCCCTCCCTCTTTCTTTCTCTTCCTCTTCTATTCTCACTGTTTTCCCCTCTCTCTCCTTTCTCTTCCCCCTTTATCTTTAGGTCATTGGCCTCCTCCCACTACTTCTCTTTTAGTCACCCTTTATTTACATTATTCACCCTTCCTCCCACTATCTAAAACATTCATGTACAGATAAAAAGTGTGCATGTTGACAAGATAACATTAAAGTTTTAATACTACATAGATTTCTATTTTTTTTTACTCAAAGATAAGAAAAAGAAAGTATTTAAATATGAAAGACATTTTTTTTTTAAGAAAAAACAAAACATTAGTAGTTGCCATATTTTTTCCTTAAAATTTCAGCTGCCGACATACTTATCCCGTTTCTCTCAAAATCCATTTTCCTTACTTTATTGCATATCACAAAATGAAGATGCTAGTTTCATTGGAAATTGCAAAAAAAAAAGAAGAAAAATATGTCTACGTGAGAGAAAACGTGTTGTTGGGGGGGGGGGGGGTAGAGAAGAAGAACATATATTTGTACGAAAGAGAAAATAGACTTATGTAAAGGAGAGAGAATGAAATTACATTCATTTTTCTGGATAATTCTTTCATAAATGCATTATACAGTTTTGCTTCAGTGTTTGGTTCTAGTAACATTGATGCCAAGTGTATATTCACTGCCAACATTTCCTGTGGGAAATCTGACAAAGTGGCAAATAACCAATAGGCTATCGACTATGAGAAGGTTTACTATGTTGGAAAATCTGCACCAGGAAAATGTACAATAAGATTTTCTTCTTTTGAAGTGAACATTTTTAGTTTTATTTATCGAATTATTTCATGAGAATGTGAACATGATGTAAACATTTTAAATACATATTTTTACTAGATTTTTAAAATGGAAAAAACAAAAAAAAAAAAACAATTGCTAGATTCTAAATTTCCATATGAATAAAATTGTGTGACAACTTCTTGTGTGTCTGTGTTTTTCGCTTCTATGTAACTTACACATTTTTTTTTACTTACTAGTAATGAAATCAATTGAAATAAAAAAAAGTACTGTTTTGTTTTACTGTTGGAGGCACTGCTCATCAAGGCCAAGAGTCACTCGAGGATAAGGGTTAATGAGACGGGAATGATTGCCAGCCAAAAGATGAAGAACACTATGGGAGTACGAACATTGATCAATGGTATGAATTGCGTTTGATTGCTTATGGGGCGGTCCGTGATCAGAATTTGTTGACATTGGATTTGAAGACGATCAAGTTGTAAGCAGCAGGGAAGCAGTCCCACGTAATGTGTTCCACAGACGAGAAGCCCTTGCAAAAAAGCTCTGTCCATGGAAATTTTGCCTGATGCTACTAGGTACATGGAAGGAGAAAGGAAAGACTTTTTTCGTTGTGGTAGAAAGATGACTTCTTCCAAGAAGGAACCAAAGACTGGAGCTCAGCGAATGGAAATAACGATAGAGAAGAGAGACTAGCAACGTCTCAAACGAACTTCTTAAAAACGTTATTTAAAAAATAATTTTATTACAAAATTAAATTCACTAGAAATAATACATTTCAAGTTGGCCATTTTAATCTTTCTGTAACGGAGAGCGACCGACTGACGTAAATGCAGACACTTGTCGGCGCTGTTCAAAGAGGCAGTGTCTGGTATACTGTGTGTGTGTTTGTGGGGTGAACCCGAAAACGCTCGTTGACGACAAAAAAGAAAGAGGAGTGGGAGGAGAAAGGCGTCAGAAAGTCAAATAAGGTTTTTATTTGAAGATCCGGGCAGCGGCGTCGACAGATTTATGCAAATTAAGTTGGTTTGCATGCGTCGCATTTTTTTTTTAAGTAAGAGAAGGGAAATGAAAATTCGGCGAAAGACGTGGAGATCGTTCTGAACGTGGGATCGTAAAGCGAATGAAAGGAGAGAATAGTGCTGGGTTTTTTTTATGTTGGACTGAACGTTTTTGTTTTTTTTTACACTGGAGAGAGATATTAACATTCATTTGGACTTGATCTTGGCGACACCTCTGTTTAACTGTTCCGATACTATTTCTTTATTTTATCTACACTTTCGTTAATAGTTGAACAAAAAGAATGAATTACTTTGTGACTCTTTGAAATTTGGAACCATCTACACTATCTTCCTCTCTCTTTACTTTTTCTCCTCTCTCCTAAAAATAAGAAAATATTTCTAGCTTCAAAATCCTTAGCAAATTCTTTATAAGCTATTTACAGCCAATAATTTTATAAATAAAGTTCAACGTTAGTTATACTTTTATCACCATTTGATTCAAGTAATAATTTATTGACCTAAGAATACTGTAATAATTATATTTGTTCAGATCGAGGGTCGTGTTCCCTTGATTATAAACGTGTTCAGTAAATCAAGCGATGTTGCATGCAAAGACAGAGTAATAATTAACAAACAAGATGAGGTAGTTCAAATAACGTTTATTGAACGTGTGTGTACGTGGAATGGTGAAGTGTGTGATGTATGCATGTGTGTCGATGGAAAAACAGTTCTTGAAAAGGTATAAGAAGAAATGAATCCGGCGTAGGAAAAGTCTTTGAAAGCCGTACACAAAGAAAATGAGTTGAGAACTCTTACCGTTGTTTGACCACGTGTGTTGATAGTTGTTATGCCGATGCCATTTGAAGAGAAAAGCGTGAGACGAAGCGCTAGTGTATTAGCGTCGTTCTGTCGACCAGAGAAGAGAGAAAGACGGAGCGCTGGTGCCAGCGTTGTCCTGCCGAGGCTGGTCGGTGAAAGAGAGATGGATTTTCCGTTTGCAACGGTTTTTATAGTCAGAAGGGCAGATAACTCTGGTGTCGCTTTACAGTGCCACCTGTCGGTGAAAAAGCGACACCTACCGGCAAACCGGTGTAGTTATGTTTTGAAAGGAGGAGGTAACTGCTACAGATTCAAGTAATAATTTATTGACCTAAGAATACTGTAATAATTATATTTAACTTTCAAAATCCTATTTGTTTTTATTAAAATAATAATTTGGTAAAAAAAAGAAAAAAGATAAAGAAGCGAAATAAAGAATGCCGGGCAATGACAGGTACTGCTAATAAATATATATTCTACTGAAATTATCTATTTCTTTTATATTGGTGATTCAATGAAAGTATCTTTATACCTGTTTCAGTAGAAAATACATCACTTTATGACTTTGAATTATTCAATTAAAATATGAATGTAGAAAAAAAACAGAAGGAAATAAGAATTACTTCTGATATAAGGCATTAACCATAATTATCATTTTATATATCTGAAAAACAAAAGCTTTTCTTTTATTATCTGAGTATTGTTCATAACAAAAAAAACAATAATTAGGACTCACATGCTTCCAATTATGACATTAAGCGATTTCCCACCAAAACACTGACTAAGCGAGATAATTATCTCTTTTAAACTGTAATCAGGAATTTATTTTTCTTCTTTTTTTTTTTTATTTAACAAATAAAAATTTTCATATTAAAATTTGTAAATTTTATTTACATTTTAATTTGATAGTCAAAAACGTCTTTTAAAAAATCAATAAAATAAATATTACAACCCATACTATCTCTCTTGTTGGACGCAAAATTTATTTATCATGGAGGTTTTCAAAATGGAGTAAATGAACCGGAAGTCCACTGATCCAGGCTGATCGATCATTGGCTTTTTGACAGATGAATGGCCCAAAAGCCACAAGTCTTCAATAAACACTGGTTATTGCAACGGGGAGCAATCTTATAACAGAAATTGACTAGAACTAAGTGGGAGGCTGGTCGCCAAACTAATTGCAGAATAGACAATATACGCCTGCTTATATCAAGCCTAAAATATTATTGATTGGTCAGCAAAACAAATCATTTGCATAACTGGACGCAGCTCACTACAATGTCCTGGACGTCTGTCTGCATAAATGTCTCACTGTACAGGTAGTGCATTTTCATTTTTTCGCATTAAAATCACAACACAAAACCTGCTTTACGACTGTTGGGCTTTCATCATCTGACTCTAAAGTTGAGGAAATCTTGAGAATCTTCAATTAGACTTGATCTTTATATTTCCTTTTAGTTGCAAACATCTGTCTTCATTATTTCCTTTCAGACATTATTGCAATGTTTTAAACAAATATAAATTCTTTTGTAAAAAGTAAACTTTTTTCATGCATTTAATTTGCAATGCAATTAGCTGTATTGAATCATGTTAGCGTTTGTATTTGCTCATCATTTTCCTCTTCATATTTTCAATTGATTATTTCTATCTCCTTTAATATAAGTGTCTTCCTTAAAATGGTGTTTGGTTATTCAGTACTACCAATCCTTGATCCATCTCGAAAAAAGATTCCATAAAATAAGTAGACATTTTATTTCATTAAGACAATTTTATTGATTCAACTTTGAGAGGCTTTTTACAAAGACTTTGTAAATTTATAACTCTAAATAAATTGCAACTTTCTACTGAATGGCATATTTATTCTCTCAACCATTCAACACTAGTTTAATATATCTGCCACACATGCAGTATAACTCCACCTTAAAAAAAATTGATTACAGCTTCCCATCATGCTGACATGAGTGTATAATAAAATAACATAAAATAGAAAAAATAAACACAACTACTTAATCAATACAAATAAAGAAAACTGAATGAATAAATAGTAGAAATAAAATGAATAAATAATCATGGAAATAAATAATATTTGAACAAAAAGAATAAATAATGATCTAAGAATAATGATTGAAATAGAATAAATAATGATTGAAATAGAATAAATAATGGTTGAAATAAAAAAGAATAAATAATGATTAAAAAAAAAAGAATAATGGTTGAAATAAAAAAGAATAAATAATGATTAAAAAAAAGAATAATGGTTGAAATAAAAAAGAATAAATAATGATTAAAAAAAAGAATAATGATTGAAATAAAAAAAGAATAATGGTTGAAATAAAAAAGAATAAATAATGATTAAAAAAAAGAATAATGATTGAAATAAAAAAAGAATAATGATTGAAATAAAAATAGAATAATGATTGAAATAAAAAAAAAGAATAATGATTGAAATAAAAAAGAATAAATAATGATTAAAAAAAAAAAGAATAATGATTGAAATAAAAAAAAAGAATAATGATTGAAATAAAAAAGAATAAATAATGATTAAAAAAAAAAGAATAATGATTGAAATAAAAAAGAATAAATAATGATTAAAATAAAAAAGAATAATGATTGGAATAAAAAAGAATAAATAATGATTGAAATAAAAAAGAATAAATAATGATTGAAATAGTTATCCGAAATCAAAATGTTATTTTCATTATATCCAAAAACTTTTAATGTGGGCACATAGATCTTTTCAAAACATAAACAATTGTACCAAATTTATTTTGGTGACACAACCACTGAATTATGACCTTTCAAAGTTTGTTGGAAATTAGCAATTTTTTAATTTTTTTTTTATTTTACTAATGGAATCACCACTTATCAAGAGGATAAGGGTTAAAGAGAGCGTCAGTTAGATGAGGATAGCAACGACGAGAGAACTGCAAACAATGAGTGGAATGAGCAGAAGATTGCTTAAGAGGAATTGATTATCCAAAAGAACGGCTCAGCAGGTATTTGTTTACATTAGACTTGAAGACGACCATGCTGTAGTCGGTTAGGAAGCAGACTCATGGTATCTTGTTCCACAGATGGGATGTTCTAGGAAAGAAACTTTCTTCATCGAAGTTTCGTTTGGTTTTTGGTAAAGAGAAAGAAAGAAAAGTTATTTAGTGTGGATGTAGCTAGACAAGTTCTTGCTGTGAATGTTTTATGGGGGGAGGGGGGGATTGGATTTTAGTCAAACACCTACAATAAACATAACGATACAATAGAGAGTGGCTAGCAACATCTCTTCTATGTGTAAGAGGCTGCAGGGTCGAGAAGAGACTATTTCCCACCAGACCGCAAA
The DNA here is from genome assembly GCA_963556195.1 of Sepiola atlantica. Taxonomy (NCBI): domain Eukaryota; kingdom Metazoa; phylum Mollusca; class Cephalopoda; order Sepiida; family Sepiolidae; genus Sepiola; species Sepiola atlantica. The sequence goes on along the minus strand of OY744515.1, from coordinate 244,962,048 downwards.
GTCTGAGTGGCACCTCCCCAGATATGACAGCAGTACTCCATCTTTATATACATCTGGCTCTCATACACGTAGAGGATTGTGTCGGGAGTGAAGTACCTTCTGGGGTGGTACAATTATCCAACCATTTTATCCGTGAACCTTAGCAGCAGATTTGATGTAAGTCTTCCTTTTCGGGTCTGAGATGAAGGTCAGTCTCAGGAGTTTATCAAAAAAAGGGGCTTCCTCGAGGAGACAACCATTCATTTCGATTGGAGAGTAGTAAGGATCCAAGCGTTGATGATGAAAAGAGAAAAACTTCGTTTTAAAGACGTTAAAATTTACAAGCCACTTTTTGCTCCATTGCATCACGTGCTCCAAGTCGAAAGAGAGTCAGAGAGATCTTGATTATCAATGCTCTGCGAAATGCTGCCATAAATAGTTGTCTTAATGAATAATCTTAGAATATGATTTGGAAAATCATTTATGAAGATCAGGAAGAGGGTTGGGCCCAGAATGGATTCTTGAAGCATGCCAGCATTGATGCTATGGTGCTTCACACTTTCGCCCGTCAACAACTACATTTATAGACTTATCAGAGAGGAAGGAGTTGATGGTTGAGCGGACATACACAGATATTTTATAGCTAACAAGCTTGTGGAGAAAATCTTTGTGCCAAACCCTATTGAAGGCCTTTGTTTGTATATAGCAAAAGCTATCGCCCTAGAAACAAAAACCCTCGTCGATAGTGTAGTATCTTACATTTAGAAACAACGTGTATCATAGTTACCTCACTTACATTGTATAATTATCTCCCTTTGTATATTTCTCTTGCATATATAAACGAATGCTGACGAAGATCGCTCTCTTTAGAAGAAGGTCTCGGAAGCGTAAACATCAAACCATGTCTCTCTTTCTTATTCATTCTACGTTCTCGCTTCGCATTGTATGTATAAGTGTCTATTATGTCGCTAGCCGAATATTAATAGATTCACATAACAATTGACAAGCGAGAACATTATAGATAGATTCACTGACCTTGTGTAATATCACAATCAGCACGTCAGCTATAAATCTTGCAGAACGAAATCCATATTGATTGTTACTGAGTAGATTGTTTTTGCTGAGGTGATTGACAACTTCATTTATTACAGATTCAAGCAGTTTACTCATGATGCACAGGAAACTGATCGGTCTGTACTAGGATGCAGAGGACCAATCTCTTATATTTTAAAATACTAGGCAGATCAGCAAAATCTTCCAATGTGATAGAAAGCATTTCTTCTTTAAGCAACTATTGAACAGCTTCGTAAAGATAGGAGCTATTTTGGGTTGCTATTTCTTAAGTACTTTTGAGTCACTTGTCAGGAATTTAATTAGAAAAAATAAAAAATAAATACTTAGAAATTAAATCTGGTCAACTAGAATTTAAAATTTTATTTTTGCTAAAGAAATTTTAAAATAAATTTAAAAAATAATATCCATGATGGAACCATTTATCTATCTGGAATTAAGGATATTTAGCAGAAAACGTAGAAAATATCCTAATCTACAGTTTACATTAGAAAGTATTCTAAACTAACTGTATTTTCGTATTAAGCTTTTATGATTTGAAATTTTTTAAACGGGTATTATCTATCTTCAGGATTAATAATAATGTATCAATTATTTTTGTCACGGTTTTTTTTATGGGAGATTCTTCCATCTGTATTTTGCTTTGCACCTGAAGTTGATTCAGGCTTGCTCAGTTTGATTTTATTATAGGTGACGGTTTGAAAGATAGTTTCAAATTTCGGGAGCAAGATTGGGGGGGGGGGCGGCTGGATTTTTGTCACCATTTTACGAGTGATTTTTTAAAAAATGTATTTTGACAAGACTTCTTAAACTTTTTCCTTCTTCCCTTCTCCTGTTTTTGGGATAATGTTTTCCTATTACCATTCAATAAACTACTGCTCTGATGATCAGCAAAGTTAAACTAAAAACTATATATTTCTCTTGAACTTGCTGTGAAACGTGCGTAAGAAAAAGTATTTAATTTGGAAAAAAATAAATAAAAAAATTTTTGTGAAACGAACAAATACAGGTATTTGCTGAAATATGAAAATAAAGAAATTGAAAATTATGATTTTTGGATTGATTTTTTTCCTATGGTCGTTGGAATGCAACTATAAAGTATATATGCTCTAAAGATGTAATACAATCTCATTAAGCTTACAATTTGAAACATTTTCTTATAAGGAGTATATACTTAAATATATATTTTTATAAGAACTCACATGTATATATATATATATATATATATATATATGAAAAAGAAAAAAACCTAAATTATTTATATATTCATCAACGTTTCGTCTTTATTTCAAGACTTTATTAAGATGATTGATTTGAAGAAATCACACAAGTACAATATTTAAAAATATTTGGTGCGTTTGTGACATGAAAATATTTTTTTTTTCTCTTTCAAACGAAACATAGTCGTTAGAATTCAAAAAATGCGGTGCGATTATGATGTGAAAAGAATGTTTTTGTTCTTTATTCGAACGAACCATAGCCGTTAAAATTCAAAATGTGTGATGCGTTTATGAATTCTGGCTGTGGTATGTCCGTAAAAAAGAACAAAAACATTCTTTTCACGTCATAATCCCAGCACTTTTTTTTTTAATTCTAACGACTGTTTCGTTTGAAAGCAAATAAAAAAATAAAAAAATGATTTTCATGTCACAAACGCACCAAATATTTTCAAATATAGTACTTGTGTGTTATTTCTTCAAATCAATTATCTTGAGAAAGTCTTGAAATAAAGACAAAACGTAGATAAATATATGAATGATTTTGGGGTTTCCTTTTTAATTTTCATTATATATATTTTTTGTTTCATTTTACTTCAGTCAAAGTTCTCAGAAATCAAGGGGCTAACACTTGATATCTATATGAGATACATAGACATTCAAATATTCCATTAAAGTTCTTAACATGTCAAACGTTGAGTTAGTAAAGAAGTTAAGAACATTAATTTTCCTCTTCCTAATTGATCAGTTAATTATGTTATAGTATATATTTCTTGTGGTCTCTTGGTCCTACCGGATTCCAGGACAAGAATCTATCTAGTCTGTTGTAGTATCCAGCTAAGTGCTGTTACTTGAGGTAACATGACTTGGAGAAGATGCACCATTCCTTATTTGGCCTTTAAATAGGATTTATTTGTAGGGGGTAGCATCCTCATGTTAGGTAATACTGACAAACCCTTGTATAGAGAGACCGAAGACACTTGAGGATAGTGTCTAGTAGGTAATTCAAACTCCCCATATATATATATATATATATATAAAGTAGAAAGGGATGAAGAAGGGAAGAAATGTTGAAAAAGTTAAAGAAGAAGAAGAAAGAGAAAAAATCGACAGTTAGCTTATAACGCCAATTAGAAACACTGAGTTTAAAAAAAGAAGAAGAAGAAAGAGAAAGGATGGACAGTTGGCTTATGAACGCTGGTTGGAGGTGCTGTGAGTTAAAAAAGAGAAAAAATCGGCAGTTAAGCTTATGAACGCTGTGAGTTGACAAGGAGGATTAGTATTTATTTGAAATTGATGACAAGGAATTGAACAACAAAGGAGAAGGAGAAGGGGAGAAAAAGAGGACTAAAAGTATATATATGTATATATATATAATTTTAAATTTTTTTTTTAATATTTGGATATGTTATTTTTTACATTTTTAATATAAAACAAAAACTAAAAATACATTAATCACCTAAAAAGTAGAGTAATGGATTCGTCTACACACTTTAAAATGCAGCAAAATTTTTGTAAGTAACGGATAAATTTTATTAGACAGACGAACAACACAGGTAAGGAGGACTTCTTTTTTTTTAATAACTAATATAAGTTAGCAAAGCATTTATACAGAACAAAACTTAGGTTTAGTATACGGAACGTTTATGTTTTTGTCTTTTAAGGGAAGTGATCAACTCTGCTGGGAAGCCATGAAATTAAATACTATCTTGTTTTTAAATTCCCGAAACAGTTTTTCATGGTAAACAACTGATGATCCTTTAAATAATGTTAGAAGCAAACTAATATAATAACTGTAAAAGTTAAATTGACTTACATGAGTGATTTTCCACTGAACGACTTGGAACTTAAGTTTGTCTGTTTTTTTGTTTTTTTTTATATATAGTTTTAATGGTTGAGAAACTTCCAAGACTATATATGTGTGTGTGTGCCAAAATATTATTTGAAATTGTATTTTCTCTGAATGGACTCTTTTGGTAGTATTGTTTGCAAACACACATTCCTTTTTATTTATATAGATTTTTATTTGTGCTGTGTACTTAAATCATAGAATGTTAACCTAAAAAAAATGTATTTGTCAATGATGTATATGTATTTACTTAGCCGAGTGAAGATTTAATGCCTTTTGATCTTTACATAAGTAAAGCTATGTTAAGAGTGTAAATTGAACGTCTGTTTTGTGGTATTCACTAAGATTCTATTTTTATGTCTGAAAAAGATAAATAATATCAACCTATTTAGGATTTTTAAATATATATATATATATATAAGCAAAAAAATTACCCACTATCCGGCGGCTATTAATCTAGCTCTAAGTATTCTTCTGAAATGTATAACTTACATTACATATCTTTAATATAAATCTATTGTAATTTTAAAAACGAATAGTTTTCATTTAAATTACCTCCCTTGAACTGGTGCTACCAGATCAAGCTGTCTGAAGATATCGGCTTCCTGACCCCAAATACACCAAACATTGATGTATTATTGTTGTTTTTTCCTCTTTGCAAAACTCAATCATGTTCTGCAATGCCTAAAACATAAAACAACGATTTCCCTCCTTCCCCTTCCTATCCCTTCCTTCCCCCTTTCACCTCCGCCCCTCTTTTTTTTCTTCTCCGAACAGGGTCGACAGTTTGCCGTGGTTGGCAACCCACAATGCTTAAGGACGGGATCTTGGTAGTTGAGCAGACCGTGACCCAGGACATGGCCATGCAATACACCACTTTGACCCGTAACTGGGTTAGATAGGCAGTTTGAGAGGATCGATACGATCAATCGGCTGGTCATGACAAGCCCTAATTCAGAAGACATAATCAGCACTTTGCATAACCCATACATATACCACAAATAATGTTTCCCTGTGCTGAATTAGAAGGCAGTTGCTGTAGGATCTATCGGTTTGGAGGAAAAGGACTGTGACATGGTTGTAGCAGTTACCTCCTCCTTTCAAACATAACTACACCGGTTGGCCGTTAAGTGTCGCTTTTTCACCGACAGGTGGCGCTGAAAAGCGATATCAGAGTTATCTGCCCTTCTGATTATAAAAACCGGTGTAAACGGAAAATCACCCTCTTCACTTTTCAATTGGCCTCGCAGAACGATGCTGACACCAGCGCTCCGTCTCACTCTCTTCTCTATTCAATCGGCCTCGCAGAACGACGCTAAGACACTAGCGCTTCGTCTCACTCTCTTCTCTATTCAACTGGCTTCGCTGAACGACGCTAGACACCAGAGCTCCGTCAACACGTGTTCAACAACGGTAAGAGTTCTCAACTCATTCTCTTTGTATATGGCTTTCAAGGACTTTTCCCACGCCGGACTCATTTTCTTCACATACTCTTTTCAAGAACTGTTTTTCCATCGACACACATACATACACCACACACGTCATCATCCCACATAGACACACGTTCAATAAATCTTATTTGAACTACCTCCTTTTGTTTGTTAATTATTATTCTGTTTTTTACATGCAACAATTGCTTGATTTTATGAACTCGCTTATAGTCGGGAACGCGACCCAATCCTAACATGGTTGTACCCCCCCTTATCTGTTTTCCTATTTCTTGGGTGGTGAAACGGGAAGGAAGTGTAAGTGCTCGCAGACCCCTTCAGATACGAGTATACCGCTCCTGTATCGCTGGCTTACGCGGGCCAATGGGTTCCCCCCTCGTATTTCACATTAAACTGGACTCCGTGGCGAGTGGAGTGCAGGGACGATGAAAGCGTACAAACAAATAGATGGCTGAAAAATCAACCAATTTATATTTATTTATATATATATATATATTTATATATATATATTTATATTTAATGAAAAGTTGTTTTTTTAATAAAAAACGGATACAAATAAGTATTATGATTTGACTAAATAAAAAACAATCTTGTACTTATTTTTATGTTTATTTCTCCTTCTTGTGGTAAAAACGTTCAGAAGTTTTTTTTTCTGTTAGCTTGGAAAGGGAACACGAAAAATATTGGAACATTTGTTTCTAATATTTTTTCACGTACTTTATATTTTGAATAATGAATTTCAAAAAACGTTCAAGAAATTCGGACATCGATAACGACATCGGATCGAAGGTGATGATTCCAAATCTGTGGTTTGTTTGGCGTTTAGATGAACCGTTTAACTGTGATACTGCGACACACATACAAATCTGCTTCATATAGAGAGAGCGATATACAAAAGCGTTTTTTTTTTAAAATTATGTCATGATTACGGCTTATTTTTGGAAGTGATGTGTTAGTATATAATGTAGCCAACGTGTTTTATTACCTATAGAATTTTGTATGCTTTGTTCGAGATGCATCAATTTTATCTTTGTGGTTTAATAAAATGGTGGCATTTTCTATTGTGTATATTAAATACGTGATTTTAATCTTTTAAAAACAGTTATATCCTTTCTATGTGTACATTTCAGTTTTTAATGACTCATTTGATGCTTTTTATCATCATAAAACAAATCTGACAAGTTTCCCTCCCTTTCCTTTCTTTTTCAGTATATGTAAAACTTTAGTTTTGTAAAAATTGATTATTTATCCTCCCTCATAATATGGCAACAACTGATAAATATTTTAAGTTAGTTGCATTTTATTACATTTCAGATATTTCAAAATAATTATATTTTGCTAAAATAAGTCAGCAACAAAGGAATTACTGTTTGTTTTCTTTTTCATACAAACTGTGTTTTTAATTCTGCATTAGGTCAACAGTTTACAAATCTGAAGGATGCATTGAGCCACTTTATTTCTTCAATTTGTAAGGAAGAATAGAGAGTTGTTTTGCGATGCTTAATGTTGCAGAAAAAGACAAATGACATTTGCACAAGTCTTGACAAGTCAAGTAGGATGTCCTGTTCTTAAAGATCTACATGAGAAAGAAGAATTGTTTCAAAGATAACAGAACATTGGCAAATAGTATCAACAAATAGAATTCATTGTATAAAATTAATGATTATAATTGCTGTAGCGGTTATTATGATAAAAATAATACTAATAATGGTAATATATATTTATATATATATATATATATATATATATATAATGTAGATAAGACCCCCACTGGAGTCTAGACGGTTCTTTTAGTAGATGAACATGACACTTTGTCTAAATAAAATATCTTTTTCCCCCTTTTTCTCTGATTTCATGGATGCCTTATCATTTTGTGACGTCATCCAGTGTGCACAGAAACATTATGCGAAATCGGACAATTATATATATATATATATATATATATATATATATATATATATACAACCACTGTCCATGGATCACGGGTCATCTATGTTCTCTGTTTTAATGGGTGGCTTCATCATTTATGATGTCATAAAGGATCTTCCCAATGTCTTCCCCCTGTTTTAGCGGATGATGTCATCTCTTTGTGATGAGTTGAAGTATAGTTGACCCTAGGAGTTAAGATTGTTTGTCTAATATGTGTATATATATATATATATATATATATATATATATATATGAAAGACAGAAAGGTAAACCAATTAAACACAAGAAGAAATAAAAATCAAATGACAGAGTAACCGGTTTCTTTTAGAGCAACGAACGCCTTCAGAAAAATTGAAGATTTGAAATTTATTTTTTAAAAACGGTAAAACATAGGAAAGAAGATGCAAAACGGGATGATTTTGACACATACGTAACTATTTAAAAAGAAAAAAAATAGTTTTCAAACAGTTACACACGTTCCAAAAACATCCTGTTTCATGTCTTCTTTCCTATGTTTTACCGTTTTTTTTTGTTGTTTTTTTTTTTTTTTCAATAAATTTTAAATATTAACTTTTTCTGACGACATTCGCTGAGCTGAACCAAACCGGTAAATCTCTCGTTTGATTTGTATTCTTCCTGCGTTTAATAGTTATTCCTTTCTGTCTTTCATACATTGTCTCCACGACATTTCATTTTATGATATATCGTGTATGTTATCCTTCTTCAAGCAACCTACATCTTATTATATATATATATATATATATATATATATATATATATATATTAGTCGATGTCTACATAAATAGCCTGTGACCATGTGATAAAATCGAACTTAAAGAAGAGGTGCTATAATCACAAAATGTCATTTGAGTAAATATCATACACCACTAACACTCATCATCATATTCAGTTTAACATGTTTTAATGTAGATAGCTTAAGACATTTATATTTTAAGCCAAATATTTTATTTTTTGCCAATATATTCTCATTATTTGGCGATTTAATAATAATCATGTATGTTTCATGTCAAAATTTAATTGACTACATGCCAGGTTTAGGACTTATAAGTGTGTTTCTCAGCTAAAAATGGATTTCATCATGATCATTATCATATTTGGTTTAACGTCTGTTTTACATGCTGGCATGTGGTGGACAGCTTTTAAAAATTGACTTCAAAACTCACTTATCTCTTGCCAAGTTTTTATTTATCCCCCATTCTCTCAAGTCCAACCGTATCACTTCCTCCCATGTTTTGCTTAGCCTTCCCCTGCTAACTGACGTCACTACTCTTCTATATCTACTAATCCAAAAACTCTCAATTCTTTCAACGTGACTATACTAATGAAGTCTCCTATTCTGCACACACCACCCCGTATTGTCCAGATTTAATTTTCTTCTGAGGTCATCAGGTCATCAGCCTGACTTTAAGACCCAAATCCATCGTGTCATTCTCATATCATTCTATCCATTCTCTCCTCAATTTTCACTTCCATACATCATCACATTTTGTACACATGCCTGATAGACTCTTTCCTTGGTCGACAATGGTAATGCTCTGCAAGTTAGTAATGTCATCCTCTCCTAACTCTTACAATCACACTGGCATCTGCTCCTCCTTTGACAAATAAAAACATAACTTTATAGAAAATATAAAAGCATGTAAATTATAGGTCTTATTATAATTTTTTATTTTAATATTTGATTTTAATATTTCGAGTGGTCTTCCACTCTTTATCAAAAACTGTGTATTTTGATAAAAAGGTTAAATGAATATAAAGCTTTTATGAAAAAGTGAACATTTTCAAATTTGTAAAAGGCTCATTCTTTGTCTTAATGAACAACTCGGACTGCGATAAATTGTTCTCCTGAATGACAAAGGGAACCTTTTTCTTTATATTAATGTATGCACACCCATCTTGTTGTAATTACCGTTAAATACAAATAATTCCTTCAGCTCAAAAACTCATATCAAAATGGAATCCTACGTTTTAAAAAAAAGAAAAGAAAAAAAGACCTGATTTGTGTTTAGCTTTAAAATCCGTTTTGTTCCTTTTTTGTTTCCATACATATAGACATGGGTATTTGGTGTCTATCGAAATGCATCCAGTGCTCTCTTGCCCGTCTACAGCGCAATGACAGATCCATGATCAGATGGATCTGCAATATGACATCTGACCAAATCCAACACATCAGGTCAGAGGATTTGCTGAAAACACTACACTTGTCCAGCATAGAGGTTATCCTAAGGATGAATCGATTACACTGGTATGGTCATGTGGAGCATTCATCTTCCTGGATAAACTGTTGTGGAAACATAAATATCCTAAATCGCAGCAAGTGGCAGGACCACACAGAGTAGAATTTGAAGACTGCTGACCCGCTGGACCGTGAGGAATGGAGAGTGAGCTTACATGATATCAGAAAACGTCTGACCCCTGAACAAGGATAAGTGACGTTAAATGAATAGAAGAAAGAAAGAAAAGTTATCTAGTGTATGTTATGTTTGGTTGAAATGTTTCGCTATTTGGTAGTAAGGAGTTTTTTATTTTATACTGTCAAAAACTACAAAAAATACAGCCGTGAAGTTGGTATGTTCTTGATCGGCATTGCCCCAGGTTTATAATATCTAAGAAAAAATTTTTTTTAATTATTCATTCTTTGGGGGTCAAATGAGCCAGGTTTCGTCGAGGAGTGTGGATGGGGAATCGATTTTTCAGCCATTTCCAATGTTAACTATTATATAAAGGAGAGGTGAATGACATACATTGTTATTATTTTCAATAAAGAGGAATGGGCTGTGCGGAGGTGAAAGAGGAATGAGGAAGAGAGATGTGAAAAAACGGGGAAAGTGAGAAAGATAGAGAGACAGATTGAGAGAGATAGAAGTTTTAATATAAAGATGTTACACACACTTTTTAACCTCTTTTATTTTTTTTTTATGGCCCCGGGCAATACCAAGTAGCCCTGCTATAAAATCTAAGTCTAAAAATTGGAACATAACTAAATTAAGACAGCAGATCCTGGACAAATAAAGAGATCAATATCCTATTGGATAGAGCTATATCAATAATAAATGATAAAATATACTTCGCTCAACACTTAGTGTTAAGCAAAGTACATTTTATTGTCATTTATTTATTATATACTAGCTTACCCGACATGGCATTGCCCAGGAGCATCTGATTGACATTGGTATGAACTTCTGGGTCGATCTTTGACAATTCGATATTAATAGTAATGTTTTAAATCGGTGTTTCACTTCTACACTGTTACTTTCATTCAATTAGTGTTTATAAGTAAAGTCTGAAATAATAGAAACAATCCATTTAGTATTAGTTTAATTCCTTCCCACTGCAGTAAACTGTGGCACAATTCGAAATGGTTTGGAAAACCATCTTCTCTGAGATGGCACTTAGATCGGAAGAAAAAATTAGCCGAAAATTAACCCGTCTGAACTGTACCAGACCATACCTCATTAAAACAAATCTCGAGCACATTAGCAAGCTACAACCGAGTGTTGGAATGTGCTCTTTAAGTTGTTATTTGTGCAATAAAAATGAATTGCCTGTGACTCATGCCATTGTGGACGGACGTTTGTTCGTTATTTATTGCAAAAGACAAGATACAATGAAAAATAATTTAAAAAATAGCCTTTAAGCTGACACATCAATATTTGCTTCTGAGTAGCTATGTAGGTCTAATATCGAAAACTCAACTGAAATATGTTATACATGCATGCAAACATATATATGTTTATATAGCGTATATGTAATATGGAGAAAGTAAGACAGAGTGCTCGATTATCAAATAAGAGCATATAATATTAGTTTATTTAAGAATCATATAACTTTAACAATTGGATTTTAATACCTAGGTTTTCATAGGCAGCAACAATTGAGAGGCATCGAGCCTACTTCAAAACGTGTACTCCCCAATTATCAGGTGAAATGGCTCAATGCCTCTCAATTGTTGTTGCCTAAGAAACCCTGGATCACCTGATGATTGGGGAGTACACGTTTTGAAGTAGGCTCTATGCTTAAGAAACACGAAGTATGAAAATCGCTCAAAGTTATCTAATTCTCAAATAAACATATATATATATATATATAATATACAGTCAATCCTCTACATACAAATTTTTCCAACATACGACATAAAATTCAATCAAATTATCGACTCTACACCCGATGGAAAATCAAACATACGATGTTGAAGTTTCATTGTTAACCAGCTATGCAGCAGCACTCACGACAGGGATGGAGAGTTCAGTTCATAGTTTCGCTTCGGTCCAGGAACGAATTAAATTTGTATGTAAAGGTTTGACTGTAGATATTTTAATAATAAATATTTAAATATTATCTATATACATATACATTTCATTCTGACGGTGTAGAAATAACCATTCAAGCCAATCACATGATTTGAATCCCGAAACAGGAGTCATATTGAACTCTGATTCCGAGCATGTTAAGCAATGAAGCTACCACAAATGGCTACAGAGGAGATGAAAAATAAACTCTATCTATGTGTCAAGGAGGCAGGCAGCTATAGTCGGCCGTCATAACAGAGTTCAACAGGAAGGAACATGCATTATAGCTTTTTGGCGGCTTTTATTTACTCATTCAAAGGCCCATATATATGTGCTGAGGATAAACAACGTAACTGTTGCGAAACTTGCATTAGAAGTCACCGTGAAGCGACCCAGAAGAAGGGCGATGAGATGAGCAGACACTCTGCACAAAGATCTCTGTAAAATTGGTCTTCCCTCGAACCAAACCTGTGATCGTGCCAAATGAAGACAAAAATCTATTATTGAAGACCTCGTCATAGCTCGAGATTAACGCATAAAAAAAAGATATATATATATATATAGAGAGAGAGAGAGAAAGAGAGAGAGATCGTAAAGGAGAAAGTGTATTTATTATTCATCAACAGAAGGTTAATTCATAGACTTGTATGTGAATAACTTTTCTTTTTCTTCTCTATTTTTTGACATATCTGAGTGGTTGAATATGGAAGGTAGATAAACCATATGACCTAGAGGGCAGGGAAAAGGGGTAAAGGCCTATACTTGTTGTGCACACACACACACAAATGCCTATAATTGTTGTACACACACACACACACACACACAAATACCTATATTTATTGTCTTTAAAGGGAATACTAATACTTCTATCAATACTAGTATAAGAAATGTGTCTGCTCGTTTCCATTGACTACTTATAGCCTATTAGACTTTGGAATGTGAAATTTACTAATCATTTACCTACGCTGATTTTCCTAAAGAAAGGGGCCACAAATTGAGGATTCTGTTGGGTATACTGCACAACAAAAATATATATGCATGGATATTGATCTATATTTTTTTCTGATAAAGGGTTCAGAGGCGGACTAAAAACTCTCAATTGAAAAAGTTTTTGCTTTTAATGGCATTTACAAGCAAATCCCATTAACTTGTATGAAAATCCCATTAACTTGTACGAAAATTTGAGCAAATTTCAATCATTTTAAGTTTTAAATTTAAGCTTCATTTTTACACCAGCCGCATTCGATTAATGTGAAATATTTTACTTTGAACTTCATTTATTAAAGACTGCATGTGTTTCTAAATATTATGAACTCGAATTGGTTTTTGATGAGTTATGGACGAAAAAACAATGTTTCTTCATTTTCAAATTGATTTATGTGCATACTCCAGAGAGCTTGAAAACAAAATTCTACCATTTATCACAGTCTTGGTTCGGTTTTTCAGCTGTCAGGAGCAGTTTCAACCCCTATTTTGTTGGCCCATGTTTTTGGTGATCGTTCTCTTGATCTGTCTTGACTTACATCTTTTTGATATGATTCTTTACATAGCTGGAGTCTGGTGGCCAGGAATCATGTCCAAACCATGTTAATCTTTTTTTTTAATTCAGAAAAGGAACGATTTACCTCTTTTTGTTTTAAATAAAGAAAAATCTGATTTCTGTCTTGACTCGATTTCTCTTCTTTTCTCTCGTGTTATCTTTATTTTTTATTTTCCTGTTTTTTATCTTCCTCTCTCCGCCTTAGCTTGTTTAATTTGGGGGGTGGGGAATAAAAAACTTTTGTTTCCTCAGAGAATTACTTCCTGTCCCCCCACATCCGCACTTGGGGTCTTTCTCTTGCTGACGGTCATGTTTTTTTCTTGTTTATTTCTTGGACCAAACATATTAATGTTTTAAAATTTTATTACACACTAAAAGAATTTGAACATTTTTTTACATCAAAAAAATTTTTTAACGAAATTTAAAAGCAAAATTGAAGTTAAAACATCAATACTTTCAGTATGAAAAAATGTATTGTAGATTTATAGGATTGAGATTTATCCCAATCCTATAAAGTTGACTAACCGACGGCGTAGGCAAAAACACAAGCCATGACCCCAAATTCCAGCTGAAAACAAAATCAGAATTTTGTTTCCAAAGAGTGGTTCCCAGCATCAACTTTGCAAAATTACTAAAAAAAAAAAAATTTTTTAATTGCTCAATACTACATCCGTGCGACCAAGTGTGACCAAATATAAAAGCAGACTGCGTCGACAAAATCTCTTTTTTCTTTCCTTTGACTCTTAACAGGACGACATGCTTCAATACTCTCATCGCCTTTAGACGAGGGATGCCTCGGATGACTACTATTCACCATTCAACTCGCACACACATGCTTACACAAGCACGTGCACACACACACACACAAATGCCTATATGCCATATCAATTCTCACTCACACACACAGTCGTACACTTATGCACTCCGACAAAATCTCAACTCGCGTGCATGCACACACATGCATACAACTACGCACCCACATACACACTCATAAATTACAAGCATAAACATTTTATTACTTCTCTACCTGAACATTTGAAATGAACAATTAATGTCTTGTATTTTGTATATATACAAATATTATTTCTTTAAATAATATTTTCTTTTTCCATTCTTCCTTCATTCAACTTTAATCTTTTATTTATGCATTTTTAAAATCCGTTTTTCTGTTTTAAACATTACTTATAACAATTTAAATGTAAGCGTAGATCTTAGCATTTTCTTTAAGATGCAACATTTTAATAAGCTAGGGTCCACACTGCTACATAAATGGCGACCCCAGTCGCTACTTAAATAGTGACTCCAATCGCTACAAATTAACACACTTTGCTAAATTACCCCTCCCCGCCCCCCCCCCCCCAAAAAAAAAGAGATTCTACTTTTTTAGACATTAATGTGTGAACACCCTGAAAAGCTTGGAGAAAGAAACAAATTATTTTAGAATTTAGATTAGGGGGATCAATTTCGCATATGGATATAACGTAAAATGATCACCCATTTCCAGACCATTCTAGCGTTTTAGGTCAGTTAACCAATTTTTTTTTATGGTATTGAAGATAAACTCTGTAGATTTTTTTTTAGGGGGGGGGGGTCTACATTTTTTTAGACGATTATGTGTTATTTTACAAGTTTTTTTTTACTTTTAGTTAGTAGTTAGGTGGGGGGTTTTTTTTTTACTAACTTCAGCATGAAAAAGAATCCCCCCCCCCCCAAAAAAAAAAACGCACAGAATTTATCTCCCATAGCAAAATTTATTTGGTTAATGTCCTAAAAAGCTAGAATGGGGATCATTCTACGTTAAATTCTACATGTGCGGAGGTGGAAGTGTCGTAGGCAGTTTGGGAAATTCGTCTCGATTTCAGATTGTTTTTCCCCCATTGGCCACTCACATCCCTGTAATGATAGGTGTTTACATATCTTTCTTATTTTATCATGCCTCAACAGATTTGTATACGTTTTCATCACCACGCAACCGTAACTGAAGTTGCTCATTGATCTCATTAACAATCTGATTATTTGTGAGCAACTATTGCTCTCAACCATCAATGATTGTAAAAGGTCTGGTTAATAAAATTTACAATCCTTTTTGCAATCCAACCATATTTGGTACAAATAAACTTCAGTCTTTGCCTCATTTGTCTACCAAAAT
The DNA here is from genome assembly GCA_963556195.1 of Sepiola atlantica. Lineage (NCBI taxonomy): Eukaryota > Metazoa > Mollusca > Cephalopoda > Sepiida > Sepiolidae > Sepiola > Sepiola atlantica. Next base: position 244,946,556 of record OY744515.1, on the reverse strand, counting down.
TTAGTCATAACCTAATCTGCCCCTGCCACTTCATCGCAGTGTTTCATCCCTGTGCTTCTTTTACAAGTACTGCCACTGAATATGCTCTGATTAACTTACTGCACTTGTACTCTCTCAACAGAAATACCCTCGACCCACCCGACTAGCAGCAAAATCCCACCCCTTCACTGTAGGGGGTCTCTAGATGCTGGAAGATTTCCTACTCTAATAGCCTATTTCCTCGGACCGCTTGCCTTTGGAATTCTCTCCCTGCTTCCCCGATCGTACCAACATGCAGAAATTTAAATGTAATGTGAACAAACATCTTGCTGCCCAATTCCCCACACAGGTTGCTCACCCTATAAATCTGGCCCTATCACAGTAGCTCCTTATACTTAAGTGGTAATATGCCTGTTTAGGGTGAGTAAAACTTTTTAAAAAAATGTTTAATGAATGTCAACAGTCTTTGGTTTATCGCCATTTCATGATGTTTTTGTTTTTTTTTAATGGAAATTGCTCCAGACAAGACACAAAGCCACTTGATATAAGGAGCTAAAAAAATGCTACTTTAAGGTAAAAAAAAACTAGCCAACGATAAGTATTAGATGGATAGATTCCAACCCAGAAAACAGCAGTTATTCCCCCTTTTTCAGAAACATCGCTCATGGAATGTGAGGACTAAAGTACAAAATAAGGGAAGCAAAGGTTACGAGGCTGCCGAAAGTAAACGCAAAGTCGCCCACTTTCTCATCTCCACTCTGCATTGATCAATACTGAGCGCTTGTCATTAAGAAGTTTTGCCAACCGAGGATGTTGTGAGAGATAAAAAGTTATTTCAACAGGATGTGGCAACTCCCCATATTACATTGCAACAATATTTGGTATAAATAAACTTCCATCTATGCCTGACTTGTTCAAGTTTTAATCATGAATATTAACCGTTCAATGATATGCACTAAATGTGCACCTTTATGTTGCAAGCACACCCGGATACGACAAACCGGTAATACCTGGTGTGGTATTTAGCCCTGGTCGAGCTATGCAGGCTTCCTCCTCTGAGGAAGTTTACAAAGAATATTAAATTCCGCATGTATATCCCAGTCGTGGGAAGATGACATACAGCGCCTAACATTCCCAAATGGTCACCCATCTGGAACTGGCCAGGCTCCACGTCGCTTAACTTCGGTGATCGAATGAGAACCAGTGTTTCAAATGATTGTGCTGACGTATACAACATGCAAAGTTGTCAATAACTCTGATGCACTCCTTTTTTGGCACTTTCCTGATTTGGGCTGTAATGGCTCTCTTCAGTGAACATTGTGTTGATAGATATTATTATTTAGATAACCCCACAAATAAACAACATAACGCTAGTAGCATTTCAACTGTCAAACGCCCAGCATCTGATTTTTACAGCCATTCCTTCCAATGATATGCAGGGACACTTTGATGACCGTCTCATCAGAAGGGGATGTGATTCATAATGGGCTTCACACTCGCTGAACCTTAAGCTCCGAGATTTTTATCTGAGGAGGAGTTATCACAAAGATAAATATCGATCAAAGCAATCCCAGACTATTGCTAAACTGAAGAAAGCTATCATGACTAAAATCAGGGCAGTCACAAGATCGAGTGTCAGAGTTGTTGACAATTTCACACATTGTGTCCAGGTGAGTTTCTCACTGAACATCAATAAAACAAAGACTGTTGGACATTCATGATTTACACTTGGTGGGCAAGTCAGACATAGACTTAAGTTTATTTAAACCAAATATAGTTGGATTGCAGAAAGGATTGTGATTTTAATTAATAATTCCATGGTTAGCATTTGGGGGGGGGGGGGTCACCCTGTACTCTCATACTAATTGTATTTAGTGGTATTATGATACCATTATGATCAGCTACAAATGTACCTTCACCGACTTAAAATTGCACCAGCAAATTCCTCATCATGTCACACAGCTACATGTGTACCTTCACTAACTTCCAATAACCTTTTAGCAAATACAGATGAATTATGATCTTTGAAAAAAAATGAAAGGTCTCTTTGAGTTTTATTATCTTGACATGTTTCCACAAATATGTATATTTTAAACAGCTTTTAATTTGATCAGCTCAAAACCCCTTTGGAATCACTGAAAGGTTAAGTCATGGCGATATTTGTTAATCTGTCCTGGGAATAATTCTGTCTGTTTTAATCTCTGTCCACTTGGGGTTACAAATGAAGATTATAAAAAGGTCAGGGTGTCCAACATGTCTAATATAAGTCAGTGCATCCTAAATTTTCTCATTCATATATCATGAACTCTGTGTGATTTGATAGTAGGATGTATAAATGTCCAAGTCTTTGTCCACTTTCATCATTATTTATACAGTCTCCTAAGTTGATGTATAAATCAATCCTAGTCTAATTTTAGTGAGTTCTACTGTAAAACAGTCATTCAAATCTTGTAGAAATAAATTCTTGCAACGGTGCAGTGTATTAACATGCATTTGGGTGGATTTTTTTTAATGTACAGACGAGGTAAGAAAGAGTGCTCGGAGTGGTACCTCCCCATAAGTGGCAGCAGTACCCCATCTTAGAACGTATCTTACTCTTATATCAGTAGAGGATTGCATCAGGAGTCAAGTACTTTCTAGAGCAATAGGATGGTTCAACAATTTTACAAAAACTTCAGCAACACATTTTTTTTTTACTAAGGTGTCACCACTTATTTTGGCCCAAAGGCCACTCGAGGATAAGGGTTAAGTGAGTGACAGGTGGACAGTGAGACAACATCGTGATGATTGGTAATGAGGGTGGAAATTGGGCAGAATTTGATTATTTAAGAGGGTGGCTCAACAAGAATTTGCTTACATTGGACTTGAAAACGACCATGTTGTAGTCAACTGGGAAGCAGCCCGGTGGTATTGTGTTCCACAGATGGGTAGTTCTTGGAAAGAAACTTTGCTATTTAGTGGTTGAAGCTGAGCGATTTTTAGTTGTAAATGCCTTACAGGGAGGGGGGCATAGATTGGAGCTCAGATAATCAATTGATATGCATAAACATTCTTGCATAGACTCTGTTTCGTGTTTTCCTACTTGAAGAATAACAAAATAATCCTCACCTTCTGCATGAATGAATATTAGAGAAGATCAAAGATGTCTTATTAATTCCTTGACCCATGTTTTTCTCTCGTGATAATTACATCAATTTCATTACATTCTGAAGCATTAAATTCTTGATGGTGTTCTCCGACAGGATGCCTGGTATCATTAATAACTGCCTCAAAGTTTTTTGATGGAGCTATTTCTAGAAGAGGATATTTTAAAACTACTGTTGACTCAGGAAAGAGTCTATCAGGCATGTGTACGCAGTGTGATGATGTATGGAAGTAAAACCTGACCAGTGAGAGTTGAGGACATGCGTTGCATGGAGAGAAATGATATGAGAATAATATGATTGATGTGTAATGTGAGTCTTAAAATACTGTTATCTTTTGAATTGTGAAGAAAAACCATTGAAAAAGTTTTAAAAAACACGTTTTTTATTTATTAAAAAAAAAAAAAGAACTGACAAAATAACTCTTGAAAATAAATGAGTTACTAAAAAATAAGATTAAAATTCAAATGTTATGAAATAAACCATCAAAATAACTGACCATCTTTTATAAGTTTTAGCTGTAAGTATTTTTGTAAAAGATCTATCTCTTCTCTTACTTGCATGTAATTGTAACAGCTATCACCCTGCCGGGTTGAGCCGGCTTCCTCCCAAGCAAGTACAGTCCATTTCCTCTCTTCAAAGAACCTAACATTAGTGATGTCTGCTGTAATGAACACAACTTTGGGTGAGATAATGTTTAGTTAAAGGCACAACTTTATTTATTTATCAAAAATTGTAAAAATATTTTCAATGGAGAATTGGAATTAGATTTTAGCTGACTCCTCTACCTCTGGATGTTCTTGTAGAATCAGTTAAACAATGGTTTTAACATTGCCATGCATTGATATTTACTATAGGTTGAATAGGCAAACCGGAATATTAAGCACCTCACTTTAGAAGTAAGTCAGCAGTAAACGTTGTTGTGTCAGATTTAGTTTCAGTTTCCCAAATTTATTGATTTATTTCTTAAATTGTTACCAAAAAATCAAACTACCTATTTGATTACTTATTTTTGTAAAAGAAATTATTTAAAATAACAAAAACAGACATTTTATATTTTCCTAAAAAGAAAATCAAAGTACCTATTTGATTACTTTCTTTACCTAAAATACACACGTGACTATTTTTTATGCAATCACCTGTAAGAATTTCTGTTTTCAGTCACTTAATATTCCAGTCCGCCAGTCGAATATTAATTGCAATAATGTAAAGTATTAAAACAAACTTTAAAAAAAATAATTTAATTACAAAATTAAATCTACCAGAATACACAAAGCAAGATCATCATCACATTCGGTCTAACGTCTGTATACATGCTGGCATTTGTTGGGTGGCTTTTAGAAATTGACTTCTAAACTAAGTTATACCAGGTCTTTATTTATCCCTCTTTTTGTTAAGACCATTCTTATCACTTCCTCCGATGTTTTCCTTGACCGTAACCTGCCAACTGACCCTGCTACCTCGACTGTTCTACGTCTAGTAACCAAGAACTCTCATTCGTTCTTTCAACGTGGCCATACCGTCAAAGTCTTCTGTTCTACATTCATCTCCTTATATTGCCTAGATTTAATCTGCCTCTGATGTCATCAGATCTAAGCAGGTCTTTAAGACTCACATTACACATCCATTGTATCATTCTCATATCATTTCTTTCTATGCAATGCATGTCCTCAAACCTCACCAGGTTTCACTTCCATAAATCATCACACTGCGTACACATGCTTGATAGTTAGTAATCGTAGACATGCTTTGTTGGTTAGTAATCGTAGACATTTACTGGACTGATGAACCTATAAGCTGAAAATAATTTAACGCAAACCAATTTTTATGATTCTACTCAAAATCAGCTCATTATCCTATTCTAATGATATTTTCTCCGTTTATTCATTAACAAGCAAAAACGACTCACCATCCGGCGGCTATTAATCTAGCTCTAAGTATTCTTTTTACATTACATATCTTTAATAAAAATGTATTGTAATTTTAAAAATTAATAGTTTTCATTTGAATTACCTTCCCTGAAAATTAATAGACATAATATGTTAAGAAATGTTTTGGTAATTTTTTTCTTATTTTTAATAAATGACTTTAATTAACAAGCCGTGCGTGCGTGCGTGGTCCCCCTCTGTATATGACTCAATGTGGCGAGTGTAAAATGCAATAAATTTGGGACATTTTTTACTCCCTGGGGGCGCGAACCAGAATTTTTCTGAGGTCAAGGATGCTCATTTGAAATACAGTATATATAGTAGATAGCAATAACCCAAACACAACCATTTGTACGCTTAATTTGCATAACTATTTTAAAACAGTTTATAATAAATTAATGTTTGGTGTTATTCATTTGAAATTTTATTGTCCTATTTTCTTATATAAATGTAATAGTTTCATCGATATTAACAATTTATAAAATCGGGGGAACAGAACAATTGCCTCTACATTTTGGCCAAGTTTCAGAAAAATTGAATGGATGGATGGATCAAACGTTATGGGAGAAAAGGGTCATTTTTTGCAATTTTGGAGGCTTTTCACCCCCCTGGGTGGGGGGGGGGTCTAACCAGATTTTTTTTCAAAAATCAGAGAATGTCACTTTCTAACCTGACCAAAGTTACAACTTCATGCAAAATTTCAGAGAAATTCAATGGATGGTTGCGGAGAAAAATCCGGACGGACGGAAATGCCTCAAAACATAGGTCCCCCGATTTTATAAATTGTTAATATCGATGAAACTATTACATTTATATAAGAAAATAGGACAATAAAATTTCAAATGAATAACACCAAACATTAATTTATTATAAACTGTTTTAAAATAGTTATGCAAATTAAGCGTACAAATGGTTGTGTTTGGGTTATTGCTATCTACTATATATACTGTATTTCAAAGGAGTATGCACTATTATTGATTTAAGTAACCATGAGCTGTTTTGATGATAAAAAAGTAATGTAAATTCGTATGAATCAACATGGTACAACTTTGTTGACCGGCTTTATTCTGTTGTCGGCTTTCTTACAGGAGAGACCACATAATGGTTGCCAACCTAAGTGAAAGTGATAGTATAGGAACCGACTGGATTCGAACTTGGCACACCCAGGTCGTCAGTCTGTGTCGTTAACCACTTAACCACCATCACCTCCCGGTTGATGATAATATAGGTGTGATAAATGAAAAAAAAAACTTTTGTATTTATTCGTTTAGATCAAATACGTTTTTAATGAGTAGCTTGTTTTTATAAAAAACATTTTTTTTAAACCATGTTTTTTGTTGTTTTTGAATTTTTGAGATGAGAATTTATAATATCTATTATTTGGATTGTTCAGACTGTTGTTCTCATCTTCGGTGTTATTCTCAACAATCCAAATAATACATATCAATCCTCATCTCAAAAATTCAAAAACATTATACCAAATCAGTACGGACCTGAATTAATAAAAAAGAAAATGGGAAAAGACTCAAGGCTCTTTTTGTTTCAGAAACATATTACATATTTTGAATTATGACTATTGTACGTGTAAAAAAAAAAATAAATAAAAAATTAAAAAAATAAAAAAAATAAAATAAAACATTTTTTCCACCATTCAACAATAAGAGCCATTGTCAAGATACACCTGAAAAAGGTCGGAGGTTATATTGGCCGAAATGTTATGAGAATAACACCCAAGATGAGAACAATAGTCCAAATAATACATCTTTTTTGTTATTTTTTTCTTTTAGTAATTTAAGTCCATTTTCTTTGTATACCTTTTAATTGTAATACTTGTACAACACCAATTTTCCAACAACTGATGGTCAAGCATTTCTTTTAATCTGGAAAAAATCCCAAGAGGGAACTTGATAATCTTGCTGTCGTCAGACTAGTTTGCTCTGTGTGTAGCGTGCCATCAATTTGTTTATACTGCACCCGCTGGTGGTATATCTTATTTTGCTTGACTTTAACCCTAGTTATGGCTTCACAGGCAAATTCAAGTGGCAGCCATGATGTTAAATGTAAACACTGGTCTATTTCCATCAAAGAAAATGTTGACCTGCTGAAAAGCCTTTAAGTTTCTTGCAATCCCTGGTGGTTTAAAGACATGGTGGTGTATATTAAGTGGGTTAGGTAAATGTTGATGAATTATTATTAAGCTGAAATCGGAGGGTCTGGCACAGCGGTTAATCCAGCAATGATCTAGAATCAAGAGTGTGGAAAAATCGGTGTTATGCCTGCATTATATTGCAGTGTCCATGTTTATCTATTGCTGCTCATATTTGAGTACAATATTTGTGCATCCTAAAATGCAACCTATTTTCCAACATTCAGTGTTTCAGTTTTTTATTGCAACAATCTTTGTTTGTAAATGTTGTCTCTTTATTTTTATGATCCTCATCAGTAGATTACAAATATTATGATGTGTTTTAAAATTACTTTTATCCTTTGTTTTATCCTAAATTATCTGTTTTTCTCTCCTATTGTAAACATGTTTGAATCTATTTTCTCATAGAAATCATTTATTTTGATTGCAGCTAGAAATAGTTTCAAAGTTGACAGATATGCAAAGTAAATACAAAATGCTTCAGGTAAGTACAGTTGTTATTCTTTACATATTCATATAAATGAATAAATCTATTCTTTTATTTTATCTTTTTAATGTGGCTATATATATATATATATATATATATATATATATGTGTGTGTGTGTGAAAAAGGACAAACAGGAAAAAAAAAATTTAAATACAGGAAAAAATCATCGAAGAAAACAAGAGATTTTACAGATTTTGTTCGGATCAACGAACGTCTTCGGAAAACGTGAAGATTTAAAATTATAAGATTATAAAAACTCACATCAAAAACAAAAACGACAAGCAAGAACACAATTTAAATAAGAAACTATGCACATTATGTGAAAAAAAGCGTATGGAAAAAGTTAGGCAACGAAGATCTAATCCTTAACTGATCCAAACATACACTCACCCACATACAATGGGAAGCCCGAAGTCTAGGCCTGAAATTCGCCACTGGTCTTCGTAAAAGTGACATAGTTGATACTGTCACAAAAAATTACAGACATGGCGACTCCGACTTTGAAAAAGGCTACATCCAAGGTCTTATTACAACGTCATCACTTGGTCTACCAAATGATACCACTTTACCTTGGAGATACTCAGAAGCTATCAAAGAGCTTGCCCACAACAAGGACATCCACATCACCCATGCTGATAAAAGAGGCGGTGTTGTCATCATGGACGCTGATGAATATCAACAAAAAATCAAGCTTCTACTAAGTGATGACATCTACGCAAAGACCACCTTACAGCAAATAATCAAGGACACACAATACTTCAAATGCGAAGTAAGAAAGATTTTGGCAGATTACCCTTCCTGGATTAAACTCCTGGAACATCACTCTGAAACTCCAAGACTTTATGGCCTATCAAAAACACAAAGCTAACATTCCCATGAGACCTATTATATCAAGCATCGGCAGCACACCACATAAATTAGCCAGAACAATTATTAAATTATGCAATTTAATCACACAACAATGCCATTTTATTTTTACAACGAATTATACAAGCAAATATTTGGTTTACCCATGGGCTCCCCTCTCAGCGGAGTCCTTGCCTGTCTTTTCCTGGAATTTTAGAGAACGGCCCTTTCAAATCAATCCTACCCCAAAACTCTCACTACCTTTGATATATCGATGATACACTCCTTATTTACCCACATCACATTAATCTCCCTGACATAGTCAACAAACTTAATAACATTGAAAACACAATTTCCTTCACCTCCAAATTAGAAAATAATCACATCCTCAACTTCTTTGATATTGCTCTGTGCAGCACCTCAAACGGCCTAAACTTCTCAGTCTTTAGAAAACCTACGAATAAAAATGATCTTATACATTTTTACTCCGACCACAACAGAATGAAATTTGGAGTGATCATAGGCTCGTTCCTCAGAGCTCTTAGAATTTGCAGCCCCGCTTACCTCCGCAATGAAGAAACCTATATCTTACCAAGCTTTAAAATATCCTCAATTTTTTATCCAAAACGCCAAGCGCAAAGCACTTAATATCCACAACAAAAAACACCACAAAAAGTTCCCCTCATAACATCACCAGCACAAATAACACCAACATGACCGAGAAAAATAAATCTTACATAGTTCTCCCCAATAATCCCATATCTATCTCCTTACAAAAACATTTCCAATCTGACATAAAAATGGCAATATCAACCTCTAAAACAATTACAGATTTACTCCACACCAAACTCTGTCCTCAACTACCTCCTAAGGACACTTCTTCCCTGGCCGTCATTTACAAAATTAAATGTGCCGAATGTTTTATATTGGTGAAATGGCCAGAAATATAAAATCCCGCATTTATGAACACAAACAGGGTCTCAAACAACAATCTCACTAACGCACTAGTCTTACACAGAAACACTCTTACCCACAATTTTGATTTAAAAAAAAAAAAAAAAAAAAAAAAAACTGCACCCTCCTGAAGACCGAATACTCTCTCCCACATCGCAAATGCATCGAAAGCGCTATAATACTTCTCTCATCTCCATCTAAGATAAACCTCACACTCGGATCCTATTCCTTAAGCAAACATCTGAATGGAGAGGGGAAGAAAAAATATAGATGAAGTGTAGTAAGAGAGAAACAGTACTCCATACATGGTCTGATTGTGCATTTGTAGAGATAGAGAATAGCCTCAGGCGTGAGAAATTGTTTGGAGCGATAGAGCCGACTTTATGAGAAGCAAAAAGAGCAATGGATCTAATGTATGAACTTCAAGAAAGATTTGATGAGAGAGAAAAATCGAGAAGTTTCAGAGTCGATTTCTCCTCAAGAGCAGAGTCATCCATGAGACGTCTTCAGAAAAAAGTGAAGATTTTAAATTTATTCGATAATGATAAAAACATAGGAAAAAGAAGAACGCACACAGAGACATCATTGGCACTCATTTAATTATTTGAAAAAAAGAATAAAACGTGCGTGCAGAGAGACGTTAAAATGGGAAAAGCGGTTGTGGAACAAAGAAGAAGGAAAAGAAATGAAAAAAATATGGATGAAGTGTAACAAAAAAGAAAAGTTTATTTAACCAGGATCGCAATATATTGCAGTGTTTCAATGCGGTTTTTGCCAGTGTTAATGTTTTGTTTTAACTGCACCCTCCTGAAGACCGAATAATCTCTCCCACATCACAAATGCATCGAAAGCGCTATACTACTTCTCTCATATCCATCTAAGATAAACCTCACACTCGGATCCTATTCCTTAAGCAAACATCTGGCAAAAAACGCACTGAAACACTGCAATACATTGCACCATTGCGATCCTGGTTAAAGAAACTGTTTCTTTTTTTACTACACTTCATCCATATCCCCCCCCTCCCATTTATTTATTTTATCTTATCGTCTCTCCACACGCGTTTTATTGCTCTTTTCTTTTTTTCAAATAGTTAAACGCGTGCCAATGCCGTTTTCTTTGTGCCTTTTTCTTTTTCCTATGTTTTTACTGTTAGCGAATAAATTTTAAATCTTCACTTTTTCTGAAGACGTTCGTTGATCCGAACGAAACCAGTAAAATTTCTCGTTTCTTGGATGAGTTTTTCCTGTATTTAAAATTTATTTTTTCCGTTTTGTCTTTTTTCACACATCTTGTCTTTCACAGCATTTCCTTTTTTATAATATATTGTGCATTTTACCCTCATATATATATATATATATATATATATATATATATGAATTAATTTTTACGTACATAAAAGGAATCTATGGACACATGTTTCTGGCTATCAGCCGTCATCCGCATGGCTAACCTGGGCAAGGATCGAACCCTCGATATTACTGTTTACAATCTGGCGTTTTACCACAAGTCCTTGCCGAAATATGTACAATTCTTTATCGCCATAATCTTAAGTTTTTGTTATTGTTATTGTTTTTACTTGTGATAGAAACAGAACTGTTTACTGTTTAGAAAGTGGAAAAATGCTAAGAAAATGGCTGTTTCTATCGCCAGTAAAAACAATAACAAAAACTAACTTATATATATATATATATATATGCGAGCAAAACCTCCCTGCCCTCCAGGCAGCAATTAATTGGGAGATGGGGGGGATTCATTTTTTTTTAATGTTTTTTACTTAGAGAATTTCATAATTTTAATAAACTTTGGTAAATTTGTAGATTAACATCCTCAGCTAAATTATCCTCCCTGAAAAATGAGATTCTTTTTAGGGTCATTCTAGATTGTTAGGGCAGTTAATATATTTTTCATACTAACCCTAAGTTTGACTGGCAAGGTTGTTAAACACCAGGCAATCAACACAAAAAAATCCTCCCCCCCTCTCTAGAAAAAAAATAACGCACAGAATTCATCTTCAATCGCAAAAAAAAAAATGGTAAATTGCTATAAAACCCTAGAATGGCATGAAAATAGAGGATTATTTTACGTTAAATTTATATGCTAAACTGATCCCTATTCTAAATTGTAAAATTTTTGTTGTTGTTTCTCTTTCGGCCAGGTTTTTCAGGGTATTCACACGTAATCTCCTGAAAAAGTAGAATCTCATTTTATCGAAGGTGAGGTGGGGGGTGTTAATCTACAATAATATCCAAACTTGGAATATTTTTTATTTATGCCATCAAAATAAGATATTAATAAGTTAGATCATTTTAAAGTTATTTATTTAATTTTCACCGGAAAAATCAATTGCTTAAAATTAAAATAAAAAAGGGACGTATAGTAAAAAAAAAAAAAAAAAAAAAAAAAGTATAAGATTTAAAAATATTAAATATGGGTAAATTTACAAATTAACACCCTCCATTATTAATACCTCACCACCCTGAAAAAAATGACATTCTGTTTTTTTAGGGAATTACATGTTAACACCATGGAAAACGGAAAGAAAGAAAAACAAATATTTCAGAATTTAGAGTGAGGAATCAGTTTTATATATATTTAACATAAAATGTTTCTACGTCGTTTCCGGGCCATTGTATTCTTTTAGCGAACTTAAAAACTTTTAACCACTAACCCTAAGGCCGAGTGGTAGGGTCATAAAACTACACATAATCTCCTAAAAAAGTAGTGGCCCCCTCCAAATTTCGAAAACTCTTAGTAGAAAACACCACAATATTAGAACATACCAATAATAAACAAAAACTCTATATATTAAAAGCCTTATACATCAAAACAAAAAACGCCTTTAACAAAATTAACTTTAACGCTAGCAATATCATTCTTAAATGTTTATAGTTCTAACTTAAGTTCTGTATTAATAATATAATTTCTGCCAAAACTACCTATTAATATTAACATTAACACCATGGTCTTTACCTGATTCCCCTAAAGATGGACCCGGATGGGCCTGAAAATAATTGGGACACCTACAGTTATGGCAGATTCATCGGCCAATTCCCGCTGAAACAAAGATCCTAATTCGACAAATGGAAAGAATCCATACAATGATAGCCAGACATGTTGTCTGTCATATTCAACAAAATTTATTTATATATATATATATGTCTCGGAAGTTTCCTAACCGTTAAAACTATATAAAGAAAAAAAAAAAAAAAAAAAACATTTTAGTCCCAAGTCATTCGGTGGAAAATCACTTTTATAAGTCAATTTACTTTTAGCAGTTACTATATTAGTTTGCTTCCAAGAATTTACGCTAGTCTTAACATTATTTATATATATATATAGTTGTATTAATACAAAAAAGGGAATACTATAATTATTCAGATTCCAACCATGATATGTATATCTTCTCCCTTGTTGATAAATATTTGCCTGTTGAAAATCCTGAGCTTTTCTGAAGCACAAAATATTTGGTGATAGAATTTCTTATGTTCATTATATGATGTTGCATGAATTTTCTTTCCAGATTAATTTCAATTGGAAGCATAATAACAATGAATGTTTCTGAGGATACTATTACTAATAAAATTTCTTTCAGATATTTGTGGTAGCATTAAAATAGAAATTGATATTTTATCAGACTTCTTTTTTTTTTGCAAGGCAGCTAAAAAAAAACACCCTTAAAGTTTAAACGTTTTGTTTCTGATAAATTTTAGAAAATTGTATTTTTTCGTAATTGTTATTGCGATGGCAACATCTCTTATTCGAAAATAATAATTTGATTTTTAAATAAGTTTAATTAGTAGAACAGATACATGTCACCCATTGAATCATAAAAATAGCAATCCTGTCTGGAATCCAACCATCTTGGATACAAATAAACTTCACTCTGTGTCTGACTTGTCCACCACGTTTCAGCCATGAATGTCCAACAGTCTTAGTTTTATTGCCATTCAATGATATGGGGGTGAACACTAATCATCTCATAAGTGTTACATAGCCGTCCCGGGAATAGGCTGTGGCAGGTTTCGTTTTGTATACTCGTCCCAGAACGGGCCGTGGCAGTTCTCGTTTAATCACACGTCATTTTTAACACCATAAATCATATAGTTTGCATACCTTTAAATATCTCGCACCCTCAATCTTTCCTCGCCGCGTGGAGGTGTGCGTCGTCTAGTGGTTGAATCCTTTCTTCTATCTTTCTGCCGTAAACCACGCCGCTGCAACACAAAAGCTCCATGACTGACTCAATCGACAAACAATCTTTTAAACTTCTAATTCTTTTTATTACAGGCGTTAGTTATCCATCGGCTTGGAGATATCGACTAATGTCGAGAGAGAGAGCAAATTACTGCTTTCGTAATTACTTATCAATTAAGTCCTTAACCATTCGTGGAGGGGGGGAGAGAGATCTTTCGTCCGTATTTTCTTAGGGAATTAATTCCCCTAATTATGTTGCAGACTACATCATAAAAATCACGTCTGATAGGCTCACCTCCAAAACCCAGACTCAAAAACTCTGCTTCCCACGCAAAAACCTGTGACGTCACAGAGCCCCTGTGCACAGGTGCATTCGTCACAGCCTGACTCCTTTGAACCCGTGACCTAAAAGGTCTCATCAAAATGGTGGCCTTGTACGTCTGTGAGCTCCGACTGTGAGAACAGCCATATTCTTCACTCGACTGTACGGGTCCACCCGCACTAAATCGTGCAAGCCAAATCAAGTGATTTCCAACAGATACGAGTGTGACCCTGAATCGGCTTCACACTCTGGACCTTAACCTCCACCCATTATATCTGAGATTATCTCAAAACAATTCTCAGACTATTCCTAAACTGAAAAGATCCATCACAGTACAAATCAGGACAGCTCCAAATGAGGATTGTGACGTCAGAGTTATTGACAATTTTGCACGTTATATCCAGGTGTGCTTATCATTGAACAGCTGTTGGACATTTATGACTGAAACAAGTCGGGCATAGACTGAAGTTTATTTGTACCAAATATTGTTGGATTGGAGAAAATATTATGAATTTTATTAACGATTCCATGGGTGGCTTTATTTTGGTGTCACCCTGTAATTCACATGAATACCTACTGTAGTTAACTCTGCAAATATCGGCCTCGTTGGCCATCTTTTATGAATAGAGATTTTGTCCATCTATCCATCACACTTTTTTTAAACGTAATAAATATGTTGCAAAATTTGTCTCATTTCGAAATATCAGAGATCTTAGCTACTTTTCGAAATGGAGAATATTGGATTAATAGTAAATACTAAATTCCCAACAAATAAAGCGGATGCCATGACCGAAAATCGAAACCTTGAGATCTTCGGTCTGAGGTTCTACCAACTGAGCTATTTGGACTTTCTTATGAATAAAGCTTAAAACATTACCATAACAAAATAATTGTAGCTTTGGCGTGACGTCATAGATTTATGATTTACGTCATGTTTAAAAACATGAATTCAAACATAAGCTATAATTTTAAAAAAATAAGTAAATTAATGGTTAAACATCATCAATAGTGTTGGAAATTATTTTAAGAGTCCAAAACAATTTAGTTTGCTTTAACTATGTATTGTATGTAATTCTTTCACAATTATATAATCCTCCGTAAAAATATGCGACCGGGTGAGTTTTTTTAAAAAGGGGTGTTCAAATACAGACTATTGGTTTGATTTTTTGTTTATTTTTCTTTTTAAACTTGATCACAAAATTTCATATGGCTATAAAAAAAAATTTCTGCTCATAGTTAAGTAAAATTCGATAGTGATAAAAATGCTATTATTTATCATTCTACGATTTTATGCTAAGTATCTTCAGCTGAAACTAGACCCCATGATGTGCCCTGGTAGTGTGATGACACTCCCAGTATTAAAAAATCGGAAGATAAATATGAATCACCAACACATCAAGCATGTGGTGCAATGGGGGGAAAATGTGGCTTGTTAGCTTTAACACCTAAAAACATTCTTCTCTCTGTGTGCATATAACACAACAGTCTATGGAAGCACTATGAAGAGCATTGGTGATCAATATCTGGCTGATTCTCTCTCTTCTGATCTGCAGCATGAGATGCAATGGGGAAAAACGTGGCTTGTTACCTTTAACACCTCTAAAATCAAGCTTCCCTCCTTTCACCACCAACACTCAGATCCTTGTTTTGCTCCAGTTAAAATGAGGACACTTCTTGTTCTGATTTTCACTCCAGATCTAAACTGGAAGATTTATATCCAATCTGTTGCTAAAGTTTTTGTAAAATTGTTTAACCATCCTATTGCTCCAGAAAGTACTTGACTCCTGATGTGCAATCTTCTATCGATATAAGAGCAAGATATGTTCTAAGATGGAGTACTGCTGCCACATATGGGGAGGTGCCGCTCCGAGCACTGTTTCTGGCCCTGACAGACGTCAAAGTCGACTTTGTAATCTAATGAGAAATGATTTCTTTCTGTTCTCTACAGCCCCTTTTTTTACAGAAGAGATGTTGCTAGTTTTTCTCTACAGCCCCTTTTTTACAGAAGAGATGTTGCTAGTTTTTCTCTACCCGACGCGACCTTGGGTCACATCTTACTTGTGAGAGTAAGATAAAACTGGCCTTGTGCCTAACTCCTTGAGAGGAGTAAATCAATACTCTACCGTTATTTTCATGGAAAGTGCTTTACTAACCTAAAATTTCTGGTTCCTTTTAAGACATTCACAGCAAGAAGTCTTCTTCTACAAATTCAAAGAATTTTTTTCTCTTCCTCTATGTGCCTTACATTAAACAGAATTTCCATGAACAAGTTTCTTTCCAATAATTTTTCCATCTGAGGAACACGTTATCATGGGGTTGCTTACCTTTGGATTACAACATAGCTGTCTTTAAAATCCATGTCAACAAATACTTGTCATAGACCGTCCTCATAAGTAAACAAATTTTGTTAATTCCGCTCATCATTTTCAATCCTCTCATAATATTCTCCATCATTCATCTGACAATCTATCCATCTCATTAACCCTTATCCTTGAGCCTCTTTTAGCCTTGATAAGAGGTGACTCATTAAACACAAAATAAATGTACACTGGAAGTCATTAAAATAGTAAAATCTTTTTAAAAACATTTCAAAATTATCCTAATTGGAGAATCGGGTACAAAAAACAAAAAATAGAAGAATAAACCATTTAATTTTCAACCACAAATATTATAAATATTGTAAAAATATTTTTTTCTGGAATATTTTTGCATTTCTCTTACAAAAAAAAAAAAAAATGTGCCATTACCTTATATTTTCAAATAACCAATCAGGTAGATTTAATGAGTCCTTGATGTAGAATGTGTGTGCCAATTTTTTTGCTTGTATCATTTGAAATATCTGCAATTATCTCCTCCACTGAATCCGCAAAAAGATTTACTGCTATTTAGAAACAAATCAATTTGTCACTCAGCAACATCTTTGTTAGCCACTCTTCAGCCATTTATTTAAATCTGTATACAGCTATGGTGCAACCACACTTAAAATTTGTATAACACAATGTAACACATGTTTTGTTTATATGTATTTTTTAATGTTTTTATATGTATTTTTTAATGTTTTTATATGTATTTTTTTGCTACTGAATTCAAAAATCACATTCGTTTTGCCATAACATCGATATTTTTTTTTATTTTTTCTTCATTTAATATTTTTGCGTTTTATACACAACCTTTCTCTACAGCAGTATGTTGTACATATAATTACACAGCATTTAGTACTTTTTTCATATATTGAATGGTATTTAGTAAATACAATGTTAGTTAGAACAAAACAAACCATACAATTTTGCAATGTAAATGCTTTGATAACTCTTTTCTTAAACTTAGAAGTGCTTTGACGATCGAGATTTTCTAAAGTGCACATTTTCATCTTTTCTGACAAGAGACCATATATAATGTCCCATAATCGCAGTATCCCATCGTCCTTGATATCTTCTTTCCATTATAGCGATGTCCTGATGAAATCTCCCACCATGTTCTTCACTGATATCACCCAAGTTTTCGGGGAAGAAATCTAGATGAGAATGCAAAAAATGAACTTAAAAGTTCATTTTTTGCATTGCATTTACTTTGGGTCCAACAAATATACCACCTTTGATCTTAGAATCTGATAGCTTTGGAAACATAAGACGAATTTCTTGAATAGCTTCTCCTCCAAAATCTAAAGCCTTCACAAACTATTTTACTAATCCTAGTCAAGTGCCACTCAGTCGAGTGACAGTTATCATAGGAATTGTAGCATGACATCTCAGTCACCTGTTAGCAAGTTACTTCCTGGTCACCGAAAATAGAGTCTGTATGCTATCCAAAATTTGGACCTGCTTTTTTTTTTTTTTTTTACAATATAATGACCACACACATAGCAAAATGTATCTGGAGAATTTTTACATTCTCTACTAGCCATCTTAATAAGAACAGAACTTAGTAATTGATCTGAAAGAGAAAATTAGATATACATTTAGTAGCACAACATATAGCATTTTCCAATATATGATGACATTGAAAAGCGATGTATTTCTATAATGGTCGATGATACAGCAAAAATAAAAACATTTTTGGAATCAGCAGAGAAAACTGATTTTAAAAAAAAAAAAAAAAAAAAAAAAAAATACAATAAACAAAACTTTTGCAAAAAATTGTTACGTTGTGTAATCAGTCTGGAACCCCTATCTTGCTTGGGACATTGACCATGTGAAACTGTTCAGAGACGTGCAAACAAGTGAATACCGTCCATCAGAAACCTACCATACTCTGAACGCTTTGTTTCTTTGGGTTTGAATTCATTGAAGCTCGACCTTCTAAAAATTGACTTTGCAAACACCCAGAACATTATTGATTATTCATTAACTCGCCGATTTTTAGCAATTAACTTGGTGAATATTTTTGTTAGTGTTCACCATCTCGCCAACAACAAACCTGAACATCTTTTTGTTATTCGTGTGTGTGTTAGACACATGGACATGCCTACAAACAGGGCAGCTCTCATGGATTTCAGAAACATTTTTTCATTCTAAAAATTGCTAAAGCCTGGAACAAACTGCCTGCATCGATTGTTAGCTGCCGAGACACCACATCCTGTAAAACACTCATGCTTCCCAAAATTTGCTAAAATTACACCACATATCCCCTTCCACATACGCACACATGTATATCATTAAGTTTACACTATTCATTTCCCTGTCACTTGTACATTATCCTATGTACTATATATGCACTTTTTATAAGTTGTAGAGCACCTGGAAAATGTACACAATCATTTCATTATATGTTACTCGCTGTACCTACCCTGGGTTGTTCGGGATGCAGTGAAGGCACTTTAGTATTTAATTTTTATTTGTTTGCATATGTTTAAACTTTGGTAGACAGCTCTTATTATATTCTTCAATTTAAAATTGAGTTATCCCTCTTGCTGATTTTTATTTTTATGTGATTATTTAAAAATGTTTCATATTAGCAGTTGTCTAGGTAGGACTAAGTAATTTTAAAAATAAATTGTGTTCAAGTATGTTATTATATTTTGCCCTGTCAGCGGGGCCGCAAATTCGCCGACTGCAATCTCATGCAGAGGGGTAACCCCCCTCCCGAAAACGGGGCTACCTGTTGGCCATGGGTAGCAACCCGTGATGTCTTAGGACGGGAACATGGTGGCTGAGCGGTCCGTGGCCTGGTTGCATAAATGGTCACATGATTTGCAACACTCTACTTTGGCCCTTACTTCGGCTAGATGGGAGGTCGGAGAGGTTGATCTGATGAATCGCCCAGTTACATTTTGCCCTAGCACTTATTCTATCAGTTTCCCCGATCGTGAACAATATTGAAATTGATTAACTTCGTAGTTATCAATACCCACTCCAGTTTATGAATAAGTGCTAGAAGGCGTTGGCAAGGGTCAATCAACTTGAAAGATAAATGACCGCAACTGTGTGTCCCGGACGTTTCGCTATAAGTGGGTAGAGAAATCGATGGAACATGGGTGCTTGTGATCATGACTGGGTTGAGTATACCATTCCTGTCATCTTGTCTTGTCAAGGCAATTGGGTTTCCCCTTGGTAATTACCATAGTGGGCTCCATGGTGGTTAGGGAGCAGGAATGATGAATTAAAAAAAAAACAATTTATGGCTCTTAACAGAACCGTAAAAAGAATGCATAGGGATACAAGCTCCGAACGAGAAGAAGAAGAAAACGACCAAAGAAGATTCCCAAGATTTATTGTACTGGAAGCATTATAAGAACCAAATTTTGCTACATTATCTCTCTTCATTGAGAAAATAATTTCGGCTAATATGACGCCTAAGGTTGTTAAGAAATTGGCCAATGGAAACATACTGGTCAAAGTTGAGAAAAAAAGACCTGCAGATTTTCTGCTGAAAATGAAAATTTTTCACAATAAAAAAAATTACATCATACCCACATCAATGCTTAAATATTTCAAAAGGGGTAATAAGGAACCAAGAGCTCTCCTTGTTTCTTCTAAGAAATAAAAGAAGACTTGAAATCCCAAGGAGTAATTGAGGTGAAGCGAATCTCTATAAAAAAAGTAAACAAAATCATCCAAACAAACACATACGTGATGACATTTGATATGCCGACAATTCCACCAAAAATGAAGATAGGATATACAATCGAAACGGTTGAACAATATATCCCTAATCCTCTTCGGTGTTACAAATGCTAGAAATATGGACATCACAAAAGCAAATGTAATGGAGGAAACGCATGTGGAAAATGTGGGGAAAAAGATCTTGACCACTCTATGGATGAGTGTAAAGGGAACCATACATGCGCAAACTGTGGTGCCAAAATTTGTGAGAGATGGAAGAGGGAAAAGGAGATACTGACAGTAAAATACACAAGAAACATTTTCTTCCAAGAAGCAAGAAGGGTGGTTGAAACCACTAGTAGAGAAAAAACGTATTCTCAGGTTGTGTCCTCGGTGGTGAATAATGAGGAGGACAGTAAATACAAAAAATTAATAGAAAGGTTGCTTCAACTTGGATTGGGTGACTGGTCAGCATTCCAAAATACAATTAGAAAAGAATACGAGGAACCGAAGGCAAAAGTAAGAAAGCAACAGGTGGAACCAAGAGAGGAAAGGACTATCATTGTGCCTCCTACTCAACCGATTGCCCCCACCCAAGATTCACCACCACAGTCAAAAACAAGTGATGCAACTGAATCTACTCGGAAAAAGATAGTGATCCGAAAAGATCCAAATAAAAAAATCTCCAAGTAAAAAAAATCTCCATGCAAAGAGCCTCCAGGTAAAAATCCTGAACCTGAAAGAAAAAAGAAAAATCACCTCAAAAACTAAGACCAAAAATCAGAGTGAACTTGACACAAAACCGATTTCAGGCACCAGACATAATGGAAACAGAAGATGAAAACTCTGGAAAAAAGAAACAAACAAAACAAAAAGCACCCCAATCAAAATATAAACCATGGGACAAAAAAACAATCCAATAGAATTGTCGCAGTTTAAAAGCAAATCTTAATGAATTGTTCTGACGCAGAAACCTTTCATCAAACAAGAAGACAATATCAAAATTAAAAATTTTCAGATATTCAACCACATCCATGATACTGGACACAGGGCCTCTGGAGGGACATCAATTCTAATCAGAAATGATAGACCCCATAGCAAACTGAATATCCAAACCAATATCTAAGCAGTTGCCATCAAGGCGACATTACATAAAACAATCAATATATGTTCAATATATATTCCACCAAATGAGGACATAAATGAAAGTGAGCTTAAGAAGCTAATTAACCAATTACCCACACTATTCATCCTATTGGGGGACTTTAATAGTAACAATACTCTTTGGGGGTGCAAAAATACAACAACAAAAAAGGGTAAAATAATACAAAAAGTTATTGATGAAAATGATCTGTGCATGCTAAACAAAGAAACATAGACATATATGAACTCATTCAATGGAAGTGATTTTGCTATTGATTTGACCATATGCGACCCCGCAGTCTATATGGACTTTACTTGGAGAGTGTATGATGACACTTGTGGCAGTGATCATTTTCCAGTCCTCCTTGAAAATATAGAACCTGGTGGTGAAAGTAAACCAGACCGCTGGAAACTAGACAAAGCCAATTGGCAAATGTTTAAAGAAAAGCGTCAGGAGAAACTAACATGTGTGAGAACAGACTCTGAGCCAATGAAACACTTCACAGAGAGGCTGATTGAAATAGCAATAGACTGATTGAAATAGCAAAAGGCTGATTGAAATAGCAAAAGACTGCATCCCAAGAAATTCTACACTTGTCTGGTGTAGAATTTCTTTGGATGCAGTCTTTTGCTATTTCAGACCCTGGTTTAATGCAAAAAAGCCATCAGACCAAAGAAAGTTCGAAAAAGAACCAACCACAACAAATCTTATAGAATTCAAACAAAGCAGAGCAAGGGCCCGCAGGGTGATAAAAGCAGCGAAAAAAGAATGCTGACAAGAATATGTTGGCAAACTAAATTTCTCTTCGAAACCGAAAGCAGTTTGGGAAAATAGCGGGCAAACACCAGACTAAACCAATCCAACACCTCTCCAAAAATAACGGCACAATAGCAGATAAAAAAGACATAGCAAATCAGCTAGCAGAAACGCTTTTTCAAAAAATTCATCAAGTCAAAGCAGAAAACAAGAATTTCTAACTACCAAAAGAAACGCAGAAAAGCGTAAGTTGAATTTTAAATCCAAAAATCTGGAAAAAATATAATAGTCCATTTACATTGAGTGAGTTAAAGATCTCATAATACTGCTGTAGGACCAGATGAAGTCCATTATGAGTTCTTAAGACAACTACCAGGAGAATCACTTAAACTACTCCTAAAAATATATAACAAAATATGGACGGAGGGAAAATTCCCGGACATATGGAGACAACTACAATGGTCCACAAAATTACAGGCCGATTTCCTTGACCAGTTGCTTATGCAAAACAATGGAGAGGATGATCAACAATAGATTGATTTGGTATTTGGAATCCAATGGCCTTATTACCAATCTACAATGTGGATTCCACAATAAAAGAGGCACAATAGACCACTTGGTCCGCTTGGAAACTGCCATAAGAGAAAGCTTCATTAAGAAAGAACATCTCGTAGCTATTTTCTTTGACCTAGAGAAAGCGTATGATACAGCATGGAGGTATGGCATAATGAGAGATTTGAACGATCTCAGTCTAAAAGGTAGACTACCACATTTTATTGACGTTTTTTTGTCAAACCGAAGATTTCGAGTTCGTGTTGGATCTAAACTTTTGTATATGAAAACCTAGGAAGAGGGTGTCTGTGACTCTGTTTAGCATAAAAATAAACAACATAATAAAAAGCTTATTACACGGAGTGGATGGATCCCTATATGTGGACGACTTCCTAATATACTATATGTCTAAGCATATGCTTACTATTGAGGGCAAATTGCAACAATGCCTGAATAAAGTCAGCAAATGGGCAACAGAAAATGGTTTCCGATTTTCTCAGGCAAAAACAAAACGTGTCCATTTTTGTCAGAAGAGAAAATTGCACAACGACCCAAGCCTGAAACTTGAAAGAATGGAAATTCCAGTTGTAGATGCATATAAATTCTTAGGGGTCATCTTTAAGACTCACATTATACATATTCTCATATCATTTCTCTCCATGCAATGCATGTCCTAAACTCCTTGGTCAGGTTTCACTTCCATACATCACACTGTACACATGCTTGATAGACAGTAGTAATGCTCTGCTGTTTAGTATTGACAGAAGTTCCTTGAACTTACTCCATCCACCCCTAACTCTTTCAATCACACTAGCACCTGCTCCACCCTGTGCTCCAGTAATATTACCATGGTATCAAAACTTCTCGCCATCCAGATATACTTTGTCCACATTTGAGTTCTCATCCATCTCAATTATCTTACATTTCTTGCAAACAAACTGGTTATCCTTTCTCAATCTACCAGTAAGATTCTTGTGTATTCAATGCTTACAAGTACCACAAAAAATTGAATTGCACCTGATTCCTTTTTCCACAAACTGAGCGGAAGAACTTTCCTTTTTTGGGGAGCTTTCCAACACTACAACCACTGATCATCACTTTGGTTTTAGTAACATTCACTCTCAGACCTTTATTTTCCATAGCATTCCTCTAAGTTCTTAACTTTTCCACACTGAAAATTGGCTTGGCACACAAGACGGCAAATTTTCTAATTTGTAATAAACTTTGAACAGTCATAATTCAGTGGCTAATTAAGTTACTAAAATAAATTTAGTATCATTGTTTATGTTTTGCAAATATCTATGTGTGCACTTTAAAAGTTTTTAGATATAAATAAAGTAAAATTTTGGTTTGCAATATCTATTGTTGCTTTGTCAATTATAAATAAAACGAAATTAAATTTTTTTTTCTTTCAGAGTCAACATCAAGACATGGAAAGCGAATATAGTAAAATACATGAAAAATTAGAAAAATTTGTTGAAGATAGTAAACAGAAAGATGCAAGTAGAAATCAAGAATTTATGCAATTAAAACAAGAGAAAGAAATGGAAATTATAAAACTCAAAGGTAATTTCATCTTTTTTCTTCTTTTGAGAAAGAATGTGCTTGCAGTTAACGTTGTGGAGTTTTCAATGCTGAACAGGTTTCTTTACTAAGGAGTCACCGCTTATCAAGGTCCAAAGGCCACTCGAGGATAATGGTTAATGAGTTTGTCAGGTGGACGGTGAGACGATACCATTCACAACGATGGTTGTAACTGATCATAATTTGATTATTTAAAAGGACGGCTCAGCAAGAATTTGTTTACATTGGATTTCGAGAGGGTCATTTAGGCTATCCACTGTGAGCGGTTGACAATGGCCATGGTCTCACAAAGGAAAGTTCGTAGAGAATCGTCGTCTAGTACCAAAATCGTGTGTAAGGGAGGATAGTATACTCCGAACTGTGCGGATTTGCCGTTCCCAAATGCCACCCATATGGCTAGCTGAAGGTGTGTTAGGTTTAAAAATGATGTAGTCGCATCCCAAATTTGAAAGATGGTGTTGGAGGTGGTCATCATTCATCTCTTTCACAGCCTTGCGTAGTTCACGGCTCGCGCCAACAAAATTGGTCCCTCTGTCCGATCGTAATTGTCTGATTGTACCACGAATGGATATGAACCTCCGCAACGCATTTATAAATGAACTTGTGTCCAGTGAGGTTGCCATTTCTAGACGGATTGCCCTGGACGACATACATGTGAAGAGAACGTCATACTTCTTCAATTCCCTACGGCCCTCCTTGACACAGAACAGCCAAAAAAAGTCAACACCACTGTAAGTGAACGGTGGCTCTGGTTGGATTCTGTCCGCTGGCAAGTCACTCATCTTTTGTTCCTGAGTCCCACCACAATGTTTCCGGCACGTGACACATCTTGATACATGGGTATAGACCGCCGAACTACACCCAATGATCCAAAATCCACCCTGTCTAATCTCATTCGTAGTCATGCTACGACCCTGATGATGGATTTTCTCGTGAAAGTGAGAGATGATTAGCTCTGTGATATGGGATTTTCTGGGGAGTATGACCGGGTGTTTTTGATCTTCACAGAAACTTCCCTTGTTTAAGCAACCTCCAATGTGAAGCAGATCATTCCTATCGAAAAAAGGGTCGAGATGATACAGTGAGGATGTGCGTTTTAAATGCCTAGGACTCCTGCCGTTGCTGTTTGTGGTTTTGCCAGTGGACTCCTGACAAAAAGCCTCCAACTGTATTTGTTTTAAGACTTTCGCTTCAGCCTTTTGTAGATCGGTCACTGCCAGTTGGTTCTTCATGGTACCTTTCCGCTTAGCAGACACACGCTCCCTTAATTTGTCTTTATATTTCAAGCAAAGGGCTACGGCTCTTCGTGCTCTTGTCCAATCCGAGAAGTAATTTAGATGCTCCACTATAGAAGTTTGTTTAGTGGATTCTGTAACCACAGTAAAAGTGTGTGACCTTACTTCTGGGTCATCACTTTGTAGACCTGGTTGATCATCATTCTGACATGGGGCAAAAGGCACATTTGAATCCCAGAGAAAATTTGGACCATCAAACCACAGCTTCCTGTTCAGCAACTCCTTGGGTGTTGCTCCACGTGATGCCATATCTGCAGGGTTGTTCGCCGAACAAACGTAACTCTACTGATACAGCTCCGTATGGTCACGGATTTGTTGAACTCTGTTCGCAACAAAGATATGAAAACGCTGAGACTCATTTCCGATGTAGCCGAGAACTACTCTACTATCTGTCCAAAACCACTCTATAACGTTTGTAATGTCCAGATCTTCCAGCAGTGCTGAGCTGATTCTCACTGAAACGAGGGTTGCCATGAGTTCGAGTCTGGGTATGGTGACAGGTTTGATTGGTGTAACTCTGGCTGTTGCCATGATCAAAGAGCAATGCACCCTCTGATTACGGTCAATCAAACGCAAGTATGAGCATTGCCCATAGTGCTGGCATCCGAAAAATGGTGTATCTGCATTGTAACAATCTCATCAAAATCCACAGGCTTCAGGCATCTCTTGACGACAATAGTGTCCAAATTTTTTACCTCTTCCATCCACTGTCACCAGCATGGTTGTAGGTTTTCGGGTATGGGACTGTCCCAGTCTGACTGGTTTATGCACATCTCCTCTAAAATCTGTTTTGTCTGGTAAGTGGTCTGTCATTCAGCACAATCCTGAACTGAAAGGTGTCTGACTCGACACACCACTGAATTCCTAGAGTTCTTTCAATAGGTAGGCTATCCTCATGGATGTCGATATTCGTCAGTCTCTTTGCTCGAGCCTCTGGTGGTATTTCCTTTAGTACCTCCTTTGAATTCGACAGGAACTTGTGCAGAAGCAGACCACTCCTCTTACATAGGGCTATACTTCTTTCAATGAGGCTTACAGCCTCCTCTGGAATAGAAACCGATTTCAATCCGTCATCCACATAAAAATCTCTTTTTATGAAGCTGGAAACATCCATCCCAAAGTCTGACTCTCCCTCCGTTGCAATTTTTTTGAGTGCAAAATTTGTACATCCAAGAGATGACACCACACCACACCAAACAGGTGCCTAGTCATACGGTATGTAGATGGTTCGCTGTCCGCATCGCAATTTTCCCACCACAGAAATCTCAAATAATCCCGATAACAAGTTTCCACTCGAAACTGTAAAAACATTTGTTCGATGTGAAACCGACACAGCACTCCGCAAAGCGAATTTATGAAATCACGTCCCTGCAGCAAGTGCTCATTTAAAGATTGCGACATATATCGTGCACTACCATCGAACACAGCGCAAAGCTTCTCTGGTTTCTTTGGATGGTAGACTCCATGATGGGGTAGGTACCAGACATGATTATTTTGCATCATGTCCTCTGCAGTCAACTTTTTGGCATGTCCCTTGTCAATCAGGTCCCCAAGAAATTTCATGTATTGGTGGTGATAGGACTGATCCTTGCGAAAACGCCCCTTTAGGGGTCGTAAACATTGTAACGCCATTTCTTGGTTGTTCGGCAAACGAGGCATCGCATCTCGAAAGGGCAAAGGCATCTCGTAGCGTCCTCGCTGGATTGTGGTTTTTTCTTCCAAGATAGAGAGAAATTTCTTGTCCTCTTGCGACAGGATTTAGATTCTGTGCGACTTTCACTGAAGTCTAACTCAAACATCTTTATCAGGCTGTTTGGATCTATAATCTCCTTGATCTTGTTTCTCAAGGAAACCAGTGTAGGTATTATATCACCGGACAGCGAGAGGTCCCTGGATACATCCTTGACAACAATGCGATGGCTAATTCCGACATTGTCGCAATCTGCACCTTCCCAGGCAGTGTCAGCAACACCCTCTATACCCCATCCAAGGTCAGTTTGCTGACCATGTGGTCCGTTACCGGTCGGTACGACGATGTCCGTAGGGGTAAATGCTTTGGTACAGTTGTACCCAATCAACAATCCGGCCTCGCAGGTCTGCAAAGGCAAAATAAAATTTGCGATAGGTTTAAGATATGGCCACAATTCTGCTACTTCTGGTGTGGGGATGTGTGCTCGGTTGGCTGGCATAATGTCTCTGGTGTATGTACTGGGTAGCCTAATTTTCTGCGAGCTGTTGAAGCCATGAACCATCAGTCCCTGCACCATAGTGCTGTTGATAACTTTGTTTTCCGCATGCATTGTAGACAATTTCAGCTTCACAGGTGTACCCATCAGTCCCAGCGATTTGTAGGTGTTCTGTAAAATGAAGGTTGTGTCCGAGAATAACAAAGTTTCGCAGGTTTTCTGTTGCTCTAGAGATTCTGCTCTAATATTTCGCAACGTAACAATTTGTAAATATTTAACTTTGTTATAAAAAAAAAACGTTTTAGTGTCCTTTTCAAATAAGTCAACAGAGTTCGTCTTAACTCGTTGGGCTGCCGTTCTGAGTAGTACAACAAAGCTTCGCAGGTTTTTTTGTTGTTTTTAGAGTTTCTACTCTAAATAATTCGCAAAACAAAAAACGTAATATTTTACCTTGTTGTACACGAAATAAAGTTTTACTGTAACAGCAAGCAAACTGGAGCAAAAAATTCGGACACGAATTATACTGATGAATATGTATTTATTTGTGCGCACGTGGCCAATGCTGAACTATAACATCTTTTCACCGTAAAACTGGAAATACATGAAAATAAACAAGTCTTACAAACATGATCTAAGACAAAACAAAGCAAATTATAAAATAGTAAAAATTCAAATAGGTTTAGAGAACAATGTGTTGCTTACCTCTATTTTTGCCAAGCTACTTGCCCCAGAGCCAACGTCTATCACAAGCGGAACAAACGTCCGACTCCCATGTTGACGCATTCGAAAAGACCACCTCTGGCCAAACAGGCGGTGTAGAAGCACGACAGTTACCCCGTGCATGTGTCTTCCGGAAGAGGACGGTGCTGAATACAAAATGTCCCCTTCCTGAATTATGACCGGCCAACATGTGAAACTCCTACGTTTACAATAGGCACAGTGTATTTTTCATTTATTTGAGTTACCTTTATAACTACTACCTGAAGTATCACTTTCACCTTCAAACTCTGTGCCGTCAATGACTCTAATATGCTCGGAAAGCTTGTTTAGATGAGAGAATACAGTATTTTTTTTTTGTAATTCATGGAAATCGCTCTAGACAAGGCATGAAGCAACTTGATGTAAGGAGCTAACAAGAACGAAAGATGACTTCGCAGAGATAGAAGATGCCTATTGACATTAGTCTTGAAAAGACCAAGGCTATAGGTAAGAGGAAAACAGCAGGAAGAGAGTTCCACAAGCCTGCAGTACTTAGAAAGAAGCTACTGGAATAGGAAGCTGGATTACAATTAGGTATCAAAACAGAGAATTGATGGAGACCACAAGACCAACGAGTCAAACGAGCTGGAACAAAGGAAGCAGGGAATAGATCCCACAATTCTGAAGAACATGCCGTAATAGTATTTATAGAAGTAACATCACGTCTGTGAGAGAGGGTGCAGAGAAAAAGAAAGTATGGTAGTGCAGTTACCTGGTTGATCCAGGGTTTTACTATTTCGCTCATAACACGGATGTAGCCATCGGTGTTCAGTCTGAAACCCTCAAGAAAATGGTGCAGCATGACGTCACCTGTGCTGCTCACAACCCCATTCTGATGGTGTCAGATCATCGATCATGCATTTTTCTCTCTGATGTTGAGGAGATCACCTCTAGTCCATTAATGATGGTTGGAATAGAAGTCTTACATCTGGTCAGTACCTTGTTTGTCATTCTCCAAGACTCTTGAGAACCAAGCCTCTCTTCAGCAACTCTGAATTTAATAGATTGGGCATATGAATCTTTGGCATTTCTTATAATCTATTTTCAACAGTTGCAGACAGTTTTAAAGGTGGCTTTGGTTTTAGGGCATCTATTCCATTGATAGCAATTGAAATAATGGTTTCTGTGAAAAATGATAGGTTGAATGTTTGGTCTTTGTTGAAATTTTTTAGAGGGTATAAAACTCTTAATGGCAGCAATTAATAAATCTGGCGACACAGGGCACGTTCTTCTTTATGAAAATGAAGAATTTCACAGATGAAAGACTTAAACCTATCCAAATCAGCCACTGAGATATTGATACACTCTGCAATGAAAAGGAACCTCAGAGGTCTCCTTGAACTTAGATTTGATCGTAATGGAAACAACTGAATGATTGGAAGATCCCAGAGGGAGGAGTAGGATGGTAGATATGCACTGTTCATGGAAAGTTGTCAGAAAAAGATTTTTAAAAAGGCTTGCAAAATGTTCATTAGCATCAAGTAGATAAATGGGTTTGTCAACAATCTGAATTTGCTCATAAGTAAGGGAAAAGTCATGACAAAATCTTCCTTCATCAACAGAATAGACTAGCCATTCTACGTTATGAAAAGTAAAGTCACCATACATATGAATGTTAGCAGAAGGATAAAGGAACAGGCTCTTGTCAATTTTTTTTAGAGATTCTATCAATAACAGTAACTCCATCATTGTGGATGATAAAAAGCAAAGATTAAAGAGGTGCTTCGAACAAGAGCAATGATAACATAATGAGTAACTCTGGGTCTTTTCATCTATTTCCTTCAGTTATTTTTTATCTGGATGAGAGAAAAATATATTTTATGGACAAAAGATATCACCGATTTCTATTCAGCAATATAACGGTATAGCAGTAAAAACTTACTGAGCAAAACTCGAAATAGTCCTCCATGATTTTGCAGACTGTTAATGTTTGAAAATAATACATTTTCTGTCAATATTTATGCTTTCTATTGTTACTTGTAGATTTAAACGCCAACCTTTTTCGGGAAAGCGATCAACACAAATCCGAGTTAATAAGTTTGAAACAACAACTTCAACAACAACAGGTTAGTGCAACATTCTTTGTCACGTTTTGTATGCTTAGTGCAACTCTATTGCATATATGTTGTACTTACTAACTTCATATGGGAATCGCTGAAACTATGATGAAATATCATTTATCCAAATAAGATTTATTTTTCATTGTAAATATGGGTGGGACGTAATGGGTGAAAATTTCAGATTCATGCGAGTAGTATTTTTTTGTGTTCATTTATACATAAATAACACTAAACAATCAAACATTTTGAAAATTTTGCAAAATTCAAAAGGTGCAGGCCAATAGTTTTTGGCTATTTTACATTCATGAAAACCCTTTCACAATGGTCCTAAATTAAAGTACTATATCAGATTTAACCATCTATATCCATTCATAGCTTTTGAGGGTGTTTTAGGACCTGCAATGTCGCATGAAACCACTTTTTCACTGAAAAATGATGGATTTTGAGTCCTGTGGAGCCCTAACGGCTATTTTTGGCCTGCACCTTCTGAATTTTGCAAAATTTTCAAAATGTTTGATTGTTTAGTGTTATTTATGTATAAATGAACACAAAAAAATACTACTCGCAATAATCTGAAATTTTCACCCATTACGTCCCACCCCTATTGTAAAATAAATTTCCTCATTTGTATACATTTTTACATCAAGTTGTTTCAAAAGAATGAAAATACCATTTTGAAGACCATTCCAAAGTAATATTCAATTTACAAACAAAATAGATGTATTTCCGGTACTTGTGCAGAATAGATATCAAAGAATATAACAGAGATTCACGGGTTTTGACGAGAAATTCCTGACTTAGCCGAGATATGCAAATGATAAATTGGAACATCACCCACGTTTTTGTATCATTTGGATTATTCGGACTACTGTTTTCATCTAGGATGTTCTTCTCACATTTCGGCCGATATAACCTCCGACCTTCTTCAGGTGCATCTTGTTGAACTCGGGAATCTGTATGAAATTTCGAACGGAACCGTTAATCCACGGATAAAAAAAATAATTAGCAATAAAAGTAAGTGAAGTTGAGGGCGACCAAAATGCTCCCTTTTGGTAGCCAATGAAAAGGGAGTCTTTCGATTGCCCTCAACTTCACTCAACCACTTTATTTGTATTGCTAATTTTTTTTTTTTTAGCCAATACAAAAATGAAATGCAGCTTTAAAAGCTTCATCTAATAAAAAATAAAATAAATGTGTCTTTATAAGAAAAGCTGTGAAAGAAAATTGTCTGATTCAGTTTATTTTTTTGTTGGTATTTAAGTTTTGCAAAGATGTAGGGGGGAGTGCCACTCCTTTCCTTTGATTCTTACCTTAGAATCCTGAATGTTTAGCAAGTGTGCATCAGGTAGCATTTTTTTTAGTCTTCGGTATGATAGCAATATTTTATCGTAATTGCCCCTTTCCGTTTTATGGGAACTTCATTCTAATTCATCCGAATTGTTTTATTTTATCATATAATTTATTACAAGTTTTAGTACTTTTTTACAGTAGGACCTGCGCTAAAAGTGCCTCGCCATCGGTGCTTTCTGGATGTTTACGTTAAACGCCAGACAGTGCCGAATTAAAAATTTGTTGACTTACCTGCGTCCAAAAAAACACAAACGAGGCTGGATTTATAAGCGGGACAAAACAAGCAAAAAATTTTGTATGAAATAATTTTTTTTTCTTTTAATGAAGATTCAAATAAGTGTTTAAATTAAAAAGTTACTTTTTTTCACTTCTATTTTCTTATAAAACATAACAAATAAATAACAGTGAAAAGTTAATCAAGTAAATGTTGTTTTACATTTTTCACAAAATTTCTTAACTTTTTTTAAAAACTTTTTTAAAAACTTTCTTTAACTTTTGTTTTTACTGATTATTTTTGTTGATTTTAGGTTTAGGGCAAGGTTAGGGTTATCGTTCCTTCAGGAGTTTCAACAGTCAGTGCTACCATGTAAAAATTCATGTTGAAATCGCGTTTCTATCAGTTTGCATGTTCAGCGTTTCATTCAGTTTGAAAGTTTAGCGGTTGTCTGCCTATTCGTCTAACTTCGGGCCTTTCCGGCATTTAACGTGCACCGACGCCGAGAGACTTTTAGCGCGGGTCCTACTATAAAAAAGTACCCAATTTTTTTTCTTTAGTTCATTTGAAATAAAGAAAAGATATTCTTAAGATGTGTCGATAAATTTCTGCATTTCCATCATGAAATGCATTTTCTAACCAAAGTTGATTTTTGATTGTTAACTAATTGTTATTTTATCAACTTCACTAAACAATGCTGTGTAAAAGAAGCTCTAAACCGTTTAAACTATGCAAATAGCATCAGTGGTTCAAAAGTTATAAGAATTTAAAGTGTCGAAACTTTTGTTTTTCCTTGGACATTTTTCTCTAATAATCCTTTTAAAAAAATTGACCAAAATATGGACTTCGGTAATTTCTCCATAATTTATTTATTTTTAAAGCTATTCTCATGAAACTTGGTACTCTTATGTAAAATTATATGCTCTTTCGGATTATGCAATCCGATTTTATGTATCTCTGTACCCATAAGCCATAAATTATAAATTAAGATGTGGAAATTTCAAAGTTTTTAAAACTGACACATTGTATCATACAGATTGTGAGTCTATTCATGAATGTATTAAATTATTCACTTAGTTGAAGACATCGGGAAGATAATTTATGATGTCATCAATTAAAATAGATCATAGATGACCCGTGACCCGAAGGATCACAGGTTATCATATATAGAACAGGAACCTCGTTTAAAAGAAATAATTTTGAAATAAAATTCAGACAAAATTCCTTGGAAAGTTAGCACAATTTTTTTTAAGAGAATAAAAAATATTTTTTTGTATTTACAAAATAATTTTTTTTTTTAAATGAAATTCTACTGTTTTAGGCCATTACATCATTTAAATTCTCCACACGAGAGAACAGTTATTTGTTTTCAGAATATTGTTAATATTTTTCGAAAAGAGAAAGGCGAGAGAGCGAGGATAGGGGGAAGAGAGAAAATAAGAAAGTGAGAAAGAGAGAGAAAAAAAGGGGGACGATTGTTCGCTTCTCTCTCTCCTTTTCTTTTTCTCTTTCTCTCTCTCTCTCCCTTTTTCTCTCTCTCTCCCTTTCTTTTTTCTCTCCCTTTCTTTTTTTCTCTCTCTCTCCCTTTCTTTTTTTCTCTCTCTCTCCCTTTCTTTTTTTCTCTCTCTCTCCCTTTCTTTTTTCTCTCTCTCTCCCTTTCTTTTTTTCTCTCTCTCTCCCTTTCTTTTTTTCTCTCTCTCTCCCTTTCTTTTTTTCTCTCTCTCTCCCTTTCTTTTTTTCTCTCTCTCTCCCTTTCTTTTTTTCTCTCACTCTCTCTCCCTTTCTTTTTTTCTCTCTCTCTCTCTCTCTTTCTTTTTTTCTCTCTCTCTCTCTCCCTTTCTTTTTTTCTCTCTCTCTCTCTCTCTTTCTTTTTCTCTCTCTCTCTCTTCCTTTTCTCTCTCCCTTTCTTTTTTTCTCTCTCTCTCTCTCTCTCTCTCTTTCTTTTTCTCTCTCTCTTTCTTTTTCTCTCTCCCTTTCTTTTTCTCTCTCTCTCTCTCTCTCTCCCTCTTTCTCCCTTTCTTTTTCTATCTCTCTTTCTCCCTTTCTTTTTTTATCTCTCTCTCTCCCTTTCTTTTTTTATCTCTCTCTCTCCCTTTCTTTTTTTATCTCTCTCTCCCTTTCTTTTTTTATCTCTCTCTCTCCCTTTCTTTTTTTTTATCTCTCTCTCCCTTTCTTTTTTTTTATCTCTCTCTCCCTTTCTTTTTTTTTATCTCTCTCTCCCTTTCTTTTTTTTTTATCTCTCTCTCCCTTTCTTTTTTTTATCTCTCTCTCCCTTTCTTTTTCTATCTCTCTCTCTCTCCCTTTCTTTTTCTATATCTCTCTCTCTCTCCCTTTCTTTTTCTATATCTCTCTCTCTCTCCCTTTCTTTTTCTATATCTCTCTCTCTCTCCCTTTCTTTTTCTATCTCTCTCTCTCCCTTTCTTTTTCTATCTCTCTCTCTCCCTTTCTTTTTCTATCTCTCTCTCTCCCTTTCTTTTTCTATCTCTCTCTCTCCCTTTCTTTTTCTATCTCTCTCTCTCCCTTTCTTTTTCTATCTCTCTCTCTCCCTTTCTTTTTCTATCCATCTCTCTCTCTCCCTTTCTTTTTCTATCTCTCTCTCCCTTTCTTTTTCTATCTCTCTCTCTCTCTCTCTCTCTCTCTCCCTTTCTTTTTCTATCTCTCTCTCTCTCCCTTTCTTTTTCTATCTCTCTCTCTCTCTCCCTTTCTTTTTCTATCTCTCTCTCTCCCTTTCTATCTCTCTCTCTCTCCCTTTCTATCTCTCTCTCTCTCCCTTTCTATCTCTCTCTCTCTCTCCCTTTCTTTTTCTCTCTCTCTCTCTCTCTCCCTTTCTTTTTCTCTCTTACTGCTGCTATTACTACTATTATAAATAGCTGACAGTCATGGTGTGGGAGACGGAGGAATGTTTGTTTACAAATTTAGTATTTCAGTTCGGTGTGCGTTCGCATTTTTTTTTTTTTTTTAGAATTCAACAGAACATAACATTTTAAACAAATTATCGCACCATTGAAAATTATCAAATATTTACATATTATACATAAAAATAATTCTGAAACTATTATCTATATAAAACTTAATGTACATTATCAATTTTGAAATATTCTTAGTTAACTTTGCTTGGTCATAACACTGCTTCTAGTGATCATAGAAATACAAATCAAATTCAAGTACAATTCGTCGTTTAAGTATTAATAGGCTGTGAAATTTCAGCAATATCCAACCAAATTTGACCCCGAGCATTTTAAAACTCAAGTATCAGTGTAGTGATTTGGGGGTGAAGTAAATTGTTTTATTGTGATAGTGAAGTGTCAGTTTTTTTCTTTACTAATATCATTACTAATGTTAATAACTAACTAGCGGGACCCGTGTAAATTACACAAAATGATGTTTTTAATACTAATTATCTTGTTCCTAACTGATACATGTTTGAATAAAATATGATAAGATTTGGACTTGTATATTTATTTTTAAAAAATGAACAATACATGAAACAATTTACAAAACTTCTTTATATACAATATTTCTAGTGAAGGTAATATTTCGACGACTAAACCTTACTTTGTAAATGTTTTTGATTAAATTAAATTTGGCTCCAATTCATGAATATTTATTTACTCCTCTCCAGGAGTTAGGCACAAGGCCAGTTTTATCTTACTCCCACAAGTAAGATGTGACCCAAGGTCGGGTCGGGAAAGTGGGGTTTGAAAATCCAGCGCTCGAGAAGGTGAGCACTCTGGCCATTAAAAATTGCCTGGGCAGCCCCGTTGGCATTCCCCGGTAGGGGCGCCCCAGGCAGTAAGCAATAAACTTACTCCTCCCTAAAAAGGGGATGCGAAGCCTGGGAGGGTGGACCTCCTAGAACTGCACAGGACAGACCCATAGACCAGCGTAAATCAAGCCTCGAAGGCCAAGACAATACCAGTCTATGGAGTGCAGTATCCATCGGAACAGATACTACACTTTGATCTTAGCCAAAAGGCCAAGCCAATTCAAGAGTAGCATACAAACATTCAAACGGCCGTTGCTTTTGATGTAAGCATGACACACAAAATCACACATGCTATTGTATTAATGTGTCTTCCCGGTCGTCCCCTCCCTACCTCTCTTCCCCTTCCTCTCGAAATGTAGAGAAAAAAAATCTGAGAGGTTGGTTGGGATCGAACTATAAACCAGTCGGGCCGAAGTCAAAAGTACTACGTCACTAACCGTTGCGCCAAAGGGAAATACTTGAAAATGTTTCGAAAATTAGGCGAGTTGAATGTTTTTCAAAATCTAGGTGCGGCACGCAAGAGCAGAGCTTTTGACGGAATCGTGACACACGAACACACACGCTATCGTATTGATATATAGATAACAGCATCAAACTGGTAATAATAGAACTTTTAGTAATTGTAAAGTCATTGTAACAAAATTGTGATCTTGTGCCTGCAGATTTATAATTTTAATCATCATGTGATAAAGGGTGACCAAAATAAAATGCAACTCATGGAATCGTTAACAAAATTTGCCATCCTTTTATGGATTTAGGCAAGCACGATCTACTGCGGATATCCTAACGGTCATCTCTGAACGCATATACCATACACTGGATAAGTCAGGTGAAGTTCGGACGGTAGTGCTTGATATATGCAAAGCCCTTGACAAGGTCTGGTATAAAGGTTGTCTCATAAAAATGAATTCATATAGTATTACTGGAAGAATATTATTATTAGATTCTTTCCTATCCAAAACAAAGATCCAGGTTGTCTTCGGTGGCAGTTCATCCAAACAACATAACATAAATGCAGGTATACCCCAGGGATCAATCCTTGAACTTTTATTGTTCCTGAGTTTCATAAACGACCTTCCTGATGACATTGTGTCTGAGATGGGTATATTTGCTGACAACACCACGCTCTACTTTCATCCTGTGAGTAAAACGGGCGCACACATATCCGAGGCAATGGCTGAATCTTTAGAAAGTAACAACTAGTCTAGTGGAATGGGGTCATAAATAGATGGTAACATTTAATGCTGCAAAGACAAAGCTCCTTTCCTTCAACAACTACAAGAAACCTCTTCAACCACCAATTGCCATGGCAAATAATATCCTACCTGAGAGTTCAACATTCCAATTTCTCGGCCTAACATTCACAGGTAACATTAATTGGAACAAATACATAGAAGACATTGCCAAAGCTGCAGCAAAGAAGGTGGACACCCTCTACCGTACTAGTAAACTCCTCACACTCGACAGTATCCTATATCTCTACAAAGCCACTATTTACCCGTGCATGGAGTATTGTTGTCACATCTGGGCTGGTGCACCATCCACTTGTCTCTCCCTCTCGACAAGGTCAAAAAAAGAGTCGCTAATCTAATAGATCCTTCATTATCCATCAAGCTCCAGCCTCTGTCCCATCACCACAATGTTGCATCCTTGTGCTTGTTTTACAAGTACTTTAATGGATTGTGCTCCGATGAACTTTCTGCTCTAGTGCCCCATCGACGTAAATACACTCGACCAACCAGACAATCAGTTAAATCCCATCCATTCACTGTGGAGGTCCCCAGATTACGGAGAGCCTTCTACTCCAATAGGTTTTTTCCTCGTGCTGCCGGCCTCTGGAACTCCCTCCCTGCTCTCTGTTTCCCTGACTGTACCGACATGCAGAAATTTAAAACTAATTTGAACAAGCATCTCGCTGCACAGCTCCCAATTAAGGATGACTCCCCCCCCCCCCAAAAAAAAAAAAAAAAAAACTTTCACCCTAATTCTCAGTAGCCCCTTACGTCTACAGTGGCAACTTGCCTTGTTTGGGGTGAACTAAGTTAAGAAAAGAAATATTAGAGTAACTGAATCAACATAGTGAGAAGGGCCATGAGAAATATATGGATAGCTAAGAAAGATGGGTGAATTGTTCGGTTAATTCTAAATTATGGCTAATTAGAACAATTCTTTTTCTTTTTCTTATGCATTAATCCCACGCTAGGACAGGGTCTGCAATGATGGAATTTTGTCTCCACTTGACATGATCACAAGCTTGATCCAGGTGAAACCTGGTTTTACAGAAACCTTTGTGCAAGGTGTCTGTCCTTCTCATCATCGGCCTTCCTTTCGGTCGCTTTATAATGCAACGGCAAATTTCACGACGGTGTAGTTGTTGGCACATGTCTAAACCATCTGAACCGCCATTCCTTCATCTTGCCCTCAATCAGTACGATGCCGTAGCACCTTTAGATATCCTCATTACAGACATGGTTGAGCAGTGTAAAGCATCTTGGTTTCCCTTAAGATGAATCTTTGTTTTCGCCTTCCTCGTTGTTGGTAAGCACTCGGAGCTGTACAAAGCGATAGATCTCACAACAGTCCGGTAGATCTTTGATTGCTAATTAGAACAATTAAAATATATTTTAGCATGTATTTTGTGTTATTAAAGTATATAGGGAAAAAGGTTTAGGGGAAACAAACGTTGATTAACTCGGATTTAGTATAATAATAGGTATTTATGGGTACAAACTTTCAAAAAAATAATATGAATGAATTCATTGTTTTACCGTTATTCCTCAATTTATCCAGTTTATTCTTCAAATGTTTCTACAACATTCCTATTTTGAACTAGATTCTGTCATTTGTTCCCAAAATATATTACTCTATTTTAAAAAATCGAATTTTTTAATACATTTAGTTTTTAATTTCCAGTGAGAGGTGAGATCATAAAAAAGAAATGTATTTTTAACATTACAAGGATATTTATCCGATGAAATATTTAAGAGAATTTGATCAGTAAAATCTGACTCGTTGATTTCTACCAACAGTCTCATTAACCCTTATCCTTGAGTGTCTTTTTGCCTTGATAAGTTCTGACCCATCTGTATAAAATGTTAGATTGTTTGAATCAGAAAAAAGTGAGATTTCAAAACCAGTTAAATATAAAAAATAAAAAGACAAAATCCAAAATTAATCTATTACCTCTCTCTCTCCCTCTCTCTCTTTCTCTCTCTCATAGTATTATGGTGGTATTCCTATAAGGATCTCTTCCAATATTTTTATTTTTCCATTTCTTTATTGCCTTCGACTGTTGATAAACACAGGCAGAGAGAGAGAGAGATAAGAGAATGAAAAATAAGAGCAGGAGGTCAAACATACAATGAGAGAGGGTGAAAGTGATAACTAGAAAGTTAGTGCATGTCAATTGCAAAGTATGGTTAATAAGAACAATTA
Source organism: Sepiola atlantica (assembly GCA_963556195.1). Lineage (NCBI taxonomy): Eukaryota > Metazoa > Mollusca > Cephalopoda > Sepiida > Sepiolidae > Sepiola > Sepiola atlantica. The sequence continues at coordinate 244,907,411 of OY744515.1, read as the reverse complement.
AAATTGATTTTTATTTCAAAATAACTCAATTGCTGAACTAACGAATATTTTTGAGCAAAGCAATATGCCAATTTATTCAATCACAAATAAATAAAATAAAAAAAGAAACAAATATATTACACTGATCCATTCGGTGAAAAAGTAAACTATAAGATTAATAATTCAAAAAAGAATTAATTAATCCCTTATTCGTCACTTGGACATTGTTTAGTTCAATATCAAGAAACCCCGATTCCTTATAATTGTATCACAGTCAATAGTTTTCTTCGAATGTCCGGCTTGCTTGGTAGGCCGAGAGCAAACTAAAGGCGTTTCCACGATAATTGCGATAGAGAGGTGCTCGTAAAGCCAAGACAATTCGCGATTGTCTCCGGTGTTGCGCATCATTAATAGACCAAGGCTGACGAATATTTTAGTGTGTGATTAAAATATATAGGGAAAAGCCTTAGAGAAACAAATGTTGATTAAATAAATATATAGCTATTTTATTCTGTTATTGATCTCTGCTTAATTAATGTTATAATAATGTGGACTATGCAGTGCAACTCTATTTCCAATTATTCTCTACTAATTCTGGAAAATAAAGCTTGATTAATATTTACTAATTAGCTGTGCAAGTGATAAATATAGCTAAATAATTCTTTTACAAAAAGTTTATTTTATCAGTTTTACACTATTTTAACAAAAAAAATTGTTAAAATACCAACGTCAGCTTTACCATTCATATTTACTAAGGAGGCAAACATATGTAACATTTTGAAAATTTTGAGATGGGGATTGATAATTTGTATTATTTGTATCATTCGGACTACTATTCTCATCTTGGATGTTATTCGCACAACGTTTTGGCCAATGTAACCTCCAACCTTGTTCATCATATTCGGTGTAATGTCCGTTTTACATGCTGGCATACGTTGAAGGAAATTGACTTCCAAAGTGACCTAAATCTTTATTTATCCCGCTTTCCCTCAGGAGTGAGGCACAAGGCCAGTTTTTATCTTACTCCCACAAGTAAGATGTGACCAAAAGTCGGGTCGGGAAAGTGGGGTTTAAAAATTGCCTGGGCAGCCCCGTCGGCATTCTCCAGTAGAGGCGCCTCAGACAGTAAGCAATAAACTTACTCCACCCCAAAGAGGAGAGGCAAAGCCTGAGAAGGTTGACCTCCCAGAACTGCACAGGACAGACCCATTGACCGGCGTAAATCAAGGCCCGAAGGCCAAGACAACACCAGTATGGGGTGCAGTATCCATCGGAACAGATACTACACTTTGATCTTAGCCAAAAGTGTAGGAGTAGCGGAGTGTGTTAATCTGCAAATTTACCCATTTGCTTTTTTAAATCCTATATTTTTGTTTTGTTTTGGTATTACTATAGATTAACACTCTCAGCTATCCCCAAAAAAATAATTAAGTTCTACTTTTTTAGGTGATTACATGTGGAGATCCTGAAAAACCTGGCAGAAAGAGAAAACAACAACAAAATTATTTTAGAATTTAGAGTGTGGGATCAGTTTCGCATATGAATTAAACATAAAAGGATCTGCCATTTCTGGGCCATTTTAGGTTTTTATGGCAATTAACCTTTTTTTCATTTTTTTTTTTTTTTGCTATTGGAGATAAATTCTGTGGGTTATTTTTTATTTTTGTTTGGGGGGGGGGGGCAATTTTTTAGGCAATTGAGTGTGGTTTTACGACCTTGCCAGTCGGACTTTAGTTTAGTGTTAAAAAATATATTCGTTAACTGTCCTAATAAGTTAGAATAACCCTAAAAAGTAGAATCTAATTTTTTTTAAGGGGGTAGGGGATAATTTAGCTGATGGTGTTAATCTACAAATTTACTAAAGTTTGTTAAAATTATGGAATTCTCTGTTTAAACATTTTTTTTTAACTATACGCCCCCCCCCCCCCCTGTTAATTGCTGCCTGGAGGGCAGGTAGATTGTGCTAGTCTATTATATAAATATTGCTTCTTTCAAGCAACAATTTTCCTATTTAATATTTGGAGCCCTTTATGCTGGTAAGTGTCAATCTAATTCTACACAGGGTTATTATATGATGTGTTCCATGGTGTCAACATTGCATTTAGATATATCAAGCCTCAGTCTCTTGTGTTGAAAGATTTCCTTCCTTTTCAGTGAAGGATGAAGGGCACATTTTAGCATCACCTTTTCGCACCATTGCAGATTTAATAAAATATGGATGTCAGTCAAGAATTTGCATATTTCTCCTATACCCTTCCAATTGTTGTCCAAGGAAAACCTACTGTAGTTATTACATTGGAAAAAAGAGTGTCTCATTAAAGACTATTGGGCATTCATGAATTAAACTTTGTGGACGAGTCACACATAAACTGAAGTTTATTTGTACCAAACAGGGTTGGATTGGAGAATGGATTGTGAATTTTATTAACAAAAAAGGTTTGATCCTGAATGGGCTCCACACTCACCGGACCATAACCCCATAGATTTTTATTTGTGGAGTTATGTCAAAGACAATGTCTATTAAAACAATCTCCAGATTATTCTTGAATTGAATGCGAGGATCATCACAGCCAAAATTAGGGCAGTTCCAAGAGAAAGGTGTCAGAGCTATTAACTATTTTGTACATTGTATAATGATGTGCTTGTAGATTTCATGGATGGCATTTCTTGGAAGGGGGTCACCCTATATCTCAAAACTGATTTGAATTATTAACATTAGGTAATTTGACATTTCGCTCTCCATTAATCTCGTCCTTATTCACATTAAAGCATTTTGCCAGATTATTTCCTCAGATTAGAAATCAAAAACGAATATGAGTATTGAATAAATAATTTTTTTATCACAGTATTATGACCTTTTTTTCTATAAAAATGTTATTTATCTGCTTATCTAGAAAGAGACTTTTGAAGGTTGGAACCAAGTGGGGCAGTTAAAGAAAACCGTTGAAACTCTACAGGTTATTGATTTTTTTTTGTTTTTTCCACATTTAATAAATAGGCATTGGTTTTTGCACTTGTGTTTCACCGCTTGAAAATATCTGCTTTTTTTCTTTATCCTTCATCTCTTCTTTCTCATCCTGCTCGTCTGAATATCTTCTTCAGAAACATTTTTCGATTTATCAACACCAACACATTGGCGTCCATTTTTAGTGCCTCACAAACTGCTTTGTATTTGTTTGATCTTATTTATTCCTAAATCTGTACATTGTATAAGTTGGGGCAATTATCACACTAACAGTGAGATTAAAATGCCAAATTAATATTCACAATAGAAGACCAATAGCTTTCTAATACTGCATATGCGAATGCGATCGATATAAGATTAACTAACTTGCATATTACTCTGCAAAAGAACATCTCATTGATTAACTATTCTTTTTTTTTATTGTTTTCTAATTCAATGATTGTTTGCATTTTTCTATAACACATAGTTCTATTTGAAAATAATTATTGTATATCATGTATAAAGACATAGCATTTTGGGTGAAAATGTCTCTCTTTACTTGCCTCCCCATGAGGGCAAAGTAAAACATGATGTCGGTTTAGGTGGGGGATATCCAACATCCCAAAACGGGGCACTCTGGATAAGACAAAAATTAAACTTGTCCTAGTCCAGAAGAAGCTCTCCTCTCCTGACAAAAAACAAAAAAGATACTACATTTTGATCCCAGTCCGAAGGCCAAGCAGTGCTTTAAGTGAAAAGAGTCTTTCTGGTCAATTTACTTCTGGGAATTGCAATTCTTGATTTTCTTCAATTTTCCTGGGCAATGCTGGGACGTGTCGTGTTAGTAAAAACTAAATATGGATCAAATAGGTTGAACTCATGAAAACTAACAAATACATTAAAATATTAAAAAGGAGATCCAGACATCTATGCCTCAAATTTATGAATAGTGGAACATGAGTATGGCTAAAACTTACCGGCAACAGCTTGCAAGATGAACTATCTAAATATTGCATGTTTTACTAATGTATGTTTCTAATCATCGGATCATCATCATATTCCGTTTAATGTCCATTTTACATGCTGGCATGCATTGAACAGCTTTAAGAAATTGACTTCCAAACTAACCTATCTCTGACCAAGTCTTTATTTATCCCTCTTTCCCTCAAGTCAATTTTTATCACTTCCTTCCATGTTTATCTTGGCCTTTTCCTGTGAACTAAACCTGCTACCTCAACTCTTCTACATCTACTAACCCAACAACTTTCATCCATTCTTTCAATGTGGCCATACCTACTGTTGTCACAAATCTCTCTATATTGTCCAGATTTAATCTTCCTCTGAGGTCATCAGAACTGAGTCTGTCTTAAAGACACACATTACACATCCATCATCTTATTCTCATATCATTTCTCTCCATGCAACGCATGTCCTCAACCCTCATTGGTCAGGTTTCACTTCCATACATCATCACACATCATCACACATGACTGATAGATTCTTCCCTTGGTCGACAGTGGTAACGCTCTGCTGATTACTAATTAAAATTCTCTTTAACTAAAGAAAACAATAAATTTAAGTGATATTCAGATTACTGTTCTCATCTTGAGTGTTATCATCACAACGTATCTTTTCAAACTCGGGAATCTGGACGAATTTCGAACGGAACCCTTTATTTAATCCACGGGATGTAGCATGCTCTCGTTCCGTCAGCCACAACTGGGAGAAGTCTTCAGTAATTCGCAATTCTTCGTATCGCCCGCACCGAAGATTGAATCTTCAACCTTCAGATGACTATCACTTAGAACTGAATTTTACTTAGTACCATATCCACTACGCCACGGGCGATACGAAAAATTGAAAATTACTGAAGACTTCTCCCGGTCATGGCTGACAGAACGAGAGCAATCTACCCCCGTGGATTAAATAAAGAGTTTAGTTCGAAATTCCATCCAGATTCCCGAGTTCGACAGAAATATTCTCTAGTTTGAAAAGATACACCTGAAGAAGGCCGGAGGTTACAGCGGCCGGAATGTTGTGATGATAACATTCAAGATGAGAGCAGTAGTCCAAATAATCAAAATTATACAAATTATCAATCCTCATCTCAAAAATTCAGAAACATATTTACTTTAATATGATAGAACTGCAGAAGGTAAAATGGTAAAAGTGAAAATACGAATATTTTGTGCGTCTGCTCTTATGAAAATCAACTTTAACGGTTTCAAGTTTATCAGAGTTGAAACATGGAATTTCAACTTGTCTATGAGGAAATCAAAAAATAAATGAATAAATTAAGCAGACTTTATTAGATAATATTCAATTTGTACCTTGAATAATGTAAAATCTCTCAGCTTCTTAATTCAATAACAGACTTTATAGGTTATTAATTTTTTAATTATGCATTTTATAAATTCTGTCTAGTCAAGCAGTGTTTGCTAAGTCAAACGTATTTCGATAAATATGATAGATTTAAGCTGTTAATTATTTGCAAAATTTTAATCAACTTTCATAAGTTAGACTGCAAAGTAAATAATTTTTTTCTGAAACTGTTAAGAGCGTGATGATCAGGTGGATATGCAATATCGGGTTCAATCAGACCCGGCATATCAGCTCTAATACCCTGTTAACAAGGGTGAATATACTAAAGCTTGATGAGCTCCTGATCGTCAGTCGGCTAGGTTGGTTTGGCCATGTTGAGAGGAGCGATTCTTGGATAAAAAAAAAATGCACAAATGTTGAGGTGGAAAACTGAAGGAAAGTGGGACGACCCAAAAAAACTTAGATGCAAACGATTAACAAGGATCTTCAACAACAGAATTTGAACGGACTCAATCCTTAAGTGCGCCAAGGATTGCAGGCTGCCAAAAAAACATCAAAACCTTGACTAAGGTAAATAAGACAATAAAATGGATATGTATGTATGTATGTATGTAAACTATGTTGTCTTGAACTTCATTATTCCTTTATTTCTTAAGCTTTCAACTATCTTCTGTCAGTTTTTGGAGGAATTGGCAACATAAACATATATAGACATGTAGCACAACAGATAAATGACAGTCCTCTGTGGGTTGTAGGTTCAATTTTCACTGCAGGCGATACTAAGAAAAAAAAAAATTACTTTTGACTTCTGCCCAATCATGGCTGACGAAATGAGTACAATCTACTTCCATGCATTAATTAAAGGATTCAATTTAAAGTTCCGTATAGATTTCTATGTTCGACAACATACATTCTAAGGTCAGACGTTACATACGCCGAAACATAGTGAGAATAATATCTAAAATGGAAATAGTAGTCCAAATAATCTGAATAATACAAGGACATTTTTCATTGGAGAATAGTAGAGAAAAATTCTGCTTTGAAAAGGATCGTGTGACATAATAGATTGTAGCCTTGTTTATTTGGGTTGACGCACCATCCACTAGTCTCTCCTTCTTAGACAGGGTCCAAAAAAGAGTTGCTAATCTAATAGGTCTCTCACTATCCACCAAGCTCCAGCCCTTGTCCCATCGCCGCAATGTTGCACCCTTGTGCTTGTTTTACAAGTACTTCAATAGAATGTGCTCCGAAGAACTGGCTGCTCTGGTGCCCCCTCGACGTAAATGCACTTGACTAACTCGGCAATCAGTTAAACCCCATCCATTCACTGTGGAGGTCTTCGGATGTTGGAGGGCTTTCTATTCTAATAGCTTCTTTCCTTCAGCTGCTAGCCTTTACAACTCCCTCCATGTTTCCCTGACTCTACCGACATGCAGAACTTTAAGTGTAATATGAACAAACATCTTGCTGCACAACTCTCCACTTAGGATGTCCCTATTAATCTGGCCCTTAATCCACAGTAGCCCCTTACGCCTCGGTTGCAATGTGCCTTGTCTGGGGTGAATTAAAGTAAAAAAATATATATATAAATAAAATGGATCGACTATAATCTATGACAATCCGAAGTCTCCCTGTTCATGACTACTGCACTGAGATGTGGGGGAGGACACTACTCATTTGCCTGAATTGCTCCACTTACACTTGATCTTCACCTTATAATGCTGAGTGCTTAGCAAGCAGGCATAAATTGCTATTTTTTTTTGTCTTTGGTATGACTCAACCAAGGATCGAATCCCGATCTCCTGGACCACTAGCAAACATTCTAACCATTATTCGAAAGGGGGCAGTCCATACTTATTTATAGTGTAATATAAAAATCAACAAACATGGTGCCCCCTCAAACTCAAGTTTCACAAGTCCTTACACCAATCTACCACTTTTTCAAAACTTTAAATAAATTAATCTCCCCATACTTAGCACAGAACAGATACTACACTTTGATTTCAGCCTGAAGACCGAAGAGTGCTTTGGGTGAAAAGATTCTTTCCATTTTTTTCTAGCCAGTTAACTTTTGAGGATTGAGTTTCTTGGTTTCCTCAATTCAGTCAGGAATAAATAAAGATCTGGCCAGAGAGAGGTTAGGTTAGAAGTCAATTTTTTTTTTTTTTTTTTTTTTTTTTTGTGGAAATCGCTCCAGACAAGGCATGAAGCCACTTGCTGTAAGGAGCTAAAAAAAATATTACTTCCAGGTCAAAAACTAGCCAACGATAAATGTTAGATGGATAGATTCCGACCCAGAAAACAGTTATTCTCCCCCCTTTGTTATAAACATCGCTCATGGAATGTGAGGACTAAAAGGACAAAATAAGTGAAGCGAGAGTTACGAGGCTGCCGAAAGTAAACCCAAGGTCCACTTTCTACTCTCCTTTTCTACTCAATTTCTAAAAGCCATCCAACACATGCCAGCATGTAAAATGGACGTTAACTCGAATATGATGATGAGGAATACTTACCCCACCCTATCGACTGGAGCTGTAGAATATGCCAACTGCACCTCTGCCAATGGGACCACTTGTTTGCCATGAGTGCCAACCCGTAATGTCTGAGGATGGGATCCTGGTGGCTGAGCGTTCTATGATCCTGATGAATAAGTGGTTATGTGATCAGCAACACTTCACTGTGCCTTTTACTTCAGCTACACAAATGGTTAGATTCGATCAATCAACTGGTCAGGTCATGTCATGCTCCCCCCTCCCATATGTAACCCACACCAAACTAACAACTTACATAATGCACTCTCCAACCCATGACAAATACATATCTAATCGATTCACAAAATATATGGTTAAAAGCAGTGGATGTGGGTCAATCGATTTCAGAGAAGTAAGACGTTGATTATTGTTCAAACGTTAAGTATCAGAAAGCAAGTAAATGACACAAGCTTAAAGTCTACTTCCAGTTTGAGTATCCTGAAAAGTGTATTCCTGGTCCGTGTTGTTAAAAAATACAAATTGTATTTTTGATTGATTTTAATATTTAATCCTGATCGAGATTTTATTTTTGATTACTCATAAATAGTGGAGAGGGAGGAGCTTTTTATCCTCTCACTTACATCTACTCCCACTGTCTTCATGATACAAGAAAAACGTTTAGAGATTCCCCATGAAGAAGAAAAAGAGGGAAAGGAAGTCTTGATTTGTCTATTTCTCTTTTACAGAAATTAGGACTCAAGGCGACACTGGGTAGCCCTGCTAGTTCATAATAAAAAGGGTTATTTATTTAAAACCAAAATCACCAAAACGAAAATTCGTAAATGGGAACATTTTAAGTGAAGTAGAAAAGCAAAAACGTGCTAAAAATGGAACTTTTTCACATAAATTTAAAAACAAAAAGCAAGTCAAAGGGTGTGGTAAGAAGCAAAGAAAGGAAATGCAGGAAAGGAAATTAAATCATCATATTCGGTTGAACGTCCGTTTTACATGCTGGTATGCAGTTGACAGCTTTAAGAAATAGACTTCCAAAGTAACCTATCTCTGGACAGGTCTTTATCCCTGTTTCCCTCAAGTCCATTTTTATCAATTCCTCCTATGATTTCCTTGGCCTTACCCAGTGAACTGAACCTGCTTCATCAACTGTTTTACATCTACTAACCCAAGAACTCTCCATACCATCGAAGTCTACTCTTCTGCACACATCTCCCTATACTGTCCAGATTTAATCTCCTTCTGAGGTCATCAGAACTAAGCCTGTCTTTAAGACTCGCATTACACATCCATTGTACTATTCTCATATCATTTCTTTCCATGCAACACATGTCCTCAACTTTCACTGGCCAAGTTTCACTTCCATACATCATCACACTGCGTACACATGCCTGGTAGACTCTTCTTTTGGTCAACAGTGGCAATGCTCTGCTGGTTAGTAAAGAGAAAATCATAGGGCGTGACCGAGGTGAAAGAGATAACTAACAAAGCAATATATATATGATATATATATATATGAGAGAGAGAGATAATGAATTTTGATATGTTAATAATCACAACTAAACTAAAAATAGGCTATACAACAGAAAGGATCGAGTCATTCATTTCCTTTGTTATAAATGCTGTAAATACTAATCATGAGGATAAATGTATGTTGAAGGTGTGGAGAGAAAAACCCTGATCACTCTATAGAAGAATGCCAATAAAACACAAATGTGCAAAAATATGCAAAAAATGGACGAAAAGAAACAAAAAATTTTGCTGTAAAATATTACAGCAAAATCTTGTTTCCTTTCGTCCATTTTACCAGAAATATTTCTTTCCTGGAAGCAAGAAAAATAGTCAAAGCCAAAAACGGAAAAAACAAACATTATCTCCAACATCAAATGCTTATATGACAATGAATATAAAAATCATATACAAAATCTGCTATAACTCTGTATTGGGAACTGATCAATCATTGAAAAACAAAATAAGCGTCAAATTTGGAAGAACTGAAAACGAAAATTAAAAAGTTTTTAAAAAATAACTGGAAAAAGATATCAATACACTAATTATTTAACCGGTTATCTCAAGCCGAGGTGTACAAGCATGGAATAAACAAAAAGAAAAGTAATCGAACCTACAAGAAAAGTAATAATAAACCAAATCCGATCAAATAAACATCTAGGTGAAAACCTTCAGTAAAACCCATTCATCTGAGAAAAAAAAACATCAGGAATCATCATATTCGGTTTAACAAGTTAACGGTTTTCGAGTTCTTGGAGGAATATCTATCCTGATTTAAAAAAAAAAAAAAAAAAAAAAAAAAAAAAAAAAAAATCCCACGTAGTAAGACACAGTTAGATACCAAACTACAACTAATAGCTATTAAATAGATACCAAACTACAACTAATAGCTATTAAATAGATACCAAACTACAATAGCTATTAAATAGATACCAAACTACAACTAATAGCTATTAAATAGATACCAAACTACAACTAATAGCTATTAAATAGATACCAAACTACAACTAATAGCTATTAAATAGATACCAAACTACAACTAATAGCTATTAAATAGATACCAAACTACAACTAATAGCTATTAAATAGATACCAAACTACAACTAATAGCTATTAAATAGATACCAAACTACAACTAATAGCTATTAAATTGTAGTGACGGCTCGGAAGGAGACAGTCGTAACACCGAGGCGCGAACCCACGCCCATTAAATTACGAGACTGAGAGGGTTGCATTATGCAAATTAGGTGTAGCAAGAAGGCTACATAAAAGGCGGTGTCTTTTGGATCGGTGGCAGTCGAGTAGAGAACGTCACGAAGATCGGATACGTTGGGAGAAGACGGAAGAAAAAGAAGGAAAAACGCGTTGCACGGTTAAAGGAACACAATTCACAAAATTACTATTACAAGCTATTCCGGCTTTTTTGCATGGTACAGCGGAATAAGGCAAAGGTGCGCCCAGTGATGGACTATCGCGAACTTAACGATCATGTGGACATATTCATGGCAAACGCTGATGTTTGCGCTGCTAAGATGCGTGAATGGCGCCAGAAAGGAGCTAACGCGTCTCTGCTGGACCTCAGGAGAGCGTACCTCCAAGTACGAATCCACGAGACACTGTGGCCGTACCAGACTGTGGAGATCGATGGAAAGAGGTACTGTCTGACGCGTCTAGGATTTGGATTGAATGTGGCTCCCCTTGTCATGAAGGCCATCGTCAGCACGGTTCTATCGCAGGAGGAAGCCATGGACCGCGCAACATCGGCTTACATCGATGATATCCTGGTTGACGAAGATGTTATGCCCGCGTCTTGTGTCAGGGAACATTTGGCTCGGTTCGGACTGGAATGTAAGGACCCGGAGCGGTTGGGGGACGGCACATGCGTGCTGGGATTAATGGTCTGGAGGGAGCGCGGCGTCTTGCGCTGGAAGCGAGGACACACAGTTCAAGAAGTTCCCGACATCGTCACACGACGAACTGTGTTCTCCTTATGTGGAAGGCTTGTTGGGCACTTCCCGGTGTGTGCATGGCTTCGTGTGGCATGCGGAGTGATTAAGAGGAGAGCCAGTTCGATCACAAAAGGCTGGGATGACAAAGTGACTGACCCCCTCCTCCGGAATATGATATGCGAGACTATGGCTGCAGTGAAGCGGAGTGATCCAGCTTGTGGAGACTGGTGCGTGAACGGCCGGGAAGTGAATGTATGGGTCGATGCCAGCTCGCTAGCAACTGGGGTTGCATTGGAAAGACAGGGGACAGTGTTGGAGGATGCTTGTTGGCTGCGACCTGAGAACGATGCCCAGCATATTAATTTAGCCGAACTGGACGCCGTGTTGAAGGGCATCAACTTGGCTCTGCAGTGGCAGAGCAAGGTATTGCATATAAAGACCGACTCTGCATGTGTGTACCACTGGGTGTCGGACACTCTAACTGAGAAAACACGAGTTCGCACCAAGGCAGCCAGTGAGATGCTAATTAGGAGACGGTTGAGCACACTCAAGGAGCTTGTGATGGAGTACAAGCTCTCGGTGGACGTAACGTTGGTTGCATCGATTCAAAACGTGGCCGACCAACTGACGCGCGTGCCACAGCGGTGGTTTGACGCAATGAAAAGGGAAAAGGGGCCCGAGCCCCTGATAGGTGCTGTACACGTAGATGAACTGGACGCGGCCCAGATCATGGATATTCACAAACGCAGTGGACACCCAGGAGTGCGACGCACAACTTATTTCGCCAGAAGAGTTTGTCCTGCAACGGCGAAAGCAACGGTTAAGTCGGCTATACAAACCTGCGTAGAATGCCAATCAATAGATCCAGCGCCGGTCCACTGGGAGAAGGGAAAACTGGAGGTGAGCAGCAGCTGGCAGAGGTTGGGGATGGACATTACACATTACGGTGGTTATCATTTCCTAACTATCACAGATTGTGGCCCGTCGCGGTTTTCTGTGTGGAGGCAGTTGGCACGACAGGACTCGGCAAGCGTGATTGGTCAACTGAGAGTTGTCTTTTTTGAGCGTGGCCCACCGCGGGAACTACTCACCGATAACGACACAGCCTTTCGCAGCAGGGAATTCAGGATTTTCGCAGATGAATGGGGCGTGAACCTGAGATTCCGTTGTGCATATGCCCCAGCCGGGAACGGAATTGCAGAGCGGTGCCACCGTACCGTAAAACGGATTGCGGCTAGAATGAGCTGCTCCATACAAGAGGCTGTCTACTGGCATAACATCACACCAAAAGACGATGAGTCACATTTGACCGCACCAGCCAATGCGATCTACCGTTACGAAGTGAGGGTAAAAGGGGTTGACGTGATGTCATCATCAGCAGATCCTGAACACGGTCCTTACCAGGTTGGAGACTGCGTGTGGGTGAAGTCACCGGAGAATCGCTGCACCACGAGTTTTGGCCAAGGTCGGGTAACAGAACTAATCAGTCCACAATCTGTCGTGGTGAATGGAATGCCCAGACATGTGAAGGACCTGCGCCCACGCTACAGTATACTCTCGTTAGAGGAAGATTCTGACAGCGCAACATCTTCAGAGAGTCTGATAACTGACGACGACACGGAGTCGGATGATTTACCCGAGACAAAAGTAGAAGCCCGCAATCCTGAAGAGTCCCACACCCCCGAAGAAGCCCACGCCTCTGAAGAAGCCCCACTTTTGCGAAGGAGCACCCGGCAAAGACGACCGCCGAGGTGTCATCTTTGTGATCATGAGATCAGGGGGGAGTGTAGTGACGGCTCGGAAGGAGACAGTCGTAACACCGAGGCGCGAACCCACGCCCATTAAATTACGAGACTGAGAGGGTTGCATTATGCAAATTAGGTGTAGCAAGAAGGCTACATAAAAGGCGGTGTCTTTTGGATCGGTGGCAGTCGAGTAGAGAACGTCACGAAGATCGGATACGTTGGGAGAAGACGGAAGAAAAAGAAGGAAAAACGCGTTGCACGGTTAAAGGAACACAATTCACAAAATTACTATTACATAAATAGATACCAAACTACAACTAATAGCTATTAAATAGATACCAAACTACAACTAATAGCTATTAAATAGATACCAAACTACAACTAATAGCTATTAAATAGATACCAAACTACAACTAATAGCTATTAAATAGATACCAAACTACAACTAATAGCTATTAAATAGATACCAAACTACAACTAATAGCTATTAAATAGATACCAAACTACAACTAATAGCTATTAAATAGATACCAAACTACAACTAATAGCTATTAAATAGATACCAAACTACAACTAATAGCTATTAAATAGATACCAAACTACAACTAATAGCTATTAAATAGATATCAAACTACAACTAATAGCTATTAAAGCAACCATACACAGAGAAATAAACATAAGCTCATTATGTATAACACTGACTGACTTGTATGTTTTTAATGTAATGAATCCCTGATAAGGGTACCCAGGAAATTCAATGGCATCCCAACTAAAGTTTCTTAATAAATTCTAGTTTTAAACTACTGGACCCCAAACTAATTTTATGTTTCATTGAAAAGCAATATTAATTATCATGAATTACTAAAATATGCAAAGCATAAGTTTTTTTTATCTGTTTTTTTTTGTTTTTTGTTTTTTTTAAATTAAAAACTGAACATTTAATAATCATAGTTCAATTAAATTTTGAGAATTGTGACACAAAGTTTGTTCTTGTTTCATTGGGAATATGTTTAAACTCAATTCGATCAATAGACTTACCAACTTGATCTAATATAAACACCTGGTCTTCCAAAATTGAAAACCAAATAATGATTTAATTCAGTTGAATTTTTTCAAGTTCTGGATGTTTTTTTATACTAATTTGTGTAATAAACAAGTAATTGTTAGTACAAGATTTCAGATGTATCCAATGATGCCACTAACTTGTTAACTGTAATTTTATATTCAAATCTTTAATTTTATTATACATTTTGTTATGAAAATGTAACATTTTTTAAAAACTTATATTGAAAATTATAAAATTTTCTGCCCATGGTTCTAAATATAACATTCGTGTGACACTACTGTAGTCTAAGTATTGTTAATATCAACGCGCAATGAAGTGTTACACGGTGCCTACTTATTCGCCTCTCCACGAGGGCAGAGTTAGATACAAGGTCGGTTTTTATTGTGAAAGTCCAGCTTCTCAAAAAGGACACTCTGGATTGGGACAAAAAAATTTAATTGCCTCATTCTAGAAGGATTTCTCCTTCACTGACCGAAAACAAAAGATAAAGTGTAGAATCAGAACAGATACTACATTTTGCTCCTAGTAAAAGGGTCAAGAGGTTTAGCATTATATGACGCCTCTATATCTTGGGTACAAGTTTAACTAATTTATAGAATCAATCTTATCTATGTAGAAATAAATCATTTTACTGTTTTAAAAAAGTCAAGAAAATTGATAGAATTATCTGTCAGTGAGTTACAAGCTTAAAATTACCATTGAACATGGTTATAATTAAAAAGTTTAAAGAATACTGCTTTTGTGTTTCAGATAGTTCATCATATATAAATTTTTATCAAAAGAAATATTTTGTAATTTATGACAAGAATATTTGACATTAAACTTTGTTTTTGTTTTCTTTTGTTTATTCTTAAAAAAAAATAAAAATCTGATTTAAGAAAAAAAAAAAAGAAATGAAAAATACAAACAAAATTGGCTAAGGTAAATAAATGATAACTTAAATTTTAGCTTTTGCAGAATAGAATTTCTTTGATTTATGTTTTTAGGGAGAAAATTTTCTTTTTTCTTCATAGTGAATTTAAGAGGAAAAAACAGTTCCCCTCCTTAGGTACCAATATTCTTAAGGTTGTTACTTTTATTAAACCTTGTTAAAACATTTCTTAAAATAGTTAATTTTGGCTAGGAGCAAAGTGTAGTATCTGTTCTGATACTGCACTTTTCTGTCCTCAGTCAGTGAAGGAGAAATCCTTTTAGACTGAGGCCATTTTTATTTTTGTCCCAATCTAGAGTGCTTCTTTTGGGGAGCTAGATTTTATCCACATTAAAATCAAACCTTGTGTCTAACTCTGTCCTCCTGCTGGGAGGGGGTGGGGGGGGGGGGTCAAGTAAATAGGGACAAGTGAAAAACAATATGAATCCATCAAATACCTGAAAAATAATATAAAACTTGAAAAACTTCAGCATGACAGACCAAAGAAAATGTTATTGGTCCCCCGATTTATAAAATCGGGGGACTTAAGTTTTGAGGCATGTCCGTTAGTCCAGATTTTTCTCCGCAACCATCCATTGAATTTCTCTGAAATTTTGCATGAAGTTGTAACTTTGGTCAGGTTAGAAAGTGACATTCTCCGATTTTTGAAAAAAAATCTGGTTAGCCCCCCAGGGGGTTAAAAGGCCCCGAAATGGCAAAAAATGACATTTTTTGCCCCATAACTTTTCATTCATCCATTCAATTTCTCTGAAACTTGGCCAAAATGTGGAGGCAATTGTTCCTAATAGAAAATAAGTATCGCTGACATTGAAAAAAATCTGGTTCGTGCCCCCAGGGGGTCAAAGGGGGGTTAAAAATGCCCCAAATTGCCCAAATTTATTGCATTTTACACTCGCCACATCGAGTCACATACAGAGGGGGACCACGCACGCGCGGCTTGTTTCAGACTGAGCATGACAGACCGATCGCCCGACTAACAAAGCTGCTTATAAAAATTGTTGGACATCTCTAAAATAATGTGCTGTCCATTCAACCTTCATTTTTCGATGAAAACTTCACTGTAATACTTCATAAAAATTTATTCAGTCGTTTCTTCATTTTAGTCCGTAGTCTCAGGATATGAAAAGAATTTCAATGTTTTACGTATTATTTACTGTAAAACGAAACATTTGTGTTATTTGATCCAGAACTTGTCGACTGAACTAATTTTTGGTCACTTATGTAGGGCATAATAATATTGTCATATTACACTTAACAAATTAATCTTTTCAATCTCGGTTAGAACTGAAGAAACTATATTTTTCTTTAAGTTCAAAAACGGATTCTTTGAGTTTTATTTTTTTTTTTCTTAATAGAAGAAGAGTATTTATGTGTGGGTTGTGTAAAATGTGATTCTTTGCAATAAATATTTGAATTCTTTAATCATTACTGGGTCAATGGGAGCCTTTTAAAATACTGAAAACTTACAAGAAATATGTCAAATATATTGTGTCCAAATATTTGGGTCTAACACATGCCAGCATGTAAAACAGCCATGAAACTGATGATGATGATGATGATGATGATGATTGCATTACTAATAGTAATACCAGCTTTTTTTTGCTAGTGATGCATTATTATAATTTGTGTGTGTGTGTGTGCTTGGATAAATATTTAATGATCATTTTTTTACTTTTAGAAAAATCCTGAATGTGTTATAAAAGCAGATTTTTTATAAAATAACACATTAAGGACTGAGAAAATTACCTCAGATTATATAAGATTATTATTTTTTATTTAAAATGCAACTTAGTAAAAAATAAAATATTACTTAGTGGGTGTTTTTTTTTTTTATCCTCTCACATTGAAGTTCTAGGATACCTTGATGTAGTTTTTTTTATTTATTTTATTTTAACACAAAACTAACTCTATTAAGCTCCAAAATCTATCCTTTTACTAACTTTAGTTAATTAACGCATAGCTTCGTAGATTCTAACTGGAAGATTTTATTTATATAATGAGCATGTTAACTAATTTCATAAATTGCTTTCTTTTCATTTGCTTATGATTTAAGAATAATGAGACATTATGCATTGTGGGTATTCAGGTGCAGAAAAATTTCCTTTTTTTATTTTTTTATTGTACTTTTTGATTATTTATTGAAAATTTTTTTCTTCTTTTTATTAAGATTAAAAGGTGATTATATATATATATATATATATATATATATATATATATATATATATATATATATATTCACCTGACCCATTGGATCAGAACCGCTACCATCTTGTAAGACATTCTACTTGCATACGTTTCTTTACTATATTATCCTTATTATTATTATATAGAAGTTTTATAAAGTTAAGTATGTTTATGTATTTGTATGTACAGGATTCACTCCTAAACAAATTAACCGATTATGAATTTTGGAACACCGCTGCTAGGAGTAAGGAGTCGAAATGTGGGCTATTTTTAGTTTTATGCAAAGGGCACAAATAGGGAGTGGAAACCCTTTGTGAAAATTCAGATACCTCCAAATTTTGTGATATTTTAACAAGGTATTAGAAATGAATTAATAAATATTCCTCAAATTTCAGTTTCTTTGGAGTATTTTAAAGGATTTTAAGTGGGTCTAGTATGGGCACAACCTCTCATTTGAAAATTCAAATATATCAAATTTTAATTGAAGCAAGATTCCCTAAATTTCAATTTCTTCTCAAGACCCCCTTTAACTTAAGCCTTAAATTTTAGACATTTTCTAGAATAAAAAATCATGTAATGGATTTTGATCAAAATTAGAATAAGGATTCTAGAAATAAGATTTAGTATCATGATATCTTTATTTTAATCTTCATAAAGGGGCATAAAAGTGGTGCAAAACTGTTCTGTTTGAAGAATTAATTACATACCTTTAGCTTTGTATATGATTGTTATGTTTGCCAACAAGATATGAAGATTTATCTAATTGGATGATCTAAATTGTTCTAATGATGACTTTCAATTTCGCTACACTTAAAAAGTAGCTGAAATTGCTTGATATGATCTTTCTGATGAAAAAAGCAAAGAATATATATTTCTAAAGGACATTTTATTTCACTTTTAGTAGTGATGGATAGAATCATTGATACCTTGTCTTCATTAATAAGCAGCAAATATGTGTATCTTTAAGACAGACTCCTCAGGACTTTCCTCGTAAAGACATTTTTTTATGAGAGAGATGATGCGATCAGTCCAAGATTTTCTCTGAAACTCAAATTATACTGCATAAAGAGTACCAGACATTGTGTGTCATGTAACAGAGCACATGTTGCCTTTTAAAAACTCAATCGATAAGATTTTAAAGTTATCTTGTAAAGTCAGCATTTTTACTTCAATTTAAAAAAAAAAATTTTTACTTTCTTTTTTTGTCAAGAATAAAGTATATTTAAGGATTTCAACTCTGGATGGTGATAAATGAAAAAAAAAATTATTTTAACAGATTTTTTTTTTGTCAAGAATAAAGTATATTTAAGGATTTCAACTCTGGATGGTGATAAATGAAAAAAAAAATTATTTTAACAGATTTTTTTTTTGTCAAGAATAAAGTATATTTAAGGATTTCAACTCTGGATGGTGATAAATGAAAAAAAAATTATTTTAACAGATTTTTTTTTTTGTCAAGAATAAAGTATATTTAAGGATTTCAACTCTGGATGGTGATAAATGAAAAAAAAATTATTTTAACAGATTTTTTTTATGCATATGAACGTAAGGAACAATATTCCAAGCTACATTAATTACAAGTTATATCGGTCACGTTATTCATGCAATTCAGTAATTACTATATATATATATATATATATATGAGAGAGAGAGAGAGAGATTTTTTTACTAATAAGTCACCACTTATCAAGACCTGAATTTCAATTTCTTCTTAAGACCCTTTCAGCTTAAGCTTTAAATTTTTGACATTTTCTAGAATCAAAATCATGTAATGGATTTTGATCAGGATAAGGATTTTAGACATAAGGTTTAGTATCATTATAGCTTGATTTTAATTTTGTATGGGGAAATGAAAGTGATTCAAAACTGTTCTATTCGGAGAATTCATTTTATCTGTCTTAGGACGGGTATTCCTATGAAAAATATATAAATGTTCATATCTTTTCTTTATTTATTTCTTATTTGTTGACGTATAGGAATACAAAATGTCTTTTAAAAAAGATCTTTTTTTCTAAAAGAACAGAATTTTCAGCCTTTCTTTCAGCTTTCTTTCATGTATTGATATATATATATATATATTAGAGTTAGGCGGTTTTGAAATTTTGGTTTCGGTATCGGTTTCTGTTTTTTTCCCTTAAAACCTTGGTTTACGGTTCGGTTTTTCGGTTTTTTTGAAAAAAAAATTTTACTATGGAAGCTATTCATTCTCTTGTGTGATGATTAGTTATTATTCAACGTTTAGTTGAATTATGCCACTGTTTCGATAATTTTGTGACAGATTCATTCTCCATGATATGAATCATAACGATTCCTGCGTTATTTTGCCGGTTCATGTATATTTAACTAAATTGTTAAACATACAGTGACGCCCGGCACAATAATTATTTACTAATGTACAGGGATCGTTATTATGCCGGTTCATTTTTTTTTAAAACCTAATTGTTATGGCCTTGCGAAAGAAAAGGTAATGAAATAAATAAGGGCAAATATTTAAAAATAATTTGTTTTCATCATCAGTTGTGTCGGTTAAAGAAATAAAATAAAATCGACCTGCCCTATTGTGTCGGTTAAAGAAATATCTGCTTTTAATACAAAAAAACATTAAAAGTAAAATAATTAAATGAACGGAAATATTAGAGACAATTAGATTATTTAGTCGGATTTCATTTGCTGTAAAGCGTATCTGATGTAATTTCTTTACGAATTGCTGTTTGCAGACGAAAATATTGGGACCCCATTCGTACACAAGCATTTGAAATCCGGCTAAAGAATCTAATTGTCTCTAATATTTTCGTTCATTCAATTAATTTTTATTTTCAACTGCTACACATTTTAATCCAAGGTTGAATTGTTTTACAAACAAACATTGTGAAGCGGCAGCACTTTTTATACCCGCCAAGGGAGCCGGAGATACCACAGGCACCAGTAGGCGTGGCTCAAATGAACCAAACAATCGCAATCATTTTAAAATAGATATTTTACCTTTATTATTAAAAAAATACTATTTTTCTTTTCGGTTTATTTTTTTGTTACTTTTCATAATATAATTAATGTTGATGAATTTTCCCAACATTACTAAGTCTGCTCTCGATTTAAGTAATTGAAATTAAGGAAAGTTATATATAAAGAAAAAATAAGCAACAAATAAATGTTACCAAAGGCAACATAAATTATTCTTCTACCTACCTGTATAAGTTTATTTGTTTATTTTATTATTTATTTTGATAAATGATTTTTTAAATAAAAATAAATAATAAAATAAACAAATAAACTTATACAGGTAGGTAGAAGAAGAATTTATGTTGCCTTTGGTAACATTTACTTGTTGAATTAACTTGTTAAAAATGTGCTTTAATAGGTGTTGCTTCGTAATCCTTGAACCAAAGCCAAACTTTTAAAAGTAATGAAGTTATTAAGTTGTTGAATTAACTTGTTAAAAATGTGCTTTACAAAGGAAAGATTTTAATGTAAAATTCTGATTTTCTTTATGAAGAAAAACTTTGATAATGTTAAAATATACAGAAAATCACTGGATTTAAACAGTTTCTATTTTAAAATGTTCGTTCAATGAAATCATAAAATAAGTCGTAATTTTGAAGAGTTCACTCCTAATCGAATCAACCGGAAGTAAAAATTAATTTTATCGTTATTTTAAAATATATTGTCGCTTAATAAAGTTTTAAATTATACAAAAAATCAATCGGGCAAAGTTTAATTAAAAACAAACAAAAAAAAAACAATCAGGCAAAGTTTTAAATTATAAATAAAATTTCGTTTGATAAAGTTTTAAATAATACAAAAAAATTAATTTAAATAATAAAAAAAAAAGTAATTTATAGTTAAATAAACACGAGCCGGCAAAATAACGTAAGACTCATTATTGTGTCGGACGTCACTGTATGTTTAACAATTTAGTTAAATATACATGAACCGGCAAAATAACGCAGGAATCGTTATTTTGCCGGGACCGGCAATATAGCCTATTCGTAAGTTTTAAGGTGTTGACTTGTAATCAAAGTTCTGATACCTTTTCAACAGTTAACTCGTTAAAACAGTGACCAAAGATTCTTGAAAGATTTCTGAAGAATAAAACTGAGTTTGAATATACATTCTATCTAATTCTTTAACCCATAAAATATAACTCAGAAATGCAAGAAATTAAAAAACGAAAATTTATTTAAACAAACAAAATAATTTTACAAATAAAATTAAGCAAAAATGATGATGAAAATGAAATATTGTGAATCAAATAGATTTTCGACATCATACGGAACGCGTTTGATTTTTTCTTTTTCATTTGAAAATGCTAAAAATACGATGTCATGTTGTCTGTCGTATTTCTCTTTTTTTCATTTGAAAATTCAAAATGTTAATGATAAACAAACTGTAAACAAAGATTTCTTCCTACAAGTCAATTAAATGTTTTTATCATATATTTGTTCAATCTGTCCTCTTACTAATATAACATTTTTTGGTAATATTCAATTTTATTCAAATCGGAAAATCTTTTCAACCGTGTTTCCTTGTATATGGTGGCTTACTGTAGTAAAAACACAATACCAAACGGTTACAGTTTTAAAAAAAAAAAACGATTCGGTATGGAGACGAAACCGAAAAACCGCGGTTTTTCGGTAAAACCGTCCATCTCTCATATATATATATATATATATATGTATATATGTTAAGACTGACATCTTTTAAGATATTCTTTTTGCATAACTTCTATTCATTTAACATATTTCCCTTGTTCAGGGGTCAGACGTTTTATGATATTACGCAAGCCCATTCTCGCGGGTCAACTGTCTCCAAATTCCATTCTGTTCGGTCCTGTCCAATCACTTGCGTCCACGTTTTCCTTGGCCAGCCAAACTTCCTGTGATTTAAGACAAACTATGCTTCAGCAACGGTTTATCCAGAGAGATGAACATCCCATCACTATCCCAGCAGAAACGATTCATCCTTAGGATAACCTCCATTGCTGGGCAAGTGTAGTACTTTCAGCAAATCCTCTGACCTGATGTGTTGGGTTTGGTCAGATTTCATATTGCAGATCCATCTGATCATGGATCTGTCATTTCTCTGCAGTTAGGCGAGAGAGGACTGGGTGAGGGACCAGCATTCACTGCCATATATCATGATGCTCCTGACACAGCTACTATACAACTGATGATGTTGTCTGCTACATGTTCAATCACTTTCATTCCTGTCTCTAGGAACTTTGGGCCTCTATAATTACCCCATGATCATACTTCTCTTTTCCTTTTATAGCAATTTACAATGTTACTCTCACTCCAGCACATTCTCTTATGATAGCATTCGCTATATCTGACAGGATTAGAATGCTGACCTTATCAGATGCTATCAGCATTTCAGGGACTATTCGAGAAGGTCCTGCGGCCTTGCCATTTTTCATGTTACCTAAAGCATTTTCTATCATGCCTAACGTTAGATGGTCCAGGTTCCAGGGGAATGAAACATTTCATAATGTTGTTGCCAGGCTCTATGTTTGGCCTTGTTATCTAGACACAGCTGCCCATAATCATTCTTTATACATTTCACACCTATAACATCCTGGTTCTCCCTTTTCATATGCTTTGCCACTTTGTAGATGAAGTTACTTTTGGGGTCAATGAACTTGACTGTGTACACAACCTTTTTTGCGAGGCTTCTTGCAACATTTGTACTCTTCTCTTCTCTACTACCTCCTTTCTTCCAAGACTTGTGACAGCTCCTCTTCCACTGTATCGCAGCGTTAACTCCACCGTTCCACCACAGAGTTTCTTTCCTCTATAAGCGCTTCTTCGTATAATCACTGACACTAGCAGCACTGCTCAAGAGACCTTCCTTCAGTTATTGCCAGCATCCGCATCCCTTCACATTATTAACCTGCTAATTCTTTGTGCAATCAATGACAACATCTTTGAATTTGCCCCACACCTCTTGGTTCTTGAGCTTCCAGGATCTGATTTTAGGATAGAATTTATGGCGAGTATGAGGACGTGACATTACTCTAAAATCACATACAGGAAGTCTGTATTGAATTGCACATTCTTCGGCAGGGATGACTTTGATGTTCTTTATGCATTTAAGATCTCTCCTTCTCAGCAAGATGTAGTCAACCTGCGTTTTCACTCCTTCAGAGTCATATGAGATCAGATGATTCACTCTTTCTGGACCAAGATTTACCAATCATAAAAGTGTTGGTCATCGCATACGCCAGTTTTCTCTTCCTTTCTGTGTTTCTGGTTTTAAACCCAAATCCACCATGGATCTCTGCATAGCCATCCGGATCTTTGTCTATGTGACCATTCCAGTCACCACAAGAGAAGAGATCGCTGCTTGATATTTTTGAAAAGACCTCTCAGTTTTTCATGAACTGAGTCCTTTGCAGCATCACTAAGATCAACTTGGTGACCATACAGACTTGAATGTGACTAAAGGGTTGCCTACTATCAATTTGATCTGAAGGGTTCTGTCAGTTATGCGCTATACATCTATAACCTTGTCCAGCCATTTCTCTGCCAGTAAAACACTAACTCTTGCTGTATCTTGATTGTTGACAGACAAAAAAACAACTTTTACCCGAGTTCTTTCCCTGAATCATACGAGCTGAACCACCTCTCCATCTAGTCTCCTGAATGCAGCAAAGATCGATCTTTCTGTGAGATATGGTTTCCACTACTTTTTCAACTCTTCCTCTCATTGTACCAACATTTAGAGATGCAAGTCTAAACATCTTCTGTGGGATTTTGCTGAATATGATGATCTGGTCAGCACACTTCTGACCCTACCATTCACAACACCGTTGGCACTTTTGTCAACGGTCTCGTGGCTTGTTGATTGCTGTCTATCATTTTTATATGGGGCATGCTTTTATGGTTGGATGCTCTTCCTATGACCAACCACAGTTCTAAGCAGTTCCACAGACAAAAGGTAGCAGGTACGTACGTTCATGAGGTTTAGCTTGCCAGCTGAGGCGGTTTACCAAAGTATGGCGCTTGGAGCCACACGTGAGCGATTTAGGCTATGCGTGAAGACCAGGCATGACCACCCATCCAGATACTCTCTTAAAAATACTAAAAAATAATAATTCTCTTTACTTCTATATTATTATCATTTTGTATTAGCAGAGGTTATGTTTTCGGTAGTGTTTGATAGTTTGTCTGTCTGTCTGTCTGTTTGTTTGTTTGTCTGTGTACAGCCTAGCATCCACATTGCTCGACCAATGATCACCAAACTTGATCAAAATATCACTCATAGTCTAACTGATTTAATTTTGGAATATCTCTGTCAAAGGTCAAGGTCATAGAAAAGTTAAGTCACTGACTTGGTCCATATTTTAGCCAATAAAGTATTACATCTTATATGACCTTGACTTATAACCTTGAAAAGTTTGATCACGGTCAAAATTTAGATGGAATTTCAACTTCTGATTTTTCCAAATGGTCTTTGATAACAGTAACCACCATGCAAAATTTCAGCATGATAAGATAAATAGTTTTTGAGTTATCAACGGTTCCATGGCATAATTTCATGAATACTTCATACAATATAGAAAAGGAGTGCACAGATAAAACTGTGGGGCATCCTTATGTTGTCAGGCGGAGATGTGCAGTCTCACCTAGTGTCTTGTTATTCTTATAGAAGTAAAAAGATTTATTATTTCACCATCTAATTTATATAAGTATTTGTGGTGTGTACTGAAATTGTAAATTAGATACCGACACTGAAAAAAAAGAGTCACTCTATCTCTAAATGCTCATACAGACATTAAGATATATTAGAGAGTGGTTAAATCAATAATAGTGAGAGGTGGCGAGAGAAATACATAGATAGCTAAGTGAGAGATTGATGACTTGTTCATTTAATTACAAATTACAGCTAATTAGAACAAGTAAACCATGTTTTTCAAACAGAACTCAATCCCAGAAATAAAGAATATTTTAGCATGTATTTTGTGTGATTGCAGTATATAGGTAAAATCCTTAGAGAAACAAACATTCATTTTATTATATATATATATATATATATATATATATTTTTTTTTTTTTTCAGGTTCGATTATTTTCGATAGAAATTCGAATCAGAGAGCTCTATGTGCATTCAAACACAGCATGAATAAGTTATGAGGTTGAAAAAAACTAGATATACATTCGGATTGTACACATAAGTTATTTCGACCGTAACTAGGTCTCCTCTGATGTGTTTCCAACCACAATTCAAACCTCTTGGAAACACATCCGAGGAGACCTAGTTACGGTCGAAATAATTTATAATGTGTACAATCCGAATGTATATCTAGTCTTTTTCAACCTCATAACTTATATATATATATATATGTATACGTGTGTGTGTATTTTTTACATTTATATTTAGAATTTTTCCTATTCGAATATGAATTTTATAACATAAAGTAATTATAATAGCTTAATAGTGTAAGGCCAGAGCTATGCTATATTCAATATTTTTTATGTAATTTTATATCATTTCAATGTTATAAAGGACATATTCACGTCATTTCATAAAACTTATTTTTTATTCAGCATACAATTGTTTCAGCAAGCACCAATATATTTGTAAAATGCTCCTGTGCATTTATTTCTTGGTGTGGCTATTTTCAGTGCTAATTTTACAAAACAAAGCAAAAACGCAAAAAAAAACATGAAAAACTAGGCGATTAAAGCCTAAATTACAATCAGTACTCATTATCAACATTTATATATATATATATATATATATATTTACATGCAACTATGGTCCAGTTATATTCATGTGGTAACATATATGTATCTTATCCTTTTATCTATTTGTATTTCTAATCATTCAACATCCGCTATAATTATTAATTAAAATATTCCTGCATTAAAATATATATTTCCACTGACCGTTCTTTGTTGTTTCACCCAGTTATTTCCCTTTTTCTTCGGGTTTTCGTCATCTTATTCCTTATTTTCTTTTCTTTGTTACATTATCATAAGTATTATTATGAAAAATTCTAAATATAAATTTATATATATATATATATATATTCATTGGTCTTTATTATAAAATAGAGGATATTCATTATTCTAGATAAATAATATTGATTGCAAAATCGATTAAAACAACTGCACTTTGATACTTTGGGAATTGTTTAAATGCATTATAAAATATTGAAAGTTCACATTGACAGACTTTGAATCTGCTTATAATCAAATTTCCAAATAATTCATTGTTTCAGCCTTATATATTCAGGAAAACGTGCCACATTTTGAAATCTTTTGGTAGTGGAGTCCTCAAACATTTTATACGCAGTATAGACTTTCCAGATGGAAAAAAAGAGCTGACTAAAGTCGTATGCTTCCTGAATGTACAATGAGGAAATAATTTGAATGAAATTAAGTGACAGCTGTGCTTGATTTTCTATTGGCTTTTGTGTAGAAATTGCACACTGTGACAGGAAAAGGTCACAATTTAAAGAAATTGATTGATTTTGATTTTCAGATTCATACAGTCTTAAATTATTTCATTGCATTATTTTTGCATATATAAAATCATAAATCATCCATTTTTTGTGTACAAGAGTCTCTATACAATCTATTCACCATCATTGTTTTCCTAATCATATGTATAAAATAGAGCCAGGTATGTTTGCGATTAATAGCTTTTTTTTATAGAAGGTACGTGATAAAATCTTGTATAAATAGGTGCGTGACAAAAACTGGTATAAATAGAAGGTACGTGACAAAAAACTGGTATAAATAGAAGGTACGTGACAAAAACTGGTATAAATAGAAGA
This sequence comes from Sepiola atlantica, assembly GCA_963556195.1. Lineage (NCBI taxonomy): Eukaryota > Metazoa > Mollusca > Cephalopoda > Sepiida > Sepiolidae > Sepiola > Sepiola atlantica. The sequence continues at coordinate 244,880,521 of OY744515.1, read as the reverse complement.
TGCGTGACAAAAACTGGTATAAATAGAAGATGCGTGACAAAAAACTGGTATAAATAGAAGATGCGTGACAAAAAACTGGTATAAATAGAAGATGCGTGACAAAAAACTGGTATAAATAGAAGGTGGGTGACAAAAACTGATATAAATAGAAGATGCGTCACAAAAACTGATATAAATAGAAGGTGCGTGACAAAAAACTGGTATAAATAGAAGGTGTGTGACAAAAAAACTGGTATAAATAGAAGGTGCGTGACAAAAACTGATATAAATAGAAGATGCGTCACAAAAACTGATATAAATAGAAGATGCGTCACAAAAACTGATATAAATAGAAGGTGCGTGACAAAAAACTGGTATAAATAGAAGGTGCGTGACAAAAAACTGGTATAAATAGAAGGTACATGATAAAATGTTTTGTCAGTCATATAAGCCAAATATTGGTCTGTGTTAAAAAAAATAAAAATGTATTTGCGATCGATTGTAATATTTAATCCTGATCAATATTTATTTTTGATCAGTTACAATTAAAGGAGGAATGAGGAGTTTTACTCTCACACTCAGATCTACTATCATTGCCCACTAATAACATTGTGTACAAATTTAATAATGGGCAATGTGTCGATATTCACCGTTAGTAAATCATAGTTTGAGTGGTTACATAATTTAAAGTGGATTCTTTAAAGAAACATTGTTCAATGATTACCTATTTATGTAATTACATAACTAACAAAATTGAGATATAGCTAAAAAAACATTGAACAATGTTTCTTTAAAGAATCCACTTTAAATGATGACACAGACCCTCAAAATCCATGCCACACCTCACCACAACAAAAACCTCAGCACCCCCTCTCCTCTCTCCCACCCTAAGACAAATTCACTAACACTCCCACCCCTCCTCTTTTTCACTACTACCTTAATGTACCCACTCACAGCCTTCCATATTAATTTCACTCTCTGCTACTGACTGACTTCTCACAGCCCGGACCCTGGTCCAGCGCTCTTAGTAGCCACGGCTACTACTTTTCCTCATCAACCCATCATGTCAACCCAATATTTCGATGTACTTGCATGACATTTTTCTTAAAATTATCATCCTGAGGAAGTCTTACAATAAAGACGAAACGTTGATGAATATATAAAAAAAAATATCTCTTGGTTTTTCCTCTTTCATTTCCCATTACGTCGGATTACTCTCATCCTTCCTTTCTCATATATATATATATATATATATATATATATATAGCTGTTCCGGGTAATCTCCTAAACTAATGAAGGGATTATTATGAATTTTAGAATATACAGGGTGGGCCAAAATAAGGGTCCTATCTTTAAATTTGAATAACTTGAATTTGAATAACTTCCACAAAATAAAAGTTAAACTCACCAAACTTTATGTGTGTGTAGACTGACCCTTCTGAGATTTTTTGAAATAAACAAAACAAATTTTAGCCGAAAAACACTTCTTAAAACTTACAAAAACTAAAGTATTGTTTTTTACACTGTTTTGAGTTTTTTAAGCAAAAATAATGTTTTCTAAATGAGGGTACGTTCCTTAGGGCTAATACGGCTCATGCTTGCTTCGGAAGGGGTCCTTTACTTATTCTAAAAAAAAATTTTTTTTAAATCAATAAATAAAAAAGTTATGAATTTTAAAAAATAGGACCCTTATTTTTGCCCACCCTGTATATTCTCAGCAACCTGATGAGTAACATAGGCACATTATTTTTTTGTTAACTTTATCATTACTAATGCTATATTTGTTGCTAATACCCGTCTTGTGATGAGTATTCTACTAGTATAAAAGTATAAAAGAAAACATTCATTATAAGTTGAATGGTGGTTATTGGTTAAAGTAAGAGATAACCAAAATAAATAAATGTTAGATTTTTTTTGTTTTTGCATTTCTCTTTTCTTTTTAAAACCTGTAAATTAAAACTCTCGAAATCGTTTTATCTGCAATGAATTATAAGCATAATTAGAATAATAACTTATTCACGGCTTAATTAATTTCATTAAAAAAAACCATCGGTAATAAGTTGTACACATGCGGGTCAATAACTTGTTTCTTACACATACTTATGACTATTGTTGTTAGTGTTGAAAACTTACTACTATATATATATATATATATATATATATATATATATATATATATATATCAATGTATGTTTAAGAAGGCAATGCAAGGTGCCGGATAGGTTGTAAGCTGGAAGGAACAAAAATAATGAATCAAAATGGGACTTACTATTTATTTTTTCTTAAAATCTTACATAAAAAAATAAAAGATTTTTAAATAAATTTTAAGAAAAAATAAATAGTAAGTCCCATTTCGATTTATTATTTTTGTTCCTTACAACCTACCCGGGAATTTGCATTGCCCTCAGCTTTCTTAAACATATTACTACTATTCCCACCAATGCTTCAAACAAACTACCATTCTCTATTATATATATATATATATATATATTATTATTATTATTATTTACTTAAAAGAAACAATGATGATTAATATTTATTTAAAAAATATTATATATATATATATATAATTAACAACCTTGAATATTACATTTCATAAAATTACTATTGTTTTGTTGACATCACTGCAACAAAAGTTGAAATAATTGTTTTATGCTGAGAGTTAAAGTAAGAAGACACGTTTGACTCCAAAGTATGATCTAAAATTAAACGATGAAAAATGTAGACTTTTCAAAACTTTGTGACTGGATTTCTAATCTCAAATCTCTAGTATACAAAAGCATGAACCAATCGATTGCTGATCTAATCTAGACGGAGTGGCAGAAGAGTAAAGAAATATAGGTAAACCATAGAGAAAATGGTGTGATGACAGAAGGTTTTTTGAAACAGTTAATATTAAGTGGTTTTATATATTTTGTTTTACAGAAATCTTAGGGAAATAACCCATTACATGATTACTTTCCTTTAAAATTTAAGTTTATGATAGATCATATTCTGCAGAAAACGTTTGATGATAAGATACTCATGTAATGAACAACTTCATCACATGAAATATGTTAGAAGCTTTACCTTGTTTCTAGGGCTAACTTTGCCATAACTTTAATCCAGAGCTCTTCCTATATCTTTTTTTTTTTTTTTTTTTTTTTCCCGCCTTTTGGTCGAGATCAAAGTGTAGTATCTGTTCCGATGGATACTGCAGCCTGTAGACTGGTATTGTCTTGGCCTTCGGGGCTTGATTTACGCCGGTCTATGGGATTGTCCTGTGCAGTTCTAGGAGGTCCACCCTCCCAGGCTTCGCCTCCCCTCTTTGGGGAGGAGTAAGTTAATTGCTTACTGCTTGAGGCGCCCCTACCGGGGAATGCCGATGGGGCTGCCCAGGCAATTTTTGATGGTCAGAGTGCTCACCTCTCGGGCGCTGGCTTTTCAACCCCCACTTTCCGACCCGAGCTTGGGTCACATCTTACTTGTGGGAGTAGGATAAAAACTGGCCTTGTGCCTAACTCCTGGAGAGGAGTAAATTACTCTAAACAAAGGTTTTAAGAAAGTTTTATTTAACTTTGTTTACACACTTGTACACTATATATATATATATATATATATATATATATATATATATATATATATACAAATATTATAAACTAGTTGTATCTACGAGTGTTTTTGTAATGCTCATTGCTTCTCTTTTTGACTATTAATTGATTTCTCATGAGAAAGTATTTACATTTTGGAACGATAATTTAATCAAGGAATGTATGTCATTAAAAAATTGTTTTGCAATAAAATCGATGTCTTACAAACTGTTAAAATTTAAATCCATATATACTTTTTAGAGTTTTTTTTTTTTTTTAAATCTGCTTTTTATTTATAAATTCAAGAGCCTGAAAATACATGCTGTTTTCTTTTTTACCAAATTATTTTTTTAATAGAATTTTTGTGAAAATTAACTAGAATATATTTGTTTAAAATAGGTTGTAATTTTAAGCAGTCACGTTTTTTGTTTTTTTTGTTTTTTAGGCATAATACAAGCTGGTACGAAATATATATATATATATAAAGTGGTGTACTAAAAGCGAACTTTTAGGAAAAGTGAAACCTATTGTGAAGAGTATATAGCTCAATATCCAGGATAGAGCAGGTAGAATGAAGAAGAATGGAAAGGAATTAGAGAAGCAAAAGTCAAATCATAATTCAATTCAATTGCTCAGAGCAAGGTATATTCCGCAAAAAAGGCAATTTATTCAAGTTAAATTTTCCTTAAGCCAGGCTTTTCAAAGATCAAAATCTTATCATCAGAGGAAGTCGCTGGGATAGATAAGTTGGCAACGGCCAAGATTTAAAATTTGAAAAAATAAAATAAAAGTTGTAGGGGGAAGAAACACAGGGAAAAATTCTGCCCGAATGCAAGCAAATGTCCGATTGCTAAAAAGTCCGGTGTCGAAAAGTCCAGCGGAGAGAATGAGATGTAGATAGGTAGGTCGTTAAAAGGCCCGAAAGGTTGTGAGAGAGGAATCAAAGTTAAATTCCAAGAAGCCACAACTTCAGGTGCGGCGAAAATAGAAAATCCAGAGGGTAAAATGTCCAATAAGTGCAGGCAGGCAGGCTCAGAAGAGAGTGAGGTGGAAAATATTCGCCATTAACAATACTTCCTGGGCAAAGATGTCAGAGAAAATGCTTTAAAATGGGAAAAAATGTAGCGAAAATATTTTAAAGTTAGCCCGAAGCGAAAGCCGGCTTGAAAATGAGGAAAGGCATAAACTCCTGTGCGATATATATATATATATATATATATATATATATATATATATTGTTATGTAATTGATATGGTATCATTTGGTCATTAAATTATTATCTGAACGAAATCGTTTTAAATTAAAAAATGTTATTTGTTTTTTTTGCAAAAAAAACGGAAATCGGGTTGAACATTTCAGCCATAGAAAAGAAAGAACGCTTAATTATTTGTGTGTTGTCTTTTTTGTTTGTTAAAAAAAACAACTTGTTTTTACTAAAATTACAATACTTTTTTGTTTGCACTGATTTTAAATCTAGAAAAGTATCGATTTTTGTATTGAGGAAGGACAGAAGTACATTGTTATATTTTAAATTGTGGTTGTAAGTTTCTATTTACTTGCCTCCCCACGAGGATACAGTTAGAAACGAGGTAGATTTTTAATGTGGACACTCTGGATTAGGACAAAAAAATTAAAATTGCCTCAGTCTAGAAGGATGACTATTTACTCCTTCACAGACCGAGGAATGAAAAAATGAAGTGCAGTATCTAAACAAGTTGTTTGCTCAGAGTTCAGGCCATAAACAAATGTTTCAAGTTAGGTTTTCCAATATTGTATGCTGGCACGAAATTGTATTTTTAATTTCATTTTAATTTAAACTTAATCATTACATTGCTTAATCATCATCCTGGTTACGACATTAAACTGGATCAAGTGAGGAGGCCCCAATTTGGTTATTATTGTCCCCAGGTCCGCTCTGGCCTGGAATGGTAGTAACTGTCAGTCTCATCTATGGATTAAATAGAATCTGTCCTAACAATAGTGCGACCGATTGTATACACAGAACTTTCATCCTAAATAACTAATAAAAGCAAACCTCATAATTAAATATTTGAAGACATTAAAAACTTGAAGAAACAAAATAATATTAAAATGACTGGATTCGTCATTAAATAACTCTAAATGGTTGATATGCCAGTTAAAATAAAATTAATAATTACAGTATCATTTGATCATTAAATTATAAGTAGGACAAAATTGTTTGATTAAAATCGATTTTAAATACTAGCGTTTAAACGTGAACACACACAGAGATAACTTGTTTGGCACTTTTATTACGAAGATAATATCATACTAACAGCTGTTACGTGCTGGTCCATATTTCGCTTTCTTTCTTTTTTTAAATCAGGTTTTTGTGAAGTGTAATTTAATATGGTATCATTTGGTGATTAACTTAATTGAATGAAATTGTTTCACATTGTAACATACGTTTAAAAAGGTTACTTTAAAAAGTTGTTTACACGTGAATTCAGACATTAGTAAATTTAATTATTAAAAACGTACCTGAAACAACAAAGATTGGGAAAAGACAAATTGAAAAACTAAGTAGAAATGTAAGCAAGTAATCAGGCATATAACTTGCAATCTTGATGTAGTTTCAAATCCACGAATCAAAGTTATTTTATAATACAAATAATATCATACTGGCAGCTGTTGTCTGCTGATCTATATTTCCATTGTTTTTTTTGTTTTTGTTTTATAAATCAGATTTTTGTGAAGTTGAATTACTGCATCGTTTGGTCATTAAATTAATTGAATAAAATTGTTTAAAATGTTATTGTTACATGTGAACTTCCACAGATGAACGATATCTGATCTGGCAATTTTATTATAGAGATAGTAAAGAGTTATGTAAAAACTGCATTATCTTAACTATAAGCCTTTGTTTGTGCTATTTGCAAACCTGTTGGGTAAAACCAACTGGTAAATTAGATAGCTTATGGTTCTGAAATATTTGCCTAGGATTGTGAACACTTGTTTGTATCATTCTACAAGCAAAAGCAACTTGCCATCTGGCTGCTATTAAAATCTAGCTCTAGTTATACTTTTTAAATGTCTAACTTACATACATATTCTTTCTTTCTCTTGTGGAACTACAATCTTTCTCTCTCTCTCTTTCTCTCGTTTTTGTCACAGCGAGGAAGAAGAATCAGTTGTTGTTAATTTTCGTACACGGTTGACATGCGAAACAACTCAGCCGACGTTCGGATTCTTAATTATTTTTCTTCGGTACAAATGAATAAATTATATATTTTTATAAGATGCCTGTTGCTCCTTATTACAAGCATTCAAATTTCAGCAAGTCAATAGTCCAAGCCCAGATCATTAATTCTCTCGCGAGAATTAATGACGCCTAAAACCCATCAAGCTAAACGACGAGATTAACCCCTTCACTAAGGGGAATGTGACTATCTTAGCCCCAGGTAGCTGGTAGTACCATGCCAAGACGATAAAAGCCCTTCCAGAGACATCCCACTGGGTGGACACACCAAGATACCCTTCCTGCCAACGATAGTGTTACATTACATGTCTTCAATATAAATCTATTGTAATTTTAAAAACTAATAGTTTTCATTCAAATTATTTCCCTTGTAAATGAATGAGTATAATATTTTAAGAAAGGTTTTGGTAATGTACCATTTCTTTTATTATATCACTTTCATTAATTACTGTTAATATTGACAAAACTATTGCATATATATAGGACAAAATAGGTCAATAAAATTTCAAATGAATAACACCAACAATAATTTATTATAAACTGTTTAAAAAATAGTTATGCAAATTAGGCATACAAATAGCTGTGTTTGGGGTTTTGCTCTCTACAATTTGTACAATATTTCAAAAAACTTGTTATTGATTTAAATAACAGTGAGCTGTTTCAATGGTAGCATAAGTGTGATAAATGAAAAAAAGAATTGCATTTATTCATTTAGCAGATGTTATATTCCAGCACAATAAACTGCTTAATTTGTTAGGTAATAATTAATTTTACAAATGTAAGTTAAACAGTATCTCTTTGTTAACCGGTATGTTACTATTGTCTCCTCTCATAAGTGTTTGAATGTTTTCTCTTTATAGGCTAACATAGCAAAACGTTAAGGGATATTCGTTACACGTGATAAAACCAACTTTTCTGGGAGCTAAAAATCAGTTGCTCATTACACGAGTATATAGGTATTTGTATTAAATGTTCATTACAAACAATGAAACAAAAAAAATCATCTTTCTTGAATTCTTTTTATTGAAACAGAATATACTTTGGGGAATAATTATTTCTTTGAATTTCTCTTCATTATTCTTGTAGTCCAAGAGCATTAAATCTGCTCAAAAAAGGATCACATCTGGAATTAAATACTAACAAAATAATTTATAGTGATGTTATAATACCTTATGTGTCTCCCGAAGGTGATGCCTCTCCACAAATATGTCGTGAATTTTCCGGATTCAATGAAAAATAAAAATTATCTGTCCCAAGGATTTGTTGAAATTTGAAAGACAACCAATAAGTTTGTGCAAAAATATATAATTTATTTACGGAGAAGAAATGTATAAGAAGGCAAGAAAACAAATGTTAGGAAATGGGGTTTGAACTTTTTAAATATTTAACTATGAATCCTAATATAGGGTCGTTTTTTCTATCTTATAATGGAGTTTTCTAGCTAATAAAAGGTAGGTGGATTTTAGTAGCATGTGACATCTGTAACAGAAATAACATTAAAAGTCGTGAAGTTTCAATTTTGTGCTTTTCCAATATGACATTCAGGATGGTTGCGCATGTGTTAAAATGGTCCTTACACAACAACTATCATAGGTGAGTTTCTCAACGGTTTATAATTTTCTGTTTTGTTTTCATCTATCCTGTTGATAAAATTTGATGTTATTATGAACGACTTTTCCCATCATCTTCCCTTGCATATGGCAGTTTGATAATAATAGCACTATACCGAATGGTGCAGTTTACAAATGAAACCAGAAAACGGGGGGGGGGGGGGTCTTTCGTTTTTTTTGTTTTGTTTTTTTTTCGTTTTTTTTTCTTTCGTTTTTTTTTTTTTTTTTTTTTTTTTTCATTAAAACACGCCCTATCTCTACTTCCTACTGACTAGGGATAGAAATTGGAAGACAAAAACCACCTGCTCATTAGACGGTGGTAAAACTGCTTAGTTGTGGCTGTATAAAAGCAGGAATGGTTTGTACAGATATGTGCACACCCATTGTGCACAATTTTATTATATTAGTAGCTGTACCCACCCAGTATTGCCCGCGATGCAGTGGAGTCAGATTAGCTTTTAATTTTTATTTGTTTTCACATTTTTTAAACTTATACAGAAAAAGAAGAAGAAATTAGTTGTAAGGGAAAGAACTCTTTTTTATATTTTTCCATTAAAAGTATGAGTTATTCCTCTTGCTGATTTTAATTATTCGGTCATAATTGAAAAAATGTCCATATTACCAGTTGTGCATGCAGGACTATATAAGTTTTAAAATAAACTGTAGCGGAGCATGGTACAACAACAAATGAAAATTTACTACACAGAATAAAATTTGGTATGCCAGTTTAAATGCTATTTAGGTCCAACTTTTAAGATATTACAAGATACATTTCTGTTAGATTAATCACACTTGATACTGCAAATTACTATTCTTAATCATATCTTGTTTACGATCATCTCTATTAATAAAATTATCTGATCAAATAGTGTGTGTTTGTAGATACAAATAAGTATGATTTTTAAATAAAAAATGGATAAATTAATAATTTATTTAAAATAGTTAAAAAGAAAATCTGATTAATACATATAAGTTTCAAAATCCTATTTTTAAAACATTGATAGAAAAAAAACTCTGCACCTTCTCATTTCTAAATTTAAAAAAAAACAAAAAAACTTGGAAGTATTTATGTGATTTAAATTTCAACATTTCCGAAGATGTTTGATCATTTTATTGCAAAACCGATTTTTGTTAACATATATTCCTCAACTGAATTGTCTTTTCAAAAGTGTAAATATTTTTCTTACAAGAAATTAATAAATCGAAAAGACAAAATGCGGGGAAAGGGGCAATGAGTCAACAAAAATCAAAGTATAAAAACTCCCGGGCAACAGATTTTGCAAGCGGCTACCTTAAATGCACTATATTTCCCATGGTTTCATTGTGGTCAACTGGCAATATATTATCAATACAATCTAATACACTTAAAAGAACATCGAGAAATCTCACCTACAGTAGTTAATATTGGTGTCATGAGCATTTTAATAGATTGAGTAGCCATATTGGAAAACAAAGTGGAAACTTTTTTTTTTTTTACTATTGGGCCATGACTTATCAAGGCCAAGAGCAACTGAAGGATAACGAGATGGAATAATTGTCGGCCGAAAGATGAGGAGCAATCAGGGATATAATTAAGTTTAATTACTAATGGGATGGTTTATGGCAAGTATTTGTTGATATTGGATTAAAGACAACTGTTGTGATCTGTAGGGAAGCAGTACCATGGTAATGTGTTCCACAGACAGGAAGCCCATTGCAAATAAGCTCTGCCCATGGAAATTCTGCATGGAGTAAGAAAGGGAAGTCTTTTGTCATTGTGGTAGCTTGACGAGTTCTTGCTGTGAATGTCTTACAAGGAGGAACTAGATATTGGAGCTCAGTCGAGCACCTTCCATGGAAACTACAGTACTTATAATGTTATTTCTAGCTACATTAGAGAATTCTTCTGAAAAACAAATCAGTGTGTTAGCATTTAGTTCCTAGTCAAACATCGGACTATTGGTTTTCATGTGTTAAGTTGACTAAAGTGAATACTAGTGAAAAAAAACCCAAAAAACAAGATGTTAATTATCCAAAGAAAATGAATATTGTATAAGTTTCTTACAGCCTTTTTCATGATTCTTCCCATAAAGATTAAACAGTTTATTTCAACGGTTAAATGTGTTGATTAACATTCAGTTCTAGAACAGAATTTCTAACGTAATAAGTGCCGCACTGTCTGCCAAGCTCCAGCCTCTGCCGCATCGCCGCAGTGTTGCTTCCCTGTGCTTGTAAAACAAGTATTTTCACAGGATGTGCTCCAATGAACTTACTGCACTTGTTCACCCTCAATGTAAATACATTCAACCCACCCGACTAGCAGCAAAAACACACACTGGAGGTTGAAGGTTCGATCCTCACTACAGGCGATACTAACTAAGAATAACATAATAATTAACACTTCTATCCGATCATGGCTGGCGGGACAAGAACTATCTAACCCCATGGATTAAATAAAGGATTCGGTTCGAAATTCTGTATAGGTTTCCGAGTTGGATATAAAAATAAAGGATCAAGAGAAGAATAGGGACCCCAGATCATTAACACAAGACGCGGGACATATTTTAGAATCACCGGTTGACCTCGCAATACACGTGGTCTCTATTTACAAAACACTTGTAAATAGATCTTTTATTTATGTTAATAAATGCAGTATATTTCGGAATTTTTTTTTCTTTTAACATGTTAATATTTATTTTAAGGCAGAGAGTTCATAAATAAAACAAATAAATATTAACATGTTTTCTTTTAAAACATGTTTTTGTGTCACTATTTAAAAAACAACTGGGGTTTTTTTTCTTTTAACATGTATACGCTTTTTTAAAAATCGGCTGACTTGTAATCTGTCGTTTTGCAATAAACAAAACAATTTATCATTTTTTTTTTTACTTTTATTTACTAAATAAAAAACAAATTTTAAACGCAATTCTATATTTCGTGTTGTGTATTTTAAGAAAAAGTGGATACTTTTTTTTCTTTTCGTAGGGAGGCGAGTAACTAGCGAAGTTTTATTTATTTGTTTATAATTGTTGCTTACAGAAAAAAAAGGAAAAAACTTCACGAGGGCAGAAATGGGGGGGGTATTAAATATTTATCACCGTACTTAAGTAATCTTTCGTTTTGTAGGGAAAAATCAAGCTTCCCAAAAAGGGGCACTCTGGATCTTACCTCAGTTTAGAAGGATTTTTCCATACTACACATTGCTCCTAGCCTGAGGAGGCAAAACGGATGATTACGCAAGTTATTTTAATAAATAAACGAAATATATACGCTTTTTAAAAAATCGGCTGACTTGTAATCTTTCGTTTTGCCTCCCCACGAGGGCGGAGTTAGACTTCAAAAATCAGTTTCTAAACGGAAGCAATTTAAAATTTATGAAGTTTTTTCCTTTTTTTTTTCTGTAAGCAACAATTATAAACAAATAAATAAAACTTCGCTAGTTACTCGCCTCCCTACGAAAAGAAAAAAAAGTATCCACTTTTTCTTAAAATACACAACACGAAATATAGAATTGCGTTTAAAATTTGTTTTTTATTTAGTAAATAAAAGTAAAAAAAAAATGATAAATTGTTTTGTTTATTGCAAAACGACAGATTACAAGTCAGCCGATTTTTAAAAAAGCGTATACATGTTAAAAGAAAAAAAACCCGAGTTGTTTTGTAAATAGTGACACAAAAACATGTTTTAAAAGAAAACATGTTAATATTTATTTGTTTTATTTATGAACTCTCTGCCTAATAAATAATATAATGTTAATAAATATTAACATGTTAAAAGAAAAAAAAAATTCCGAAATATACTGCATTTATTAACATAAATAAAAGATCTATTTACAAGTGTTTTGTAAATAGAGACCACGTGTATTGCGAGGTCAACCGGTGATTCTAAAATATGTCCCGCGTCTTGTGTTAATGATCTGGGGTCCCTATTCTTCTCTTGATCCAAAATAAAAAATTCCCAAGTTAAAAAAGATGAACTAGAAGAAGGTCAGAGGTTACATTGGCTGAAACAGTTTGAAAATCAAATCAAAGATGAATCGTAGTACGAATAATCCACATAATTTCACAGTTTATTTCAAGTAATTTTGTCATCTCATATTATTTGCAATTATAAAATTTTAAAAATAATTATATACAGGTATACATTTCAAATTCATGTCATTAACATCTCATAAATAAATTCCTGCTAAAGTAGACAATTTGCAAACAAAAAAAATGCCTATATTATACTGCACCGTATGGCTAATGTGCATGCGATTAAAAATACAATCGTAACGTTATAAAATTTTGTAAACGTTTAGTCTATTTCTTATTCCGTTTTTATTTTATTTTTTGTGTGCGTGTATTTTAATTTTATTCTTTGGTTCAAATATTTCTTCTCTTCATTCTTATTGTACTCCTTTCTTTTAATACTATTATTATTTTTATTATTATTATTATTATTATTATTATTATTATTTTTATTATTATAATTTCTACTTAGTTTCAGGAAGAAACACAGGAAACTTTAATTTCTAATTAGAATAAGTTAATAATAATAATAGCATTAAGAGGAAGGAGTAGAATAGGAAGAAGACATGTTTGAACCGAAGAATAAAATTAAAGTACACACGAAAAAAAAAAAAAAAAAGACAAAGTAAATAAAAATGGAATAAGAAATAGACTAAATACTTTTTTGTTTTATAAAGTTTTAACCCTTATCCTCTAGTGGCTCTTGGCCTTGATAATCAGTGACCTCCAAACTAAAAAAAAAAAAAAATCTACATTATATTATCTATATGTTTTTCTTCTTCCGTTTCCTGTTTAGTATTATTGCTATTTTTATTATTACAATTTTCGCTTTGTATTCGCCCACCTCGTTTTTCCCTTATATAAATTTCTATTTAACATCTTAAACATTTAAAAGTGTATTTTTATTTCTATGCTTTAATCGCTGGTGGGCATTGCTTACTTCAGTAATCCTTAATTTATTTACACCCTTTTTTTTTTCTTTTTTTATTGCAAATTGCTATATTTTATCTCTATTTATATAAAGTTAGGTATGTTTATATATTTCTATGTATAGGATTAACTTCTAAACTAATTAATCGATCATTATGAATTTTGGAACATAGCTGCTGGACGTAAGGGTGTGTAATGTGGGCTATATTTAGTTTAATTTACTTTTATACTAAGGGGACAAAGAGGAGATGGAAGCTCTTCATGAAAGTTGTATACCTCCGATTTGTGTGCATTTAAGAATATGTATTGGACATCAATTAATAAATATTCAACAAATGTCAGTATTTAAAAGGCTTTAGAGGGCATAATATGGGCACAACCTCTCATTTGAAAATTAAAATATTTCAGATTTGCATTGAACTTGATCCACCAATCGAGCAAGAGTCTCTAAATTTCAATTTCTTTTAAGACCACTTAAGCTTAAGCCTTAAATTTTAGACATTTTCTAGAATCAAAATCATGTAATGAATTTTGATCAAAATTGAAATAAGGATTTTAGACATAATGTTAGTAGCATTATATCTTGATTTTAATCTTTGTAAGGCGACATAAAAGTGGTGCAAAATGTTCTGTACGTGGAATTAATTTTACCCATCATGAGATGGGTATTCTTCTAGTATTATCTATAAATATTTACACATTACCAGACGTAAGAAAGATTGCTTTTCAATTTAGTTATCAACCCACACATGTGTACACATTTATTTGCATCCAACTACTTTTACTTAATAGATTTTCATAACAAATTATAATTAAATAAATACTGAGAATGTTTTCTGCAAAAATAAAATACAATACTGAGATTATTGCTCAATATAAACATTTATTTTTTTATTTTTTTTTTAACATAGTTCACCCCAAACCAGGCAGGCTGCCACTGTAAATGTAAGGGGCTACTGAGAAAAAAAAAAAGGGGGGGTGAAGGTTTTGGGGGGAGTCAACCTAATTTGGAATCTGCACAGCGAGATGTCTGTTTACATTAGTTTTACATTTTTGCATGTCAGTAACGTCAGGAAAGCAGGGAGCAGGGAGGGAGTTCTAGAGTCTAGCAGCACGAGGAAAGAAGCTTTTGGAGTAGAAAGCTCTTCGGCATCTGGGGACCTCCACAGTGTATGGATGGGATTTGGCAGATTGTCAGGTTGATCTAGTGAATCTACGTCGTGGGGACACCAGAGCAGCAAGCTCATCAGAGCACAATCCATTGAAGTACTTGTAAAACAGGCACAAGGAAGCAACATTGCGGCGATGGGACAGGGGCTGGAGCTTGGTGGATAGTGAAGGACCTATCAAGTTGGTGACTCTGTTTTGGACCTTGTCTAAGAGGGAGAGATTAGCGGATGATGCACCAGCCCAGATGTGGCAACAATACTCCATGCATGGGCGGATGGTGGCTTTGTACAGATTTTAAAATGTTGGCTTAATAAATGATTACAATATGATTCAATAGTGCTATTCTTTATTGAGCAGAAGTTGCCTGTGTTTCATTCTTGCTTTTCAATGACAAAAATCGGGTATCTCCTTTAGAAAGATAGAGAGAAGTTTTGAAATAAAACTGATGATTTTTTATTATTTATATATTATTTTTTTAACAGTAATATAATAATAATTGTAATTTTTCTTATAAATGACTCAGATAATTTAATTGCTAAATATAATAATCAAACAGTATAATTATTTATTTCCATAGACTAGAATAGCACAGTATTAAACAGGTTCTTTTTAACTTTTACTTTTTTCTGTAATCTATGTAATTTAAGAAAATTATGCTCCTGGGCGAAGTCAGGTAGCCCTGCTAGTAAGGTATATAAAAATTGAATGTTGTATTTAAATCAAGTACATTGAGACAGCAGTATAAAAATATAATAGACATAATTTCTTGATGATTAACAATTAAAAAATAAAATCATCTGAAATATAAATTTACAAGGAAACTGTGTGAGGAACATATAACAAAGTTGTAACTGTGATATCGGTTGTTGTAATAGCATTTGTTTTTATTTATATCTTTATTTAATAACAAAAGTTAACAGATTTAATATAAAAAATGGAGATTTTAAAACATATGAGTCAATAATTTTAGAAATTATCAAAAATAATATGGCTGCAATACTTTTTTTTAAAATAGACATAAACATTAAATTTCATACATTTTAAAAAGTTAACATTTGCTTTGTTGCCGTCTTATTCTTTACAATCTGTTACAAATGCCAAATTTAATGTAACTAGAATTATTAGCCCTACGGGACCAAATTCTAGCATATATTAAATTAAACACCAATACGTAATTAAAGCAAAATTGTTTTGGACTATTAAAATAATTTCCAACGTGATTGATAATGTTTACCCATTCATTTATTTATTTTTTATTATCGCTTATGTTTGAATTCATGTTTTGAAACATGACGTAAATCATAAATCTATGACGTCACACCAAAGCTATAATTATTTCGTTAAACTCTATTTATAAGAAAGTCTAAATAGCTCAGTTGGTAGAACCTCAAACTGAAGATGTCAAGGTTTCGATTTCCGGTCATGGCATCTGCTTTATTTGTTGGGAATTTATTATTTACTATTGATACAATATTTTCCATTTCGTAAAGTAGTTAAGATCTCTGATATTTCGAAATGAGACAAATTCCAAATTCCGCAATGTATTAATGTAAGATAACTTATTATGTATTGATAGTGTGACACAAAACGAAAGAAGGAAGGTACAAACGTATTAAAATAGAGATAAAAAGTTATTTCTCATTATGTAGCTGCCAATGTCTTTGCGTTTTTTTTTCTTTCTATAATCAGTTTAGCAGAAGATTTTTTTTTTCTTTGCTATGATTTTTTATTTCGATTTAAAATTTACTTTCTATGAAGAACAATCCTTAACATGTTTTGGAATTTTTTAGATGAGCATTGATATATATATATATATGAAGGAAGTAGGAGAGAGATACAGGAAGTAGGAAAGAGAGAGAGAGATAAAGGAAGTAGGAAAGAGAGAGAGAGAGAGAGATAAAGGAAGTAGGAGAGAGAGAGAGAGATAAAGGAAGTAGGAGAGAGAGAGAGAGATAAAGGAGGTAGGAAAGAGAGAGAGATAAAGGAAGTAGGAAAGAGAGAGAGAGATAAAGGAAGTAGGAAAGAGAGAGAGAGATAAAGGAAGTAGGAAAGAGAGAGAGAGAGATAAAGGAAGTAGGAAAGAGAGAGAGAGAGAGAGATAAAGGAAGTAGGAAAGAGAGAGAGAGAGATAAAGGAAGTAGGAAAGAGAGAGAGAGAGAGAGAGATAAAGGAAGTAGGAAAGAGAGAGAGAGATAAAGGAAGTAGGAGAGAGAGAGAGAGAGAGATAAAGTTAGTAGGAAAGAGAGAGAGGAGGGAAAGATCATTTGAACTACTCCATTTAATCTACGAGGTTAGATTGTTTTCGTTCCATCAGCCAGAACCGGATAGAAGTCTTAAGTAATTATTACATGGACATGTGGCATGACCGATGAAGTAAAAATCAGTTCTAAGTGACAGCCTTCTGGAGGTTGAAGGTTCAATCCTTACCACAAACGATACTAACTAAAAATGAAAAAAAAATTACTTAGGTAACCGGTCATCGATGAGGGGACAAGAACAATCTACCCTCGTGGACTAAATTAAAGGTTCAGTGCGAAATTTCATATAGATTCCCAAGTTCGACAAGATGCACCTGAAGAAGCTCGAAGGTTGCATCAGTCGAAACGTCAGAATAGCATCCACGATGTGAATAGTAGTCCGGGTAATCCAAATAATACACTCTTTTACATGTGCTAAACTGTTTCAATTTTCAATTTTCTGATATCTCTTATGACGTTTTGGAAGTCGTATTTACAAAGATAACCTTAGCAATTAACCTTTTAATATATCTTATTTTACTTCTCAGCTTTCTCTGCAACGTGAGAAGAATGCCTATGAAACATTGAAACAACGACAGCTTCAAATAGCCCAGGCTATAAACATGGTACCCGGAAGTGCTTTATCTATGCCTTGTCTTCGTCATCTTTCAATTCTCTTATGTTTTGCTTGGGAATTATTTTGATTTCCTTTATATCCTGCAAAAATCTCAGCTCCTCTCGTATTTGTCTGCATTGGAATTGTGTCTTTGTATTTAACATGGTAGATGTTGAAGGTGTCTTGGAATCTGTATTTCTAATCAAGGGTTGTTCAAGCAAAATTTTATTATGTTGAAACAACACATTTAATGCAATAGCTTTTGGGTCATTAGGTTTCTCACATGTTTTTTTATTGGTTAATAAATAGAATTGCTTTTTTTTTTTTTTGGAAGATTTTTTGGGCATATGTTTCCTTTTCTCTCTCTCTCCTCCTTCCTTTATATATCTCTCTCTCCTCCTTCCTTTATATATCTCTCTCTCCTCCTTCCTTTATATATCTCTCTCACTCCTACTTCTTTTATATATATATCTCTCTCACTCCTACTTCCTTTATCTCTCTGTCTCTCCTCTCCTACTTCCTTTATCTCTCTGTCTCTCCTCTCCTACTTCCTTTATCTCTCTGTCTCTCCTCTCCTACTTATATATATATATATATATATATATATATATATATATATATATATCCATTCCTTTATGTCTTTGGAGATGGGTTAATTAATAGAATTGCTGTTTAGCAGATTTGTTGAGCATATATTTGTTTCTCCCCCCCCCCCTCCTACTTCTCTCATCTTTCTCCCCCTTCTCTCTCATCTTTCTCCCCCCCCCCTCTCTCTTCATCGTCATTTTCCTCCTCTCTCTCTCTTCATCATCCTTTTCCTCCCCTCTCTCTCTTCATCATCCTTTTCCTCCTCTCTCTCTCTTCGTCATCATTTTCCTCCCCTCTCTCTCTTCATCCTCCTTTTCCTCCTCTCTCTCTCTCTCTCTTCATCATCCTTTTCCTCCTCTCTCTCTCTCTTCGTCATCCTTTCCCTCCTCTCTCTCTTCGTCATCCTTTCCCTCCTCTCTCTCCGTCATCCTTTTCCTCCTCTCTCTCTCTCTTCGTCATCCTTTTCCTCCTCTCTCTTCGTCGTCCTTTTCCTCTTCTCTCTCCTTTTCCCTCCTCTCTCTCCTTTTCCCTCCTCTCTCTCCTTTTCCCTCCTCTCTCTCTATCATCTTCCTTACCCATCTCTCTCTCAATCTTGTCCACCCTCTCTCTCTTTCTCTCTCCCCATCGCTCTTCCTCTTTCTTCTCTTCTCATTGGTGAAAACAAATTCATTATTTTTAACTATTATTATCTTCTAACAATTTCTAAGATCACAATACCATCCTTACTATTCTACAAAATGTCAGTTGGCTTATTAATGATATTCAATAATTATTTATTAATGATATTTAATAATTATTTATTAATGATATTTAATAATTATTTATTAATGATATTTAATAATTATTTATTAATGATATTTAATAATAGAAAATCTTGTAATGCTTAACACTACGATTCTTAATTATTGTGAATGAGTTAACAGTGTGTTGTACTCTTTAAATATCAAACAACATTACATCATCATTTGGGATTTGAAAATATTTTAAATATCTAATTCGAAGCAGGATTATTATATTTATCTGAATAGATAATGGAAGATATTTCATATATTTCATTAAGCATAGAAGACAAATCTATTTCTACAATCATGGATTTCATTCCTTTTAGTTCTCTTATATAAATAATTTTCATAAGTTTATTTATTTTTAAAGATATTAACGTTTTTATCCGTTTTTTGTAATTATTGAATTATTACATTTGTTTTCATATGTTCTTTTAACACCAAACTATGCATCTTCTGCATGCGCATATTTCATATTTTGTGAATGCAAATATGAAATATAAGTCAAGTTTTCCTTGTCCGGCCAACCTTCCTGCGATTTAGGATATTCATGCTTCTGCAACAGTTATCCAGTAAGATGAACGCTCCACATGACCATACCAGCATAAGCGATTCATCCTTAGGATAACCTCTATGCGGGGCAAGTGCAGTGCTTTCAGCAAATTCTCTGACCTGATGTGTTCGGTTTAGTCAGATTTCACATTACAGATCCATCTGATCATGGATCTGTCATTGCGTTGCAGAAGGACGAGAGAGGACTGGACGAGGGCCGAACATTCACTGTCATATATCATGACGCTCCTGTTACAGATATTTTAGAGTATACTATTTTAAAGATGTCTGAAAAATGTTAGGCGGTCACTGTTATTTATTTATGTCACTTAAGACTTCAATATAAATTAAAACTGTTTAACACATTAGTTTCATCTCAGCAGAGGGAAATATAACTCTTGAGCCCCTTACATAAAATTCTTGATGTTTTAATCAAAACTTAAGTTTTTAAGCTTTGACCTTCTTTCTGTCTTATTAATAAACTTTTAAAAACATATGTAAATTGAAATCTGATATCTTTAAAAAAGAAAAATCAATTAAATAGTTTAATTTTTATTCATCTGAGAATTTATGTTAAAAATACATGTTCAAGTTTGTGCTTGCCTATAACAATTACTGGTTCATTTAAATGGAGCATTAGTTTTTGAACAACCAATCTTGCACCATTATTCAGTTGGGATGCATCCAAGTCTCATGATATAATTATTGTTTCAACCAATTGTTTATTAATTGAATGATGTTTGGTATCACAGGTGATAACAGCTTCTGTTGGATGATCTTCAGTTTCACTTTCATCTGTAGTCTCATCAATTAACTTGTAAATTATTTGATTTACTGAACTTATGTTCACTAAAGAATCAATACAATAGTAGATTAATTTTAACACCTTTGTGTATTACTCTTTTTGCTTAACCAATTCATATCAAAATTAGAAGAATACTCGTCTCAGGACACGACGGGTAAAATTATCTCCCGAACAGAACAGTTTTGCACCACTTTTATTTCCCCTTACAAAGATTAAAATCAATATACAATGAAACGTTGTTGTCAGTTACTTCATGTTACAAAACTTATTTAATTCTCAGCATATCAACTGTATAAGTATTAGTGTCTCAGCTTCCCATTTAGAAAAATG
Source organism: Sepiola atlantica (assembly GCA_963556195.1). Lineage (NCBI taxonomy): Eukaryota > Metazoa > Mollusca > Cephalopoda > Sepiida > Sepiolidae > Sepiola > Sepiola atlantica. The sequence goes on along the minus strand of OY744515.1, from coordinate 244,860,144 downwards.
TGCTCACGGTTTCCTATTGTTGTTAAAGGAAATGACCAAATTTTTTTCTTTTTTCGGTGTACAATTACCTATCAGGTCGCTAGAGAATTCCGTGTTTTTGGAAAAAAAATTTTGAAATATTTTAGATTTTAAAAGGAGAGATCAGTTGCTATATAAATTTAACGTAAACTGATCCCCCACTTTTTGACCATCACAAATTTTTCTAAAAATTTTCAAACCAAGAATTCTCTAGAGGCATGATAGGTAATTGTACACAGAAAGAAGAAAATTTGGTCCATAAAAAAGGTGAAAAAAACGGGCTAGCATGCAACATGGTCAAAAAGTAGGTGATCAGTTTACGTTAAATTTATATAGGAAACTGATCCCTCCACCTAAAATCTAAAATATTTTTGGAAAAAATTTAAAAAAAAAAAAACAATTCTCTAGCAACATGATAGGTAATTGTACACTTAAAAAAATAAAAAAATTTGGTCAGTAAAAAATTTGAGAAAAACGGGTGGTGGAATATTACGAACAAGCGCCAATGTTACCAAGACAAAGCTCCTTTCCTTTAACAATTATAGGAAACCCTGAGCACATTTTTGTACTGACATGCAGAAATTTAAATATAATGTCAACAAATATCTTGCTGCTCAACTTCCCACTTAGGTTGCCTTCTATAACTCTGTAATCTTGTTGGCCGAAACTGGTCGTCTCTCTCTAGCATGTAAGTAGTTAGCTCATTGAATAATGGCCTTTATTTGTAAAGATGGTCGTAGTAGTGATATAGCAGCCAAGTTTTCTATGTCTTCCTCTCTCCATGTAGCTGCAATAATGTAACTAAAAATAAAAACAAAATCTTTTTTAAAATAAAAAAAAAAAAACAGCAATGGCGTCTTTTCAAATAGCATGAACTTCCCCTAACCCACTCTTCAGAAGGAAGAACGAAGATAGAGCTTCAGAAAAAAAAAAAAGTGTCTGAGCTCAGTCAGCTCACAGGTCAAAGAGAAATACTTTTTCTCTTTTCATCACTACGTGTCACATCAGACTTCCTGTTCATAATGCAACTTCCTGTACACGTAGCTCTAGTTCTACTCCAACTAATCCTTTGATGGAAAAAAAAAATTTTAATTTATTTTTTTTTTTTTTTACGCACCCGCTTCTAATCCTGCTACATAATAGACATATGTAACCTTTTCCTTAGTTATATTGTATTTTCAAGGTTTATTTATGAACTGTCTGAATATAAATTGCTGTTTCTTGTTTAATCCAGACGACTTTGTGTTGAATTACTGTTTTTAACTCTTATTTTATCTTTCTCAAGATAAATAATTAACGATGCCAGCTGTCGACTCTTTCTTGATTGACAAGTCGTGTTTTTTTTTTTTCTAAGAGTATAATTAACTTTATTATCGCCATCACCACTTTGGTAATTTGAGATTTCTGATGTTGGTCCTAATATACTAGAAATATTTTCTGAACATTGGGAGAGGTGGGGAGTCATACAAATTAAGAAAATCAGATAAATTCTTCCTAATGTTCTTTGTGAATTCAAGGTATTTTGTGCACGGGTGTCAGGATTGGAGGCCGATTTAAATAGTAACTCTTTTACCACTGTGAGTGACACATTCTAGTTTGGGTTCTATTTTATTATACTTTGCTGCTCAAGTAGGTCTTAGAAATCAGGGTTGTGGAATCGGAAGGTATACGGTCTGACTCCGACTCCTATTACAAAAAATCTAACTCCTAGAATTCTGACTTGACCTCTTGGCTAGAAGCAAAGTGTAGTCTGTTTTGATACCACGCTTCATCTTCTGTCCTAATTCGGTACGAAATCCTTCTAGACTGAGGCAATTTTCAGTTTTGTCTCAATCCAGATGCCACTTTTGGAGAGCTGGATTTTCCTCACATTAAAAACCGACCTTTTATCTAACTTTGCCCTCGTGAGCCCACAAGTAAATATGGACTCTGACCCCTTATTTTAAAGTCTTCCAATATTCCGACTGTCTGTTGATTCTTCGGAGATTAAAACATCCGACTCTGAATCCTAGAATTTTTACAACTTTAACTCCTTTCTAGACCTCTCACTCTGCAACCCTGCTAGAAATTCAACAAAAATCTGGTTTGTACACTCTGAATAACTTTACCTTATTTAAGTGGACTAAATATAAGATTTATTTATTTCATTTCCTTCAGTGTCTATCGAATGCTTTTGTATGTATCCAGCAGAAGCTGTATCAAAAAGGGGTCAACTTACTCATCAGTGGATTTTAAAATCTACCATTTAATCCGCTTCGAATTTTATCTACCTTTGTTTTTGTTTTTTTGTTTTTTTAGAAATTCTTATTTTATGCTATTGTTAAATTTTGAATATCTTGATTCAGAATTTTTGAGATAAGAATTGATAATTTGTATTTCATGGCGCAATGAATAAAGGTGTTGATTAACAATCAGTTCTAAGTGAGTCTTCTGGAGGCTGATGGTTCAATCCTCACTAAAGGCGATAATAATTAAGAATACTATAATAATTAAGACTTCTGCCCATTAATGGCTGACTGAACAAGGACAATCTACCATTATGAATGAAATAAGGGGTTCATTATTGATTACTGTGAAAACCTGTTGATCATTAGCAGATGTGATGTACAGGGTGTGGCAGAAATACTTTCTACTTTTGAAAGGTTGACAAAAAGAAGATGAAACCACATTTATAAAAATTAATTTTACTGTTTAAACAAAAGAGTACAGTTTTTCTTCACTTAGTTTTAAAACTTCTTTTAAGTGCTGAATCTGTGGCTCTGAAATTCTATCCAGAACCGCATCATTCTGACTTAACATGCAATGAACTCGACAAAATCTTTGGTGAATCTATAATTTCAACACATTCTTCACAAACGTTTCTACCGCAAAAGCACAATATTGTTTGAGGGTATCTGAAAAAAAAAAGAAGCTAAGTTATTAGCTAAATAAGAACATCATTGGCACTTGTGTAAGTTCATTGGCAACACATAAGTGATAGTTTAAAGTAGTGGGAGGTATTTTTGTCGCACCCTATAGAAGTATTAGCGAGTTTATACTAATTCATTGACTAAGCTATGTTTTTATTTTTTTAATTTTCAGAATTTTAAATATAAATATTATATTTATTCTAGCGAAGGCCTTAAATACAAGAAATTGGATCGCTGGAATGATTTTCATTGGCTTATGAATAGCGTGCATGTCATATTTAGTCTCTTTTTTTTTTTTACTGTCAGGCCATTTAGTTTGCAATGTTTTAGTCACATTGGAGAAGGAGGTTTTTGGGGGTGGGGTTTTGAGAAAAGTTCTTGGGTTGCTGGTGGAGTGGGTTTGATTATGAGAAATCAGTTGATCACTGATGACCGACCCCGGAATATCTACAAGATGTGTTTTACAATTGAAAACTTGAATAAAAAAAGAAAATGCTAATTAATTAACGTGACTTGAACAATCTTGCCAAAGATGTTACGATAAATGTGAACTGATTTATTAATGGCATATTCATATTTAAACGTAAAATATTTGGTTACTAACGTGTTATGCTTAATTGCGTGGTGTAAACTTTCGTATCATGTGCATTTTCTTGAATCGTTCAGGTCCTGGAATCTTGTGTAGTTGTTGCTTGAATCTCTTTTAAAAAGAAGTCATTCCTGAAAGGAATCTGTTTTATCATTTGTTGTTTCAGAATAAATTGATGGAAACTGGCGGAGGTGGTCTTGGAGCGGGCAATCTCCAGTTTGCACCACATAATCAACAACGCATACAACAGCAACAACAAATATTACAGCAACAACCATTACAACAACAAATATTACAGCAACAACCATTGCAACACCAACAACAACCATTACAAAAACAACATGGTCTTTTTAATGATGTTCAAAATGCTAATAATGCTCTCGGTCGGATATTACACCAACCTCTAAATAATCAATTTGGACAACCAGCTCAGATGGTAAGGAGTGCTATTTAGATTCTCAAAAATTAGTCTTCTTACCTAATGTAAAAAGAATTAACTGTTATCTCCATTAATACTAAAATCATCTGTTTGCTTTCCTTGTAAATATATATATGTACATGTGTCAATGTATGTTTGTGCCTGTGTTCCCTGTAGAAAGAAAGGTTAGAGAATGTGCATAAAAACTAAAAATGTATTCCTATGTAAAATTTTTAGGGGAAGACAATGGAAGTGATCCTTAATCTCTGCATGCTACCCCCCCTCTGAGTGAGCTCTTAATACTTTAAATACGTATATCCGATTTTAATGAAATTATACCATATGTATAGGACACTAATTCAGAGAGGTTTCCAAGATGTCAGCTTTGTCCGACTATATAACGGGGGGGGGGGGGGTCAGTAACAGAAAAAGAAAGTAGTAATATGGTGTTATGAGCATAGTGAAAAGGGACATAATAGCGTTTCTTATTCAATCCCGAGCAACGTCGGGTCTTCCTGCTAGTATTAGATCAAACTTATTTTTATTGTTCTTAGTATAAACTAAATTATTGAATTTTGATTTTCAAGTGTTTTTTTTTTCATTTAATATATAAAATTATCTTGTCGTATTTTTGACTGTTGTCAACGATAGCTTAAAAGCTAAAAAGAAAATCTAGATGTCATTCTGTCTCATCAGTTTGTTTTGCTGATCGGGCTGCATGTTGTAAAGAACAGAAAACTGTCATTCGCTTTATTTCCTTAAAAAAGGTACTTTATCCAGCTCGGATTTTCTTTTTGGTGGAAAACCATATTTAAAAACATGGAAGCAAATTCAGATTGTATCGCTGATCATGTGCATTACATGTTCATACTAACACGACAATTTTCTCTGCGATCGGCATAACTTCAGACATGGCTGAGTCTGGTCAAATTGGAAGTGAAACACAACATTTTGTCTCCATGACCGATAGTCTTTCTTTTTGCTTACTTAATCCATGGTCAGCACTGTGAGCCATACAAAGGAACATTGATATTTTGTTGATATTTTTTGTGTTTCAGATATCAATATATCTATCATAGATCGTCATTTACATATGACAAGCCCGCCCCCCCCCCCAAAAAAAAAACGTTATAATTGTCCGGGTCTCAGGAATTATATTACAAAAATTGCTGCAAACCTCAGGATTCTACTTTCCACAAAATGATTATCCTATTCATTCATCATCATCATCATCATCATCAACCGGTTTATTTGTTGAATCAGGCCACAATTAATCCTCTGATGAGGGTGGGGCCTGATTGTCTAGTCTCGAAATCTAAGTCTTCCTCTCCACTCCTGTCTTTGGCAAGGTTTGATGGAATCCATACCCATGACCTTCCTATCCCGTTTGACTACGTCCTCCCAAGTCAACTTGGGTCTGCCAGTGGTGATGTTCTCTGCTGGCACATTCAACTTTCGGACTTTAGCAATCCAGCCATCGCTACGCTCAATGTGACCCAACCAACGCAGTCTGTTCTTCCGCATGATGTCCGTAAGGCTTTTCAAGTCGACCTGTGAGAGCAGGGATTCAAAAGAAACGTACTGTTCAGGCCTCACCAAACAGATCCATCTGACCATTATTATCTCGCCTAGATCGATTTGACATGAGTCTGTTACTAATGACTAGCTGTAGTTAGTTGGCGTTGCCTGGGATGCAGTGAAGTAATTTACTTTTTAATTATTATTTGTATGCAGATTTTTTAAATGTACACAGAAAAAGAAATAAAATTTTAGTTATAAAGAAGACAACCGTTTTTATATTCTTCAATAAAAAATATGAGTTATTACTCTTGACTATTTTGATTTTTTTTTGCGGTTGTAATTAAAAAATGTTTTCATTTTTCCTAGTTATTCATGCAGGACGGCATAATTTTAAAAATAAACTGAATGTTATTATAATGCCAATAACATTGTACAACAATAAAACATAAAAATTTGCGAGTTAGAATCAAAGTTTGTCAGCTTAAATGCTGTTTAGGTCCAACTTTTAAAAATCTCACAAGATAACTTTGTATGTTTGATAATAAGGTTGTCTGTTGACTTTTGTCATGTCTGTATGTGAGTCGATGTGTCTTTTCATTTATTTGTCTCTTCATTTATTTGTCTCTTCATTTATTTGTCTTTTCTTTGTCTTTTCATTGTTCAACATCATCTCAAAATATGGGTATGCACGACTATTTGTAATGGTGCTTGATAAAATTTACTGTATGATTATGATCTGTTGGTGCTTTTAGAACGTAATGATGTTGTATTCTCTTAATGGGGAGTATGTTTGTGTCCGCCTTTCATAGATCAGGGATGACTACATTTGTGAAGTTCCTTTTTAAGTAGCCAGTACATTCATGAAGAAGGATGACTACAATTTAACTTTAGTTAAGTAAATAAAATATATTTAGAGGATATCTATTTTGTAAACAATGGATTGCTTCTTCAGGGAGGTTACAAGGGGGGGGTCTACGCACTCTATCTCTCAGAACCTTACAGTACATGCTTCTTCACTAAAATCCAGTCAGCAATTGAAATGAAATTTTAAATATCTTCCTCTGTCATGTGATCAAGCTAGCCAATCAGCTATCTATTCTCATATGCTATCACCTGTCAACCGTGCCTAATAACCTGCTGCACCTAACAAATCCACTTTACTTTTGAAATATGTTACTGCCAATTAATATTTCTCAATTACACACTATTAAAAATATAAAATTCCATAGCAATAAAGTTTAATGAAATACTAATTATCTAATACATAAAGTAAAGGCAGCTTGTTTGTAGATCTATAAACACATTATACCTTGCTCCTACAAGCTCAATTGAATATTCTGTTTTGCCATAAACATCTGCCGCAGATTGGGCCATGTTTTTTTTAATTATTTATGTACTATGATTCTATTTTATCGAAAACATATTTTATCTGGTTTGATATTCTATTTTTTTCTTAATGATATTAAAAGCAAGTAGGAGTTAATATTCTTCTACACAAATAAATACTCTCACCACTACTCTTCATACACCGGGAACTTTTTACAAATAGATGCCATGTTGATTCTTCACCGTAATTAGAAAAACAATAATATCGAAATACAATATAATTCTACAACGGTGAAAAAATAATACATTATTTGTTTTTATTTTTTTGAATAAATAATATAGTCATTTTTAATGAAAAGAAAATGAAATGCAAATGAATATTCAGTGCGGATGGGGCTGGAGGGGTCATGCGTGTCTGTTGAAATTTTCTATAACGGTATGGAAATGAAAAATTACCTGGAAAATAATATAATTTCAGTCATTATTAATGTCTTTTACTCATTAGAACAATAATATTGTGGAAGGTTTTACAAGTTTTTGTTTGTTTTTATTTTCTGAATTTTATGCTTGTAAAATGTGCTAGAGTTAGGCATGTGAAGATTATTTTTTGTTTCTAAGTCCGATAAGTAATGAAAGATGTGAAAAAGGTTCAAATACTAACAATCCTCTTTTTGTTGTTTTTATTTGGGGGGGGGGCTGAGAGTATTTGCATTGCCATTGCAAGAAAATATCATTTTTTTTTTATCAAAACTGTTTACTTTTAACAAAGTAACTTTATTTATACAACTATGCAAGAATGATTTTTCCTGGTTTCAATCACAATTTTTATGTTCTATCTGTTGCAACATAGAAATCACCTACAGCGATCTTTAAGTTTTGCAGTTGACAGGCACCAATTTTTTTTTTTTCCAGTTTGATTTCTTTTTGTTTTTTTCTTGTAACCATTTTTTCATCAATTGTAATAACTTTGCCCTCGTGCGAAGGCAAATAAATAGTAACTTATTTAAATACATACATTCTGATTTTATTTTGTTTTAAATTACAACCAAATAAAAATGTTTTTTAATTGAATAAATCCTGAAAATTTCATGCTTTGATGCTAAATGAGAAAATGTTATTCTTGCTCGAGGGACTGCGGATGGTAGAACATTGAGTGTTTAGTTCTTAAACAACAAATTGTGAAGAAATCAAATTTCGTCTTTACCTCTTTAAAAAAAACAATGAGAAACTCACGAGCACTGAAACATGAGCAATACATTAACTGCCCCAACTCTGATATTTTGACAAATGTTATTCAATCTTTTCTTTCAAATTATCATCTAAAATTGTTCATCTTTCAAAACAAGGTTTATGAGAAAGATAGCAATTAGCATTTTTAAATTACAGCCTTCTTTGCATCAGGATCCCCATCTGAAATATTTTCGTTTTCATAATGATCTCTGATATAATAATACACATAGTATGTCTATTTCAATACCTATCTATATATACCTATATATATATATATATATATATACACACACACACACACACACACACACAGAGTATCTCAGAAAGATGTACTCACTCTTTGACTTCCCAGTACTGATGCATAGATGTTTATTCATCTACTTGAACACATGCATCAATGCTGGAAAGTCAATAAGTGGGTACATCTTTTTGGGGCACTCCGTATGTATAATGTCTTTAACACATACTAGCATGTAAAACACAGTTTTTTTTAGAAATTCACTTCCAAACTAATCTATCTCTGGCCAGGTCTTTATTTTTCTTTCTCTTAAATGGATCCTTATCACTTCCTCCTATGTTTCCTTGGCCTCCCCCTGCCAACTGACCCTGTTACCTGAACTTCTAGAGCTACTAACCAAGCACTCTCATCCGTTCTTTCAATGTGACCAAACCAATAAAGTCTCCTGTTCTGCACACATCTCCCTATACTCTTCAGATTTAATCTTCCTCTGAGGTCAGCAGATCTAAACCTGTTTTTAAAACTCACATTACACATCAATCGTATCATTCTCATATCATTTCTCTCCATACAACACATATTCTCAAGCCTCACTGGACAGGTTTCACTCTTGTTTGTGTGTGTGTAACACTAAGGAAGGTAATATTCAAGTGAACATAAACATCAGCAGCAGCTGACTGAAGTATTGTTTGTAATATAAATTAGTAATTACATATATATATCAACAGTAAGCTACACAGAGGTGTCCATGTTTCATTCCCGCATATATTTATTGGGGGGAGAAGTTAAAGTTCCCCAATGGGATTTAACAATCTAATGATCTGCAGTATAAAGAAAGTTTACGAATGGTTTATGGAATCCGTTCTATGCAAGACGATAAAATACTCCATTTTATAGTTTTGGGAACAGCAGAGATTTTTAAACAAGTCCAATAGCAGAGTTTAAGGCCGAGGAGGGAGTGTGACACAAGGATTCTGTCCTTCCCTGTCAGATTTTGGATGGTACGTGCTGGTTTATGAGGGTCTGCAAATGCAAGGAAGCTCGCCAATGTAACCAGCATTACTATACTTGATATAGGACAAATTATCCTTACTAACCAAAGGAAAAGCCGGCCTTGTGGCAAACACCAAATGTAAGGAAACAGTAGAAACAATTAACAATGCTTCTAACAATATGCATACCCAGTTTCTGACTATTTCCCCTTATCCAGGGCAACTTCGAATAAATGGGGCATTTAGAAGGACCAAATGTTTTAGGGGATTTAAAATCGGCAACCTTTTTATTAATACAATCAAAGTCGCTCGATGAATGTTCAACAAGCACATCCAAGAGGGGGAAACAGTTATTCTTGTCACTTTCCATGGTAAACTTCAAAGCCCCATGAAGGGAATTCAACTTATTAATGAATGTGAATGCTTCATTTTGCAATGAAAATAGGGCAAAAGTGTCGTCAACATATCTAATACATATGCTGTGGGTGTGGTTGAAAAACTAAATAGTACGAATTCGTAGTATCCGACAAAGATATTTGCTGATGTTGGGGCTAATGGACTGCCCGTTGAAACTCCATTAATCTGACTGTAGATGATATCATTGAAGCTGAACTCCACTGATTTGGTACGAAGAAGTAGACATCCCACAAAGATATCCTAATGGAGAGGTCGGAAAACCTCCATGGAGTGCTATTGGACAGCATATGGTTCAAAATTCGTGCTGTGCCAAAAGCTATAAAATGGAGTGTTTTGAGGTCTTGCATAAAGTGAATTGCAAAAACCATTTGAAAATTTTGGAGTTCTTCTCTATCACCATTCGTAAACCTTCTTTATGTCGGCAGAAGAAATTCATCAAATAGTTTCATCTCTTTGGGGAACTTTGACCCAAATGTGATTTTTCATTCTCTCTCTCTCTCTCTCTCTCTCTCTTATATATATATATATATATATATATATATATATATATATATATATATATATAAATATATATATATATATATATAAATATATATATATATATATATATATATAAATATATATATATATATATATAAATATATATATATATATATATAAATATATATATATATATATATAAATATATATATATATATATATAAATATATATATATATATATATAAATATATATATATATATATATAAATATATATAAATATATATATATATATATATAAATATATATATATATATATATAAATATATATATATATATATATATAAATATATATATATATATATATATAAAAGTGCCATGGAGATAGGATGTGTAAAAAAAGACAAAAAGAAAAAAAAATTAAACACAGGAATAAACTATCAAAAATGAGAGATTTACTAGCTTCGTTTGGGTCGATGAATGTCTTCAGAAAAAACTGAAGACGTTCATTGATCCAAACGTGACAAGTAAAGCTCTCGTTTTTGATTATCTATTTCTGTATTTAATTTGTTTTTCCTTTTGTCTTTTTTCACACACGCAGGAATGAAACATGAATGCCTCTTTGTAGCTTACTGTTATATAATTATTTTAATATAAATAAGGTAACTGTGTTTTTAATTTAAAAGTTGTAGGAAAATTGGGAATCAAAATTTGTAGATAAGACAGGTTTTTGTGTTAGAATGTTTGCAAAAATCTATGTTGTGTAATTTGTAGCGGCAAAATATGTCTGTGTTGCTATGTGTGTCTGTTAGTCAAGCAACATACCAGGTATCAGCAGCTAAATTGAAGGAAGGCTTTTAGTATTGTTTGTAAACATGACAACGTTTTTTTTTTTTTCTGAATAACTTGAATTATATAAGTTGTAAGTAAACAGCATGAGTATATTAGTTCATACAATAAGTAACAACAAATAGTTTTCTTTTATAATTTCTCGGAATGCTGAATAGAAATTAAATTAGACTAGATCTAGAAATAATTAGTTACAAAACTCTGAGTTTATCAAGCTCTTATTCGTACCATCCTCCTCTATTGGTGTGAATCCTGGCTGGTGGAAACTGTAGACCTTTCATTTTCTTGGATAATTACTGTCCCCACCCAAGTTCGTTGGCAGCAGTTTGTCTCAAATGCTGCAGTTTGTCTCAAATGCTGCAGTTTGTCTCAAATGCTGCAGTTTGTCTCAAATGCTGCAGTCCGTGCACAGTACCGAATCTCCACCTTCAGCAAGGTCTTCTTGTGAGATATTTTCGCTGGTTTGGTTACAGCTTCAACAAGGCAAATTCATTAGAAAAGTCATCAATCGTGTGCCACTTTGGGACTGGAAGAAGTGGCATGGTGGCCAGCTCAAACCATCGCTCACAATGGTGAAGCATGGTTGCAGAACTGATTATCGGTCCACGTATCTACAGTGTTCGCTGGTTGAATCAAGACTGGTTGTCGTCTTAACATTGGCAAATATAAACATGCATAAGTGTGTTCACTGCACTGGTCGTGATCGTCTCGCTCATGCCTGGTGCAAGGTTACTGTTCAACTCAATCAGTGCTGCAACAAAGAATTCTCATTCCAAGTAGAACCATAAGCCGAGTTTATAAACAATTAACAAATGTTTTGTTTTTTTCACATCACAAATGGTACTCATTTTGTTGGGTTGAATAGCAGATTTGCAAAAATGAGCTCTTTTATCTCTGCCAAATAAAAAGATAAGTCCAACCTAACACAACAGACCCTCTATTTCAGAGGACCACTGAAAACCAACTGGCTCTCTGATGTCCAACTCTAACTGCCTCACAGAAAGGCCGACTCTGACTGCCTCCTCATTGCCCACAGGCTGGAATATATGTACTTTTGACCGGAAATTTTGGATTCTCGTCTTTCTCAGTGGTCACCATTTGACCACCCAGAAGCTGACTACTGGATATGTACACTAGAGATAATGGCTAGACAGTGTCCACTAAAAAGGGTTTATCTGGATCCCATCTAGGAACATTATTTTTCTCAACTAGGTCGGTCTCAGCATGATTCTCCGTTTAATGAGGCACTTGTTTCATTTCAAACAAAGAACAATCTCTGTGTTGCCTAACTCACAATCAGAGATATTTTCAATTTCTTTTGGCCAATCATCCATCACCTGCAACGTCTGCTATTCGCATGCACCACAAAACATGCAACCTAGTGCATGTTTACAAATAAATAGCCTCGTACTTGGTGTACCTTCATTCAGAACACAGTGACACAACTAGCCCAAAGTGAATGCCATCACAAGTTCAAATTCAAAGTTTATGGTATAATTTCCCTTAATTTTGACTTGTTGACTTTATTACATACTAGATGAATCTATTGGGCCGTCAACGTTGGTACATTGTGCATTTGTTTATACATTTCGTTCCCTGAACCGATTTCGAAGATAAATAGATATTTTTAAAAGTATATTTATTTATTGGTAGTTTATGGAACATGTGTTAGATGTGTAGATTTGAAGAAATTGTATAACTATTTACAAAACATTCTTGTTTACAATATTTTTTACATGTTTCCCATTATTAATAAGCACATCGCTGTCTTGGACCTTGACTCTATCTATATAATATTAAAAGTGCTCTTCTTTTTTTTCTTTTTACTAACAAGTCACCGCTTATCAAGGCCAGGCCACTCTAGGACGAGGATTAATGAGTGTCAGCTGGACGGTGAGACAAGATTGTGAGAATTGGTAACGATGGTTGTAGCTGGTCAGAATTTGATTATTTCAGAGGACGGCTCAACAATAATTTGTTTACAGGTGATAAATTCCGTTTTAGTAGAAAACAATTACGGCTGATACGTTTCAAACAGATTTTAGTAGAAAACAGAGTTCTCAGTGATGCCATGGATAACGATATGGACTGACGACCTTGATGTGCCAAGTTCAAATCCAGTCACTTTCCCTTATGAATGTTAACAATCTTCACATGGTCCCTCCTGTAAATATCTGATTCCAGAAAGAATTGGAGAAACCAATGGCAACAATAGAATCAAGCGGATCAAAAAAAAATCATACTAATTTATACAAATTTACTACTTTTAGTAAATAACTGAAATATGTTGTTTATTTGAATAACTTTTATGTTATAAACTCTGTTTCATATAAATGTTTATACTTGTAAATATTAAGAACTTCTTAGATATACACAATTAAATCATTTTATATGAAATATTTTTTTCTGAATGCTGATGAGTTGCAATGTTTTCTTATTGATCTTTTTTTTTTGTCTTTATTTTAAAATAACAATCATTGTTCACCACAAATTGGTTTAATTGCTTTTTGTTTTTTCTATCTCTCTCTCTCGGTTGCGCAGGGACACGCGGGGAATCTTCCAGAAGTAAGAGATCATGCACTACCAGCAAAACATGATGCACCGGCAGAACATGGACAGTTTCAAATCCCTCCAGGTAGATCATGTCAACAAGCAATGTTTTTACTTTTATTGTTTAATATACTATTCTTATGTCTAATTTTTGTTAAAGCTTTACCTTTGTATTGTCTAGTTAACTAATTGGTCCCCCGATTTATAAAATCGGGGGACTTATGTTTTGAGGCATGTCCGTCCGTCTGGATTTTTCTCCGCAACCATCCATTGAATTTTTCTGAAATTTTGCATGAAGTTGTAACTTTGGTCAGGGTAGAAAGTGACATTCTCCGATTTTTGAAAAAACATGTGGTTAACCCCCAGGGGGTCAAAAGGCCCTGAAATGGCAAAAATTGACATTTTTTGCTCCATAACTTTTCATCCATCCATTCAATTTCTCTGAAACTTGGCCAAAATGTGGAGGCAATTGTTCCTAATAGAAAATAAATATCGCTGATCTTGGAAAAAATCTGATTCGCACCCCCAGGGGGTCAAAGCCCCCAAAATGGCAAAAAATTATCCTTTTCTTCCATAACGTTTGATCCATCCATTCAATTTTTCTAAAACTTGGCCAAAATGTAGAGGCAATTGTTCTGGATATAAAATGAGCATCCTTGACCTCAGAAAATTTCTGGTTTGCGCCCCCATGGGAGTCAAAGGGGGGTCAAAAATGCCCCAAATTGCCCAAATTTATTGCATTTTACATTCGCCACATCGAGTCACATACAGAGGGGGACCATGCATGCGTGGCTTGTTCTATATTAAATTATAAGTACAGGCAAAGTTACACATTTGTTCTCAAGAACAGGGAAATCAACAAGTTTTCATTTTTTGAAAAAAACTTTTCTGTTTTCTATAATTGATTATAATCGTTATTTCCCTAGAAAATGCTAAACTGAGCTCCTATCTCTGATTCCTCCTTGTAGGACATTCACACCAAGAACTCAAGAAATCAGCTAAAAATCAAATAGAGCCTTCATTTTACACTTAGAAAATAATAGAAAAATGACCCCCTCCCCTGCTAAAATTAAACAAGTAATTTTCTTTCAAAACTTATATATATATAATATAATAATAATTATTCAGAAAATATTCCAGATTTCATACAAAAATACTTTATTATCAGACAATTGTTCCTGCCCAGTCCTAAAAGGTTTAATCAAAGTACATTGGCCACAATCGGGCTTTTTTTTTTAACTTAGTTCACCTCAAACAAGGCAAGTTGCCACTGTAGATGTAAGGGGCTATTGAGAATTAGGGTGAAAGTTTGAGGGGAGTCATCCTAAATTGGGATCTGTGCAGCAAGAAGCTTGTAAACATTAGTTTTAAATTTCTGCATGTCGGTACAGTTGGGGAAACAGAGAGTAAGGAAGGGAGTTCCAAAGGCTGGCAGCATGAGGAAAGAAGCTATTGGAGTAGAAGGCATCTAAGGACCTCCACAGTGAATGGATGGAATTTAGCTGATTGTCGGGTTGGTCGAGTGTATTTATGTTGAGGGGGCACCAGAGCAACAAGTTCATTGGAGCACATTCCATTGAAGTACTTGTAAAACAAGCACAAGGATGCAACATTGTGGCGATGGAACAGGGATGGAGCCTGGTGGATAGTGAGGGACTTATTAGATTAGCGACTCTTTTTCAGACATTGTCTAAGAGAGAGACTAGTGGATGGTGCACCAGCTCAGATGTGAAAACAATACTCCATGCATGGGCAAATGGTGGCTTTGTAGAGATATAGGATACTGTAAGGTGTGAGAAGTTTTCTAGCACGGTAGAGGGAGGCCACTTTCTTTGTATTTGTTCCAATTCATGTTACCTGTGAATGTTAGGCCGAGGAGTTTCAACGTTGGACTCTCAGGTACAATGTTATTTGCCATGGCAATCGTCAGTGGTTGAAGAGGTTTCTTATAGTTGTTACCATCCATTTATGACCCCATTCCATCACAGACTGGAGAGTAGTTTGCTGAGTTCAAAGTGGAGTTTAAGGCGAAATGCTGGGCAAGTAGTTCAGCCTTAGCAGTTGCTGTGCAAATGACATCATTGTGGTTGGATAGCGGGGTAATTGTTGATTGCCCATTGAAGTTTTTCCAGAAATCACGAGTACCTAGTTTCTGCGACTCAATGCGTTTTCTGGTCATCTCTGTAAACCTTCTCTTTGCTTCATCTATTACAGTCTTACAATGATTTCTTGACTCTAAAAATTTATATCTATTCGTAGTTGACTTATGGCAGCTGAATTGTCGGAATGCTTGCTGCCTTTGAGCAATAGGAGCTGCACAGTTCGAGGTGAACCATTGTGGAGAATGGGGCTTGCTGAGGACATGAGCTTCAATACCTGCTTTGACCCATTCAGTTACCACATTTACGCACTGATCAGCAGGGAGAGGAAAAGTTTCACTCGATGGGGCGCCTCTGATGGAATAAACATCAGTCTGCTTGTATGTCGTTGTTTTGAGCAATGGCTCATCAGCTTTGGGACAAGATTTTAGGGTGATATCAATTATAACCACAAGCTGATCAGCATTCCCGAGCAGGCTATAGGCATTCGTCACTCAAACCTGGGGCAGTGAGGTCAAGAACAGGTTGAGAAGTGAGGCTTGCTGGTCCACACAGTCCGGGAGGCGAGTCGGGAAAGTGACAGTCTGTGAAAGGGAGTGCGCTATCGAGAAACTCATGGAGTTATCAGCTGCATCTGTATAGCTGGAGAATCCAAGCCAGTCACAGTGATGTACATTAAAATCCCCAAATAAATATATTTGGGAATTCGATTCAAGTGAGAGCCCGTATTTATGCTTTCAGAGACAAAGTTAAGTAGGGTACAGTCCTGGGTCGAAGGAGAATAGTATAAGAAATATAAGTAACTAACGCTGTGCTGTAATGTTAATCTAAAGCACATGTAGGCTTGATCATCTGATTCTAGCCTATCTTCTCTAGTCAAGGGGAGAGTGTTCCGAACATAAACTCTTAGCCGTGCATATGTTTGTCAGAGTCTTTACGGTAGAGTGGGAGGTATTCAGTCATGTCAAAATGGTGTGAGGAGATTGAGGAGTGTAAATTTGTTTCACTTAGTGCTAGGATATCCTGGGAGTTAACTTGGATAAAAGTTTCTACGTCATTGATGTTGGTTCTAAGACCCCTGATATTTGTGAATGCTAGTCTCAAGGGCAAAGACGAAGATGTCTTTTGGTGGGTGTCTAGTTTAGGTTTGTTTCTTTTACTTTGTATTATCATTTTGCTTTTAGATAGAGTGGAGAGGACAAAGTGGGTGCTTGTTTGGAGCCAATAAGTTCACACAACTAGACCATTAGTCGAGACTTGATCCATGCTGGTTGTGGCCTCGTGAAAGCTCACTGGGAATAACTGTAGGGTCCCTTTTCATACGCGACATGGCGCGTACAGTTACCCACAATATTATACAACTGTTGATGAGGCAGCCGCTCTTAGCGCTATCTAAGAGTTAGGGCTCCTGTACTATCAGTCAGAAACAGCAGCCAGACAAGCCGTCTAACCTGTACACTCAACCTGTTGGAACAAGAGCGACCCAGACTAGTCACATGAGACTTAATGATGAAAAATTTTCCCCAAGTTGCCCAGATAGAGAGAAAGAGAGACGACGTTCATTGACCTAGTCAGGAAACAAGACCAAGCACTGGGTGTTTTTGCGGTGTCCCTGTGCTGATACCTCTGCGCCTGGCTAATACACAAAGGAGTGCAAAGGCCGGGCAATAGGCAGAGCCCATCTACTCCTTAAGCAATTTTAGGTTTGCAAACCACATATTTTGTTCGAGACTCCAACTCTAGGAAAGTTGTTGATCAGGACTAACGAGGTCTCCTTCCACCAACGGTTTGCTGCCAAGACGTAAGTAGTCAGTAGCACAGGTCTACGAGTCCATCATACCGAGAGGGGTAATCCTGCGCCCATGTACTAGTCAGGTATTTCAGAGCCCCTGCAGGTATTTAAAAAAAAATCTTTTAATCTTCCATATATATATATGTATATATGTACATAGAATAAGTTTTGCTCTCTTGCAAAAAAATAAAATTAAAGATAGGTTCTCTTATAATAGGTAGAAAGGGGGATAAATTGAAATGTGGAAAGCTTTGTTTTATTTATTCATTTCTTTTAAAACAAATTAAATATGGTTACAAAGATACATAAATAACTAATACATAGAAAGAAAAGATTAGCACTTATCTATGTCTGCTTTAATTCTCCCTTGATTGAACGGACACCGATTTTTGCCAGTCATTCATGATGACGGCTTCATTTATAGAAAAGCAAGGGGAAAATTGACAAGTTCACATTCAAGTTTGGATGGGGGTCTCTAAGACTTACTCAGAGCTTCCGTTTTTATATATATATATATATACTAGCAAAACCTACCCCCCCCCTCCGGGCAGCAATTAATTGGGGGAGGATATAGTTAACTAATATATTTGTAACACTAACCCTAAGTCCAACTGGCACGTAATCTCTGAAAAAGAAATAACGCACAGAATAAGCACAATTTACGTTAAATATATATATGAAACTGATCCATCACTATAAATTCTAAAATGTTTTCCTTCTTTGCATTTTCCACGGTGTTCATACGTAATCGCCTAAAAAAGCAAAAAAAAATATGATTCTACTTCTTTAGGCGATTACATTTAGATACCCATAAAATCCTGGCAGCAATAGAAAACAACAAAAAAATTATTTTAGAATTCAGAGTTGGGCATCAGTGTTGCATATAAATTTAACTTAAAATGACCCTTCATATCCGGGCCATTCTAGAGTTTTATGGCAGTTAACAATTTTTTTTTTTTTGCTATTGGAGATAAATTCTGTGCTTTATGGTCCACTCTTTTAGGTGATTACGTGTAGTTTTACGACCTTGCCAGTCGGACTTACAGTAAGTGTTAAAAAATATATTAGTTAACTGTCCTAATAAGTTAGAATGGTGCTAAAAAGTAGAATCACATTGTTTAAACTTAGCTGAGGGTGTTTATCTACAAATTTATAAAATTTTGTTAAAATTATGGAAGTCTCTGAGTAAAAACATTGTTTTAATTATACCCATCTCCAATTAATTGGTGTTTTGATATAAATCTAGTTTGGATAAATGGAAAAAAAACTTTCGCATTTATTCATTTAGAAGACAAAAAATATAAGTTAAAAAAAATATTAATCTATTTTTTTTTATTATTTAAAAAGCTGAGAGGGATGGGGAACTTTCCTTTTTTTTTATTATAGCAAATATAATCATATTCAATAGTTGTCGTCGAAAACAACAACAAATTTAATTTTAAATATAAAGTATATATCTAAAGAAAAACTTTGTTAGTTATTGCGTTCAATGCGGACATTATTTTTTTTAAATGAATTATTCCAGGTAATGTAAGCGTGACCGGAAGTTATTAGAATTTCAAAATAATCATTTTGAACGTTAAAGGTTTTTCATGAAATCGTTGTATTCAATATTACTCCTACTACTAATAATAACATTAATATTAACAAAACTTTTGAAAATATATAAGAAAACTGTAAAACTAACATAGAAATGAATTGTTCAGAATATTAATTTATTAGAAGGCGTTTATAAAATTATTATGCTAATGAAGCACTGGGATGAATGTGTTTATGCAGTATTCTGTTGGCTATATATAATGTATTTGAAAATACTTAAATGTATAATTGAATTAAATAAGCGTAACGTGTTTTGATATAAACATAGTTAGGATAAATGGATAATTATTTCTCATTTATTCATTTAGATAGCAACTTATTTTCCCAAAGACTCATGTTACCCGAATTGTAAGAGTATCTTAAGAATCGGCTAATGACACACAAGGAAAAAAAACAGACATTTATTTGAAAATTAATTAAATATGGTTAAAAGATACGTAAATAAAATAAAGAAAACACAAAGAGAAAAAAAAATTAGCACTGATCTAATTTATCAATTGAAAGTAGGTTTGTTCAAATTAGGTAATTTATTCTTAGTCAAAAATTACTTATTTATATATAATCTTTTAATTTGATTAGACTTTTATTATTATATTTATATTTACTTTTATGTAAGCAGCAAACTATAAATCTCAGTTCTTTTGTTTATAATGTTTCTCCTATTAGTTAGAATTTCTACTGATTCAGTTAGACACAAGTTACATCCCCTACATTTATTTGAGGAATATTTATTAGTTAATATTGACCATTCCATGGTGTATTTAATATTTTATCATGAAGTTCTTTAATATATGCAGTTAGTGAAGTTGATAATTGATCAATACCGACTTTACAGGCTTTTTAATATGGTTGTTATATATAAATGATATAAATAATATGGTTATTATATATAAATGAACCACCAGTCGATCCTATATATACAGATGATTTATTTAATTCAATAGCATTACATTTATATGCTATATCTGATGTCAAGCATTCACCATTTAGTGGGCAGTTTATACTTTCCCTGCAGTTACATTTTTTATTCCTCCTTTGATTTTGAGACATTTATAACATTATTTTATTTATTTAATTTAAATTTGTTGTATGAAATTATAGTATTTTTTATATTTTTCATGGTTGAATGAGATACTTATATTTTTATTTAACGTTTTTCCTAATGTTTTATGTCATTTAAAGCTATTATCAATTATTTTATAAAATTCATTAGCTTTATCTGTCTTATGTTCAGTATATGGGGGTTTAAACCAAATTGTTTCCTCCTATTTCTTTTATTATTATCATTAGTAGTAGTATTGTTATTTACTCCCTTTACATTAACAGTTCCTATATTATTCATATCATTATTACTTATATTATTTCGGATAACTTGCTTATAATTTATGACCAATGAGTTATTATTATTAATCACATTTGTAATTTTTCTAAATGTTATATTATATGATATAATATTATTTTTACCCATTATAAATTATGCTTATCTTAGTTTACCGCTTCATCATTTACAAATTTTATAGTCTCACTGTAACCTGATCTATTTAATGCATCCTTGTAATAATGTTTATTTTCATCAAATATATCTTTATTTTTGAAATTTAGTTTTGAAATTCTACTAGATATATTATATGTGTTCTTAATAAGTTTAGGGTGATAAGATAATTTATCTATATAATATATTTTCTAATTACGTTTATGGTAAGGCTTCAATGAGTTTTCATTAAAGTTTAAGGTAATATCTAAAAAAATGTTTTCTTATTGTCAATAGTTATTTTTAGAAAATTAAATGCCTCTATCAACCACTGAGATTTATAAGTACACCTGCCTATCCGATGTTAGAAAATGACGAGCTGCTGGACTTCACTTTTTTTTTTTTTTTTTTTTTTTTTTTTTTTTTTACTAGTGAGTCATCACTTATCAGAGCCAAAAACCACATGTGGATAAGGGTTAATGTGATGGAAAGATTGATAGTCGAAATATAATGAATACTTTGAGAGGATTTTAAATTTCTATAGTCGACCCAGAAAACAGCAATTCTTATTCCTTTATCATCGCTCATGGAATGTGAGGACAAAATAGAGGGGAAACAAGAGTTACAAGGTTGCTAAAAGTAAACCCAGGGTCCACTTTCTATTCTAGATCAGTATGGACGGCCTTTGGTTCCCATAGAACTCATTCACCCTTTGACAGCTCATGTTTTTCGTGTTGTTGAATGTTCACACACCCACCTCACTGGACAAGCGAAGGCCCGCCTGATGGAGGTGCCAATTTAGTTACAAACAGCCCGACCATGGAACAGGTAGTACTAGTTTACGTGGTACTAGTAGCGAGTATGAAAGGACCTAAAGTTGAACAAAGAAATCTTTTTTAGGATGGGCAAAGCAAGCATAGTTTATGGGCACCTTTAGGAGATACTATGGAGAAATTAACATGTTACCATCCACATGAAATACAAAGCCTACTGAGCAGTTGCCATGGAAACATGGGATATATACTGTGCTGAAGTGAAAAGGCTCCATGGCTACATGATGCATCATGTCAAGGAGATTAGGAATGTAGTGTGGCAGAACAAAATCAGCGACCAGGACATATTACAATGTGCAAACTTACCGTCTATGGCAGTTCTACTTATGCTAGCCATCTTAGATTCGATTACGAGAAAGCCACTGATTAGTCAAGCAAATGAGGAGGTTAATTGCTTGCACCAATCAGCAGGCAGCTAAGAAGTCATTGATAGTCAAACACTCTGATGGGTAGGTCTTACCTTTCCAGGGTCTCTGTCTGTTTCTCTCTCCAACCATCATTGTTCCTTTGTTTCCTATTTTTTCCTATTTTGATCCGATTTGATCCACATTCAGAATGTTTTTATTACTAGCTTTATCATTATCCATTATCCGATGATTGATGTCATTAGAAAAGAATCCCCACAGAAACAATTGCATTTTACAACTTCTTCAACCCACTGCGTTTCAAATAATCTTTCGATTTTCTATTTTTTTCCATTTCATGATGTCAAGTTGAGATTTCTGCGTCTATGTTTATATCCTAAGCTGTCTGCTCCATTGCCTAATATTATTACACTGAAATGTCTCCTCTATGTAGTAAAAGTATTTGGAAATTTGGGGCACTATATACTTAAAAGGACCTGATTCAAAAAAAAACGTAAGATGTGGGTCCACAGTTAGTGGAATTTTATCTTATCTTGGGGGGTCTGGTTCTTTTTAGATATTTTGTGTCCCAAAACTCTAAAATACTTTCATATTCAGCCATAGTCTTTTATCATTGTATAATGATATGCGGGGGCACTTTGGTGCTCACCAGTAGAAGGTGTGATCATGAATCACCAGACGTTTGACCTTCTATCTCCCACCCCCGATTTTTATCTGTGTAGTTATCTCAAAGATAATGTCTAAGAATAATCCCCAGACTATTCAGGAACTGAAAAGGTGCCATCACACCAAAAGCAGGATAGTGCCAAAAGAGGAGTGCGTCAAAATCATTGAAAATTTTACACGTTGTATCCAAATGTATATTAACGTTTTATTTTTTTAAATTACTTGCCTAAGTAAAATTATTCAATTATTATACACGGTTGCTGTTCCTTTTCTTCAAAAGATGTCACTTCAATTCAACGTTCAGGTGAACATTTTAAGCATATCATTGAATGGCAAGAAATCAAAGACTGTTGGACATTCATGACTGAAACTTGATGAGCATAGACCGAAGTTTATTTGTACCAAATATGGTTAGATTGCAAGAAGACAAAAGCAATGAGAGGTTGGAATTTTGGGAGGGTCACTCATGTATATGTATATATATATATATATATATATATATATATATATATGTGTGTGTGTATGTTAAAGATGTTTATTCCAAAATTCTGAAATTTTATCTCATTTTTCAGCTGACCTTGAGCATAATGCTGCAGACAGTATAAAGTCTAACAATGGAAAAGACCTTGCTTTACAAAAGGAAGAAGCAGAACAAAGGAAACAACAAGAGAATGAACATAACCAGGTTCAACCTCCGATAAATAATGAACAATTAGAGGTAAGTTATTTTTAATGTTTCTGGGAGACAGCTCACTCTTTTTATCTGCCATCTACAAACCTTTTTTTCTCTTTTCTCTACACATCTTCTTCTCTCTCCTCTTTCTCACATCCTCTCTGGTGTTTCTACTTAAAAGCTCTCTCACCACAGATATTGGAAAAATCCTCTGATACTTATATTATTTCTTTGAAATTCAGTCTTTTAGACATTTATATTATCTTCCACGTGACCAATTTATATCAAAATTTAGACATTCTGAAATAAAAAGTTTTATTTACTATCCAGTTTGTTTCTAAAACTAATAAAAAGAAATTTGATGGTGAAATAAAAACCTTAAATTAATTAAATGATATTAAAGACAGACTTAGATCGGAGGAAGATTAAATCTGGACAGTATAGAGAGATGTGTGCAGAACAAGAGACTTCGATGGTATGGCCATGTTGAAAAACATGGGAGAAAGTGATAAAACGAGAGAAAGGGGAATAAATAAAGACCTGGCCAGAGATAAGTTACTTTGGAAGTCAATTTCTAAAAGCCGTCCAACACATGTTAGCATGTAAAACGAAGATTAAACCAAATACGATGATGATAATGAATTATAATTTGTTAACCGTTAAATGTTTTTTTGTTTCAAATATGACACATTCCAACAAAATGCCTATTTAATATAATATTCAACAAAAATGTGTCAAACTGCAACTTGTTTCACATTTGCAACAAGCTTGTTGGCAAGTGTGAGTAGGTATTAGCATGATGTTGCATCAGCACATGCGCTAAATAGGTAATCAGTATCTTCGATGGCAAAGAGTAGAAAGTGGACCTTGGGTTTACTTTCGGCAGCCTCTCGCTTCCCTTATTTTGTCCTTTAGACCTCACATTCCATGAGCGATGTTTTCGACAAAGGGGGAAGAATTTCTGTTTTCTGGGTCAGAATCTATCCATCTAACACTTATTGTTGGCTAGTTTTTGACCTTCAAGTAGTATTATTTTAGCTCCTTACATCAAGTGGCTTCATGACTTGCCTGGAGCGATATCCGTAAGAAAAAAAAAAAACAGTATAAAAAATAAAGCATTTAAGGGTTAATTTACTATGTCCATTATGAAACACAATTTCCATAAGTTCCACGAAAGCACAAATTCGCAAATGCTCTTTCTGTATATATTTTTATTTTTTTAATTCCTTGCCTAAGTAAAATTATTTCATTAATATACACGGTTGCTGTTCCTTTTCTTCAAAAGCCATCACTCCCAATTCAACTTTCAGAACTTTGAGTGCATATCCTTGTTTTTGCCTCATACAAAGACTGCACATTCTTTTGGGGATAAAAAATCTCCATACGTAGAGCATTCCAAAAAAGACTGACGGGATTGGCAAATCGGGTTCAAATTTTGTAGGATCTATCATGTTTGCCGACTTCTTCTCTTAAAAAAACCCAGAAAGGATCATGTGACATTCATGAACCATGCAGTCTAAGTTCCTCTGGTTCTTCCTTGTAAGAAAAGAACTCATCTCTCTAACACCACTGCAAAGAACTTTCTCTGTGTGTCTAGCATTAAACAGAATTAGTGAAGTTTCTTTCAAAGAACTTCACATCTGTAGAACACATTGCACAGATTGCTTCCCTGAAGACTACAACAATGTCCTCTTCAAATCTAATATCAATAAATAGATGTCCTAAACTGTTCTCATGAATCATTGATCCTTATCCTCGAGTGGCTTTTAGCCTTTATAAGTGATCTCATCAGTAAAAAAAAAATAAGCTTTCAAAGGTATTGGCTAACTTTTATTTATGGTTTTGACATAAAAAATCAAATTTATACGTGTTATTTTCTGTTTTACTTTCAACAACTTCCTTCACTGTGAGTGATATTGAGATATCATATAAACTGCATCTTATAAAAAAGAATCTACTTATCTAATTATTTTAGATGTTCCCGATAAATTCAAACACTATTGTGGAATAACTTTGAATAATTTTTCTTAGTAAGCATTTGATATGCATTATTCTTTTCTGGAATGGATAAATTAAGTCAGATTTTTGTTGGATGAATTTTTCCAGTTTCTGTGTTTAAACAATTTGTAATCTAATTTGTTTCTGCAATATGACACCACGACTTTTCCTTTATAGCAGCCAAATATGGCTGACATAAAACGAGATGCATCAATAAACAAATATGATTTTTTTTTTTGCACGTTTTCTGGCAGACACAGTCATTGATTAAAAAAAAAACAATCTGAAATTATGCATGTATATATATGTTTAAAATATATGTAGAAAGAAGAGTTTCTAATGTATACGTATATTTTCATGTTTTTTTTTTTCTGGATTCTTTTGTTTGCATTTTTATTATAACAACCACCCAGGCATGAAACAGTGCACACATACACACACAATCACATAACACCTCCAATGTTCAATCCTTACTATTCAAAATATTATCTAATATTAGTACTTTTTTGTACATACTATCTTAAGGGTATTTCTATTTCAGAAGTTAGAATACAATATTTATTTCTCAAGGTAGACATACAGATAATTGTTCTTTTTGTTGTTAAAAGGCTGTTTATATTTGTACAGATTCTTAATAGTTTAATAAAATCTTATTCAAATTTTAAAATGCATTAAAACTTGTTCACCACAAAATGAACATTTACTATAACTATTTATTATTAGAATTCTTACATCTAATAAATCAAAATAATAAGTAATAATAAAACCTTCTGAATGCTGCAAATGGTCAAATGGTTTGTCTTGCATGAACAGATTATTAACATTATCAATTGATGACATTTTTGTCATTAATTTAAACTATATTAACTCAATACTAATCCTGGAAATGGATTTGTAATTCTGCTTAGAAATTTGATAGTGTTTTCATTAACTGTTCTAAATTTAATATTTTTTTAATGGTTTGCTTAAGTCCCATCTTTGTTTTATAGTCACTGGCTGTTTTTAAACTTAAATAACAAACTTTAAATTTTACAAGCTAAAATCTTCTTGCTTATAAATCTCTCAGTTGTTTGTGAAACTTGTAATTTTTAGATGTGTTCATAGTTGGTCTGTCATGGCTACGTTTAAAATCGTATTTTGGGTGATAAATGCACCGATTGAATAGCTGCATCTTATTTTAGTATTCGAAATAGCATTTTCACTGCTAAACGCTCAGATTGAATGGACATGTCTTAAGAATATCCGTTCTTCTTTTGGTTTTGATCGAGTGTTAAATGTTTTATTTCTGATATACTAGCAGGACTACCTGGTGTTGCCCGGGGAAAAAGTGTAACATAACTTCTCTATCTCTCTTACTTCCCTCTTCTCTGTTTTCCCCCCTCCCTCTACCCTCCTCTTTCTTCTCTGTCCAGCCCATTCCTATCTCTGAACACATACACATCGAGTCGGCATAAGGGACGTAATTCTATGAAAAGAAAATCAGAGTTACTTCCCTTTAGTTAGTGGCTGGCAAACAGACCCTTTCCTGATGAAATCTGCGCCAGTTTAGGGTCAAAGAATGAATATTTTTTTTAATTTTACGTATTATTCATTCAGGGCAACACCAATCAAGAAAATACTAACTTTGTGGGTGTTTGTTTTGTAGTTTGAGCTGGACATGCACACATACAACTGCCCTTTATATAATAGATGAAAGCCAGGTGTGGAAAAGGATTATTAAATTTGATATCTAAATTTTAAGCGTTTCTCAATAATAAAAAGTAATACATATATATAGCTTAAATGTTTGCTTATATATATATATATATGAGATACAAGATACAATATTTATTAGAACATCAAAAGTTCAAAGCAAGTAGCTTCATATCCTTAATCAATGGATTTTCAAAGATAAACTCTTTTCATCAGAGGGTAGAAAAAAAAACGACAATGTAATTGTAAATATTATCGGCAACATTTAACTTTGAAAAGATTTATACACAAAATAAAAACCAAAAGATACAGAGTCTTTTGTTGAGATGAGAACGTAGAGTTAGGGTAGACGCTGTCAAAAAACATGTCAAAAATAAAACAGCTGTTATATTGGAAATTAATGTTTGAAAAAGAATACTCAAATTGTTTTTCTCATCTTTCATCTCTAGAATTGATTACTCTATTCAATATATTGAGCTTTATATTATCATGATAGATTATTATTAAACGATAATTCAATTATATTTAATTTAATTCAACATTTAAATATATATATATATATATATATATATACACGGAATAACAAATTCGACACACATCAGATAGTAAATTTATTTCATGCCCTTTGGCCTTCTCAGGTCTTAACTGGTTATTACAATTGTAAAATGGTCAATTGTAATACTAACCAATCCAGATTTGAGAAGGCCGAAATAAATTTATCATCTGGTATGTTTTGCGTTTGTCATCCTGTTCCATAAACATTTGCTCTGTACTTTATGCACATTGAGCTGTCTATTCAGAAATATGCAGTTTAATATATATTTTTATCTGCATATAATTTGATATCAAACAAACATTTCCATTTAGGATTGTACCATGAAACCAAATTTAAACTTATATATTAACGAAGGTGTAAGACTCCCAAAATGGAGCCATCTGTTGGCCATGGGTCTAAGGATGGGTTCCTGGTGGCTAAACAATCTGTGTCCTGGTTGCCTAAATGGTCACATGATTTGCAACACTCAACTTTGGTCCTCACTTGGGCTAGACAGGAGTTTGGAGAGGCTCAATCTGACCAAGCGGCTTGTCGCAACATGCCCTAGCAAAAAGAAGGAAACGCTAATCTTGATTGTACTATTAAACTTGACATTTCTTCAATCAGACACTCCCTCCCCTCTCTGTAACTTGTAGATGTTACCAAGGAAACAAAAGGCTTGATCACTGCTTCATGTTACTAAATATTAGTTTTTGGGTACTAATTCTGAAATAGCAGCAACTCAAAACTGTACTTGATGTGAGTATGCTGGTTGTGTATCGCAGTCTCAACCAAGGCGATTGGAATTCTCCCTTGGTATATTACCAACAGAAGTTGGACTCCATGGTGGGTGGTGGTGCACAGAACTAATGAATAATTCTACTCATTTTTTAATGGACAAACAATTTTTTTTTAAATACAAAGGCAGGTCAAGCGCTCTTTAGCCTTGGTAGACAATTATCTAGAGAGGGTGTCTCGATAAAAGCACTGATCCCCATCACCTAACTGAGTAGGCATCAGGAAGGGTATTGTTAAATTTCAGGCTATGTAGTTTAAATGTTGAAAGCTTGCTTGAAAAGTGTGGTGAGATTGTTGTTTCTTGAGAGATGTATTGACCTGTGTTGTGTCCTAGAAACTCGATGCAAGGTAAATCTGCTACAATGATCGTGGGAACGAATGCAAGATATGAGCTGTATTGGATTTGAAACGAAAAGGGAACAGGTGGTGTTGGTATTTTTATTGCAGAGAGATGTGTAGATAAAGTGATTGAAATTAATCATGTAAGTGAGCGAATCATACTGTTGAAGTTGGTGAGAAAATTTTTATAGCTATATCTGTTTATGCACCACAATGTGGTTTAAGTGAAGATGTGAAAGATGAGTTTTATTGACAAGCTTATTACTAGTTATGTAAGGTTGATGAGGAGGAATTGCTGTGGGAGGAGATTTGAATGGTCATGTTGGAAAAGCCCCCTGCTGATTTTTAGTGTGTACATATGGTGATAGGAGTACAGAAGGAGAAATAATTTCAGAATTTGGTCTTGCTAACACCTATTTAGGAAAAAAGAAAGCCATCTCGTTATGTATGAATCTGGTACAGCAAAGTTACCCGCTGGTTAGGAAAATGGACAGAAAATGATAAAAGTGAATTCGTGTGAATCAACACGGTACAACTTTGTTGAGTGGCTTAATTCTGGTGTTGGCATTTTTACAGGAGGGACCACGTAATGTTGCTAACATTCCTAAGTGAAAGTGATATTATGGAACCGACTGGATTCGAACTTGACACACCTAGGTCGTTAGTTCGGGTTGTTATCCACTTGACCACCGTCACCTCCCTTCTTAAGTGATGTGAAAGTATAAACTAGAGAAGAAATCATGACAGCATAAATCGGTTATTTGCAATTTCATGCTTTTATGGAGTAAAGAGAAAGTTTATCCCCAGAAAGGTGTTGAGGTTGAATGAAGAACATATGAAACGTGAGTTTAGAGACCATATGATGGAGCGTTTGGCTACCAGATCCACTACAGAAAGTATGGAAGAACAGTGGAAGATGCTGAAGGATACACTGTTGGAGGTAACAGAACAGACTTGTGGGTGGATAGAAGGGCCTCTAAGGCATAGGGTGACATGGTGGTGGAATGAGGAAGTTGAGGAGTGTATCAAAGAAAACCGGAAGCATGGGAGTCAGTGGATAAAAGGTTTAGTGAATAAGGATGTCCATCTGGAAGCAAAGAGGGAAGCAACAAGAGCCAAGAAGGAGGCTGAGAAAGACAGGTTTCCGGATATACAACGAAGGGATGACCAAAAGTATTCAGGATAGCTAAACAGATGGCAAAAACAAATATGGACATTGCTGGAGAGAAGTGCATTCGAAATGACAATGATGTGTTAGCAACAAATGAAAAGGACAAAAGGGATGTTTGGAAATGCCACCATGAAAAATTGTTGAATTTCTTATACAGGGTGATTCATAAGTCATTTAGCTATTTATTTTTGAAATTCTAAAGTTAAAAAATATGGTAATACAAAACAGAAAGTTCATTCTACAAATTCATTCATGGGAGTTTAAAATTACAGCAAATTTTCAAAATTTTCACCTTCGTTCTGCATGCATAGCTCCATTCTTTTTTGCAAGGAATTTACGACTCTTTGTAGCATATTTGATTGATTATGAAATAAATATATATAGAAACAAATATATAAACGAACAAATTTAAAATAACAAATAGCAGTAATTAGAGAGTAAGATAACAATTATCAAAAGTTCATAGTATGGTTGTGCTTCATATGGTAATCATTTTAAATAGCTAAGTGAAGTGACTTATGAATCACCTTGTATAACTGTAAAAATCTAGAAGTTGCTGGAGCAGTATCTGGTCCAGCTATAAAAATTGAGAAAGAAATAGTATGGGAAGTTATGAGTAAGATGAAGAAGGGTAAGGACAACTCTCAGGCATTGTTGTAGAAATGTTGAAGGCTGTGGGTGAAACAGGTATTGAGATGATCACAGACTTGACATTCAAATCATAAAAGAAGAGGTTATCTCTGAAGACTGAGAACTTCATACAATTGTGAATTGGTACAAGGGTAAAAGGGAAGCTCTAGATGGAGGTGATGGATCAGGTCCTGAAAGTGATTGAGAGAATAAGCAGCAAATAAGAAGTCAGATAAGCATAGATGAAATGCTGTTTGATTTTATGCCTTGGCAAAATACTACTGGTGCTATATTTATCCAGAGAAAAATGCAAGAGAAGTACCTTGGTAAGAAGAAACATATGTATCTTACCTTTGTGGATCTGGAGAATGCTTTTGACAGCGTGTCATGACAGGTTTTCTGATGGGCTTTGCATAAACTAGCAGTTGTTCAAACAATGTAGAGAAATGCTCAAAGAATTAATAGCACATTTAGTCCAACTTTAATGTTAAAGTAGGAGTACATAAAGGTTCTGTATTGAGTCCATTGCTTTTCATTTCTATCTTAGAAGCATTGTCCCAAGGTTTCATATGGAGTGTTCAGAAGAGATGCTATGTGCTGATGATTTACTACTTGCCTGTGAAACATGGAAAGACATGCAGGAATACTATGTAAAGTAACGGTCTAAAAGTGAATGTTACCAAGTGATGATCAGTGGTTGTAGTGTTGGAAAGATCCCCAAAATAAGAAAGTTCCCCTACTCAGTTTGTAGAAAGGGAGTCGGGTGCAATTCAAATTTTTGTGGTACCTGTAAGCAATGGGTACATAAGTGCAGTGGAATTACTGGTAGGTTGAGCGTATATGTGGACAAAGTATATCTGGATGGTGAAGCTATTGAGATTCTCAAGAAGTCTTATTACCTTGGTGATACAATTGGAGCACAGGGTGGAGCAGGTATTAGTGTGATTCCAAAAATTAGGAATGGATCAAGTAAGTTCAGGGAACTTCTGCCATTACTAACTAGTTACTACCATCAACTAAGGGAAGAGTCTAGAAGGCATGTGTACACAGTGTGATGGTGTATGGAAGTGAAACCTGGCCAGTAAGAGTTGAGGACATGCGTTGCATGGAGAGAAATGATATGAGAATGATACACTGGATCTAGAGGGTTCAAACAGGTTAGTGTTTTGTCTGGTGAAAAATCCAATGGAAAATAACTTATTTTCCACTGCATTTTATAACGGACGCAACTCACTCTAACTCATTTAAACTTCTGAGGCAACTCTTCATGACAATGTATATTAAAAATTCAAGTGTATGTCCATATGTTTCCTAGATAAAAATTCAAGTGCATATCCATGTGTTTCCTAGATAAAAATTCAAGTGCATATCCATGTGTTTTCTAGATAAAAATTCAAGGGTATGTCCATATGTTTTCTAGATAAAAATTCAAGTGTATGTCCATATGTTTCTTCGATAAAAAAATTCAAGAGTATGGCCATATGTTTTCTAGATAAAAATTCAAGTGTATGTCCATGTTTCTTCGATAAAAATTCAGGTGTATGTCCATGTTTCTTCGATAAAAATTCAGGTGTATGTCCATATGTTTCCTAGATAAAACAAAAAAACAAGGTAAACAAATTTCTTTGCTCAATTTGAAATTCTTCTGATATATTTATCTACTCATGTTTTATTTGAGTTTCTAAATATTCAATTGTGGTGACTATAAACTTAATCAGCTCATCTAATTTTCTCAGTTTTACTAATATTTTTTTATGTTACATTTATGTTATCTAAAATATTTGTTATTTTATTTCTGTGAATTTCTTGATTACTAGAAAACCATTCATTTCTAAACCGTTTTATGTTTTATTCATTTTTTCAAAGTTAATAATCAAAGTTAATAATCAAAGTTAATTTCTTTGGCGTTTATTCTCTAAACTAAAAACAAAACTTACTGGGGGGCACAAGTGGTGCAATGTATACGTCATTAGCTATGAGATCGTCTAAACTGATCAAATCCAGTCAGACCTGTTGCATTCTTTTACACTGTATCCAATAAAGATTGTTTTGCTATTAAATAACAAAAATAGGGGGTTGATGTGCCATGAAACAACTTACTATTTTATCGTAATTATTCACTTTTTTAATTGCTCGAATTGCAATTTTAAATTAAGTAATCAATTATCGTTACGTCTTTTTTTTTTTAAATTTCAAGATTTGAAACTAAACGAAAATTTCGTCTATGTATTTGTGTTATAAGAAAAACTCATGAAGTTGTTGAATGGCAACAAAAATAAAATTAACCTGCTTATACGTGTTACTTTGTAAAATATGTTTTATATTTCATAGTTTCTAATGTTTTTAAATTATTTAGGTTATTTTATCACATTTACAATTCAATTATATTATTTGAACAAAATAGATGTTTCTATACAATCACACGCCATGAAAATAGTGCTTTTTTTTTAATTAAAATAGTTGAACTTTTAGTGTGGGTACTTCATAAACTCTTACAATCATGGTCCGTGTCAATAACTAACAAATAGTTCTTTTAATTTAAAATTTGAATCAGTACATGACAGTTTTTCAGCTTTCAACCATGTTGTTTGTCTCTGTATTAGACTACAGTTACTATTTTGACATTTGGGTGCTATGTTGAAATGTCCAAATGAAAGTTAAATATTAGCCAATAAAAACACTTGAAATATAATTGACAACCTGTATTTCAGGAAAAAAAATTTAATTTTGTAAAGTGTAGATGAAAGGAGTGAGATTGAGCTTCCTCTAAATCTGACTAAAAAAATGAAATATTGATCAGGGTAAAATTTTTAAAATAAATTAAATCGATAGAAAGTGAAAAAAAAAAATTCGAACAGCAACTAATACTTGATAGAAATCACTAACTAAACAGATTTATATGTGTTCCTTTTGTCAGGAAAGCTATCGATCACAAATACAGAGGTAGAAAAAAATGACTTTACTTCATATATTAGATAGAACTCCTTTTTTCCTGGTATCTTTGTGAATAATAGATTTTTTAATACAAGGTACAAAATCAAATCTGTTTCATCAATCATATAAGCCAAATATTGGTCTGTGTAATTAAATGATTGATTTTAATATTTAATCTTGATCGATATTTTATTTTTGATTAATCATAGAGGGATGTGGGGTTTTAACCTCACACTCAAATCCTAACACCGCCAGCCATAACCGTGGGACAAATTTAATAAGACAATATTTCTATAGAGTCGATGCTTAGGGCTCAACTGTACGACCAGTTGAGCAGCAAGATAAGTCAAACTGTTGAGCAGCAAAATGTCTGTTTATAACAAGGCTAGAATGTTCCATTATGCTCAGAAGGGAAAGTCCATTCTCTGTGTTCTGATTGGCTGAGATTCATATGTGGCCATTTTAGTCTATAAATGTTCATTCATTCGAACAAGCACTCCTCCATGAGATGGATACCAATTGAGGCCCTTATGCCGGTAAGTGTTAGTTTAATTCTATAATTTCGATATTCACCGGTTGACCCACATTTGACTGTAAAGCGAGAGAGGGGGAGAGAAGTAAAGAGAGAGAGAGGGGGGGGGAAATAAGAAAGAAACCTGCCTGTTCTTGGTTTATGTAGTTAATAGCATCGCCTTTTCCTAATTGCCGAAGTGTCTCAATCAGTAAGCGTGCTGTACTTACAGTAAAAAGTCGTGAGTTCAGACCATCTGTACTCTGATTTTGTCCGAAATTGACTTTTTCAAATTACAATATCAAGCAGATTGCTTAGTATTACTTTTATTTTTTCTCTAATCCACAGAAATTAGGACCCCGGGCAACGCCAGGTAGCCCTGCTAGTTTCCGATGTTATGTAATTTCCCAAACGAGATAAACACTGAAATTTAGTAATGCACATCGCTGAGAGCTGTAATGCTATCATGTATTAAATGAAATTTTAAATAGATTTTTTTTTTTTTAAATACTTGAGTTTTTGTCTTTTTTATATTGAAATCTACCAAAATTCTGAAAGTTTAACTATTGTAGTACCCACGTTAAAAACTTGCCTATTTAAAATATAAGACACTTTTTTTCATGGTGTTATGACTCTGAAGAAATGCTATTAGATCATAATGGTCAAACACTGAATTTTATTTAACTGCCAATAACTGTTTGCTGCTGTTGGTGTGCACATAAAACAACACTGACAAGTGATCCCTTGTTTATTCCTGCCATTTGGTGATTAGACCAATTTCTTTTGATTCTTTTATTTTCTTATTCATTCCAAACCTAAAGATATCTTGTAATTCTTCCCTTTAACCACATTTTCATAATTTTTCTTTTGATTTTCAATTCTTTTTCTCTTTGGGTTATTTCCCTTCTTTTTTTTAACACATTTTTTTATGTTTTGGGATTTTTGCAACGAGGCTTGATAATTTCTATTTTGGGGATTATTCGGAATACTACTCTTATCTTGGTTCTTATTTTCACAATGTATTCGGCCAATGTAACCTCCAACCTTCTTCAGTTGCATTTTTTCGAACTTGGGGTACTTTATGTCGAACTCGGGAACCTGTACACATTTTCGAACTGAACCCTTTATTCAATCCACGGGGTGGATTGTTCTTGTTCCATCACCATCACCTCATAGAAGTGTGAATTATTATGTTATTATCACCTGTAGTAAGGATTGAATCTTCAAATCCAGAAGGTTGTAACTTAGAACTGGACCCATGGTGCAATGGTTAAAGATTTTGATTAACAATCAGTTATAAGTGACAATCTGAAGTGCAAACAACAAACCATAAAACTCTGTGGAGAGACATCAATCTGAAACTTAAAAGAATTAAAAAAAACAAAAAACAAAGGAAGAGGGGTGGGGTGAAAAAGAAAGGTAAGAAAAACTGATGTCTCTACAGATTTTTCTGGTTTGTTGAACACACTTTGAGCCACCACTTCATTGGCTGTAAGGGATCACTCTTTGTATTTAGCTCAATAAAATTCTCCTTTTAGCCCCTGATGTGCTGAATAGCATAAACAGATATTAGGCTTCTACAAAATATAGCCAAAACTAAGGTTTTTTTTTTACTTATATCAGATTATTTTATTTTTTAATTTTAATCATCAAGAAATAATCTCTTATTAATTATACCATTTATCTAATCTACATTAATGTCCCCCTCCTCCTTCGGTTGAGAACTGTGGTAAGTGAAATCGCCCACAACTATTAGCAATAATGCAAAGCTCTTCATAAAAACGAATAGAGCACTCTTCGGTGGTTGATAGTGTTTATATAAACATTGAGATTTTGCTTACTCATGACTCGTGCTTCACAGCCGAATAGTTATCGCCGACTATCAACTAAACAATCGAATTTCAATCCTGCCTTGAAGCACTTGCCTGTCTAACCACACTGTAGAGCTATGAGACAGCGAAACAGTCAGTCTATAGATGACTATATACATATATTTTTGGTAATTGAGAGTGTCTTTTCAGAAATTATTCCACAAAAACTGGCTATTCAGAATGAAATATTGATTTTGTAGGAGAATGACAAAAGTTGAGAAATCTTTACTTTATTGTATAGATTCCTGAATATTATTGATTCATAATTATTTGATTATATATATATATATATATATTACAAATACATAAACATACCTATCCTTGTATGTACAGGATTCACCCCATAATTAATTAATTGATTATCATGAATTTTGAAACATAGCTGCTAGGCATAAGGGAGCCAATTGTGGGATATATTTAGTTTAATTTAGTTTTATGTAAAGTGGAAGAAGCCCTTTGTGAAAATTCAGATATCTCCAATTTTTGTGAAATTTTAACAATAGGTATTGGACAGCAATTAATGAATATTTCCCAAATTTCAGTTTCTTTGGGGTATTTTAAAGGGGTTTTAGGAGCATAATATGGGTACAACCTCTCATTTAAAAATTCAAATAAATCAGATTTGCATTGAATTTGATCCATAGTAATTAGACACCAATTAAGCAAGATTCCCGGAATTTCAATTTCTTCTTAAGACTAATTATGCTTAAGCCTTAAATTTGAGATTTTTTCTAGAATCAAAATCTTGTAATGAGTTTTAATCAAAATTAGAATGATTATTCTAGGCATAAAGTTTAGTATCATTATATCTTGATTTTAATCTTCATACGGGGGACATAAAGTGGTGCAAAATTTTTCTGTTTCAGGAATTCATTTTTCCCGTCCTAGGGCACATTTTCTTTTAATATATATATGTATATATATATATATATATATATCATAATATAAAATGAAATAATAAAATAAGGTGCAAATCAAATTTTATTAGAATTCAAAGTTCAGACAAAGTATCTTAAAGTCCTTAACTCATGAGTTTATATATATATATATATATATATATATGAGAGAGAGAGAGCTCTGTTTGATCTTAATAATCAACCATTGAGCTGATATCAATAACTGCAGTATTTAAATGCCTGTATTTCGGCTTTACTATAGGTGATATTTTTGCTAGGCTGTCGCGTCAGAAATGAACGCTCACGCATAAACCGATGGAGCCCAAGTCATATTTCTTAGGTGGTTAGACATTGATTTTCTTTGTTTATGACCAAGAATATTTTTAGTTAAAAATAAAGAAAAAAAAATTTCGACTCCACCCCGATTTTTGTTTTACCCTCCCCCATAAATAGAAATATTTTTAGTTTAAAAAAAAGAAAAAAAATACAATGTGTTAGTTTTTTTGTTGACAGAAAAGAAAAAAAATCACATCTTTTATTTTAATAAATAGAACACGGAATAATAAAAACAGTTTGTAAATAAAAGCTTAACAGCGTAAAAGGTAAAAACTAAATCTTAAACACAGTTAAGGTTGTGAAAAGATGATAATATTGGAAGTTTTCAAATCGGAAAAGAAGGTGTACCTAAAATAAAACTATTGAATAATCAAATGCAGTAAACGCGAATAGTTTTGTTAATGCTATCGAAAAAAAAAAAAAGAAAGTTTACCTAAACTAAATTCATTATAACTTGTGTTTTTTTAAATAGTAATTTTTAAATCAATTATTATTTTAATTTAAAAATTTGATTCTATAAATTTGTGTTTTAAAACATACTGGCTAATGAGATTAAGAAAATAAACAAACTCAGAACGTTTTAATAAAATAAATCAGAGTAAAAGTAACACAGTTAAATGCCAGCGTTTTGTTTACATTTGAAATAACGCACCCGTTCAGAGGGAGGTTATCGTTTCAATGGATTAACGCACACTGTTCAATCAGTTGGACGTAGTTAAAGTAACTATGTAACTCATTTCATATATATATAATAAAATAAATAATTATAATTTATAAGATTATAAGCGATCAAAGTAGCGTAAATACATGTGGAAATCTGAAGAAAACAATCATGAGTGTATATTTGCGAATACTAATTCATTAGAAGTTCAAAAGCAATTGATTATGTTAATTGAGAAATGCACATAGTGTTTACGACGGTTTTTGTAATAGTATATAATGAAGCTGGCGGACTTAGTAAATAGTCATACTACTCTGATGGAGTTTCGGCTTCAGACAGACAGAAAGACAGACAGATACATAAACTCCATTATTAATAGATATATACTATTCAGAAGGTGAATGATGAAAATAAAAAGTTGTACAAATACAATATTTATTAAACCATCAGAAGTTCAAAAGCAAGGCGTCTCATTTGGTAGTATTCCAAAAAGACCAAGATAAAACGATACCTTAAAGATACATGTGATAAAGGTGAAGTCTAACTCAGCCCATCAGATACTCAGAAATACTGCAGGTCTTATAATCAGTTAATATATAATATGGTTAAGACTTTGGGTCAACCAAAGCTATTATAATTTATCAATAAACAAAAAATATGACAAAATCATTTTTTAGTATATCAGTTCCAGAAATTCAATATCAACAGAATTTTCTGCATACGATCGTTTCTGAAACAATATTTATTTATTAACAAGTTAGATTTGTTAATCAACAAATATTGTCTAAGAAACAATCCTACGCAAAAACTTTTGCTGATGTTGAATTTCTGGAACTGATATACTCAAAAATGATTGTCATAATTTTTGTTCATTTCTAAATTATATGTATATATTCAAAATAATTTTGAGGATATTAAAGTAAGTAATAAAAAAAAAAACAGAATAATTGTCATTTTGTTTAAATTAAGTTCATTTTACAATGAAATAGGATTGAATGGGTAGACATGAGTATTTCCCTCCAATGTTTTACACTCCCTCCACCTCTTTTTAGCTAAATTTAGGATATTATGTTTTCAATGATTTTAAATATTAATTTTATTTTATTAATATTATTTTTTTAATATTTTTACAAAAAAAGTCATAAAAAAAGAAATAATTAACTTTAATTTCTTTCTCATGTCTGTGTCGTAACACTCACATCAATGAAAGTCTGAGTGATGTATTCTTTTACACCCTCTCTTCGAAATAAGATTACACTTAATGTTAAATACTATATTTTTGTTGCTTTAATTAACATTATTTTTTTAAATCTATATATTTATGTACAAAGAAAATATCAGACGAAATAAATATGTAAGCAACACGAACAGATAAGACAAAAAGAGACACTTTTTTATTATTATTAGTTTTTAGAGCTTTACTGCGATTTATCTTGATAATTTAATTTTAAATAAATGTTATATAAAATTAATGACTTAAATATTTCCATTCCACAAAGTTATAAAAAAAGATTCAGTAACAATTTTTTCTAAAGAAATTAATATTTTGCTTTCGGCAGTCAAAACTAAGTTTAAATTGCTATTTACTAAGCTAAAAATCTAGCTACTGTATGGTTTAATACTACTAGCAAAAATATGCATTCAGAGGGCTCATATATTTACTAGTATACATAAAGGGCATAGAACAGTGCATAGTCTTATTAAAATAATATATATATATTCACTATATTTATATATATATATATATATATATATAAGATAAATGAAAGAAGAGATAAATATGTACGAATGACAAATCTATTTCAACTTCGATTGTTCAATGCAAGGTGTACTCGGTAAAAACATGTTTATTTTTCTTTCCTTTAGCCAGGGCTTTTCAAAGATTAAAATCTTATCATCAGAGGAATTACATAGATGGATAAGTTGGCAGTGGAAAAGCCAAAATTCAAAATTTGAAAAAATATAAAGTAATGGAGAGTAAGAGTGTGCATGTAAAAAAAAAAAAAATAAATAAATAAAATAAAATAAAATTTTAAAAAAAAATAAAATTTTAAAAAAAAATAAAATAAAAAAATAATTAATTTTTTTTTTTTTAATGGAGTCTGTATAGTTGGTGAATGTCCGTAGATAAAGTGTCCGATGAAAGGAGATTTAAAGATGGAAAAAAGGGGTTTCGTGAAGGCAGCGTTGAAAATGTTCAAAAATTAAGTAAATCCAATAGAAAGATATTTAGTTCAATCGTAGATGGAACACACTTATTCGGATGTAATTTAATTTTAGTTTCATATTTTATTTATTTTATATATATATATTATATATATATATATATATATATATATATATATATATATATATATATATATAATGAACATGGTCAGTTATAAATGTTGATTAACCCAACCTTGATAAGAAACAAGACTAAAATTATTTGAAAACCGATTAAGTATTTTTAATATGTCCATTGTATTTTATGTTGTGTTTTTTGTTATCTGAACCTTTATTAAATTAAATCATTATTGGCTTCTTTCTGTCTGTAGAGACAATGGATAATCTTAGAAATGGGGTGCCTGTACAATTAGTTTATAACAGGTGAGGCGATCGTGTAACTGGAGTCTTTTACTGGAGGCGATGTGAATTTTCTAAGATAATTGATATAGCAGTTAAAAACAGGAAATTCTCCTGTGGGATTAGTTTGATGTTTTTATATGTTTTACATACCAAATAATAAGAACCACAATGAGCAATTATTGACAAATTCCTATAAATGAAGAGATAGGTAACTTTGAATAAATAAAGGCAAATGCATATTTCAGTGAGTGAATTTTATTTCAATGTGGGATTTAAAAAAATTTTTTTTTTTTTAAAGAATATGTACTTAATTATGGTTATGGTCAGAATCCTCTTAGAATGAAATTTTCTGGGAGCAATGACAATGAAGCATTAGCAGCTAAAAAGATATCTGCTGACTGATTGTAAATCTTGCTTCCAGTCAGAGACTCCAAATGTTAGATAGCCTGACCTGTTGTAGGGATAGCCATAGTTTATAATGAAGAAAGAGCTGTACAATTTTGAACCGCAATTCTGACACAGCCAAGCTGACCGAAAGCAATGTTAGTGTTATGGTACCTATACGCACTACTTGAACTCCTCCACTCACCATAAATACTGGGAGCACCTGCTTTTCAGTGTTGGAACCAACCCCAGCCTGTTCAGTCTCTCATTAACTTCGGTTGATTGAAGACGTCAGGATGGGGTAATACCAGTCGAGGATTCGTTCTCGACAATTAGTCCGGCAGGAACTGGGCCATTTAGTTGGCCTTTTATCTGCCGGGCTGAGGTATATTGTCCTGGGTTTTCCTAGGAGGTGCACCCTCCCAGGCCTTGCCTTCCCTCTTTGGGGAGGAGTAAGTTTATTGCTTGCTGCCTGAGGCGCCCTTACCGGGGAATACCGACGGGGTTGCCCAGGCTATTTTTGATAGGCCAGAGTGCTCCTTCTTTAGGGGCGTTGGCTGGCTTGATCTCCCCACTTTCCGACCTTGTGTCACATGTTGCTTTGTGGGAAGCGATTAAATACCTGGAACCACACCAGTCTATATTGGCAGTCAAGACTTATATACAACCACTCTTGTTCTCTGTTGTATTATACTTTTTTCAATACGCTTGTTTTCTCTAAACTCTGAGTTCGTGTTTTCCTTCTGGACCCTTTACAGGCCCACAACAATTAGGATAAGTGGAGAACGGTTGTTTTAAGAGGTTTTCTTCTCCTTGTTTAGTTGTTCTACCAATGTTGGAGAGTGTAGTCTACCCTACTATTTCACTCATAGGTAGGAGGAGAGATGGATTCATACTTTTCCATAAGCTACAAGAGAAATTGACTTTATACCCATTTACAGCGCCTGGTATTTCAAAACGGTCACCCATCCAAGTAGTGACCCAGTCGTAAACTATATCACATGGAAACACTGGTTCTTGTCAGATCGCCTAAGTTAAGCAGTATAGATTCTGTTTGACACTTAGATGGGTGATCCTTATGTCTGGAAGTGGCTGTGAAGTCACTTTTTCTTGAAATATCCTTGCAAAAGGGATGAATCCGTATTACCTACCCGTAGCTATTTGTGAAATAGTAAAGCAGGCTAAACTCTCAAGCTCAGGTAGGCTAACTAGTCTATGAA
Source organism: Sepiola atlantica (assembly GCA_963556195.1). Classification (NCBI taxonomy): domain Eukaryota; kingdom Metazoa; phylum Mollusca; class Cephalopoda; order Sepiida; family Sepiolidae; genus Sepiola; species Sepiola atlantica. The sequence continues at coordinate 244,818,566 of OY744515.1, read as the reverse complement.
AAGAAAAACTGAGAAATAAGATCAGTCAGATACGCCACCTCTGGGAAGGTGCCACTCAGAGCACTCTTTCTTGCTTTGACAGAGTTCAAAATCAACTTCGCAATCTAGTGGGGGAGGGGGGTGGTCTCTTCTGTTCTCTACAGCCCGTTTATCACAAAAGAGACGCTGCTAGTCTTTCTCTACTCTATCATTATTTCCATGGAAGGTGCTCGATTGAGCTTCAATCTACGATTCCTCTTTGTAAGACATTCACAGGAAAAACTAGTCTTCCTACCACAACTGTAAAGAATTTTCCTTTTTTCCTCCATGTGTCTAACATCAAATAGAATTTCCATGAACAGAGTTTCTTTCTATGAACTTTTCATTTGTGGAACATGTTACTACAAGATTGCTTGCCTGCGGGCTACAAATTGGTAGTTTTTAAATCCAATGTGAACAAGCACTTGTCATAAACCGTCTACATGAGTAATCAAATTTTGTTTATTCTATTTGTCATTTTCAGTCCTCTTGTAATATTCTTCATCATTCAACTGACAATCTATCCATCTCATTAACCTTTATCCTCAAGTGGCTTTTAGCTTTGATAACTGTTGACTCAATAGTATTTTAAAAAAAAAAAAGTGCTGTTTATCTGAATATTGCTTTTGGTCATATTGAATTTCTCCTTGAAACTGGACTTACCGATGCCGAGTCAAGGGAAGTAAAATATTCTTTCAGACATTGTCCATTGTCTCTGTAGACAGAAGGAAGCCAACAGATTTTTCTAAACTTTTTCATACTTTACTTTTTTTGCCTCTCTTTTTTGATTTTAATCTTTGTAATAACTTATTTTTCATCCATATTCATTTTTATGGGAATAAACTTAATTTTATATTGGCAATATCTTATTGTGTGAAGTTTTAGATTGATCTATATTTTCACTTATATAGATATAATCGACAGCTGCTACATTGCTGTCAGTGGGAATATTCAATTAGTGCTCCCATCAGTGATTTTGTCTCGTTTAATTAATTTTTTCGTTTCATATATAAAATTTGTATTTCATGTCAGAAAATTCTCTTTATAAATGTTATTCTTTCTTAGGTTGTTGTTTTTTTTTTTGCAATTACGGTTAAAATTGTTTAGACTTGTGCTATTTTTACGAATAAACTGGATTAATTCATAAATAATGGTAAAATAATGAACTTATAGGGACATTTTTGGGGTCTATCTAATAAAGTATTCATGAGAATTTGATCTATATATTCCTATTCTATATTCTGTAAGATTGTAGGTATGAGTGTGTGTAAAATATGTACACACACATATATATATATATATTATATAAAATAAAATGAAAACTTTCTCACTCTCCATTACTTAATATTTTTTCAAATTTTTAATTTTGGCTTTTCCACTGCCAACTTATCTATCTATGTAATTCCTCTGATGATAAGATTTTAATCTTTGAAAAGCCTTGGCTTAAGGAAAGAATAATAAACATATTTTTTTACTGAGTATACCTTGCATTGAACAATCGAAGTTGAAATAAATTTGTCATTCGTACATGTTTATCCCTCTTCTTTCATATATATATATATATATATATATATATACGGCACAATCACGTTGACACACCGGTTCCTGTTAGATCACCGAAGTTAAGCGGCGTCGAGCCTGGCCAATACTAAATGGATGACCATTTGGGAATACCAGGTGCTGTATGTGCTCTCTACTTATCTCGGCATTGTTTCCAGTCGTCTTGTATTACTACTTGCCATTGGAATCAAGCAATGCCGACTCAGGAGAGCGGTTGTTGGGGATTGCGCAACCCTTGCAATTACAAATTCCCTGGCGGGGCACTCATATGTCGAAATCGACAGGAGAGTCCATTATATATATATATATATATGTACTTACAGATGAGCATCCAGCAAAATGCGGAGACAAAATACAATGGAAAAAGAATGAACAAACAAAATATAAAAGACAAGACTGCATGAAAAGCCACATAGAAAACTGATGTTACACTTCATTTTATTAATTCAGAAATAATGCTAATGGTAAAAAGAATTAACTAACAAGAGCATTTTTGTGACCTATCTAATGAAATATTCATAATTAATTTCACTCCTGATGAAGTATGAGGTGAAATATTAGTCTTGTACATGGCTTTTTGATGCAATCTTTTCTTTTATATTACCTTTTGTTTATTGTTCACACACAATTCTGTATTTTTTTGAGAAATAAAAATAGTGCTCAGTTTGTAAGAACATAATATATTACATATGATATTACATATTACAATCATATGATACTATGCAGTCATATTTTTATTAGCCATTGATATCTGTGCTTTCAGGACGTATGGGAAATCTTTCCTGTTGGGCAAAATATATGCTCCGTTGGCCAGTCACTGGTCTAATTAGATGGACGGAATACGTGATATTCTTGGGCAATATTTCCCATAATGACTGAAACCATAGGTATTAATGGCTAATCAAAATGTTATTGTATAGTATCATATGTTTAATATATATATATATATATATATATATATATATATATATATGAAGTTGAGCCCTGTTTGGGAAGCTAATATTGACTGTCACTTAGCTATATGCAAAGTTCCAACAATGTTCGTTGAACCCTCTCGATTGTCTACTGTCTGTTACCTCACTTTCTCAGGCACAAATAGAACTTAATTTCCCATGTGGTAATCCCCTGTGAACGTGGGGTTAGAGCGCTAGTCTAGGCTGATTCTGTAACTGGGTTTGTGCCCTCAACTGTCTGAAATTATCACTTCCTACATTGATGATAGCAAAAAAACATTAAATGCTGGCGTCTGTAGGTAATTTAATATTTACTAAAATAAATAAATATATATACATATATATATATATATATATATATATATATATATATATATATATATATATATATGTATCTATTAAGAGTTGAAATGATATTATTGATTAAAATAAGATATCTACAAAGAAATATATTGAAGAAACTGACTTGTTAGTCAATACAATGTTTCTTCATTAAAAAAGAGTATTACTTCATCCTCAATGTTCCCTTATCTATAAATATTTCTCCAATAATTAAAATGTCATGGTAATTAATAATTATTTGGCATACAATATCATCAATATTAAGATTATATTTCTGTTTCTTTTTTATTTAGATTTGAATTGTTTTTCTCATTTTGTTTTCATTCAACAAAATACTGGCCATCTACTGCACTCTGGATTTTATCTGTTACATTCATATCTGGATAACCCGGCTCTCTGCTTATGGTCGGCTCTACCTTCCCTATGTCAACTCTGGGCTTTTTCTCTTCCTACCTTGCTTGGTTGTGACTTCTTTTTTCTTTTTCTTTTTTTTTCTTTTTCTTTTTTTTTTCTTTTATATTCATTTTATTCAGTATTTTTTTCTGGCAAGAACATAGTGATCATTTTTTTTAAAAGACTGGCTAGCCAGAATCAAGTATCGATTTGGCAAATGCATTGCTATTTAGGTCTAACTTTTAAAATTTGACTGACTTTATTTTATATATTATATATGGTATTGAATAAGTATTCTTTTTATAATCCTGTCCGAATCATTGATTATTCAGAAACATATTTCTATTCTTGTCCAAGGGAACTCATTTTCTCATGAATATCTTTCTTTTTTCTTTCTTTTTGTAAATAGTAAACATTCTTCCGGCTGACAGTGCAATATAGTTAAATTGACTAAATATTGATTCGATTCATGCACACCCCTTATTACAGAAACCGGTTTATAGTTTATAGGATTGTAATACCAATATTTTTTTTTCTAAAATGTTTAATTTTTTAATTTATTTATTTTTAAAAACTTTAATTCACCCCAGACAAGGGGACACATTGCCACTGAGACGTAAGGGGCTACTGCGGATTTAGGGGCCAGATTTATAGGGACATCCTAAGTGGTGAGTTGTGCAGCAAGATATTTGTTCACATTACATTTAAATTTCTGCATGTCGGTAGAGTCAGGGAAACAGCGAGTAGAGAGGGAGTTCCAAAGGCTGGCAGATCGAGGAAAGAAGCTATTGGAGTAGAAAACCTTCCAGCATCTGGGGACCTCGACAGTGAATCGATGGGACTAAACTGATTGTCGAGTTGGTCGGGTGTATCTGTCGAGGGGGACACCAGAGCAGCAAGTTCATTGGAGCACATTCCATTGAAGTACTTGTAAAACAAATCACAGGGATGCAACATTGTGGAGATGGGACATGGGATGAAGCTTGGTGGATAGTGAGGGACTTAAAAGATTAGCGACTCTTTTTTAATTCATAAGAAACGACAACATTTAAAAAGGAAGTACATTTACAAAAACAGGACTCCTAGATAATTTATTCAGATAAAAAAAATGGAGCAATTTTAGTTTACTAGTACAGGTTACCTCACATGTTTAGAAGGCTAATCTGCAATAATTTTATGTTTAGAAGGCTAATCTGCAATAATTTTATGTTTAGAAGGCTAATCTGCAATAATTTTATGTTTAGAAGGCTAATCTGCAATAATTTTATGACTTTCTTGGGGGGAAAAAAGCCAATTTATAATAAAATAAAAATTTGAAATCTTTTTTTATAACCTAGCATGATATCATATACAGGCTGTGTAATTAAAACATTTAAAGTTTTTACATCATAAGTGCAGCCGTTTTTTTTTTTGTGTTTTTTTTCACAATACAAAAAGTTCTATTTTGCTTCCATTTTGTACTAATCTATATTTTGCCAACCATCATATTAATTTATGTTACCCTATATTATAAATAAAAATCCAATCAAAAAATTAATCAGAAAGCTTTTATTTTCTATTAAAGAAATTTAATTTTTGTGTTGACTTTTACTGTATCAGTTTGGAACACTTATGCGAAACCAATTTAATTGCTATCCCCAAAAGTCATATATTGAAATCTTATATTAGCCTGTAACTGAATAGGACATTTGATACTATAGTTATGTTGGCAAGCACTATCTTTGTAGGTCTCACATTTTAGTTTGTGTAACTATTAAAAAAAAGTTTTATATATTGGATCTATTCAGAATAAATCACCAATAAAAATGAACGATCCATTTCTTCAATTTTTCTGAAATTTGCATGCGTGTAGATTATTAGCAAAAAATAATTCCAAATATTTACCTCATACATTTTGGTTCAACTCGTACAGATGTGGATATTTGGTAGTCAGGTGTGAACAAAGATCTGTTTAAATGGTCAGATATATATATATATATATATATATATATATATATATATATATATATATTAGCTTCTCTATGGGTGGTGCACTTTTATGTAGGAACTTCATAAGCAAGATTCTTCCCTTAAAAGAATTGAATCCTCTAAGGTTACTGATATCATAAATAAAACTGAATACAAAGAATTTGTTTAAAAAGAGATATATTTGTCCTATCTTCAAAAAACTGGCTGAGACGGCAAAGGCGTTGGACTTTCACGGTTATTGGTGAGTAAGGTTCAGAGTTCGAACCTTGAGGTTGATGTCTGACCACACTGATAAGTCTTCAAAAGCCGAGACATGTTTTTGAATAACAATGTTTATATATATATATATATATATATATATATATATATACACACACACACATAACACATGCAAAATTATTAATGAAGCTGTAATTGTTTTCCAAATATATGCATTCAAATGCATACAAACCGAAACAATTACCATTATTTATTCTACTTTGATTTCTTTTGAAAATTCATGAACTGAGACACATCAGTTTAGACATTCCTCTTGCATAACTAAAAATAATAAGTCTCTTTACTTCTATATTATTATTATACTAGCAAGACACATGTCCCGGCATTGCCCAGGAAAGTATATTAACTCAAAAGTTCCAGGCCTCAACGTTGAACTATTGAATCATTTGCTGTGTATAGTTGTCCTGTACGAACACATACTCAATGAAGTTAATATAAAACATTTTGTTTTGGGGGAGGGGGTGCCAGCCGGACTTATGGAAGAAGTTTAATTGCTATCCCATGACTTTGTTAGTGTTGGACTTTATGAAGGGCATTTTTTGCTTAAGAAAGATGTGGGGCCGTTAAAAGTCAATTTCACTAAAACAAAAAAATAGATCAATACTCGAGAAGAGAATTAATTTATCTCTTTGTTTTTTTTCTCTCCGGTCGTATATTTTTGCTGGTTGTTACATATTACATACATTACATTTTAAACTAAGTGAAAGGTAACCGCAGGGAAAGTGTTTAGAAAACAAAATCTTTAAATTCTCTTTGATAAATAGAAGAAAGTTGTTAACTGGAAGTTATTTTATTGTTTCAAAAGACGGTGCAACAAAATTCATATTTTGCGGACTTATAGATGACCCACCCTCCAGGCTAAAATCTTGAATTTAATTAGACAAAAATAAATTAAAATAAATAATTAGATATTAAATATGATCCACTATAATTTTTACTTTTATTTTCGTTAAAAAAATAATTCCCTCCTACATATGTATGTATAAATATTGACTGTTACTTAAACATGCATTCTTGAAAATGTCTAAACATATACGAAATATATTGAATCAAATCATGTCTCTGCATTAATCTCTTTTCGTTCTAATTAGTTTGTATTTTTACTTATATACTTTTTCCATTTTATACCTACATACACACACACACACATATATATATATATATATATATATATATATATATATATATATGAATATTTTGCTCTATTTGATATTGAGCACTCTCTAAAAGCCAAGTTTAAATACTTTGGATTTTTATCCTGTGAATGTTTACTTTACCCGGATAACTAATATATATATATATATATGATGAAAATATGGAAATAATATTCCAACGTGATGGAAAATGAAAACAGCAGAACCAAAATTATTCATGTATTCATCAACATTTCGTTTTTATTTCAAGCAATCATCTCGAAGAAGTCTTGGAATAAATGTGAAACGTTGATGAATACATAAAATAATTTTGGTTTTGCCTTTTTCATTTTCCAAATATCAATATGAGAGGGATATGTCTAAATGGGAAAAGATAGAAAATTACTCACATATACTAATGTATATTACCTAAACTGTGTGAGTGAAAAAAACAATGTTTCACTTTAAATTGGGAATGTTGAGGAGATAAATGTAAATTTATTGCTCTATTCAATATTTTGAGCTTTATATTATCACAATAGATTATTATTTAAGGAGACATCGCTTATCTTTAATTTAACATTAATATATATATATATATATATATATATATATATATATATATATATACAAGAGATGAAAGATGAGAATAAAAAAAAATTGTATAGATACAATATTTATTAAAACATAAGATGTTCAAAGCAAGGAGTTTCATATCCTTAATCCATGGATTTCTAAAGACAAACTCTTTACATCAGAGGATAAAAACCGGTAATGTAACTGTGTATATTATCGGCAACATTTAACTTTGAAAAATTTATGCACAAAAACAAAAGATAAAGAACTTTTGGTTGAGAAGAAACGTAAAGTTAGGATAGTAACTGTCAAAAACAAAACAGCTGTTATAGTGGAAATAAATGTTTGAAAAAGAATACTGAAAGTATTTAGGAGTTCAAATGTTGTCAAGAAGTTGATTATTCGACGGTGCTCAGTTGAGTTTGGGTATTCTGTGCGCGTAGAAGTCCGAGGTTACAAGTATCCAATTCAAAGGATCCAGAATGAAGTTTATCAGTCAGAGTTTGATGTATAGCAAAGTGTGCATTGCCAAACCTTCCAGCTTCCTGGCGGATCAGTGTTTCGATGGGTTACAAATATGGATTTAAAAATCAATATTTTCGGGCCGGTGTCGAGTGAGTGTATTGCTTGTAGGTGATGGTGAATTTATTGCTCTATTCAATATATTGAGCTTTATATTATCATGATAGATTATTATTTAAGGATACATCGCTTATCTTTAATTTAACATAATATAAATTAATATTCACATTTCCCACGGACTTCTACGCACGCAGGATACACGAATTCAGCTGACCACTGTCAAACACTCAGCTTTATAACAACATTTGGACTTCTGTGTACCTTGAGTATTCTTTTCAAACGTTTATTTTCACTATAACAGGTTTTTTTTCGTTTGACAGTGACTACCCTTACTTTACGTTCATCTCAGCCAAAAGTTTTTGTTTTTTTTATATATAAGTGCATTAATTTTCAAAGTTAAATGTTATCGGTAGTATTCAGTTACTTTACCGAGTTTTATCCTCTGATGAAAAGAGTTTGTCTTTGAAAATCCATAGGTTAAGGATAATGAAACTACCTGCTTTGAACTTCTGATGTCTTAATAAATATTGTACCTTTACATATTTTTATTCTCATCTTTCATCTTCTGTATATATATATATATATATATATATATGTCTCGGAAGTATCTCAACCATTAAAACTATATAAGGGAGAAAAAAAAATAAAAAAAAATCCTTAAGTCCAAAGTCGTTCAGTGGAAAATCAATTTAATTTTTACAGCTATTAGTTTGCTTCTAACATTATTTAAGGGATCATTAGTTGTTTATCATGAAAAACTGTTTCAAGAGTTTAAAAACAAGACCGTATTTAATTTCATGGCTTCCCAGCAGAGTTGATCAGACCCCACTTCCCTTAAAAGACAAAAACATAAACGTTCCGTATACTAATTTAAGTTTTGTTCCGTATAAATTCTTTGCTAACTTATATTAGTTATTTAAAAAGAAAAAAAAAAGTTCTCCTTAACTGTGTTGTTCGTCTGTCTAATAAAATTTATCCGTTACTTACAAAAATGTTGCTGCATTTTAATATATATATATATATATACACAAAAGCTGTAGATTCTAAAAAATCTTATCAATATACTAGAAAATAAAAATGTTATTAATAAATAAGCTTTTACTTTTTTAGACTTTACTGTTGAGTTTTTCAATATTATTATACCGGTTAGTAATTTATAATTTAAAAGTAGTGCTTATATAATAAAGTCTCTAGCATAGTGTTAAACGTTTTCAAAATCTTAGCCATTAAGTAATTATACGAGACTATCCATCCATATGTTATGTTTAACTTTGAAATATCATTTTGTCAGTCTGTCATCTTTAAAATATCATTTTGTCAGTCTGTCATCTTTAAAATATCATTTTGTCAGTCTGTCATCTTTAAAATATCATTTTGTCAGTCTGTCATCTTTAAAATATCATTTTGTCAGTCTGTCATCTTTAAAATATCATTTTGTCAGTCTGTCATCTTTGAAATATCATTTTGTCAGTCTGTCATCTTTGAAATATCATTTTGTCAGTCTGTCATCTTTGAAATATCATTTTGTCAGTCTGTCATCTTTAAAATATCATTTTGTCAGTCTGTCATCTTTGAAATATCATTTTGTCAGTCTGCCATCTTTGAAATATCATTTTGTCAGTCTGCCATCTTTGAAATATCATTTTGTCAGTCTGTCATCTTAACTTTAAAATACCGTGGATAATAAATTCTATTATCAGACAGTTCATAAAACAGCATAAATTTGAATAAAATATTACAAAATAATCAAGAATGCATATCATAATCTTAGGAGATTTAAGAGGTAAAAGTTTGGTTGATTTCATTTGGCCATTTGTATAAAGGTTGCTGTTTTCAACATGAAAATATGTATTCTATGCTCCCTTAATGGTGCCTTGTCTTTATTGGCTAGACTCTCGGTTCGTCAAGTTCTTATTGAACTCTTTTCAGTTTCTCATGTCTCAAAATAAGAATCTTATTTCATGTATTTTTTCCAAATTATCTGGAAACATGACTTTTTATTCATGTCCTCATTAACTTTACTCTCTAAATTTATGAATTTCAACATTTCTTTATGGATTCATTTGTGCATACATAGGGCAAGTAAATACTGATGACCAGTTTAATTTATTTATATATATATACATATATATACATATATATAGTATACACATATATAGTATTAAAATATACTTATCGCAAGTGAGCTACACACAGTCGTGTGTTTCATTCGCGAAAGGAAATCAGTAGCCTTATGATTTCCTTTGAAATGAAACACAAAGTTTCTCTGTAGCTCACTTGCCATAAGTATAGATTTATACTATATATATATATATATATATATAAAATATGAAACTAAAAATATACTTTTAGTAGATAGAACCTATAGTGAAAATGTTTAAGCTCAATATACGAGATAGAGCAATTATAAAGATAAATGAAAGAAGAGGGATAAACATGTACGAATGACAAGTTTATTTCAACTTCGATTGTTCAATGCAAGGTGTGCTCGGTAAAAACATGTTTATTATTTTTTTCTTAAGCCAAGGCTTTTCAAAGATTAAAATATCATCATCATAGTCTTGTTCTACACCCAATTAGCAATCTCGTTCATCCTTATTCTTGAGTGGCCTTTTGGCCTTGCTAAGCGGTAACTCATTTGTATATATATATATATATATATATATATATAAAATACTATTGAACTAAAAATCTTTTCTATTGGATTTACTTCATTTTTTAACCTTTTCAACTCTGTCTTCATGAAAACCCCTCTTTTCCATCTTTAAATCTCCTTTCACTGGACACCTTATCAACGGACATTAACCAACTGGACAGACCCCATATTTCTTTACACGCACATTCTCACTCTCCATTACTTTATATATTTTTTTTAATTTTGGCTTTTCAACTGCTAATTTATCCATCTATGTAATTCTTCTGATGATAAGATTTTAATCTTTGAAAAGCCTTGGCTTAAGGATAGAATAATAAAAATGTTTTTACCGAGTACACCTTGCATTGAACAATCGAAGTTGAAATAGATTTGTCATTCGTACATGTTTATCCCTCTTCTTTTATTTATCTTATATATATATATAGATATATACTCCTTACTTAGAGATTGCGCTCTCTGATAGGAGGAATAACAGTTTCCACTTAATGTAAAAGCAATAGTCTCCTACAAAGAATAGAGTTCGCTTCGGTTACCAAGTAGCATGATACATAGCATTACAAATTTAATTTCCCTACTGTCAGTAGCTAGTTAGTTAGTGCAGAGATCAGACACCATTGGTTGCAGCTGGTATTGAGTTTTCAAATTTCAGTGTGGATACTAGTGATGGGACGATTTCAATATTTTTCCCAATTCCAATACAATTACCGATTCTGTTCTAAATTCCTGATTCCAATAAAATTACTGATTGCGAATCCAATAAATATACAAAGTTATGTTAAAAAAAATCAACTAACAATCTGTTTACGTCAGTTTTTTTATATAATATTGCGCTGGAACAATATATATATATATATATATATATATATATATATATATATATATAATGTAAGTTCTCTCCCTTGGCCGATCAAACACTTTCAGAGACTTACTATATTCATAAATAAAATATCAGACTTATTTCTCTCACATTTAATATAACTATCATGATGGTCAAATAGTTAAGAATGTTGGATTGGAGTTACTTGGGGCCAGGGTTCAAATCGTTCAAGCAGTGGTACAGTTATATAAGCCACACTGATGATTGTTAGTGAACATGAAACCCACGGAACTTACATACACCAATTTGACCGAAATACTAAATGAACTATTAAGAAAATTGAAAAAAATATAAGTCTTATCAAGCAAAAACACTGTTATTTAATAATGTTTGCCTATAAATATATATATATATATATATATATTATTTTTCTATGAATAATCTGCAATGTCAATTATTGTTGATCCAAAGATTTGTTTTGACATTTTTACTCTCAATCTTTCTTTTTATTATAAGACTTATGTTAAACAGAGACACTCTCCCTCACATATCATTGCAAAGTATGATCTATGCTTTATTGGTTAAAACATTAGTCCACAAGATCGTTGCGCCAGTTTGAGAAAAGAGAACTGCCTCTTTTGTAATGATCTATTACAATATAGCCAAACTAGTCATTCAGGAAATTCAAAACGCGTCATTTCAATACATTGGGATATTCATGTACAATTTTATCAAATATTTTGATGAACAGTTTTGAAAATAAGTCTTTTAATAGATTAAAGACTTTGCACCAGAACAAAAATGAATGTCTGTACATGGTAGCCTCAAAATAACATTTCAATCTTAAGTAACATGCAATATATATATATATATATATATATTTACTAGCAGAACCTGTGTCCCGGCGTTGCCTGGGGAAATTGAGAAAACCAAGAATCACAACCCTTAGAAGTAAATTGACTGTAAAGACTCTTTTCACCCAAAAGACTAAGCTTTTATCCACAATATAAAAAATATCTGTAAATAGAACTGTAAAATAAAATTGACTTACCAGCATAAAGTAATTATTGCTTGAGCAAGACGTTTCCTGGAGATTATCCACTCATGAACTAGCAGCCAATCAGAACTGAGTAAATGGACTTTCCCATCTGGGCATAATGGAACATTCCAGCCTTTATATAAAGCGGCTTTTTAGTGTTCTTTGCAGTTTATTTGTTTGTAGCTCAACTGGCCAGACAGTTGAGCACTGATTACTAAATTTAATATGGTGCTGTGAACAGGATGCATGAATCCTGAAGATTGGAATAATTACCTTGTCACGGCAGGGATCTCTGCCAGTTCAGTCAAAACCTATGCTGTCACATTTGAAAGTGTGAAGCTAACAAAGAAAACTTTGTTGGATGCTATGGATGGTTATCACTCAATCTCTGTAGATGAGGAATCTCGGCTACTTACAACCTTCGTTTCATGTATCTTTGGATGCCTTAGGAATACTTAGCTTCCGGTGATGCCTATACACATAGATATGATGATATCATTTAAAAACATTTCTCGCAAAGTTAAAGTCATTTTTAACAACAGTAGAGAAGATGCCTTCTACATTTGACTACTAAATTCAATAAGAACTATGTGTTATAGTAAAATGAAAACAATCATTGAATTACAAAACAGTAAAATAGAATAGTTAATTAATGATATGGCGTTTTGCAAAGCAATATGCAAATGAGTTAATCCTATGCTGTCAGTCACATAAGCATGATCAGTATATATTTTTAATATGAATTTATGGTTTTAATCTCACTGCTACTGTGATAAATGGCCCATCTTTATAAATATTCCACCTCGAGTAAAAAGCATAACTCTTAATTAGAATAGAGTTCTGTGTGGACCGTAATATGTAAACAAAAACATAATTCTTCCTATTTTCATAGTGTGTGGAGATGACGTAGAGATAATAATCAGGGTTGCGGCATTGGAAGGTATAATGTCCAACTCCAGCTCCTAAGATTTTAAAAATTCTGACTCCTAGAACTACAAAATATCCAACTCCGACTTATTTTAAAGTCTTCCAATATTCAGACTGTCTATTGATTTTTTTTTTAAATTAAAAACTCCGACTGACTCCTAAAATTAGTATGAGTCAGACTCCTTATATAACCTCTGACTATCCCCGATTTCAACTCCAAAACCCTTGTAATAATGTTGACTACTAAACTAGTGGTCAGGTTTTGAATCTAAACTTGAAACAATCCCCATGTCTAGTCACATTGAGGAGCTGTGATACAACGAAACATCTCTCTGTGGATGACTATCTATATAATAATACACTATGGCAATTACATGTTCGTATGTACATTATCACCCTCCACCTCTTTTTTTAAAAGATGGAATCGCCCAATCATCCAAAATGCAAAAAAAGTAATTTTTAGATTTAAGCTTATGGTGCTGTTGTATCAAACATGAAACTCGAACTAAAATACACGTTCTTGGTTTTCCAAAGTGAAGTATCTGTTCTGTCCAAAGATGGTACAATAATATTGTGGGGTCTGCGTTCGCGCCGGACGTCCATAGAATGGGAATATGTCACAAACTCTTACAATGGTTTCGGAGATAGATCCCCATAACAAGATGTATGCTGAAACTATATAAATCAGTGTAGTTAGATAAGTATGTTTCAGTTTGAAGAAAAGTGGTACAATAATATTGTGGGGTCTGTGTTCATCTCCACATCCACAGAATGGAAATGTCACAAACTCCTTTTAAGCATGGCAGCAATATACAGCAGATTAATGATACAACTGTAAAATTTCCATTGCTCCTGCTAGTAATATATATATATATATATATATATGGGATAGGGTACACGATAAGTCATGAAAATGAAATACTGTGAAAGACAAACGGAAAACAGGTTAGAATGTTTTTTTTTTTTCTCCTGCATTCTAATCTGTTTTCAGTTGGTCTTTTTTCAAACATATATATATATATATATATATATATATATATATATTATATTAAATGTTGAAATGGCAATATTGATTCGAATAAGAGATGCAGAAAGAGGTGCAAATAAATGTTGCATGTAACTTGAAAAATATTTAATAAGTCTTAGAAAATCTATTTCACATTTGCAGACATAGATTATTAGTCTTATTTTAAAAGTAGTGTCTAATATCTAAGAAGAATAGTCCAATTTAAGGATTAGATCTTAATTAGGTATTGCCTTTTGACTGAATTGAGGTCATTTTCTTTCTTTCATTTGATTTAGTTGTCGGCATCCATTCAAATTTGAATACAATTAAATGATGCCGAGTACCCCCCACCCCTTAAAAATGCCATCCATAGAATCATTAATAAAATTCACAACCAACCACATTTGGTACAAATAAACTTAATTGTAGAGCTTCCCCGATGCTGGAAAACTTTCTACTCTAGTAGCTTCTTTTCTAGGAACGCTTGTCTTTGTAATTCACTCCCTGCTCCCTATTTTCCCAACTGTGCCAACATGCAGAAATTTAAATGTAATGTGAACAAACATCTTGCTGCCCAACTTCCCACTAGGATGCACCCTATAAATCGCAGTAACCCCTTACATCTCAGTGGCAATATGCCTTGTTTGGGGTGAGTTTAAAAAAAAAAGAAGCTTAACTTGTCCACCAAGTTGCAATCATTAATGTTCATCAGTCTTTGTTTAATAATAACCACACCTGGATACAATGTACAAAATTATCACTAACTCTGACACATTGTTCTCGTGACACTGCACTGATTTTGGTTGTGGTGGCTTTCTTCAGTTCAGGAATAGTCTGGGGATTGTTTTATTAGACATTATCTTTAAGATAAGCCTACATAATCTGGGAGGATTAAGTTCCGGTGAGTGTGAAGCCCATTCAAGATCACACCTTGTAGTGATGTGATGCTTATCATTGAATGACGACACAACAAAGACTGTTGGACATTCATGACTGAAACTTGGTGGTCAAGTCATGCATAGACTGAAGTTTATTTGCACCAAATATGGTTGAATTGCAGAAATAATTTTTTAATGATTCCTTTCATGGGTGGCATTTTTGGACTTTTACTATAAACGATTACTGAGCCATTCCATCTCTAGTTCCCACCATTGTTTGTCTGTCTGTCCGTTTTCAATGTTCCATTCTGACATCATCAGTATACACTTGTGTCAGCCTATTTATGCACGTTTGAATAATTTCCCGTCTATTTTTGCGACAAATCAGGAAACTGTTAAATGTTATTTCAGAATGCATCCAACAAGACGGGGGCCAACAAGCCTGCTCACCCAATGGAGGCCCCCAATGCGAACAATCCCCCAGTTGCCAACGATCAGCACCAAAATGTTCTGATAGCGCCTGCTGCCAATGAGAAAGTTAATGGCTTACCTGTTGCGCACGATCCGAAGAAAGATATTCTTGTGCCTCCTCCTAATAAAGACGTTCTAGCCCAGCAGGCATTGCCGGTCAATAACGAGAAGCCAAAGGACATTGTTAATGGCTTACCTGTCGACGCCCACAATGGAAATATGCGAGTACATCTCTAACTTAACTCTTTCATATCATGGGTTTCATATTTTGGGGATTTTATGAACATAGATCAAGTGTTGATTAGAAGGAAGTGGTAAACAATAATGATGATGTTGATTACATCTTTATATACATGGACTTCATTTGCATTATTTATTTTATTTATTTTTTTACTTGAGAATGTAAATGCACAATATGGCAGTTTTTGTGTCTGCTGTTAGTGTTGTGCTAGTTCTGATCAGAAGAATATCTGCATCATGGTTTCTTTTTTATAAGAGATGATTTTTTCCCCCTAATCTCAGTGGTACAATCAATTTTTATTCTTAGATTCTTGTACTTGAGGTAGTTTTTTTTTTTTTTTTTTTTTTTTTTTGCTATGTTGAGGTTCTGAAAACAGTATTTTTACCACCATCTTGAAGTTTAATTTTTTTTTTTATTCCTCATTTTTTTTAACGATTTGTACGTTTATTTTTCATCTAAAACACTTTAACTCGGTTACTTGAATCTCTTGCTTATTAATGTTTCATACTAATTTCACTGCAAAACTAACATGGTAAAAAATAATGGCTTAATGCTCCTCTACACATAATACATAGGCATGCAATATATATATATATATATATATATATCTAAAAGACAATAGATTATTATATATCTGTAATATTCATACAACACACACACATGTATACATTATATATATATATATATATATATATATATATATATTTTTTTTTTTTTTTTTGAGATAGCTTTAAGTAATTTCAAATAAAAGTTTATTCAAAGAAAGTCCTTATAAACAAAACAAGATTCTTATTTATCACTTTTTCTTCCTTCATACGAAACTCCAAACAATAAAATAAAAATAAATTGAAAACTACTCATAAGAAATTCCATGAAAAATATTTCTGATAGGATAGAAACAAATTATTGTCACATCTTAGCTTCAAAATAATTTTTTTTTTTTTTTTCACCATCAAAATCTTCATGATCCATCGCTGTTACAAGCCAAGCAGCTTTATCGTTCATGTTTTTTCAAAAGTTGTGAAAAAATATGGCAATAATTTGTTTATATCACATTGGAGATATTTTTCATGAACTTCTGATTAGATGTTTTCAATTAATTTTTACTTTATTGTCTGCACTTTCATATGAAGAAAGAAAAAGTGATAAAATCAGAATATTGTTTTGTTTATAATATGGGTTCTGGAATAAATTGACTTTCAAACAATAGTAAAAAGACTATTTCTATAAATTTATTTTGAAATGAGCTAAAAAAAAAAAATATCTTTAAAAATATATATGTTCAGCTCCGTTTATTGTATTATGAGCATTGAGCTTCTATTTCTTGCAAATTTGAACCTAATATTCCTAATGAAAAACTTATTTGAAATAATCTTTATTTTAGGGGTTCTTTTATTAGGGAATCTTCAAATAATATATATATATATATATATATATATATATATATATATATATATAGGTGCATAAAATATATATTTTTATTATATAGATATAATATAGGTTCCAGGTTAAAGCTCGATGATTGTTAACATTTAACAACAGAGCATATATAAATAAACAATATTATGCTAAATTACAGTGACCAAGTTTTGGATTCATTTTTTCCCCAAAAATAAGTTTATGGGGGGAGGATTTGAGAAAAAAAATGAATAAAAACTTTGTCACTGTAATTTAGCATAATATTATATATATATATATATATATATTAGTATTATAAAAATGAATTCAAGACCCAAAAACATATTTTAAGAAAGCAGAAAAAAAGCCAGAGTGCTCAATTGCAAATACAAGAGCTAAAGTATATTTATTATCAAATTATACTATTAATCAACCTTAAGAGAAACTGTCAGTTTCATGCCGCAAGTGGATGACTCGCATGATCTTTATCATGGGAATCATCCACTCACTGCGTAAAACTGACAGTTGCTCTTAAGCTCAACTAATTGTATAATTTCATTATATATATATATATATATATATATATATATAAAGAAGGAAAGATGAAGATAAAAAATTGCATAAAATTATCTAAAATTGATACAAATTTTATTACATCGAAAGTTCAGCTGCAAGGAGTTACACTAATCCTTAATCCATGGATTTTCAAAGAACTCCTTGCATCTGAACTTTTGATGTAATAAAATTTGTATCAATTTTAGGTAATTTTATGCAATTTTTTATCTTTATCTTTCCTTTTTTAAATTGATTGCTCTACTCAACGTATTGAGCTTTACTTTATCACAATAGATCACTTTAACGATAATTCACTTATCGTTAATTCTATTATTACTTTTATATATATATATATATATATATATATATATATATATATCAATAATAAAATGTACTTGGCTTTAACACTTTACTGCAGTTTTATGGTATCACCAATCATTACAAATGTCTCTGATTGGCATCAATCAGAAAACAAAACTGAAAGAATAAACAGTATTTATATGCATGACCGTTCGTTTTTTCGAAATATTCAAACATATTTCATTAAATAATTATTTATTTCTATTTTATAATCTATTTATTTAATTTATTGATATGACAATTTTTTTATCATTATTGTTAAACAAATTAACAAATGTTCTAACATTTGTGGTTGTTTGAGAACTTTTTGGAAGGAATTGACAACATCTAAACAACCGCAAAAAACATTCATTCTCTCAATAATGACAATAAAAGAAAATGTCAGATAAAAAATTTAAATAAAAAGATAACACAGACGTATGATGTTACTTAATCAAATCTATTATGTATCATGCTACTGTTTTGATGACACTTATGTTTGTGTAGGGAATCCTATCAAATAAACGGTTAATTTTTCACTTTGTAGTATTCTTTGTTTATTTCCAGCCCAGTGAACTAAATTAATCGTTTATTTAATGATATTACTTATACAAACACGAATGTCAACACAAATACAGCATGATACATAGTATACTGTCAGAAATAAATTCCAATGTTAACTATTAATCAAATGTTTGAATAAAAAAAAATACAAGCTAAATATACGTATGTATTTGTGTATATATTTATTTAAAAAGAGTCAGAAATGAACTTAGGCTTTCATGGCACAATCCTATTCCCGTATTCTAAGAAATCGGAGAAAAATTAAATGCTAATTCTCAGTGGCTGGAAATTAGATCCCGTTTTTTCTCGGATTTGTTAGAATTCAGGAATTGGATGTTTCTAACCCTACTGCTGCACCTTTATATATATATATATATATATATATTGGACTCTTACTTCTGTAATTGAGCATTCTGGTCAATTTTCATTAAAAAAATACTCTGTACATGCTATGTATATATATATAAACTGGTTTAAACCTACTTTAGAAAGAAAGAGGAAAACTTGCTTCCATAGCAACTATTAATAAAACAATCATTCGTTTTAAGGCATGATCTTTCAATGACCAAAATAATTTGGTTGAGACGAGCATGCAGATAGAATAGTTGTGAATCATTTGAAGAAATAATTTTTTTGTTATTTTTGCAAGTAAATTCTTTGTGTATATGGTTAGATAATTATTTTAATGAGAATGTTGCATAATTATTTCTAGGAGACATTTTTTTCTTCTAATAAATTCCAATTGAACTGGCTTAGATGCTGAACATTTCTTTGAATCATTCATTAAAAATTACCAATCTTTTTTCTTTTCTTCTAAATAATTACCCTTTTTAGTTATACATACAGACATTTATAAAAATGTATTGAGATTGTATGTGCATAATATATTTCAATTTGTGCTTTCAAAATAGAATTAATTGAAAATGTGAAAATTTGAATTTGCATGTAAGTAACCTAAGCCAGTATAAAAAAGAAATATATTTCTTTCTAAAAAAAAAACCCAAAAATCTTTCTATTTTTATTCCAGGTTTTCCTGAATGAAAACTGACATCTTTTCAATCTCATTGAAATTTTTTCTAGCATTTTGCTGATGCTCTCATCATTTTTTATAATTTCAGATAATATAATCTTTCTTCAACATTAAAAACTGCACTTTAATTTGAAAGATAATGAATTTGTGAAAATATTTTTGCTAATAATATTTGTAACTGATTTGCGTACAGTCACATGTAAATAGTTCTCAAAATAGATTAACCATGGGTCAAGTTAATTCAGAGATTTAAGACGGATTCAAATATTTGAGCTGAGAATAACTTTACTTTTTTAACTTGCATATAGTGTTTAGTAAATAAGTGAATGTTATTTAAATTAACTATATATATATATATAAGCAAGGCTTAAAGTCACATGAATATGTTTAACTTGATACTTAATTCAAAATTTGATATAATTATCTATATTATAAAAATAGAGTAATCATAAAACATTTGAAGAAATCTTTTTTCTTTTTGCAAATAAAATAACATGAATTTAAAAGGGAAAATTTTGTGATAATCAAGTGTCTAATTAATATTTATTAACTGTAATTGCAGTTTCTAAAATGTTAATAGTTTTTTTTTTTCTGTAGCTATGTAAATCAGTCCAGAAGTACTTCCCATTTTGTAGGATTGCGATAATGAATATTATTTACATATAAGAATTTATACTGAATTTGATATTCTTAAAATATCAGTTTTTCAAGACACTTCCTCGACCGTTGATATGAAACACTTTGCTAAAATTATCTGTTCTTGAATGAAATATCATTTTGATGATAGAATGACAGTCTCTATGTATTTTTAATAATGAAAATTGATTTCTGAATTACCAATTAAATATATTTTTCATAAATATTCTATATCAATTTCAAATTGTTAAATTTTTATTCCACATTTCAACTATTTTTCATACTTTTTTTTATTTCTACATGAAATATCATTTATTATAATAATTTTTTTTCATGTTTATTGTAAAAGTTTTTTTTATTGGTTTTTCTCTTGATTTTAGATTGATTAAATATTTCTTATTCAACATTATTCAGAGGGAAAATAATTACAACTTTGACTAATTTTACTTTTTATGATAATTTTTAATCGTCACAATGCTACCTTTTCTTAAAACATTATCTATTCAATATAGACTAATAAGATAAAAGTATAGACTACCAGCTAAAACGTATCGATTTACTTATTTCACATATTACAGTATTATAGCCTAAGTTTATAATTACTAATAAGCATTTGCTTATATATATATATATATATATATATATAAAACGGCATTCATGCAGTATAGTTAATAGCCAAGAAATCCAAAACAAACAATATACTACAAACCACTTTTACCAAAGCAAGAAAATTTAATTTTCTATTGACCTGTATAATTTTAAAGTGTGGAAACTGATTGTAAGGTTTATTATCTATGAATTTGTTATCGTCACTTTTACTTACACGAGTAAATAAAAAATGGCAGTTTATTTTGTTTGGAGATGATCATTAATTTCAGGCTTAAAAGATAGGGTAAGTCATTTTTTTTTTTATTACTTAGTCCAGGGGTGCCATTCGGACTTGTGGTTAGATAAGTCATTTTTTTTTTTTTTGTAACTATTTTTTAAGAAATGAAACACCAACACATAGATCAACCATATTGGATTTTTACTTTTTCCGAAAAGACATATTGACAAAGTTTTATATTGAAATAAAATACTTTAAAACAGTTTCAGAACTTTAAAACTATGCCGGTCAGTAAAAAATTTTTTTTTTTTTTTTTGCTTTGGTGACAGTTATTGGTTGTAAACACCCCCCCCCCCCTAATTTCTGCTCTCTTATCTATACTACATGAATGACAGAAAAGCTCTTTCATGAAAGAAAAATAAAAAATTTAGTCACAGTTGAAGATAAGTGTGACGTGAGATTTTCTTTTCCAGACAGATTCGCATTGTGTCATAATTTTTGACTTAATAGATCTTCTTCATAGAAATCTTTTCTTTCTTAATGAACAATTTGTCTCCCTCACCCCATCCTGAACAAAAATGAGTTAATATTTTTTTTTATGTAATCTTGACATACATGATCTAAGTAAATAAAAGCTATTAAACAGGGTGAGCCCCCCCCCCCCCCAAATACCACCCATGAAATTCACAATCCATTCTGCAATCCAACAATATTTGAGTCTATGCCTGACTTCTCCACCAACTTTCAGTCATAAATGTCAGAAAAGTCTTTTTTTTATCATTATAAAATGATATGCTACAAATGTGCATCCCTGTGTTGCATGCACACTTGGATACAGCTTATTTTGGCTGTGATGGTCCTCTTCAGTTCAGGAATGGCCTGGCGAGTGTTTCGATAGACATTATCTTTGAGATAAACCAGCAGATAAAATTCGGTGGAGGGGGGAGGGGTTACGGTCCAGTGAGTGTGAATCCCATTCACAATCACACCTACTGATGAGATGATAACCAAAGTGTCACCGCATATCATTGAACAGCAATAAAACAAAGACTGTTGGACATTAATGACTGAAACTTGGTGGACAAGTCATACATAGACTGAAGTTTATTTGTACCAAATATGGTTGGATTGTAGAAAGAATTGTTAATTTTATTTACGATTTCATGGGTAACATTTTTAGGAGTCACCCTGTATAAGACCATGAACATTCATAAGAGTATATATAAAAAATGTTTAATTTTGAAGAGTACTTTTTTTTTTTTTCTTCTTTTTAAATAGACAATCTGTTTAATGTTTTTTTCTATAACTTTGAACTTTCCTTATTTTCAACTTTGAAATGTCTTCTACTGCTTTTCCAAATGTCCACAGAAGATCTGATAGTTTCTTTACTGAATTGATTACCGATTTATAGATCTGAAAAAAAAAATGATTTTATAATTAAACAGCAAAGTTGAGAATTTTTTTTAAATATTTATATTCAAAATATATTTAAGTTGTTACTAAACATCTTATACCCAATTTACGTTTTTTTTTTCTTCTGTTCAATACTTTTTTTTTTCTTTAGGGGTATTACTTTCAATCTACCAACAATTACACTGACCAACTTTCTCATTGTTTCTCCTTTACACTGGTCAATAAAAACAATCTCTCACAAAGTTTTCTGAACATGCCTTAATTATGCACTCATAGAAATGTCTAAAGAAGTCTGTGTATATCAGTGAGTGACAGTTTTATTTGTTCACTGTAATGGCTTACCTGAGATATTTAAAGTCCATGTTAGATAAATTAACCTAGATGAGTATATTTCTATAATGTTTCGGGATTTTTGAGATGTTGATTGATAATTTGAATTATTGGGACTACTATTCTCATCTTGAATGTTATTCTCACAATTGTTCGACCGATGTAACCTCCTCCAACTTTCTTCAAGTGCATCTTGCCGGACTCTAGAATCTATATGGAATTTCGAACTGAACCTTTCATTTAATCCATGGGTGTAGATTATTCTTGTTCCATCAGCCATGACCGGGTAGAAAGCTTAAGTAATTTTTATTTCATTCTTAGTATTGAACCTTCAACCTCTAGAAGACTGTCACTTAGAACTGATTGTTACTTAACACCTTTATCCGTTGCACTACATGTCCATGTGCTGATTGAATGAGAACAATCTAACCCCGTAGATTAAATGAAGGGTTCAGTTTGAAATTCTATATAGATTCCCAGAGTTCGACAAGATGCACCTGAAAAAGGACGGGGGTTATACCAGCCGAAATGTTGTGAGAAATAACATGAAAGATGAGAATAGTAGTCCGAATAATTTAAATAATACAAATTTCTGTAAGTTCCAAATAAAATATCGACAATTCATTGTTCAACACTTCTACTTATTCACACAAGTTGATTAAAATGCTTCATTTAGAAAAAGCAAAAAGCAATCGTCTTCTGATAAGTATTGCAAACTGGCTTGTATCTAAACGAAGCATTCATAATAATAATTCGTACATTTGCTTTTTCGATTTGTTGCCACTGGTGCAACACCTTGTCTTTCAGTCATCACAACATATCAACAGATTCAAACATCATTTTTGGAGGTTGAATAATAGCACTTTTTATGAGTCATCAGATTTTGGAGGTTGCCTCCCTTATTAGAAAACATTTCAACTTAGGCCTAAACCTACTTACAAACCTGATCTTGGTGTTGACCTCTGCTCACTTTCAAAATTGATGACTTTGTAATATTTTGGCATCACTTGTCAAATTATCTTTTACTAATACAATTAAAAAAAAAAAAAAATTTAACAAAAGTTTTGTCCACACTATATAAAATTTCAGAAATATTTCCTCTAATGTTTTTCATAATTTCTTAAAATATGGGCTTATCTTTCAAGAATATCATTTTTATATAACAGTAGATTGAATATTTTGGCAATAAAGGCGACAGAATGTACTGCTTGTAACCTGAAATCTTCAAAAAGGGGTAATTATTTTCATTACGAGGGAGAACACTTCAACCGTACAGACTGCATAAAGGGTTTTCTAATTGAGAGCTTGTGTATGTTTGTAAATAACCTTATGAAATTATATTTTTATGACTCATTATTTTTCTTATTTGTCTTCATTTAAAAGAAACATTATTTGGTATTTGTATTCATTGCAACCTTTTTTATTCAATAAATAAAATAGTTGTACATTGGAATCATTTTGTTTGCCTTTTTTCTATTATAAACAACTTTCTTTTTTTTTTAATCTTCACAAATTCTTTTCATTTATTTTTTCAGATGCTTTTTCTTTTGCATGTATTTATTTTTATTCACTTCGATTATTGTACAAGTTTTATATTTCTAATACATTTATCTTTTTACGAGGGTCTCATTGTTTGTTTTATGGGCATATCAACTATGAGATCTGTCAAAACTATTTTCACAACAAAAGATTGTTTTCTAAAGTGATGAAATGCATGCTACAAAGAGAGCACTTTGTGCTAGTGACCTTGTGCCATACAGGTACAAAACGAAAAATTAAATGCGAGACAGACGTACAAGTTGCAGTGTACATGAGCAGGTACCGAAAGGATTTAAATGGTCGAGTAGCTGCATGTGCAGAAACGGGAATAAAAAGAGCCAAACAAACATTGAATTAGCTTCTCTCTTCTCTGGTACCAGACAAACCAGATATCGAAAACCAGCACTTCATGAAGTATCCTTAGTTTAAGCCCAAACTAATGAAGATAAAATAAGGGATATCTCCTTCTCCTCATGCGCCATTCAACCTAGGCAGGTTGAGCTGACTTTCTCTTTGAAGCAAGAAGTTTCTAGGGAACATAAAATCCATGCAACTGGAGACCACTTGTGTACATCTTGATCAAGGTAACAATGTTAGTTTTTTTGCAAGGAAGTGTCACCGTCCTATGTACAGCGACTGGTACTCCCAATTGGTCACCCATCTGCTACTGACCAGGCTCAACGTCACTTAACTTTTGTGATCTAACGAGAACCGGTGTGTCAGTATGATTGTACCATATATAAACATAAGGGTGCATTAAAAGATATACTTTTGATGATAAAAGCATGTACAAACTTTTTGATCGATTTCATTCTGTTGTTGGCGTTGCTTTCCTTGATTCTTTCAAGTATTTACAGTTGGGACTACATGAAGGTTGCCGACATCCATAAGTAAAAGTGATGTTATAGAGCGGACTAAATTCGAACTTGGCATCGCCAAGTTGTCGATCCTCGTTGTTATCCACTTCACCATCACCATCTCCCATGGATGATTATGCCATCCCACGCTGCATGCGAGTTCATGTTTATTCATTCATTCATTTCGTATGAAGCAGATGATTCTGTTGTTGGCATTGGTTTCCCCGATATATTTTTAGTTAGAATTATTTTTAGAAAGACATTGGGTACTTACAGGAAGGACCACATGAAGGTTGCCAACATCCTAACTGAAAGTGTTTTTGTGGAACGAACTGAATTCAAATTTGGCACACCCAGGTTGTTAGTCTGTGTCGTTAGCCATCGTCATCTCTCTACATGAGAGTAATAGTTTTGTTAGGTTAAAATCCAGACACGCCTGAAAGACTACAAGTAATTCTTTACTATTGCTAAACAATCAGAACAACTGTAGCTATTAATATAAAACAAATAAAACCGATTCAATATTTTCTCATATGATGCAACTCAAGTTGTTAAATATTACCATTTTATCAGATAAGTTACTGCAAGCTAATACTAGATACAACATAATCACTACTAATATGTTTCCCGATTCCGATACAATTACCGATTCCGATTCTTTTAAAATCTCTAAATATTTAGCTATAGAGGGGTTTTTGTTTGTTTTTTTATGTAATATGTGCATATATTTTGGCAAACGTAAAAATGCACATGTCGATAGATTTTAGTTTTACTTGTAATTTAAAATCAATAAACATTTATCATTTTGTTATTAGTACCAGCAATGGTAAATTAAGTTTTAAACAAAAGCAAACAAAGAAAAAAAAAATTAAAGAATCGTTTTTGGCATCGGAAATTACGTTCAAATTTTTCCGATTCCGATACTCCAAAAAGTTCCGATTTTTCTGATTCCCGATATTGATTAATAGTCCCAACACTAATAATCATGTTAACACACCAGTTTACACTAGATCACCGACAATAAGCGACGATGAGCCTGATCAGTTCTAGATGGGTGACCATTTAAGAATACCAAACACTGTATGTGGAAGGACGGAGAAACCTCCCTACAAAAAACTAACGTCGTCAAATCATCTTCTCTGACCAGGATATACATGCAATTGAGGACTACTTATGAATTTAATATTCCTTAGAAACTTCCTCCTGCAAAAGAAGCCGACTCAACCTACCCAGTGTGAATGCTGCACCAGAACAAAATAGAAGATTTAAAAATATTTTTAATAGGAAGACAACAATAAGTTACGTGAGGCGCAAAATACAAAAGGGAGTATTGTTCTACATAGCATAAGTACATCCCCAAAACTGAGTCGACTTATACATGTGTATATATGGCAGTCTGTGTTTGAAAATAACTTTGAGGGTATTAGACCTAGGAACATGAAATTGATAAGAATGATCTACTTATGCAGATTATCGTAAATAGAGACTGGTGAGAACTCAAATCTGAAGAAAGTATATTTGGATTACGAGGTTATTGGGGTTGTCCAAAAATGTTATCTTGGTGATACCATTAGAGCACAGGGAGGAGCTGGTGCTAGTGTGATTGCAAGAGTTAGGAGTGGATGGAATAACTTGAGGAAACTTCTGTCATTACTAACCAGCAGAGCGTTACCGCTGTCAACCAAAAGAAGAGTTTATTAGGCATGTGTATGCAGTGTGATGTATGGAAACCTGACCAATGAGGTTTGAGGATATGTGTTGTATCGAGAGAAATGATATGAGAATTATACGATGGATGTGTAATGTGAGTCTAAAAGACTGGATTAGATCTGATGACCTCAGAGGAAGATTAAATCTGGGTGGTATAGGGAAATGTGTGAAGAACAGGAGGCTTTATTGGTTTTGTCACATTGAAAGAGTGGATGAGAGTGCTTGTAGAAGAGTTGAAGTAGCAAGATCAGTTGGCAGGGGAAAACCGAGGAACACATGGAAGGATGTGATAAGGATGGACTTGAAAGAAAGAGGTATAAATAAAAACCTGGCCAGAGATAAGTTCGTTTAGAAGTCAATTTCTAAAACCTGTTCAACCAAATATAAAGGGTCTACTGAGGGAGCATGAAAACCACACTGAAACTTTTTTTAACCTCCGATTCTAATAAGATTTTTCCCATAGGGAAATGGTATAAAATTGGACAGTTCCACGGAATTGAAGAAAATTTGTAAAATTATTTTAATACACTGTAATGGCTCTTAAATATTGTTAACCCATCTTGGGATAGTTGTGCTAGCTAATTTGAAATAAAATCTACAAAGATCTTATGTATATATATATATTATAACTCAGTAGAACCCAATTTTTATTTACATAATCAATATTTTATAATCATGCACCGAAAAATTAAACAGTAACATTGTTAAATCATCACAAACACAAAGAAATTTTTTTAAATCCCGAAACCTTATTTTCTGGGATTATTTATTTATTTTTTTTTCATATATGGGAGGCTAAAATAATTGGATTCAAAAGCCAAATGTATCCCTTGATTTAAGAGTGTTCCATTAGTGTTTACGAGTTACGTCTGCATTTAATGAGTTATTTTCAAAATTAATGGATAAATAATTAATTTCCTACCATATGAAAAGATGGTTTCTTTGTTCTTTCTGCATCCATAGTTATTTTATAGGTACGTGCAAAAATGGGCGCCTCTTGTATGGACTATGCTTATTAAAAAGCGCTTATCATTAATTATTTAATTAGTTTCCGTGTAAACTGTGGTTGTGTTTGAAAGATAAAAACCTGAACTTAATCTCTAAACGAAAAAAACTGCATATTTACGTGTGAAAAATAAATTATAATGAAATATGTAATCACGGCGGCTAAAAAACTAAAAAAATCAGTGAATTTTGAACTTTGAAAAAATTACTTGTAAAAATCCCTTGAAAGATAAATATAAGTTTTGGGGAACTATTTTAAAGATAATTGTTAAATTAAAGTCATAAGACACTGAATTTAAAAAAAAAATCCCACGTTTTACTAAAAATTAGCAAAATTATCCCCACAAAAGTCATAAATTAGTCAAATCCGCCATCAGTTAATCGGAAAACGACTTTGTTTACCAATTGACTATCGCTATGCAAAATATATGGAAGACAAAAATGTCATAATTTATCATTTTTAACTTTATATATAAAAATGGTTTTGTAATAGTTTATAGAAGTTGAAAAATTATTATCCATTAATTTCTTTATTCTTTTTAAGGTTATAAACAAATTTAAGTACCCTTATTTTGCTATAATAAAAAAGGAAATGCTTATTTAATTAAAATATTTGTGAATGTACAGAATTAAGATCTTATTTTATTTTTAACTAAAAAGGTTCATATTTAACTTGGTATTAGTTTTTAATTTAGTAATACTCTGAAATTATTGATAACGTCTGTTTACCAATGTTTTTCTTTAGAATTTGAAATAAGACTTTTTTTAAATGTTAAAAATTATCTTTACATTACGAACTGCGTCAATTTTATCAATTGTTTTACATGATTTAAAACTTTATTTACTCGATTTATTCTTAATGTGTTGTAATGATAAATTACATTGATTCTTTTTAAAATAAAGTGTATTTTTTTATTTTAAGTGTGAAAAATAAATTAAAGTCAATGACTACACTGGCAATTTATTCATTGAAAAAAAAAGTTAAAACACTTATTTATTGATAAACAGAGTTCAATTTTGAAAGAAAATGTCATGTTTGAATTCTCTTTATTTATTAATAAATAATTGTTTTTAACTTCTTAAATATTTATTAATGAAAAAAATACAAAACAAATACAAATCTTTCCAAATAATTGACGATGAATTGTGAAATTAACGAAATTGTTGAATCTCTAAAAAAGAAAATTTGAGGGCGGTGTAAAAGTGAGTGGTTGTTGGAAGGCTAATCCCAGCTGGTTATTACAGAACAGGGCTATCATACCAATCAAAGTGAATCATTAGTAGAAATTATCCATTTTTTTTAATTCTTTTTTTAGTTAAGTTCCTGGGTCTCAAATTTGTCAATTTTTGGTTTATTTTCAAGATTATGAAAAAACTTTCTTGCGCTGATGATGCCACGTTCATGTATGAAAGGGAAATATAATTATGTCGCATTTTTTATTTTTCCAGAAACTCTAATCATTAAAATCACATGAAATATTTTTTGCAATTATATTATTTTTTGGTGAAAATATTGATTAAACAATGCTTTATTCAATAATAATATCGCTAATTCAAAAAATTAATTTTTCTTCGAGTTATAGTGATTTTGTTAACACGGTATTTAGGGGCATTTTTTGTAATATATAAAATAAAAAAAAATTTTATTTTTTAATTGTTAACATCTACAATGCTTTATATTTATAAAAAACAAAAAACAAAAATTTCATTTTTTATATTTATATAATAAGTTCGATCTTTTTTTTGGTCTCCTCATGATGTAACTAGAATTATAATCATTGAACTTTATTTTTTTTATATATATATATATATATATATATATATATATATATAGTGTGTGTGTGTGTATTTTGTCTGTTTCATAAAATGGAGATGTGTTCTTCAAAGTTAATACAGGGTGACCCTTCAAGAATGCCACCCATGGAATCGTTAATGACATTCACAATCCTTTCTGATATCCAACCATATTTAGTACAAATAAACTTTAGCCTATGCCTTACTTGTCCACCAAGTTTCATCCATAAATGTCCAACAGCCTTTATTTTATCACCATTCAATGATATGAACACTTGGATACAACATGCAAAATAACTCAGACACACTCCTATTGCCCTGATTTTAGCTGTGATGTCGCTCTTCAGTTCAGGAATAGTCTGGAGATTGTTTTTTTTTGTTTTTGAGATAACGTCTAGATTTTTATCTGTGGAGTTAAACTCCAGTAAGTGTGAAACCCATTCAGGATTACACCTATTGATTAGACAATCACCAAATGGTTAGAAATTCATGACTGAAACTTGGTGGACAAGTCAGGCATAGACTAAAGTTTATTTGTATCAAATATGGTTGGATTGCAGAAAGGATTGTGAATTTTATTAACGATTCGGTGGATGGCATTTTTTTAGGGATCACCCTGCATTTAAAAGTTTCCCAACTCCAGGAGACCTTCTTTTTTGGCTGTACTTACCTCAGTACATCACAGGGCAAGGGGCATTAGCTACCCTCTATAGAGAGTAGCACCACGGAAGCATGTACTATTTCACTAACATTGTTAGGAACCCAACATCAAACTGTTCATGCAACACAGCCACCTTTCCTTGAAATTAAATAAGTAGCAACAAAATGTTATCAATACAGGTTTGTATTATTTATATATTAAAAATAGTCACTGAAATCTTCTCTATAAATATAAGAAAAATGACAGAAATTTCTCTCTCTCTCTCTCTCTCTCTATATATATATATATATATATATATATATATTCTGTATTTCTGTCGTTTTCTTTGCTAGATGTGTCTTCTTTTACTATTTTTTCTTCCCTCACTTAAAAAAAAAATTAGAATTCAGATCTTTAATTAAGGATAGTAATTTCGAATGTAACCATGGAATTTCTATGGTTTCTTTTAATCTATATAAAGCTAAAAAAAAAACATATTGTCAGAAATATACTCCATTGTTTACTTAATGGAAAGTTAAAAGTAAATTCTGTTTACTATATCATAAGATTATCAATGTTTTTTTTACTAAGCTAATGTCCAGATTTCTTATTTAAATTATTTATATTAAGCGTAAAAAGTATTTCAATTTACCTCCTCAATCTTTATTTATGTATTCACTGAATATTTAGAAATGAGGCAAATTTCTCAATATATTTACATTTAAATAATTACAAATAATATTATATATAAAGTAAGACTAGACAAAATGGTCGTACGTAAATGCTTAATGGCTTTTGTCATATCATGTATATGCTTAATTCGGTTTCACCAGTTATTTATCACAAATATTGGGTCGTGTTCTGTATAAAAAATTGCATTTTCAATCGATTTCAGCAATCACATTTAATCCTAGCAATATTTTCATTTTGCTTAGTAATATTTCAGATGATGGGGGTGGGGGGTCTATTCCAGTCAGAAGTCCCCCCAACCGGATTGTATTTAAATAGACATATTTTTTGTATGCACAGGTTCTTTTTTTTTGGTTTTTCTGTTAGACACGTTTTGATTGGCTAATCGACATAATATTTTATAGTTTTGACTTTGTCATTGCATTTGTTCCAAGTTAGTGGAAGTCTAAAACAAAAAATACATTTAAATTACTGTAGACAATTTAACTTCATTGACTAAAAGTTATTTCTTAAAAATAATGAATAAATTAAATGTTTTATTTATTTATATTTTTTTTTTTTTTGCTTATTTATTATACATAAGGTTCATTCGAAACATAAACAAACTTTGGTGATTTTTAAGAAACCTAAATGAATTAAATTTATTAGCCGTCTCCAGTGAAAGGTAAAGACGTCTTTTAAGTGAAATTCATGTGTTTAAAAACGTTACAGGTTAGTTCGTATTCAATCACTTAAAGTATTCAGAATGAAATCGATTTCGACTTTTTTCTTTCATTCAGTCATTTTGAATGTGTGACGAACTCCAAAACGAACCATTTGAATGAATAAAGGCTCATTTTCTCACACTAATGGTGAGGTCAAAACACCTTATTTCAAGTTAATTCAAGTTTACACAATAGCAACCCCCTGTTTTATATACTGCTTATGTATATGTGATCTCAGTAGTAAAGTTAACTAAGTTACATATTGCTGGTCAAAAAATACTTTATTAATTAACTATACTTTGTTATTGTTTTTTGTTGATTTTAAAGTAAATAGTTCCATTTAGAAATATTGTTTTATTTCATTGTGATGGGTTCTTTTCTTGGTTATGATGGCAGAACAGTTGTTTATTTTGTTTATTTTTCGATTTTTCACCGATTGTCAAGGATCCCCATTCTGGGCTCATGAACAGCCATTTTGTTTTGCATTCTAACTGAACCGGTGGACACCAGGTTTGTATTGAACAAAAAAACAACCCTTTAAAATAAGTTAAAACACAAATAAACTTATCCAAGTTAGAAGAGTAGCTTATCTTGCCTTTGGTAACATTTATTTATTGCCGATTTGTTTTTTTAATCCCTTTTTCATTCTGTTAGCTGTTGTTAAAAACGCTGTTTAATTTAGTTTTATGTAAAGGGGGTAAAATTCAGATGCCTCCATTTTTTGTGAGATTTTAACAATATTGTGTTCCTGATTTTCAACAAGCTGTGACACCCACCCCACCCCCGCGCACACACACTCACCATCACCCAGACAAATTGATTTCTTCTTTTTTTTTTTTTACAGTCATAAATAAATAAATTTGTATCAAAATTACCAAATGTTAATATTGATCTATCTATATGAATATAAATGCGAAAATGTTTGTTCCGTGTTTACAGCAATGAAATGTTTATTATTTTAAAGTTTTGTTTCAAGTATCTTAAGTAAAGAACTTTGTGAAACGATAGTGCTACAAAGCCATCGCGTCATTTATAAAAGTCAAAAATAATTATTTTACATCATAATCCAGTCAAATAAAACTAGCAAAATAATATAAAATTTAATTTTAAAATAATAAAATTAAAACCTATTTTCCATAATTAACCATGGAATTTTCACATATCCTCCTCAGAAGTAATTATTTCTCATTAGTTTTTATTTTCCAGGCAAACATGTAGCTAATATATACAGTCAAATCTCGGTTCATGAACGTGTCATAACTGGAACATTTCGGATTTCAAACAAAAAATTAATAACGAAAATGGCTCAGTTTTCTAACAAAATTTCGATTCTTGAACCACGGCAACTGAAGCATACCGTCTGATAAAACGTTAACAGTTCTGTGGAGAGTTGCCACTCCTGGGTTTTAAAATCCAAATCTGGGTTTTTATTTTTTGAATCTGAGTTTTTTTCTTAGGAACTATATTTTTAAATACCTGCATTAAATACTTTTTAAAAAGTATATATGTACATGTATGTGTATATATATGTATGTATGTTATATGTGTGTATATGTATATATATATGTGTGTATATGTATATATATATGTGTGTATATGTATGTATATATATATATATGTATGTATGTATGTATATATATATGTGTGTATATGTATATATATATATGTGTGTATATGTATATATATATATGTGTGTATATGTATATATATATATATGTGTGTATATGTGTGTGTGTGTATGTATATATATATGTATATCTAGGCATCATCTTCTCTTGCAGGCAAGTATTGTTGAATATAAGAGACAACTCATGTCTAGATATCCGTTGGTAGATCTTTTCAAACTATAGCAAATTCATCAGCCAATTCCTCTCCGAAATTAAGATTCTGATTCGGACTATTGAAAGGATCTACCAAAGGATATCTAGACATGAGTTGTCTCTTATATTCAACAATACTTGCCTGCAAAAGAAGATGCTGCCTATATATATATATATATATATATATATATATATATATATATATATAAGAATTAACGAATTAATTGCTGTACATTATTTTTAATCAGGAAATATGATCTGGTTACTGAACAGCTTTTCAGAACGAATTATGCTTGATAATCGAGATTCCACTGTATTTTAATCCAATCAAAAAGTTGTTATGATTTTGACCATATCATCCCTAATTCTCTTAAAGGTGTGTATCCTCATAAAACTTGAACTTGTTTATGTATACTAACATCACACGACTGACTGGGGACTTCATGGTCATATTTAATAGTCATGCACATGATAGGGGACTGTATTTAATTAACATACTAGTATGGCTACCCAGTATCACCAAGGGTCCTAATTTATGTAAACAATCTGCTTAATATTTGAATTTAAGATGCTTATGTTCATTTTAGGATAAAATCAAAGTATAAATACTTTTCCCGGGGTGAGGTTTGAACTCATAACTTAAGTACGGCATGCTAACCGTTGGAGCTAGTAAATGAATTACGTATTTCACAGTTAAATCTTGCTTAAAATGTCTTCCCATCCCATATCGAGAAAGAAAGTGATTCTTTCTTTTTCCTTTTCTCCTGTCAGCCAAACAAAATCAAGAGAAGGAAAATGAAAAAGACAAATGAACATTTTTCTCTTTTCACGATGTGTATGCAAATATTTCTCTATATAAAAATAGTACCTGGTTATGTGGGTAGTAATATTAGGACTTCACATTGTGGGGGGGTTAGCCTCTCAGACTTCCTCTATGATATTAGTAATAAAGGCAAAAACAGTTGATCAGATTAAATATAAAATTCGATGAAATGAGTATTTTCTTTTTAACAACATGAACGAATATTTGCCCTATCTGACTCATGATCATATTCGGTTTAACGTCTGTTTTACATGCTGGCATGTGTTGGACAGTTTTTAGAAATTGACTTCCAAGCTGACCTATCTCTGGCCAGGTCTTTCATGAAACTCTTTCATCAGACTTTCCAGCATTTAAACTGCACCAGCTGAAATGTGGGCAATTTTCTTTGAAAGTCATTTCCTTAACTGAGGCCAAGTGTTTGTAGTCCGGGTGCCCTGCCTGACGCTAATCCAGTGAGCTGATGAGGAACCAGTGTTTTTATGAATACACCATCTCTAGGTGATTGCCCACCAAAGCTAAACAACACTTCACCTGCCCCTAATGAAATAGATTTTTGTATCTACCTTTTGTTAAAAAAACTATCAATCTCAAAGATAGGAAGGAGAATCGTCTTCACTTCATATATGACAATTCTGATCCATCTTTCGGAATTTTTGAGATGAGGATTGATAATTTGGATTATTCGGACTACTATTCTCCACTTGGATGTTATTCTCACAACGTTTTGGTCGGTGTAACCTCAGACCTTCTTCAGGTGCAGCTTGTCGAACGCGGAAATCTTGTTAGAGAGTTAGCTCCTCCGACTCCTATGATATTAGTAATCAAGACAAAAACTGTTCATCGGATTAAATATAAAATTCGATTAAATGAATTTTTTAAATAAATAGTTGTCAGGGGAAGACTAAGAAAAGCAAGGGGGTAGCTTGCTCTCATTCCGGCTGACGGAACAAGAGCAAGCTACCCCCGTGAATTAAATAATGGGTTTCGTCTGAAATTCTGTACAGATTCCCGAGTTCGACATAATGTACCTGAAGAAGAACAGAGATTACATCAGGCGAAACGTTGTGAGAATAACATCCAAGATGAGAACAGTAGTCCGAATAATCTAAATTACAAATTCTGATCCAATTTTAAATTAACATTAAAAATCTAATCTTAATGATGGATATTCATTTCGTCATTGATTGATTTTTGGGTTCCATAATTTGATTAATTTTTCGTATCTATTGTCAACTTTGTGGCTGCTGTTATTCATACAGTAGGAGTGCCATTCCTGAATCTAAAATAAAGTTCTTAAACTCTTTCTTCGACTTGATAGGAAGACATGAACATCGTCATATTTGGTTTAACATCCGGTTTACATTCTGGCATCTATTGGACAGCTTTTAGAAATTGAATGCGCAACTAACCTATCTCTGCCCAGGTCTTTATTTATCCCTCTTTCTCTCAAGTCTATCTTTATTATTTCTTCCCATGTTGTTCTTGACCTTCCCCTGCCAACTGACCCTGCTACCTCAACTGTTTTACATCTACTAACCCAAGAACACTCATCCATTCTTTCAACATTAATGAATTTAGTAATAAGTGCTCAACTGTCTGACCAGTTGAGCTACAAACAAATAAACCGAAAAAAAACACTAGAAAACCGGTTTATAAGAAGGCTGGAATGTTCCATTATGCTCACATGAGGAAGTCCATTCTCTGAGTTCTGATTGACTGCTAGTCCATGAGTGGATACTCTACTGTGTAAATATTGTTTAATTCAAACAAGAATTTCCCTATCAACTATTTGTGCCTTTTATGCTAGTAAATGTAAATATTATCCTACAAACATGAGCATACCAACAAAGTCTCCTGTTCTGCACACATCTCCCTATACTTTCCAGATTTAATCTTCCACTGAGGTCATCAGATCTGAGCCTGTCTTTAAAACTCATGCATCCAGTGTATCATTCTCATATCATTTTTATCTATGCAACCATATCTTCAACCCTTACTGACCAGGTTTCACTTTCACACATCATTTCACTTTCATACATATGCCTGATATACTCTTCCCTTTGTCAACAGTGGTAATGCTCTGCTGATTAGTAATGACAGAAGTTCCCTGAACTCCATTCACTCCTAACTGTTCCTCCCTGTGCTCTGATGGTATCACGAAAGTAACAAAACTTCTGAACGACCTTAATAGCTTTGCTCAAGAGTACCACAAAAAATTGAGTTGCATCCAACTCTCTTTTTCACAAGTGAGCAGGGGAACTTTCCTCTTTCTGGGGACTTTCCAACACTGATCATCACTTTGATCTTGATATCATTAACTCTTCGACCTTTACTTTCTATATCATTCCTCCAAGTCTAACTTAACAAGTAGAGCTTCCAGACAACCCATACGAAACTCCCTGAACTTCTAAGACACAAATGAAAAGCAACAGACTCAATGCAGAAACCTCATTTAACATTAAAGTTGTCACTAAATGTGCTGTTAATTCTAACGACTTTGCCTTGAACAATCTTCACCAACCACTCGTTAATTTATGCAAAACCCACTAGCCTAAGATATCGTTCCCATACTAACCGATTTCCCCAACGGGTCAAGCGCCTGAACTCTGCTGTGCAGTGCATCCTGTTTACATGATAAATCTCTCGATGAACACAATTCTCTCTAATGATTATTAATTAACGTATCTCCACAGATAGAAATCTAGTAGGTTATGGTCCAGTGAGTGTGTAGCACCAAATTGTCCCTGCATTGAACAGTGATAAAACAAAGACTGTTTAACATTCATGATTGAAAATTTGTAGACATATCAGGAATAGCCTGAAGTTTATGTGTACCAAATTGTTAACTTTGACACACTACTCTCTTGTCATGCCCTGCCCTGATTTGAGATGTAATGATCCTGTTCAGTTTGGGAATAGTCTGGGGATTGTTTTGATGGATATTATCTTTGAGATAAACCCACATATGGATTATGTTCCGATTAAGATCTGGAAACATCTCTTGGCATTATAAAGATTTATTACACAGAAGAAATGTAGTTAATTGAGCACAATATGTTTGTTTGTTTTTTTATCTGAAGGGGAAGAAAAAGATGAAGGTCTTATTTAATTCTACCTCTTAACACATTTTGTCAACTGCCTTGCACAACTTCCTACGCTCGACTGCCAATTTTTCAGAAACTCTTCTTTAACTCTATTATGTAATTTTTTTATCCGATTATCTCCCTTAATTTTCATTCCCACATTTTTTAACTAATCTCACAGTCACTGTTAACCTTTTAATCTTGCCAAATGACATTTTCTCACAGTCACTGTTAACCTTTTAATCTTGCCAAATGACATTTTCTCACAGTCACTGTTAACCTTTTAATCTTGCCAAATGACATTTTCTCACAGTCACTGTTAACCTTTTAATCTTGCCAAATGACATTTTCTCACAGTCACTGTTAACCTTTTAATCTTGCCAAATGACATTTTCTCACAGTCACTGTTAACCTTTTAATCTTGCCAAATGACATTTTCTCACAGTCACTGTTAACCTTTTAATCTTGCCAAATGACATTTTCTCACAGTCACTGTTAACCTTTTAATCTTGCCAAATGACATTTTCTCACAGTCACTGTTAACCTTTTAATCTTGCCAAATGACATTTTCTCACAGTCACTGTTAACCTTTTAATCTTGCACAATGACATTTTCTCACAGTCACTGTTAACCTTTTAATCTTGCCAAATGACATTTTCTCACAGTCACTGTCAACCTTTTAATCTTGCCAAATGACATTTTCTCACAGTCACTGTCAACCTTTTAATCTTGCCAAATGACATTTTCTCACAGTCACTGTTAACCTTTTAATCTTGCCAAATGACATTTTCTCACAGTCACTGTTAACCTTTTAATCTTGCCAAATGACATTTTCTCACAATCACTGTCAACCTTTTAATCTTGCCAAATGACATTTTCTCAGTCACTGTTAACCTTTTAATCTTGCCAAATGACATTTTCTCAGTCACTGTTAACCTTCTAATCTTGCCAAATGACATTTTCTTCTTTGACATCTCAGTACGGCCGGATTCCAAAATCACCCACCATTCCAGACTAGTTGAGTTACCCACTTAAATCTATTAGAGTAACTCGATTGACTTGCCTATTGAAAGAAAAAAACATTTTTTTTTCCAACAAATAATCAAGTAACAACCATTATGAACAAGTTGTATTTCCATATGTATGTGTCACTAAAACTTAGAAACTTCCAAAGATACACTTACGAACTTGACATATTCGATTCAGTATGATCAGATCGGGTTATTGAAAAAAACAACAAAAGAAAAACAAGCTTCTCTCCTTTCACCCTAAATGCTCGGATACCTGTTTTGCCCCAGTCGAAATGGACAAACACATTTTGATTTAGGACTGACGTTTACCCCAGATCTAAAATAGAAGACGTATATCAAATGTGTTGCTAAGGTCGCTGGAAAAACTGTTGGATCATTCTATCACTCCAGATGCAATCCTATTCCTATATGAGAAATACATCCAAAGACTGAATACTGCTGCCACATCTGGGGAGGAGCTGCACAGGGCACTATTTTCTGCCTTGGCAGAGTACAGAATTAACTTTGAAATATAGTGGGGGTGATCTCTAGTCTACAACGCCTTTCTCATAGAAGATGCGTTGCTAATCTCTCTCTATTCTATCGTTATTTCCATGGAAGGTGCTCGACGGAGCTCAAATCTTTTGTTATTTCTTGTTATTTCATTCGCAGCAAGAACTCGTTTTTCTGTCGCATCGAAAAGACTTTCCTTTCTCCCTCCATGTGCCTAATATGAGGCAGAATTCCGTAGACAAACCTTCTTTGCAAGGGCTTCCTGTTTATGGAACACATTACCGCAAGACTGCTTCCCTGCTGTTTGCAACTTAATCGTCTTCAAATCCAATGTGAACAAACTCTTGTCAAAAACCGCACCATAAGTTATTACCAATTCATACCATTGATTAATGTTATGATGTTTTTCATCTTTTGACTAGCAATCATTTTCATCTTATTAACCTTTATCTTCGAGTGGCTTTTGGCCTTGGTTAGTGGTGACCCAATAGTAAGAAGAAAAAATACTTTAATATTTATTTGCTTGGGAGTCACCAGGGATCAAATTAGTGTGAGAGGGGGGGGGGGTTCTTATTGATAAGTGTTCGAAAACTAACACTGAAACTAGGTCAAACAAAAAGTCAACTGCTGATTATTTTTTGGGCTGTCATTCTTTTTTTTTCTATCAGTTGTTAATGTTTGCGCAGGAATGAGAAAAAGAGGTATTCGGTGCATACAAAATGTAATACGTCACTGAGGATGTTAGAGATAGAGAAAATGACTTTTCTTTTAACTATTTCGTTAGCCTGGACCCTGGGTAATGTTAGATAGCCCTATTAGTAATATTATAGCCCTTCTATATGTCGTTAATATATATTTTTTTAATTGAATTCTTTTCATGCAAAATTTTTACCATTTTGTCTCCTGAAACTCTATAGGAATGAGCAACTACCAAAAGGGCACGTTTTGTCTTAACATCAATTTCTTTTACTTTTGATTTACGGTTTCATAGCAAAAAATCTAATATTTAAAAAAAATTTATATAGTCCAATTAAAAAAAATATATTTTTGTAAAACATCTCTGCACAACATTCTTTTATTTAAATGTGGTTTTATCATTTGTTTGTTTCATTTCGTTTGTTTATACATTTTGCTTAAATAAAAAGTTTTGTAAATAAAAATATGTATTTTTTAAGTTTTTATAAATCTCAAAAGTTTACAAAATAACGTTTTGTAAATAAAACTTTTTTTTCTAATTAAAAATGTGCATATAACAAAACATGCTTATAAATAAAACTATATATTTTTAGGCTATTAGTTTGGGTTGTTTTTTTTTGTTTTATGGCATATCAACCCTTTTTCGGGTCATGTAATGCCAAATCCAGTCATTTTGGTAAAAGTTTTTATGCTTCAAGTTCTTTATATCTTCAAGTATTTATTCATGGTGTTTGGTTTGGTTGTTTTGTAGAGGAAAATTGTTGTTTTTGGCTTTCCAGAACATGATTGAGGGAAAGGAAAAAAAACAATAGCATCAATGTTTTGTGCATTTTTAAGGCTATTAGTAAAACTTTTTGTAAATAAAATCATATCTCTTGAATACACCATATGGTTTTGTTTATAATTTAACCAGAAGTTTAAAAAAAAAAAAAAAAGAAAAATTCTTTTAATCAGTGTTAATTCAAAATGTGTTCTTTTTGGTTATTGCTCATTCGAGAGTACCTCAAATCTATTTAATCCACTTCATATATATTTAACAAAATGTTTGTTTTGTTTATCACTTTTATACAAACACTGAAAAAAAGAAATCTAAATCATGTGGCACACAAATTTTAATATTTATGCTGAATTATATTATTTAATCTCAATCAAATGTAGAATAAAATGAAATTATTAAAACTTATTGCTTTTTTAAATAATCACAACCATTTGTCTTATCTTATATTTAAAATAGAGCCAAAAATAAAAATTTTAAATCAAATTTCATATTTAACCTGATGAAATTTTTGTTTTGATTATAAATATCATAGATAAAGTCAGAGGAGCTAACTCTCCCACAGTCTCAAGTTCTTTTCCTGCCACCCAAATAATCAGGTACTAATTTAGTAACAGATTTTTTCAATATTCACCAATAGTAAATCATACTTTCAGTGTTTTCTATGTCTAATTTAAAGTTGATTTCTTAAAGAAACATTTTTCAATAATTAGCTATTTACAAAATATGCTGTGTTATTTCGTAACTATGTATTGCTTTATTTTTATTTATTTTTATTAAATATAATATAATAATTTTATTAGTATAGAGATCGCTAAACAAACCCCTTCATTTTTTTTCTGCAAAACTATTCTGGTCACAGTCCATAACACTGCTCAAAAAAACAATAAAACTGAAAATAAATAAAATGAAACCAAGCACCCACTTTCTCACTTACTCTATCTCTCTTTTCTGCACTTTCTTTTTCTATCATTTCAATAATGGCATATTTTCTTTTGAGATTCTTTTGTTTAAAAAATATTTATTTGGGAGAAGATTCTTTTGTTTAAAAGTAGTAGTTATTATAATTAAATCAATAAACTGAAAATAAATTAAATCAAACACCCACTTTCTCAATTACCAGGTAAAATAGCTTGGTTTGAAGAGTGTTAGACCAAAGATCTAACGTCCCTGGTTCAATCCCAGGTTCTGCATCTGGTTGCCGGTAGTCTACTTTTTAAAATTTTTAGTTTTTTTTAAACGTTTACTTTCTTCGTCGTTGAGTTTGAAATCTCCATATAGTTTTATAATAATTTGGTTAATGAATAATTTAATGACCAACCGGTACAGTAATAATACAAATTTTACTTTCGAAATACTATTTAAAAAAAGAAATGGTATTGTTAAAAAGCAAAGCAAAACATAATGAAAGTAAAGAGACTCCCACGCAACTCCTGGTAGGTACAACTAGTTGTGTTTCAAAACAAACAAAAAAAGAACATATAAACTAAAAACAACTTTAGAAAAATGTTCTTTTTTTATGCTTGAACAATATAAATGTTATGCTTAACCTTTTACATGTTATGTTTGCTTCTCAAGGTCTTGGATTATTTTGTTGAGAGAGGGAGGCACAAGCATATTACTTTTACTGAGTATTAGACATTCATTTTGGGGACATGTAAAAAAAAATGACACTGTAAAAATGGAAACTAAAAAAGAATTAAAAGTTACTTTTGTCAAATAAATATTTATTTTAGTTTGAACAATACAAAATGAAAACGCAGCATGCACAAAAGAGAAAAAAAATCAGTGTATCATAACATTTTGATTTTGATGTTAAGGGAGATAATTCAGTTGATTTAGATCCGGTTGCAATTTGCCAATTTTATGTAGTAATTAGGTGACCAGAGAATCAGTCTAATATATACAAACTCAACGTAAGATCTTGTATATAAAGTAGTCAGTTTTTATCTTATTTCGTTGGCGTTAATAGTTTCTTTAATAGAGGCTGTATAGATTAATTTGTTTTGTCAAGCATTTATGGCAAATATCGGTTGGTCTGAGTACTTGAAAAATAAAAATTGTATTTTTTAACGATTTTAGTATTTAATACTAATCAGTATTGAGTGGAGGAGTTTTTGCTCGCTCACTCAGATCTACTATGACCATCACCCATAACACCAGGAGCAAATTTAATAACAGACAATTTTTCAGAGATTCACTGATAGTAAAATAATATTTCTAACATTTTCATTGGTTAATACCCTCCTTTCTATGGAGTGCACCGAGAAAAAATAAATTGGTAAGTTTTCCTTTACCATTCAATCTTAAATTAATTATTCAAAATCAAACTTTTATTAAAAAAAAATAATAAAATATCATCTTTTTCGAATCATCATAATCCGGTGTTGGTATTTAAGGTGCTGTGAGTGTCTCAGACTCCGGAGTGGGCAACACTTGACAGCGTCTCACATCTGCTCTTCATGCAGTCCGATCAGAAAGGTTCATATTAGTCATGTTGCATGCAGTCAAATCACTTCTTATGCACGCAAGCTAATTCTTCCTCGGTCTACTCTGCTCCCTAGTACCTGGGATATCCAGGTGTGTTATGGAGTTGAGGCAAGAAGTGGCCACCTGTACATGGTCACCTGAGATGCAAAGTGTGTACAGCATCCATAATCTTACTGATGAAGAACAGTTGAAGGGATCCTTTTCTCCAGTTTGCAGCCGCACATCCACTTGATCATGCCATTGCAGAGCAAAAGCAAGATGGCAGAGCGAACACAGGCTGAAAAGACTTAGCCCCGAATCTTGAAAGAAATGTGCCTAGATTTAAAGATTAGCAGCAGCTTCCAGAATCTTCCCCAATTAAATTTGCATGTAGAGGTTTGACTGTATATCAAAATTAAAAAATAACTAAACAAACCGTTATCTTATATATAAAGTATAGTTAGTTTTTCTCCCCCACACATCAGTGCTTGATAGGTTCCATAAGAAAAGGCACGTACATAAATCTATTCAGTTAGTGATTTCTGACACATATTCGTCTATGTTGTTAGAAAACAAAATTTTTACTTTTGATCGCTTTCTCCAATTTAACTATTTAGTCCTGATCAATATTTGATTTTTTTTTTTGTCAGATTTAGAGAAAGTCACTGATATGTACTCTCATTAGCCCATTGACACCGTTAAGAAACTTTAATAAGACACAAATTCTGGAAAAATTCACCGGAAAATAGTGTTTGCTAAATTAATATGTATCATTTGCATATTTAAGTTTAAAATATGTCTAATTTCTTTTTCCAGTTTACATAACTTTCAAAATCCTACTTACTTTGTTAAGCTAAAATATTACACTTTAGAACAAGAGGACATTCACTGGCAATTTGTGCGTTAAATCACTCCACCGAATCGCACAACATCGCTTTTTTGTCTTTCTTTATGTGCTTAAATTATGACGAAAAAGAAAACAAATTTACTTACAGGTAAGACATTGTTAACGATTATACATTATTAAATCAGTATTTGTTATGATTATACATTATTAAATCAGTATTTGTTATGATTATACATTATTAAATCAGTATTTGTTATGATTATACATTATTAAATCAGTATTTGTTATGATTATACATTATTAAATCAGTATTTGTTATGATTATACATTATTATATCAGTATTTGTTATGATTATACATTATTAAATCAGTATTTGTTATGATTATACATTATTAAATCAGTATTTGTTATGATTATACATTATTATATCAGTATTTGTTATGATTATACATTATTAAATCAGTATTTGTTATGATTATACATTATTAAATCAGTATTTGTTATGATTATACATTATTAAATCAGTATTTGTTATGATTATACATTATTAAATCAGTATTTGTTATGATTATACATGATTAAATCAGTATTTGTTATGATTATACATTATTAAATCAGTATTTGTTATGATTATACATGATTAAATCAGTATTTGTTATGATTATACATTATTATATCAGTATTTGTTATGATTATACATTATTAAATCAGTATTTGTTATGATTATACATGATTAAATCAGTATTTGTTATGATTATACATTATTATATCAGTATTTGTTATGATTATACATTATTAAATCAGTATTTGTTATGATTATACATTATTAAATCAGTATTTGTTATGATTATACA
This sequence comes from Sepiola atlantica, assembly GCA_963556195.1. Lineage (NCBI taxonomy): Eukaryota > Metazoa > Mollusca > Cephalopoda > Sepiida > Sepiolidae > Sepiola > Sepiola atlantica. Next base: position 244,773,806 of record OY744515.1, on the reverse strand, counting down.
TTATTAAATCAGTATTTGTTATGATTATACATTATTAAATCAGTATTTGTTATGATTATACATTATTATATCAGTATTTGTTATGATTATACATTATTAAATCAGTACTAAACAGTACGTTATCTATGAACATAACAAAATTTCATTTTATTAAACAAGCAAATATATGCTCCTACTGGTCGCATATTTTTGCTAGGCTGGAAGTATTATATAATTTGGACAGAACTACATACAATACGGAATTAAAGCAAAATAAATATTAAAATATTATTGTTATAAATAAAATAAAAGTAAAGTATCTTATTTATGGATGTTAAGCGCAAACACAAACCCTGCAATATTTTTATAAATAAAATAAATACCTATTTCCTTTTCATAGATGTAAAAATAAACAGAGACACCACAATTTTTTTATGAATAAAATTAAATCAAACGTATTTCCTTTTTATAGATGTCAAGCACAAAAGAAAATAATAGGAAATTACAACATAGTCGCTAGCGATTAAGGCATTGCATTAAAGTTCAATTTTCAAGTCTTTAAAAAATGAATTAGAATTTTATTCCAGGATTAAAAATACAATTTAAGATTAATTAATAAATTTCATCCAAAATGTGTGCGAAAATCCAACGAAATAAGCGAGATATTCAAATAATCCCTATAGTACAATTGAATGCCAAACAGAAACGTCTATTTCGTCCCTTCAGTTTTTAATTTTAACTATTTAGTAGTTTGAAAAGCTTTTTTATAGGTTTTAAATATAAAGGAGATGTAATACATGGTAGGATTCCTCCTCACACCCTTAAAAACAGAGGAGGTAATTCCTAGGAGGACGGTCTTATGACAACAAGTACTTATAAATTCTGATTAGATCGAGTTTTTTTTTTGTCTTTTCATTCATTTAAAACTGTCTAGTGACAAAAGAATATTTTGTATTGCTCCTTGCCCTTTTGGCTAAGATCAAAGTGTATTATCTGTTCTCTTAAAATCAACGCCGGAAGTTTTCATCTAATTATCTCCCTTGAAACTGAAAGTTTTCTAATGTTTTTACAACGCTATCGTTTTTTTATAAAATCTCTTTAATGAATTGTATTAATAATTATAATAATATTACTATCGAGGAAAATAAAAATATATTATAAAATTTGACAATACCAATTATAAATATATATATTACAGAATATTAATTTATTAGAAACTTAAAAAGAAAATAAATATGCAAATGTGCAAAAGCGAGTTTTGTTTGACGGAGTTTAGAAATTACTATATATACTGTATCATTATATTTAAGTAAGACTTAAAGGTTTTACACAAAATTTTCCGTGGTCTTTTGGCTAAGATCAGAGTGTAGTATCTGTTCCGATGGATGCTCACTCTGTAGACCGGTACTGTCTTGGCCTTCGGGCCTTGATTCCGCCAGACTGAGATACTGTCCTGTGCATTTCTAGGAGGTCAACCCTGCCAGGCTTTGCCTTCTCACCCTTTGAGAAGGGGTTAGTTTATTGCTAATCGCCTGAGGCGCACCTACCGGGGAATGCTGACGGGGCTGCCCACGCATTTTTTTATGGCCAGTGTGCTCTTCTTGCTTTAGAGCGCTGGCTTTTCAAATCCCACTTTCCTGACCTTACCGCTGTGGAAGGTAGATAAATATCAAGTAAGACTTAGGAAAGATTCGCATTTATTCATATTTAAATTAGATTCGAATATTAGATTACTAAATGTAGTATTCTCTATTATCTTGCAATTTATTGTACTTATTACGTTTAAAAAAAAAATGTGACAGACAGACAAAATCTTTTTTCTTTTGATTATGCCAGCAAAAATTATTTTCCAGTCAATCGCGTTTAATAAGCTATCTTTTCAGACATCGAACAAAAAAGGAATTACCAGTGTTGTTATCATAGGACTAAAATAGTATCGAGTATCGTTTTACTTTTTCGAATTTACAGACAAAACATAATTAAATTTGGGTTTACATACACGCATACACACTGAGATACCGTCCTCGAGTGTCTTCGGTCTCTCTGTACAAGGGTTTGTCAGGACAACCTGACATGAGGATACTTCCCCTACAAATAAACCCTGACCAAATATTCAAAATAACATAGTATTTGAAGCCCAAATAAGATCCCTTCGACACAGCTATACACTGGTTCATACGAGGAATGGTGCACCTTCTCAAAGTAATATTACCTCAAGTAACAGCTAGATACACCACCAGACTAGATGAATTCTTGTCCTGGAATCCGGTAAGACCAAGAGACCTCAAAAAAGATATACTATAACATAGTTAACTGGTCGATTGGGGAGAGGAAAATAAATGTTCTATTTTTTACTAACTCAACGTTTGACGGGTAAAGGAAAACTTTAATGGAATATTCGAATATTAATGTATCTTATATAGAGATCAAGTGTTAGCCCCAGGAAAGGGCCCCTTGATTTCTGAGAACTTTGCTTGAAGTAAAATGAAACAATAGAAATATATCTACTACAAAGAGAAGGCAATTTGGGCCTCATTGAAATTAACCATGCATACTTTAATGGTAAGCATGGGACAATATATCAAGAGATCGTGTGATGAAAACATGGGAATGGTGAAGGAACATCACACGAAATACTCAACAGACCTCAACAACAAAATTTGCAGAAAATTTTAGTGGAAACAATGGAGAGCACTGCACGAAAAAAAGAGAGAGAAGAACACAAAAAAGAAACTGAAGACAAGACGGATGGCGACAACATAAAAGAGCAGGAAAGTTCGTGGAAGAACTTAACCAAAGTTACATAGATAAGGAGGCTTCACTGCAATGGCTAAAGAGTGGCAAATTTCTATTTGATAAAGAATGGATAATTATAGCTGGGAAAGATCAGGGTCTCCTCACAAATGGATTTAAGAAAATCGCTGGTCTACGAAAAAAATGCTCAGTGCAAGTTCTGTCATTCGACGATTGAAAGTATGAGCCAGTCAATGTCTGGGAGCAAGATGGCAGATGGCCATTACACTGCCCATTACAACAAAGTATATAGATACCTTCACTGGAAAATCTGCGGACAGATGCAGCTTGACAGATTACCGAACATCTGGGATCATGAACCTTCACGCATAACATTAAATGGAAAGGTGACAAAGATATACAGGTGGGCAGATACATCAAAGAATAGGCCAGGAAACCGAACATTGTCATATGAAACAAACTTGAAAGGATTGCTCTCATCATTGATGTAACCGTCCCAAATGACTATGGCCTCGATAGAGCCTAACGCGAAAAAAATGACAAAATATAGGCGTCAAGAATGTCCGGAAGAAATAAACAGTATACCGGTTGTGGTAGAGGCAACTGGCCTAATGAAAAAAAAAATACACAATCCATGGAAGAACACGCTGTAGCAAAGTACAGATAGCAGCCCTAAAAAGGACAACATCTATTCTTAAAAGAGCTCTCAGATATAAATTTAAGTCATAGCGAAATCAAGTGTTAGCTCCAGGAGAGGGGGGAGGGGCATTGATCTCTTTAAACTAACTGAACTAAAATAATAGAGAGAGAGGATTTGAATGCCTACTAGACACTATTCTCAAGTGTATTCAGTCTCTCTGTACAGGATTTATCAGGACAACTTGACATGAGGATACTCTACAAGTAAACCTTGACTAAATATTCAAAATAACATTGAATTCGACGCCCAAATAAGATCTCTTCGGAATTACTATACACTGGCTCATAAGAAGAATGGTGCACTTTCGCCTGGTCGTGTTACCACAAGTAATAACACAAAGCTGGATACTCCACCAGACAAGATGAATTATGGTCCTGGAACCCAGCAAAACCAAGCAAAGACCACAAAACAATAAGCTATAACATAGTTAATTGGTCAATTGATGCGAGGAAAGCTATTGTTCTTCAATACTTTACTTACTCAAGATTTGAGAAGTAGAGAAAAACCTTAAATAAACATGTATCTCATAAAGAAATCAAATGTTAGCCAAATGTTGATCTCTGAGAACTAACTGAAGTAAAATGAAGAAAAAAAGAGAGAGACTTACGCTATTAGAAATAATAATACGAATATTGATGCATACACACACACAGACAATATTATGCCTGCTACGACCAACTGCTTTAAAATTATTTTCTTAAAATAGGAAATGAAATAGATTATTTAACATGAATAATTACTTCATTGCGATAACATGTAAAAATGATAATTTTGCGAATGTAAGTGCTACACTTCGAGCAATAAATATGAATTCAGTGTTAAAAGAAGGCGTACTTACAAGTGACCATGAAAAGTGTATTTATCATGAGTAATATTTTAATAGAAGAGTATTTTGAAAATACAGAATACAATTTTTTTTTTTCTTCATGTTATTTAACAAGGTTATCAAGAAGTTTTGTTACCTTGGTGATATACTTGGAGCACAGGGTGGAGCAGGTGCTAGTGTGATTGCAAGAGTTAAGAGTGGATGCAGTAAGTTCAGGGAACTTCTGTCATTATTAACCAGCAGAGCGTTACCACTATCGACTAAGGGAAGAGTTTATCAAGCATATGTACGCAGTGTGATGATGTATGGAAGTGAAACCTGGCCAGTGAGAGTTGAGGACATGCATTGCATGGAGAGAAATGATATGACAATGATACAATAGATATGTAATATGGGTCTTAAACACAGGTTTAGATCTGATGACCTCAGAGGAAGATTACATCTGGACAGTATAAGGAAATGTGTGCAGAACAGGAGGCTTTGATGGTATGGCCATGTTGAAAGAATAGATGAGAGTTTTTGGTTTAGTAGATGTAGAACAGTATAGGAAGCCGGTTCAGTTCACAGGAAAACATTAGAGGAAGTGATAAAAATGGACTTTAGAGAAAGAGAAATAAATAAAAGTCTGTCCAAAGATAGGCTAGTTTGGAAGTCAATGTCTAAAAGCTGTCCAACACATGCCAGCATGTAAGATGGACATTAACCCGAATATAGTGATGATGATTATGATGATGATAAAGGAATGTAAAAATCTTGTATAGCAACATCGTTGTTTTTGTGAAAAATTGGTTTTCCGCAATTGTGTCATCTCGTAATACACCCAAAGAAAATAGCAAAAATGTGAATGACAGCCGGTGTTTCTGGAGAAATTGTTCCCTTTTTATTTATGTAACTTCATTCATAAAAATCTTAACTGGTTTCTTTGTATTTTTAAGGACATTTTTAATAAAAGATATGGATTTTTTCTTTTTCTCTCTTTCTCTATCTCTGTAAACACTAACATCCACACTCACCTTGTTGTATAAGTCCAGAAGTGTTTTTGATTAATTTTATTGTGTAGTAAAAATTGTAACGGTTTCATTGTATTTATAAAATTATTTTTGTATACATTATATGTATAAATAATAAATGCAATAATAGATAACATTTGCTGCTGATAACAAACATTGTGAGCTTTTCAGGTCATTATTTAAAATTGTCTCTATTGTATTATTATTTCTATTATTTTTATTGTAGTATTTCTTTGTCGGAATAATTATTTTCAGAAAGAAATTGAAGTGAATTACACTTTTTTAGTGTAAAGAATATGCTACAAGGATAAAAAGGAAGAAATTGTTAATCAGAATCAAACATCGATTTAACAGATGTTGCTATTTAGGTCTAACATGGAAAATCCGACAAGATAACTTTATATAATAGATTGCAGTTGAGAAAATCTTAGTGCTGAATTATGAAAAGGTTTTTCTTTCAGACAGTCTTTTTTTTTAAATATTTTATTTAAAAAGGTAAATTTTATTGTGAAAACAGATGGTACCCATGCTTTACATATTTATCAATCCCCATCTATAACTCCAGAAACATCGAACCAGTTCTGATTAAATTTGGAATAAGGATACTAATGTTTCAGTGCAGATAATCTGGATCATATGTGTTTATTTTTTCTTGTAACAAAGTTATTAGGGCTGAACTAATATGATGACACAAGATTATAGAGACTCTGAAAAACTTGAGAGCAAATTGAAATTTTTGAATTTAGTAGTCAGTACTCAGTTGTCTGACCAGTTGAGCTAGAATTAAAACGGAGTTAGAAGCCCAGAAAGTGGGTTTATAAGCAGGCTGGGGCATTCCATTATGCTTAGATGGGTAAGTCCATTCTTTGGGGTCTGATTGGTTGCTAGTCTATGAATTGATAATTTGTTATATAAATATTACTTAATTCAAGCAAGAATTTTCCTAACAACTATTTGGATCTCTTTATGCTGGTAAGTGTCAATTTGATTCTACAGAAATCATTTTAAATCTTGTAAGGGTGGGGCTTAATTCCACAAATTAAAAGATGTTCTCAGCTCATACGTTCAGTTGGGTAAGGTCTATTTTCATACAGTTTTCACTATAGAAGTATGTTTTTCATGTGGTCTGAAGACCGCATACACACCGACTGTTTACTTTATCAATCGTTTTATGCCAATATGGTGTTTAAAAGAACTGCAGAAATTTGGATATTGATGCAACTTAGTTGGGAACTTGGGTAAGTGGTCAGTTCTGTCAGCAATCCAAAAACAAGAAAAACTCGCTGTGAACAATGATTATTTATTGGAACACAGGTGTGTAACAATAAAATGAAAAGTTTTGCCGTTCTCGTTGGAGAGAAAAGACCAGTCTGTTTTTATGGTTATTTATTTATTTATTTATTTTTTTGGAGGGGGGGGGTTCTTTCAAGGTCACCACTTATCAAGGTGAAGGGTGAATTAAAGATAAGGGTTAATGAGACGAGAATGAATGTCAGCTGAAAGATGAGACACACTATGAGAGTATTAACATTGATCGATGGTATTAACTACATTTGATTACTTTTGGGGCGGTCCATGACAGGAATTTGTTCACATTGGATTTTAAGATGATCAAGTTGTAATCAGTAGGGAAGCAGTCTCTTGGTAATGTGTTCCACAGGTGGGAAGCCCTAGCAAAGAAGCTCTGTCTAGGGAAATTCTGCCTGATCCTTCGTTGTGATAGAGGGACGAGTTCTTGCTGTGAATGTTTTACAAGGCTGAACCAAAGACTGGAGCTCAGTTCCATGTAAAGAATAGAATCGAGAGGTCAGCAACGTCTTCCCCATGAGAAAAGGGCTGAAGGGAAGTTGAGGAATTTGGTGCTAAGTCTTGATTGGCAAACTTTGAAATTTACTTTGTTTTTTATTTTTTAGAAGTCAAATTGAAGAGGATTCTTCTTAGTTTTTTTTGTTATTTCTGTTTTTGATTGGTCGGCGACTTCAGTCACTTTCTCAGTCTGTCTGTCTCTTGAATTGACCAATTATCTTCTGGTGAGTTCTTCAATTGTTAATTCTTTCATTGAAAACTTGAAACGTTTCGTGATTTGCTAAACAGTCACAAATTATGTTGCATTATCTACTCGCCTACGATTGGTCTGTCAATGAGAGCCTTTGTTTCACCCAAAAAGGTGGATCTAAAACCAAATTACAAATATATGGACCTGATCTTATTTCAAGATGACTATTTATTGACAGGTAAGTATATTTATCAGGTGTGGCTTGGTGCACTTCCAAATCATAAACACAATTTAATTGTTGGTTGAATGTTTTTCACCTTTTTAATTCATGATTGACATTTTTTTTCTGAGACTATAACCAAATTTCCCAGTGTTACAGGAATACTATCGTGACCTTTTTAATTTGCCAATACAAGGTTTAGTCTTAAACAAAAATGTTTGCAATAATCAATCTCACCTTAAAATGATCCATTTAATTATTATATAATATGGGCACAATCTCCCATTTGAAAATTCAAATATTTCAGATTTGCATTATATTTGGTCCATAGTCATTAAACACCAATTAAGCAAGATTCCCTGAATTTCAATTTTTAAGACCTCTTAATTTTTAGACATTTTCTAGAATTAAAATCATGTAATGGATTTTGATAAAAGTTCGAAGAAAAATTCTAGACATAAGGTTGAGTATCATTATATCTTGATTTTAATCCCCCTAAGGTAACATAAAAGTGGTGCAAACATGTTCTATTCGGGGGATTAATTTTACCCGTCCTGGGACGAGTATTTTTCTAGTTTTTACATTTATGGATTAATTTACAACAAAAAAAAGTTTGTTTTATTTATTTACTCGCTATTCTTACCCGGCGTTGCCCGGATGTAGTGAAGTCATTTTGGTTTTCTTAATTTTTAATTGCTTGCACATTTTTAAACATATACAAAAAAAGAAAGAAATTTTAGTTTTAAGGTAGACAACTACTATTATATTCTTTAATTAAAAATATGGGTTATCCCGTTGCTGATTTTTATTTTTAGATGATTATTTAAAAATGTTTCCTATTACCAGTCATCTAGACCGAACTAAGTAATTTTAGAAATAAATTGTAGCGAAATGTTATGTTGTCAATTACACGGTACAATAATAACAAATGAAAATTGGCTAACCAAAAGCAAAGTTTGGAGTTGTCAGCGTAAATGCTATTTAGGTCCAACTTTTTAAATCCGACAGTTTAACTTGATATGTTAGTCTAGAAAAAAGCATGAGTTGCCTTCAAATTTGAAAAAACGAAACAGTTTGTAATCATATATATCTTCAGCTTCTTTCTTGTTTTTTTATGTGTGTGTAAGATGAATTTATTTTAAAATGTCTAATTTCTAGCATTTGCTTTCCTATAAGGAATAAACAAAAGTTCTTTAATATATTCTAGTAGACGTAGCCAGAGTTGTCTAACATTTAGGCATAATTATTCCAACTTCCTGTGAACTATTGCAGAGAATAAATAAAAACATGAGATTGTGTAAAATATTCTACAACTTTAAAATTCATAGGAAATATCGAATTTTTTGCGACTTATATAAAGCGTTTAGCTGAACCTGATCAATGTCATGGATCAGAAAATGCAGGAAGCCGGTACAGTGTGCCAGGTGGCGGAAAAAAACAACTTTAATATCACCAAATATGGCTAAATGATTCAGATCAAAAAAATGTGAAACATTGCAAAACACGAAGATCAAAAGTTTTTCTTAAAGAAATTATGATCTTTAGAATTTGATCAGTCGCATGAAAAAAATGTAGCCATAATAAATAACAATACACAATAGATATAGATTAATAAAGCGATTTGTTCACTTTAAATCCATCAATTTGAGACCAGAGGGGGTATTTGGAGTAGAGAGGGGTGATATAAGACAGAGTTTTTGACTTTCAGCTCTTTGCAAAGTTCAGAATTAATTTTCAAAGTTTCCACGATTTTGGCAACTGCTGATTATTAATTCTTGGACCGTAGAAATTAGGCTGTTGCCTTGTCAGAATTGTGGAACTTCAAATTCTTTACTTTAAAAGAAATGAGTTGGAGTTTAAAAATGATGAAAAATCTCCAAAAGAAAAACAAAGAATTTTAGTTTTGAGGGAAAAAAAATTATTTTTATCAGTAAAAACATTAAATTCCACTTCCAACATTCTCGAGCGATGATTGTTTACAAAGTTACGGTGGAAAAAGTGATTTGGCCCAATGCCCAAATAAGGTAATTCAACCCCAGACCCTTTGTATTTGAGTTTGTTTAAGATTTTCCTTTCATCAATAAGATCAAATTCTGCTTCCGATCGCCTTCAACCTTTCTCAGATGATAAATTTTTCACAGTCAAAATAGTGATAAGGTAATTCATCCGCAAACCTCTGTTATTTGTTATTGAAATAACTTCTTTTTTTTCATCAGTAAGACCATTAATTTCCACTTTTAATGAGCCCTCAATCATTCTCCGGCAATAATTTTTGGCTGTGATATGATTTTTTCCATAATAGAAGATTTATTTGTTAAGTTAAAAACTTGGAGGAAAGCTATGGAAAGTAAAGGTGTGAGAGTGAATTTTACCATAATCGAAGTAATGCTCAGTGGTTGGAAAAACTCCAGAAAGAGAAAAGTTCCTCTGCTCAGCTTATGGAAATGGAAGTTGGGAGCAACTCAATTTTTTGTAGTAATTGTAAGTATTTAGTGCACAACAATTATAGTGGAATTACATAAAAAGACGATAACCAGTTTGTGTGCAAGAAGTGTAAGAAAATGGAGACTGATGAGAACTCAGATGTGGAGAAAGTACATTTAGATGGTGAGGCTATTGAGGTTGTCAAGAAGTTTTGTTATTTTGGTGATACCATTGGAGCACACGTATGAGCTAGTGTAATAGAAAGAGTTAGGAGTCGATGAAGTAAGTTCCGGGAACTTCTGCCATTACCAACCGCGGCCAACTACAGAAAGAGTGTATCAGGTATATGTGTGCAGTGTGATGGTGTATGGAAGTGAAACCTGGTTAGTGAGGATTGAGGATATGTATTGCATGGACAAATGATTTGAGAATGATACAATGTATAGAGTCGATGCTTAGTGCTCAACTGTATGAACAGTTGAGCAGCAAGATAAGTCAGACTGCCAAGCACATCAAAATGCCGGTTTATAATAAGGCTAGAATGTTCCATTATGCTCAGAAGGGAAAGAATGAGTTCCTTCTGGTCTGGTTGATTGTGGGGGAGTAACCTGGACAATGCCCGGGCAGATTTCACTGGCATTGGTTTAGCAGTGCTGGGTGGTGTTGGGTGCCTCGGCGATGTCATTACATCTCCTCTGTTATGCGGCAATGGTGTACCAGGTGTATGGGAATCCCAAGGCGTTGGATTGGGAGATTCAGGCAAAGCACTGGGAATAGGAACTGGAATTACAAGTGTTGCAAGTTTCCTGAGGAATCTGCGGTTTCGCAAAGTTATTCTGCCTGACCCATCAATCCTGATCCGATACTAACGGTTAGGGAAAGTTTCGACAACGCGACCTGTTGTGTCCCATCGACGATTGTTTGCACGTTGTATTGATACTCTTTCTCCTTCTTGGAGTGGGCATAAAGTATGTGCTGTGCGATTGTACCGCTCGGTGAGATGAGCATTGCACTGAGATAAGCTTATCTCACGGTTCCTAGCTGAAACTATCCATTTTGCATGTGGTTTATATAGTGCGGGTCGGGATGGTATGAAATCACGAAGTCGGCGGTGGAGCAAGAGTTGTGCTGGGGATAGACCAATGCCTTGGATAGGGGTGTTGCGATATTGCAGGATGGCTCTGGCAACACTGTCATTATTCAATGAGCCCTGGGGACCTGTATTTCCATGAATTATTCTCTTCACTGTTTTTACAGCTAACTCTGCTCGGCCATTAGATTGAGGATATGCCACTGAGGACTGTCTGTGCTTCACACACCATGTCTTGAGGAATTGCTGAAACATGTTGGAATTAAAAGGTGGGCCACCATCGCTACTAAGTTCTTCTGGGGTGCCATATGTGTGGAATAGTTTCTGACAAATAGATATTAGTTTTGAGGTGATAGCATGACCTGGTTTAAGATGATACAAAATAATCCAGCCAGTGAGTCTATCTGCACAGATAAGGTATGCAATGTGTCCGACGTAAGAAAGGTCCATCACTATCTGCTGGAAGGGCCAATCTGAAGCTTGGGTTAATACGAGTGGTTCAGGTGGCTGACTTGGGACAATGCTTGTGCAGATGAGGCAATTGGCTCGAAAGTTGCATACTGATGCATTCATACTGGGCCAATACACTGATTCATTGGCACGGGCTTTCATGCCAACCACGCCCTGGTGAGCGGAGTGTAAATAACGTAGTACTTTTCCTCTGAGAGATTTAGGTACCACGATTCTCGCATCCATTAGTGCTAAGCTCCTGTCGGTACTGAGTCGATGGCGTACATCCCAGCAGTTACAGATTTCTGGTTCAGTAAGTGAACGTTTGGATGGAAAACTTAGTTGTATTGTGTTGATCAGAGTCGTGTAAGATGGATCATTTCGGCCTGATGCACGTACGTACGTGATCAACTGACAGGATTGTATCGTCTTTAAAATCGTTCATGGCCTGCTGGGTTGCTACCTCCACCATAGCATCTATTTTATCCGAGAGAGGGATGTCTTCAGAGGAAGGGTGTGTGGAAGATAGGGATGTAAGGGCACTCATTGTAGGGACTGGGTTGCGAGAGACGGCATCGGAACCCTGATGCAACTTTCCTGGGCAGTGTTGGATGGTAAAAAAATACCTGAGTGATTTCTCTTTAAGCTTAAAGAGGCGCGGGTTATGTATCTTGCTCAGGTCCCTGTCACCAAATACTCCAAGTAAAGGCTGGTGGTCTGTTACTAATATTACGTTAGGGCAGCCCATAATGAATATACAGCATTTGTCTAATGCCCAGGCGATTGCTGCTGCTTCGCCTTCAATGGGTGCATATCGGCGCTCCGCATCTGTGCAAAATCTGCTGCCTGCAAATACGATGTGCCAGCCCTCAGAACAACATACCGGTGCTTTCTCAATGGAACATAACAGTGTTTTTATAATAGCAGGACACCGATACCTTCTTTACTCCAGTTAGGAGCAAGGCAGGTTGCTCTGTTAATGTCAAAGGTCGTTACACCCTTTTTTACCAAATTCACAATGATTTGCCTGGATGTGAAAAATGCATTCTCGAGATCTTGATTCCAAATGAAGCATGAATTTTGTTTGACAAGGTCTCATGGGGTTTAGGGAATGTGCCCATGCTACTTGGTTAACTAATCCAAACCAAGACCTTGCATCAGTTATATTCTTTGGGATAGGAAAGTTGGCATTTGCATTGAGTAAATTCTCAGAAGGGGCTACTCCTGATGATGTTATTTGAAGGCCTCCAAACTGAACCACATCTTTGCAAAATTGGAATTTATTTTTGTTAAGGACAATTCCGTTTTTTGTGCAAAGCGATAGGTAGTCAAATGTATGATAGAAGGCATCTTCTATACTGTTGTCAAAAAGTAGCGTATCATCAATAACTTTTACTTTGCGAGGAATGTTTTTAATGATCTCATCATATATATGCATATACGCATCACCGGAAGCTAAGTATCCCTGAGGCATCCGTAGATACATAAAACGGACCCACTCTGTAATGAAAGTTGTAAGTGGCTGAGATTCCTCATCTAGAGGGATTGAATGATAACCATCCATTGCATCCAAGACGGTTTTTTGGGTTGGGTGGTACCTATAATGCCAGTTGAAATGGCAAGCTAATGTGGTGTGTCTCCCATTTGCACTGCGAATTTAAATGCTGATAGTCCACCGTTCTTCTTGGTTTTCCATCTTTTTTTGCAGTGATTACCATAGTGATGCACCAATCGGTAGAGGTGTCAACGGGCACTGGGGTAAGAATGCCTCTTTTAACATCATCCCAGTCGTACTTGCTCCTTGAAATGATAAGGCACAGAAATTGGGTTGTGTCTGGCTTTTGGGACCGCTCCCTCTTTAAGGTGAATATGGGCGGTGGGGCCGGACATAGATGGGAACACCCCATCGTTTTTGAACGTTGTCTTGGCAAAATGCTCTAGGAGCCAATCCTTTAGTCTACTAATGTTTTCTTCCATCGGGGTAAAGGGAAGGCTTTTGAGGCGACTTGGCAATTGAAAATGTTGCCGCAGAGTTTGGGAAATCTTCAGGCAGCATTCCCACAAATATGCATGCTGCCTTGCTGAAATAAAGTCGCTGGATCCCATCACATATGTAAAAGGCTTGCTTGGTTGTTCTTCCACAAACTTCGAATTTCACAGGTAACCATCCCTGACACACAAGCGTGAAATCTCCTATGGTCTGAACGAGTTTTCTTGATGGGACTAAGTTATTTGTTGTGAGCCCCATGTTAAACAGATGCTTTTGCCCCCATATACATATAGTGGCCCCACTATTAGGGAAAATCTTCAGCTTTGTTCGGTAGTCACCAGGGATGTTCTTCGCTTGTCTGGGATCTGAATTTGGTGAGAATGGTATAACATATGCATCTATTTTTGCTATTTTATCTTCGCTTGTGGTCGTATATGTATCCCTTGTCTTGTTAAATGTTATGTGAGTGATAAGAGAATCTATGGGAGCCTCGTCAATCCCAATACAGGGTTTCTTTGCTCGGCACACTCTTGAAAGGTGGTTAGGTTTCCCACAAGTGCTGCATATTTGACCCCACGCAGGGCATTTTAACTGGCGGAAGCTTGTTCCATGATAATGGCTACCACAACCCATGCAAGCTTGAAAGTTATTATCTCGTTTGGTGGAGGAGCTGATACGAACATGACCTTTATTAGCTCGAGCACTGGGTTTTTGCTTGCAGTACGTAGATATCTGAGCAATAGCCATGTCAGAGGTGTCAGTCATTGAAGTTTGGTCTCTCAATTCGAACGCCTCAGAATGGTGGACATTTTGTTCGATAGTTTTAAATGTTCCAGTTTTGGCCAGCAGGTCTGCTTGGAGAGTATCACTCGCTATTCCCCTGATGAGCTGGTTCTTGATGTGCATATCAGACAGGTCATGCTCACAAAGGGGACATAAAAAATTGCAGTCCAGGGCTTTGGCCTGGAGGCGGACGAAATAGTTATGTATTGTCTCAGTCTCACCCTGTTACATGGAGGCAAAAGTAAGGCGATGAACGATGGGATTCAACCTTTAGATGACAAATGCCTCTATCATTCCTAGTAGCTTGTGAAGAATTTAGGGTGGGTGTTGACTATGGCATTCTGGACGGACTCTTCAGCAGAATTGTATAGCTGTATGTTGGCCTGAGATGTCGGCATACCTGTAATTTTCGTGAATACTTCCCAATCAATTCTGAATTTCCTGAATTGTTGGGGGGGTCATTTCAAAATGGAGCTGGAGCAGTTTAGCTGCTGGTGCCTTAGCATAAGTTACCTCAGCAGAGAGTTCCTTAGCTTCTTTAAGGATTGAGAGAGATTCTCCCATTGTCGCGATCTCCAACTCTTTCAATATGGCCCGATCCATCATTTGCAGGTTCTTCTTTGTCAGCTTTTCACTTGCAAATGTGGTAACATAAGTCCAAGCTAGGCTAGCAGAGATCCCTGCTTTGAGAAGGTACTGCTCCCAATCTTCAGGATCCATATATCCTGTTTGTAGCGCGATATAGAAATATTTATATATAGAATTAATACTTAGGGCTAAACTGTACGACCAGTTGAGCAGCAAGATAAGTAATACCTCAAGTAATCAAAAAGCCAGTTAATAAGGAAGCTGGACTGCTCCACTATGCCAAGTTGGGCAAGTCCATTATATGAATTCTGATTGGCTGCCAGTCTGAGAGTGAATAATTCTATATATAAATATTGCTTCATTAAAGCAACATTTGCCTACAGGATATTGGAGCCGGTAATTGTTAATTTGATTTTATAGTTTCCAAGTTTGAAAAGATGCACGTGAAGAAGTTCAGAGAGTACATCGGCTGAAACGTGAATATACCAATCAAGATGAGAATAGTAGTATAAATGATACAAAGTATTACGAGTACCTAGGTTGAAAGTGCAATCCTTACTACAGGCAATAATAACTTAGAATAGCATAATAATTAACACTTCTACATGGTCATGGCTGACGGAACAAGAACAATCTACTCCCACGGATTAAATAAATGTTTCAATTTGAAATTCTATATCGGTTCTTGCCTGAAGAAGATCAGAAGCTACATCGGCTGAAACATTGTGAATATTGCAGAATCAAATTGACACTTACCAACATGAAGGGCTCCAATAGTTGATATGTAAATATTACTTAATTCAAGCAAGAATTTTCCATTTAAATTATCCACTCATGAACTAGCACCCAATCAGAAGAATGATGGAACATTCCAGCATTCTTATAAACCGGCTTTCTAGTGTTCTTTTCAGTTCATTTGTTTATAGCTCAATTGATCAGACAGTTGAGCAATAAATATAACAACCAAGATGAGAATAGTAGACCGAATAATGGAAGTTGTCAATCCTCATCTCAAAAATTGCGAAACAAGATTGTTGTATGTAAAACAAAAATAAGGCTGTGTTATTTTAAAGAGAACTCGGTTAAAGAGAAAAGGTCGACTTGGTAACAGCTTCCGGTTTTGACATTGGAAGTTGACAAGCAGTGTTTATCAAAAACAGTCTTTCATAATTTTATACTACTTAGATTTTAGCAGAATTTTTAATTTTACTAGTTTGTAAACATTTCGTTAAGAGAGTTAACTAAATTTCTTTTACCATTAACCTTAAGTCCAAGTGGCAAGATCGTAAAACCACACGTAATTGCCTAAAAAAGTAGAAGCCCCCCCCCCTCCCAACAAAAATTTTGATTTGATTATTTGTAATAAAAAAAATCATTCAAATGATAAAAACCAGTTTGATTTTCTTCATGTTAATAATTTTTTAAAAAATCAATGGTGAAAACAAAGTATTCATTTTTTCTTCCCCCCCCCCCCCCAAAAAAAACAAAAAAAACATCATACCTAAAATATAATGGAAACTGTTTTTTGATAAAAACTCGCTTGTCAATTTCTGATTTCAAAACCGGAAGTTGTTATCAAGTAGACTTTTTCTCTTTAACAGAGAACTAGGATTGATCTGAAGGTAAAATTGGACAAAATTCAAACTTTTATGACTGGGAATCTCTATTCTACACAAAATGATCACTTTGATTTTAGTTTTGAAAAAAATCTATAAAATTTCTCCACAATCTGTTGAAACAGTTTCACTCTAAGCAACATAAGTCAACCTCTGCAGAGTCATAGAGAGCGGAGAAATGCAAACTTTCAAAATATGCTGCCCTGAACAATAGATAACTTTCTTTGTTCAAGTTCTGTTGACACTGATCTGTAACAGGTTGGCGTTAGGAAGGGCACCCAGCTGTTAAAACCCTGCTTTAATTATCACTATGACTGTCCTAGCCGAATTTTACCACGTTAGCAGGAATTGTTGTACTGCCATGGCCAACGTGCAAGCCACATTTCATGTGGAGAAAAACATGTTCTTGGTCTGAGATTGATTGAATGAATTTATTTCCAACCTTGGCCAGGGGTCAGCCATTTTAAGGAACGGTTGCTTCATAGAATTTATGTAGACATTGTCTGAGGTAACACTTGTGTCATCGTATATACCAGCTGTTGTGTAAGTTAAACAAGTATTTTATGACAGTAAATGAGGACTTTGGTTTTCATTGAACTGCTTTGTATTTGAGATGGAAATTATTAAGATTCGTGGGAGTTGTTTGTTGGTCATTTTATGCCAAAATCGTACAGATGGTTTGTATATAGGGGCAGGCAACAAAAGTGAAAGTCAGTTGGGTTTTTTTTTAACAAAAACAAATGAATACTCGTGATTGAAAAAAAATCAACCCAAAATTCACAGAATTATCCGATCTTAATAAAGTTTTCAGTATTTATTAATTAATAAATGGATGTTAATATAAAATATTCATTTTATTTTTTAAAAAGAGCTTATAGATTTTTTTAGGTAACTTTAATTACTTTACCCTTCTTTATCTCAAAGAAGAAATACGTCTTATCATACTCGTAGTCGAAACTTAGTGACCACCTTTACAAATAGATAACACCCTGAGGGTGCAAATGAAAAAAATAAATTTTTAAAAACCAGCTTTCAGTAGAAAATGCTAAAAAATATGAAATATAAATATTAAAAAAAAAAATTTAATATCGTCGCACCTTTAAAAAAAATTGTTTTCATTCGCACTTGAACGGTGTTATTTATTTTTGTAAAAGTGGTCACTGAGTTTCAACTATGGGCATGATAAACGGAATTTCGTCCTTGAAATGAGGAGGGGGTAATTTAAGTGACCTTGAAAAGTCTGTTGTCTTTTATGAAATAAATACTTTATATTAATATTTATTTATTAATTAATAAATACTGAAATTTTCATTAAGAGAAAATAATTCTGATTTTTTCTTTTTTTGTTTCCACTGGGTGTATTCATTTTTGATTAAGAAACAAATTACTTTCACTTTCATTGCTTGTCCCTAGCTTTACGGCATGTAAACTGTCGTTGGGTAATTTTATGCTGAAACTTTGCATGTTTTACATATGATTTATTTGTAAATTAATTTTCTATATTAACTATTATATCATGTGTTCTTCGGAATTGTCCGATCTATCCCCGTCTTCCTTTGTTCCAGCTCTTTTGACTCGTTCGTCTAATGGTCTCCATCAATTCAGTTTTGATACCTCATTGTAATACAGCTTCCTATTCCAGGAACTGCAGGCTTGTGGAACTCTCTTTCTGCTGACTGTTTTCCTCCTACCTATAGCCTTGGTCTTTTTAAGACTAAAGCCAATAAGCATCTCCTGTCTTTGTGATAATCATCTTTCGTTCTTGTTAGCTCCTTACATCAAGTGGCTTCATGCCTTGTCTAGAGCGATTTCCATAAAAAATGTTTTTTCTTAAATTGTTTTGTAGGCATAACAGGGACTACCCAACCTGGGCAGGGTGGACCTGGGAGTATTAATAAATAAGGGGCGATGCACCACTCCCCCAAATTAGGGCTTCACCACTGATGAAGTTTTGTGGCATAACCAGTACAGTGAGGTGTTTGTGTGTGTGTGTGTGGGGGGGGGGGGGGGGGATCGTGAATAGTTTAGATAAGGTTGGAAAATAGAGTAGGTAGAAAGGGCTGGAAAAGATGGACTGGAGTAAAAATTATGGGGTAAGGTAGAGGTAACACCTTACCCAAAGGTGTCCAAAGCTGCGGTTAAATTCTATTTAACCCATAGATGCAATCCGTACAGGTACTACCATTTCAGGTCAGAGTGAACCTGGGAGTAATGGTAACTAAGGGGTAGCTTCACACTCCCAAAAGCTCCCAAACTGGGGCCTCATCACCGGACCCACTTTAAAGTCATACCCAGGACCGATTAATGAGAAGTAACTCTGTATTGATAAATACAGGGTTACTTCCCTTTTCTTCTTAAGATGGTATAATTTCGAAAATTATTCCAGTCTAATAAAATAATTTCTCAAATGAATTAAATCAAATCTGTTTTCTTGCTAGGAACATGTACCAACATTGCACAAAAGAAACTGACAGATCAGAATCAGACATTGATTTTGTAGGATGAAAGCTATTGATAACCAAACTAAACAGACTAGCTGACTTTGCTTTATTATATAGAAGAAGGCTAACTAGAATGTTCAGTTCGTGACACTTATGACAGTCTTGATATCAACATTGTTTTCTGCCGAGGATTTTAATTTTGGCAGATGTTTATATTTCATGTCAGCCAAAGAGTTTTCTTTTTTGAAATGTTTTGGCATTTGACATTTTTTTCCCAATTTTTGTTCGCCCCAAACAAGCATGTATTGCCACTAAAGCAAAAGAGGTTACTGTGATAGGGGCCAAATTTATAAGAGTTGAGCAGCGAGATGTTTGTTCACATTACATTTAAATTTCTGCATGTTGGGGTAGGGAGAGAATTTCAAAAGCAAGCAGTCCAAGGAAAGAAGCTATTAGAGTAGAAAATCTTCTGGCATACAGTGAAGGGGTGGGATTTTGCTGCTAGTCGGGTGTGTCAGGGGTATTTACGTTGAGGGAGTAAAAGTGCAGTTAGTTCATCGGAGCACATTCTGTGGAAGTACTTGTAAAACAAGCGCAGGATTGCAACACTGCGGCAAGTCAACAGGAACTGGAGCTTGCCAGACAGTGTAGGACCTATTAGGTTAAAAATTATTTTTTGCACCCTATCCAGGAGGGAGAGCCAAGTGATTGGTGCACCAGTCCACATGTGGCAATAGTACGCCATGCACGTTAGCAGTGGGAACACTCAATTTGCTGGGTAGGTATCCAAAATAAGTAATGGCTATAGAGTTATTTCTTTTCTATCTATGGGCAAGAACTTTGAAAGAAAACTTTATGTGACGATCGATAATACCAGCCACAAATTAGCATTTATATTTTTGCTGGAAATCGTTGGCTCGGAGCATAACCTCAAGGTTCTGTAAGGATGTATGCAAGTAAGAACATGTTGAATAGGATAATTGCCTATATGTGGATATTTTTTCTTTTCTGAGGCAATGATAAAAAAGAACATATCAGTTTTGTGGGTGTGTCTTGTGTAGTATTTGGCTTTTAGCTAGACACATAGGCAAACAACTTTCCTTTATATAATAGATGTTTTTTTATAATAGATGATGCATTCAACACAATCTATCATTTAACCCTGAGCTACAGAGAAGTCGGGGTACATACCTTCCTCCAAACGTATAAGTGCATTTAAATTAATGTTGTGTAAAAAAAAGAGTTTGGATTTAATGTGCGTGTACAATGATGTGCCACGGTAGTAACATTGGGGTTCATTGGTATTAGTAATGAATGAGTTATTTGTAGATGGCAGACGGGATGGATTTTACCATTGGTTGAGTAGTCGTGTCAAGTCACCAATTAGAATCATGAATGAAAAGTGATCTTTCCCCCAAAAAAATCAATTTTTAGATTTGAACAGAAGAGGGTCGAAAAAGGTGGTTCAGTTCCTCAACCTTGACAGTGTGACCGAAGGTTAGGAGGGGAGCTTCTACGACAGCTGTTCAATTTTCAGAAAACGCAATTGAAACAGTTTCACAATTTAAACAATTTATGTAACCAAACAGACGACATCTTGTATGGTCATAATGTAGCCAATCAGACGAAATTTTCAACCAGCTGACTGATTCAGTCGTCTACATTGAAAGAATAACTTAGTAACCTGGCTAACAATGAGTGCTTGGACCATACACGTTTTCATTACTATGCCACATATGCGCACTGTCTCTCTCTCGTGCTCTCTCTCAATAAACATGTTTGCAAAATCGATGCCATAACTTTGGGATTATGTTCTTTATATAGGGAATCTGGTCAGTATCCTATGAATGTTGGTTCTTCTTATTTCAGGTAACAAAAGACAAAAGATCAAATACAGGTAAATAAATATGATCAGCACAAACCATAAATCACACAGAGAAATAAATGGACCACCAAGGGAATTAGACTAGAAGTGGAGTGATATTACAAAAGCAACCCACATACACAAAGGCTCCTTTATATATATATATATATATAGAGAGAGAGAGAGAGAGAGAGAGAAAGAGAATATAATCATGAAGTTATGTCATCGATTTTCCAAACACATTGTGTGTGTTTACTAGTGATGGGACGATTCAAAAAAAATTCCCGATTCCGATACAATTACTGATTCCGATTCTTTTAAAATTTCTAAATATTTAATTAGAGATTTGTTACTTGTTTTAAATTTACATTTGACATATTACTGTAAAACCCCCGTGTAATGTGCACATATATTTTTGCAAACATAAGAAATACACCTGGAGGGGAGGGAGGGGATATTACACAAGTAGATCTTTCTAAATATTTTTCTTGTAATTGATTGAAACTTGCGAGACAACTAAAGATTTATTTTTCTTTTAAAACAACAACGATTTGTATTAGTTTGTTGTTAGTGTACAAAATGCTATTTGAATTTTTTCATGAACAATTGAAAATAGTCGATAATTGGTATGCAACATAAGAAGACAGAGTAGTTAACAAATCCCCCTCCCCATGTAAAGAATCAGATTCTAAATAATGTTACTATTTAGAAAAACATTAACATAGGAGAAAGCGGGGGCACTTTGTTAACTATTCTGTGCCTTTCATCTAATTATAAATATTTGGTCGGTTATTAGATTGATTTGTTTTACTGTAAAAAGAAAAACAAGATACAGATAATAATAGTATTAATACTACTAATAACAATAATGGTAAATTTGTGGATTAATACCCTCAGCTAAATCACCCCCCAAAAATGAGATTCGACTTTTTTTTAGGTGATTACGTGTGAACATCTTGAAAAACTTGGCGGAAAGAAAAACAAATATTTTAGGATTTAGAGTGGGAGATCAGTTTCGTATATAAATTTAATGTAAAATGATCATCATTTCATGGCCATTCTAACTTTTTAGGGATGTTCACTAAATTTTTTTACCACTAATCTTGAGTCCAACTGGCAATGTGGTAAAACCATGCGTAATTGCTTTAAAAGGTAGTCTTCCCCCCCCCCCCTAAAAAATAATAAACGCACAGAATTTATCTCCTAGAGAAAAATAAAAAAATTTAGTTAACTGTTCTAAAACGCTAGAATGTCTCAGAAATAAGGAGCTCATTTTATGTTAAATTTATGTGAAACGCATCCCCCACTCTAAATTCTTAAATAATTGTTGTTCTTTCTTCAGGGCATTCATGATAACAAGTAAGATCTCATTTGGGGAGAGGGATTTCGCGATGACCGGACAAAAGCCCACCAAAATTATTGAAACACGGACAAAAGCCCACCGACATATAAAAAAAATTTATTTTTTTTTTATATTAAAAAAAAATCTTTTTTATTCAAGTTTTTCATAATTATCAGTAAATCAGTAATTTTTTTTCTTGACAAAAATGTTTTTATTTCGTTTTTAATCATTTTTCCCATACTTTGTAAATGCTGCATTCTTATGAAATTATCAGGGCTTGTTTCCTTTTGTTTTTGTTTTTCAACAATTTGCAATTATAACTTTTTGCTGTGAGAGAAAATAAGGTATTTTTAGAGCCCTGCACCCTATGCTAAACCCCCTCCCCCTAAAAAATGCGATGCTCCATTTTTTAGGCGATTACATGTAAACAGCCCGAAAAGCTTAGTGGTAAAAATAAAATAAAACAACAAAAATCAAATCAATTTTGCATGTAAATTTAACATAACATGATCACCCATTTGGGACCAGACAATGTTTTAAGAACATGTAACGAATTTTGTTTGTTTCAAATCTTGACCATGTTAATATTCCTGATCAAACTTTAGCATAAAATGTTATTATTAAAAGACATAAAACACACGTTTCCTGCCTACTACTAACCTTAAGTCAAGGTGGTAATACAAACAATAAGGCAATTACATGTGGTTTTATGACTTTACCGGTCGGGCTTCAGGTTAGTGGTAAAAAATTTAGTTATCTTCCCTAAAATGTCAAAATGTCCCTAAATGAGGGATCATTTTACGTTAACCCACACTCTAAATTCTAAAATAATTAAATAGTCGTTTTTATTTTCAGTAAAATAGTAGAATCTCATTTTTGGGGGTGGGGTTACTTGTAAATGTAAATATAATTTCTATTTTAATTTGACAAACTTCTAAATGTTTTCCCTTTATGTATTGAATCCAAGATTTTGATAAACTCATTTCATCTATATTTTTCACTTGTGCCAAAACTGAAAAAATACAATAAAGCATTAATTATTTCAGACGATACAGACAACAACCAAGGTAAGGGTGGTGCGAGCGAAATAAAAAAAAACTTGTCTAGAGCATTTTAAATCTTTTAATATTTCACTGTGAGCTCTCTGAGAGGCATCATATAGACGTTTAGCAAATAGGTGCAAAAAAGAAATTTGAACATTTCAAAAGGTTTGATAAGGGAATAGGCAATTGAACTCTAGAATATTTACTTTGTTTACCATAATTTACCAATAAAAAAATTAAATTATACTCCGGAGTCAATGACAAATCTGTGAATGGGATTCCTAACCTGCGGTTCTGTGGCCCTTAGTCTTATGTTGTAAATAAAAAATCTTATAATGAATAAATACATTGTGTTTGTTTAATTTTTTATTGTAAAGAAAAAAATTAAAAGAACCATTTTTGGAATCGGAAATAAGGCTAAAATTTTCCGATACCCTAAAAAGTTCTGATTTTTCCGATTACGATTAATCGTCCCAACACTAATATATATATATATATATATATATATATATATATATTAACGTTATGACTCACCCCACAGATTCAACATTACGCTGGGTTTCATGCCCCCAAGAGACAATCGGTAGATGTTATTTCTGTTGTGGTTCAGTTCTAATTTCTGAAATGAAATGAGAAATGATTCATAACATAAGCAATATCTGGTGATTGCCTTTCAGAAGCATGAAACCCAGTGTAATGTAGGGTTTGTGGGCGAGTTATTACCTCAAACATGTATTTGTTACATATTTTTTTATTTATAACATTGAGCACTAAAAATAACATTTAAATAAATGCCATTTAAGTGGGCTTTTATTTTATACTGATAAGTCACCACTTACCAAGGCCAAAGGCTACTCAAGAATAAGGGTTAATGAGATTGTCAGTAGTCTGATGATGAATAACACTATGAGAGGATTGGAAACAATGGGTGAAATGGGTAGAATTTGATTATTTCAGATGACGACTCGTCAAGTATTTATTAACATTGAATTTGAAAATGACCATGTTGTAGTCCGTTGGAAAGCAGCACCACGGTATTGTGTCTAACAGATGGTTTTAAAACGCAATTCTTTTATTCTCATTATGAAGGTTTAAAAAGATTTATATGGTATAACGATGGCTAGAAACTTTTTTAATGTGAAAAAGGTTTTATTCATTCAATATGACATTTCAGTATATCACATACTTTCTTCGGATACACCAAAATCTAAAAAAGATGTTTTTACATCGACGATAGCATTACAAATGAATAAGCAAAGATTATTGAGGGGCAAAAAGAAGAGAGACAAAAAAAATATGACAGGATAAGTCGAGAGGGCGGGGGGGGAATCATGAAAAATCATTTCTCGTCAATTTGAATTTATATTCAAATGTATAACACCATTCAGAATTATATTAAAAAATACTTGTGAAATATGAAACTACAGTAAAGTGTAAAGATAAGCCAAATTTATTATTGTTATATATATATATATATACACAAGGTCTATCTAAAAAGTATCCGACTTTAAACCATATTTCAAATACCTGACGCGGTTGGAACCCTAATCCTCTTCAAAGTAGGTCCCTTGTGCTTGCCATAGACAGAAAAGATGAAATGTAGTATCAGAACAGATACTACATTTTGGCTCTTAGCCAAAAAGGCCATTCTATTATTAAAAGTTATATTTGTTTATGTTAGAGAAAAGCACGCTGGCAGATATGAAGGATACTTAGAAGTGTGTACATGAATTAGACTTTTGCCTTACCACAGGACTGATTCATATTCAATTTAGTAGCCAGTGCTCAGCTGTCTGACCAGTTGAGCTAAAACTAAATTGATAGAAATCAGAAACCAGAGAGTTAGTAGATAAGCAGGCTGAGATGTTCTATTGTGCTTAGATGAGCACAAGTCTAGTTTCTAATTGGTTGCTAGTCCATGAGTGGACATTCTAGTGTATAAATATTGCTTTATTCAAGTAAGGATTTATCTGTTAACTAAACACTAGTTGGAGCACTTTTTTTAAATGAAAATTTCCCCAGACGAGGCACGAAGCCACTTGATGATGTAAGGGGTTAAAAAAAAATAATACTATTTCAAGGTAAAAAACTAGCCAATAATACGTGTTAGATCGATTCCGACCTAGAAAACAGAAATTCTTCCTCCTTTGTCAGAAAGATCGCTCATGGAATGTGAGGATTAAAGGACAAAATAAGTGAAGCGAGAGTTACGAAGATGCCAAAAGTAAACCCAAGGTCCACTTTAAGTGTCATTTTGATTTTATACTAAGGATTGGTAATCCAGTTAGCGGTTTCCATAAGGATATGAGTTTGATTCTTACAATAACTACATTTCTTATGTTGAAATCCAAAGCTAGAGGTGGATCTTCTGACTAAATGGTGTTTGAGTTAGGTGTGGAGAAAGCTGGATAGAAGATTAAAACAATTTGCAGTTTTATATGTTTTTTTTTCCTGATTTAATCTTAGACTGTCTAGTCATAAATGTTCAGTCACGGTGTCTCCACGACCCTTGGGTGTTTATGCCAGCCTTCCATGTAATATACTTTCCTTACTACATTTAAAACCCAATTAAACAAATTTCGAATTGTTACTGAAAGATTTAATCACATGACAGAGGAAATACTAACCCTATTCTCACCTTTACCCAACAGGAAACAGCTTTACCCTATGTCCCCTAACATGAAAAATTGCATCAACATAAATACACTCAGAAACATTTGATTACACATTATTTAACATCTTTTTGTGTCATTATTTAGTTTATTGGGACTGGAGAACATGATTTAATTAATTCTTAATTTAAATGGTGTCATATCATCACAAAAATTACTTTCTTAGTAAATAAGGTTTCAATTTCTAGCTAGAAAACAGTGCAAATATTGACGGTATGGTATTCATTGATAAATTATGGTAAACAAAGTAAATATTATAGAGTTCACTTGCCTATTCCCTTATTAAACCTTTTGAAATGTTCAAAATTCTTTTTGCACCTATTTGCTAAACGTCTATATGACGCCTCTCAGAGAGTTCACAGTGGAATATTAAAAGATTTAAAATGTCCGGGACAAGTTTATTTTTTATTTTGTTGGCACCACCCTGACCTTGGTTGTTGTCTGGCCACTGTGTATATATCTTCTGAAATAATTAATGTTTTATTGTATTTTTTTTTCGGTTTTGGCACAAGTGAAAAATCTCATGAGTTTATAAAATTATAAAATGGAAAACATTTAAAAGTTTGTAAAACTTAAAAAAAAAAAATTATATTTACAATATTTAAAAATGAGATTCTACTTTTTCTTATGTGAACACACTGAAAAAGCAAAACAATTATTTTAGAAATTAGAATGGCTGGTTAGTTGTGCATATAAATTTAACGTAAAATGATTCCCTATTTCCAGGCCATTCTAACTAAATTTTTTACTACTAAACCTAAGTCCGACCAGCAAAGTCACACGTAATTGCTTTATTTTTTGTATTACCACACGGACTTGGGGTTAGTAGTAGGAAGGAGGCATGTTTTTATGACTTTTAATAATGACATATTTTATACTAAAGTTTGATCAGGAACATTAACATGGCCAGAATTTAAAACAAACAAAATTGGTTACATGTCTTTAAAACACTGTCTGGTCCGAAAGAAGTGATCATTTGACATTAAATTTATATGCAAAACTGCTTTTTTTTTTGTTTTATTTTAACCAATAAGTTTTTCGGATTGTTTATATGTAATTGCCTAAAATATGGAGCATCGCATTTTTCTTTTTGGGTGAATTATGATTGCAAATTGAAAAAAAAAAAAAAAAGAAACAAGCACAGATAATTTCATAAAAATGCAGTATTTACAAAGTAGAGAAAAATGTTTAAAAATGAAATAAAACATTTTTGTCGGGAAAAAAAAAATACTGATAAACATTTATTGATAATTATAAAAAAACGATTTTCTTTTTAAATTTTGAAAAATCCATTTATTTTTTCGTTGGTGAGCTTCTGTTGTCCGTGCTTTCTAAATCCCCCCCCCCCTAAAAAAATGGCATTCTACAACAAATACACACATAAACTTAACGTAAAATGAGCTCCTATTTCCGAGACATTCTAATGCTTTCGAGCATTTAACCAAATACTTTTATTTTTCTCTGGGAGATAAATTCTGTGCATTTATTTTTTTTGGGGGGGGGGACTACCTTTTTAAGCGATTACACATAGATTTACGACCTTGCCAGTTGAACTTAGGATTAGTGGTAAAAAAATTTAGTGAACATCCTTAAAAAGTTAAAATGGCTCCGAAATTATCATTTTACATTAAATTTATATACGAAACTGATCTCTCACTCTAACTTCTAAATTTTTTTTTTTCCACAAAGTTTTTCAAGATGTTCACACGTAATCACCTAAAAAAAGTAGAATCTCATTTTTGGGAAGGTTATTTAGCTAAGGGTGTTAATCTACAAATTTACCATTATTGTTATTAGTAGTATTACTATTATTATTATTATTATATGTATCTTGTTTTGTTTTTACAGTAAAACAAATCAATCTAATGAACAAATCTTTATAATTAGGATAAAAATATGAACATTCTTTGATGGATGGAAGGCACAGAATAGTTAACAAAGCCCACTCGCCCTCTCTTATGTTAAGAATGTTGGTTTTTTTTAATAGTAACATCATTATTTAGAAACTCATTCCTAACATGGGGAGAGGGCTTTGTTCACTATTCTTGTTCCTACACTGTCTTCTTATTTTGCATACCAATTATCGACTATTTTCAATTGTTCATGAAAAAATTCAAATAGCATTTTGTACACTAACAACGAATTTATACAAATCGGCTTTGTTTTAAAAGAAAAATAAATCTTTAGTAGTCTCACAATTTTCAATCAATTACAAAGAAAAATATTTGAGAAAAAATATTTAAGAAGGTTTACTTGTGTATTTTTTTACGTTTGCAAAAATATATGCGGACATTACATGGGGGTTCTACAGTGATTTGAAAATTTTAAGAAAGCAACAAATCTCTAATTAAATATTTAGAAATTTTAAAAGAATCAGGAATTTAGAACAGAATCGGTAATTGTATCGGAATCGGGAACATTTTTAGAATTGTCTTATTAGTTACTACATGGACTCTTCCCGACATTATGAATATTAATGATGGCGGTAACACACAGAGTCATTATGAGCAAGCCTGAAGCAGTGTCTGGTAACATTACTTCTGTACTTTCTTTAAATACATACTCTTGTTAAATGTACCTCTTTGTTGTCTTATTTCTTTTGGGCCCTTGAAGGCCGCAACAAATACAATATATTGACGCACACATTTGTAATACTACTACTACTACTACTACTACTATTCTTGAAACTTGATAGAATCGTTGGAGCATTGATGTGATGAACATAGTACCAGCTGTCACCACCTCTCACCTTTTGGACCGATCACCTTAATTGTGGAAAAATCCTTCCCAATTATTGTTGATCGATTAAAATAAATAAAAATTTGATTTGATCAAGTTTTTTTTGTTTTTTAATCACCTTCAAATATTTTTTGAGAAACTCAGGGTTTTTTTTATTCACTTAAATAAATGTGTTTTGCTTTTATCAATAAAAACTAATAAAAAGAAAATTTGTAATAATGAAACTTAAATTCTATGAACAGGAAATTTTATTTAACCAATTAAAAATGTAAATAATTCTCTAATATTTTTAATTTTTTTTTTTTTTAATTCTTATTTTTACATTTTATTAATTTCAGCAACAGGACAAAATTATTTCGATTTTGGGTTCATTAAGATCAACTGCTAGATAAAATCAGCAAATAAAATAAATACGTTTATTAATCAATTTAGACAAAGCATATTAAAGAACACTGTTGTGGGGACGTAATGAGCCTGAATCTGAGTTCTCTTTGCCTGCTGTGTAGTTTGAAAATTAAAGAAAAGCTGAAATAGCTTGAAAAAGAGTTGAGACTCGATCAGGACACGGCTTATACTCTGACTTCAATGGGACCTTTAAAGCTGAGTTTCACTATGAATATAATAATGGACTTGTTGCCACAGGCAATAAAATAATGTGGCTCACAATCACTGGACGTTTTCTCTGACTTATTTCCTTTCTTTCGCCTCTCAATATTAACTTTGTTCCCACTGCAGGAAGATGTGGCACAAGACTGGAAAGTGGGGAGAATAAGCCAGCGCCCCAGAATTGGAGCACTATGGCCTCCTAGGACTACCCAGGACTAATACCTCAGCCCGACAGATAGAAGGTCGCCGAGTTGGCCTTGTCTCTCTCGGAATGATTGTCGAGGACAACTGAGAAAATGGAAACATTTTTCAATTATGACCGAACAAAAAAAAAAGTTTAAAACATGTGCAAACAAATAAAAATTACAAACTAAAATGACTTCACTGCATCCTGGACAACACCGCATAGGTGCAGATGTACATTCACTTGACCATAAAGTGAATCAGGCTCAGCCTGAGTAACCCAACTTCTGGAATTGTCACTAATACATATATATAATGCGTTTGTTGTTGGCCTAATTTTGTCTCAAGAGACAATACCTTCTCAAAGGGTGTCTGCATGATCGGGAGTTTACAGTGAATCAAGGGTTGTACAATCTTAACTGCACTTTTTCTGACCCGAATTTTTTTAGTCCAGTGGCAGAGAGAAATCCAAGATAACCAGAAGGAATGCTAGGATAAGCGGAAAGAAATGGTATCTTTTCAGAGTTTTCCTTCTTTTTTCATACCAAATTCCAGCCTACTCTACTATTTTAGTCAAAGCTATTTGAAGGAAAAATGGATAGCTTTTCGAAGGATATTAAAAAAAAGTAATATTCGGAGCCTCATCAGAACTTGAACACAACATGCCAAGTCCACAGTCTGCATTGATAACCATTACACCACTTCTAATATACAAAAGCTCACCTAAATTTACATTAGACTTGAAATTATGCTTCCTGCAAACCTAGATATCAATCTGACATTTGACACGTCTAGACGTTAGTTACAACATTTCCCTTTTCTCCATTTCCCTCCCCTCTCCTTCCCTCTCTTCTTTCCTTTCTTTTCCCTATCCTCAACAAGTATATTTCATTTTATTTCTATTCCATATTAGATTATTTTTGATTTTCAACGGTCTCAAGTCTGACCACGTGACTTTCTAAATTTAAAATTTTCCTTTTTCTTTCCTTTCTCTTCTTTTTTTTCCCCCATTTCATTCTTCCCAAATACGATCTGAGGTAAGGATCAGATTCTAATTCTGCCTAATGAGATCTCAGCTTTTAACAGCTGTAGAGCAATAACATCGATATGCCAGTGACGCAGATTTTGTACATGTCAGTATGAATAAAAATAATCATATACATAAAAGCTCTATTTGATATTGAGCACTTTTTATAAGCCCGGTGGAAATTCTTTGGATTCCTATCCTGCGCATGTTTACTTTACCTGGATTACTATATATATATATATATATATATATATATATATATATATATATATAATAGAAGGTTAGATTCCAGTAACCATGTCTTTATTTATTTCTAAAAAGATAATTTCTTGAGAGACAGTTTCATTAACATTTAGACAGCCAAAATACAGAGTTATATATCCTGGTTTTTCTATAAGTGTAACTAATCATAAGGACTGCCAAAAAATCGTGTCCAAAACATCAGGAAATAAGAACAAAAAAAATATTAAAACTCACATCACTGGAGCATTTATATATGTAGGTTCAATTAGGAATATAGGTTTGTCTGTTTCCATGAACGCGATATCTGATAATCAACAGTACCAACAAAAATATGTATTTTTTCCTAAAGTTTGCAATATCGAATTAGATCGTTAAAAAAACTATTAGGAGTTAGAAATAAATGAAAAATAAATAAAAATAGAAAAGGGAGAAAGAAAAGAAAAGGGTTTTAAAAATCCGAAAAAATTTTGTATTGAATAATACAGAATGTTTTCGGATTTTTGGAATGAATATTCCAAATAAAATGGAATTTAATTTTTAAGATTTAAAAACCAATAGAAGAAACTAATACATATATGTATATAAATATATATATATATATATATATATATATATTACAGAAGATCACAACAACATTGATATCTTCTGTAATACATATATAAATAAATATTATGCTCTTATTTTTTATTTTTCTTAATAATAGAGCACTCTGCTGGGGTTCTCCAACTAACCTTATATATATATATATATATATATATATATATATATATATATATATGTCAGTTGAGATCAATATAATTTGAACACTGTTCCAAGAATTCAAAATCAACGAGAATCTAGCGTACAATCGTTTCCAAGACTTTTTGGAAATATTTTATTGTTCATTTTTTATTATACCAACATGTCTCTTCGTCAACGCCTTATAACATCACACTAGA
Organism: Sepiola atlantica; assembly: GCA_963556195.1. Classification (NCBI taxonomy): domain Eukaryota; kingdom Metazoa; phylum Mollusca; class Cephalopoda; order Sepiida; family Sepiolidae; genus Sepiola; species Sepiola atlantica. The sequence goes on along the minus strand of OY744515.1, from coordinate 244,742,282 downwards.
CTATCCGTGACCCGGTGAGTCTCAACCACTATCACTAGTTGCTCCACTTTGATATCATTCAAAATTCATAAACTGTGATATATCTAGTAACAGACAATGACAGTGAAAATAATTTGTTTTGTTTTTTCAAAAAAAAAACAAAAAAAAAGATGAAAACCCTGATTAAAAAAAAAATCCACCAAGAATCAGAATCATCTGATCTTCATGAAATTTTTAGTATTTATTAATGAATAAATAAATGTTAATATAAAGTATTTATTTTTTATATTAAAAAAAACCTTATAAATTTTTGAGGTCACTTAAACTATTTTATCCCCTCCCTTCATTTGAAACATGAAATACGTCTTATTATAAACATAGTCGAAACTCAGTGACCATCTTTAGATGTGAATGAAAACAAAAATAAAAAGGCTAGTATTTAAATCTCACAAGACATTTAATTTTCAGATTTTTTTATATATTTTCCTACTCCGAGCTGCCATTATTTTTATTTTTTCATTTGCATTTATTTGTAATTTCGATTATAGGTATAATATGACGTATTTCGTTCGTGAAATAAAGGGGGGGGGGGATAAAGTAATTGAAATGACCTAAACAAAATCTATAAGTTTTTTTGCCCATTCTTACATATATCTATTAAAAAATTCTTCTTGCATAACTAAAAATAATAAGTCTCTATAATATCTCTATGGAAAATATCGAAGTAAAGAATCCTATTATTTTGCTATCTAATTTATATATGCGTTTACGGTGTGTACGAACACCCTATGTGAATTAACTGAAAGGAGAGAATCACTCTTTCTTTAAATGTTCAGAGAGACATTAAAAACTATTAGAGAGTGGTTGAATCAACACACTTAGTAAGAGATGGATCACTTTGTGAGTTAATTGCAAATTGTGGCTAATTTGTTGAATTAAAATAGTTTTTTTTTCAAACATAACTCAATCCCAAAACTAAGGAATATTTTAGCATGTATTTTGTGTGATTAAAGTATATAGGGAAATAGCCTTAGGGAAACAAACGTTGATTAACTCAGTTTTAGCATAATATATATGTGTGTGTGTATGTGTGATATTCTTTCAAGTCCCCAGATTGTTTTCGAACATTTTCTAGGATGTAATTTTGTAGCTGTTCTGCAGAAAATGTGTGTGTGTGTGTTATATAAAAAGAATTACTATATTTATTTTTATCTGGATAAGGCTTTATTTATGACGTTTCTGTATACGTCTTCAGATATACAAATGCCAAGAGAAAAAAAGATGTTTTCAAATTGAAGATAACAGCATTAGAAAGATAATTTAAAGGAAAAGAAAAGGTATACTTAAGCAGAAAGGTCTTCTTCGATGCAAGTTCCATTAAATACGACCGACCATGATCAGCACCTTGATAATTGCTTAAGCAGTCTTTTGTATGCTTGAATAAGCAAAGCTTTTTCAGAGCAGATATTATGTAGGAACTGTCCTACGGATGTTTGTTTCCAAGCACTTATGGCTAACATGTTAACCGTTCCCAAGGATGCTATACACCTCAACACTTTTTAGAGTAAGTTATTCTTTTTCTTATTTTCAATTCTTTCATTTCCAAACGTGTCCAGAGTGTTGCATACATATTGGAATATGTTTAACAGCATTTCTAATTCCATGGTTTCGTATAAAATTCTATTCCTGACTTTATTGCAAACATTTCTAATTTTTTACAGAACAACTTAAACAAAAACAATGAGAAAAAAGAACTGGATGATGACGAAGAAGAAGAAGCTGAACGAGAGCACATTTTTCAAATACTGAACCGTCATCGACATGGTAAGAGGAATGAGAATTTTGGTGCTGAAAACCCTGTTGTGCCGCCAGCGTTCAATGGTAATGGTAATGGGAAGGGGATTAACGGAGGGCAGGCGCCTCCCTTTAGAGTCAATGTGGAAGACAAGCTCGCCGGAAGAGATTCAGCCAATGAAAATCATCAGTTCTTTGAAGCTCCTCACGAAATGATAGGAGAAAATCTACAAGAGAGTAAAGATGGCGGGGAACATGTAAAAAAAAATCAGAAAGGAAACAAACGACAAAAGATTAACAAGAATAACGATTTTGATAATGCTTTATTGGGAGATGAAAAAGAACTTCAGGTAAGACCAGATTAATTTTTGTATTACGGGGTGACCCCCAAAGAAATACCACCCCTAGAATAGTTAATAAAATTCACCATTTTCTTTTGCAATCTAACCATATCAAGTAAAAAATAAACTTCAGTCATTAATGTTCAACCGTCTTTATTTTATTGCTATTCAATTATATGTGGGGACATTTTGGTGATCGTCTCATCAGTAGGTGGTGTGATCTGAATGGACTTCACTCTCACCGGATCACAACCCCCCCCCCCAGGTTTCTATCTGTGGGGATATCTCAAAGATAATTTCTATGAAAACAATTTCCAGACTATTCTTGAAATGAAGAGAACTATCAAAGACCAAATCAGGGCAGTGCCAAGAGAGGAGTATGTCAGAGTTATCGACAATTTTGCATATCATATCCAGATGTGATTATCATTGAATGGCAATAAAATAAAGACTGTTGAATATTCATGACTGAAACTTGGTGAACAAGTCAACTTTAGACTGAAATTTATTTGGACTAAATATGATTGGCTTTCAGACAGAATTGTGAATTTCATTAACGATTCCATAAGTGGCATTTTGGGGGGAATCATCCTGTATGTTGCTTTAAAATTGTTTAAAATGCATATTTGTGTTGATAAAATTTATTTTTTTCTAAAATAGAAGTAGTTAAATGAGCATAAATATTAGTAGATACAAAATGTTTACAATTGCTAACAATGGAGATTGATGTTAGTAAATTTGTCAAATTTTCTTAATTCTCTTATTTGAAAATATTTTATTTCTGAATAATGTACATTTTTTGACATGATATAGAAAAGCTACATCCTCACAATCTGCAGGGACCTCAAAAATATTTCAGATTGGATTTTATATCCATTTGTGACAATTAAAGAAACACATACAATAACAAGAAAAACAGTTTAATCTAATTATAAAATAACTATTGAATTTAATAGCCAGTGTTCAACTGTCTGACCAAATAATGATCAAAAGCCAGAGAGTTGGTATAAAAGCAGGCTGGGATCTTTTATTGTGCTGAGATGAACAAATTTATACTTTGGATTCTGATTGGTTACTAGACCATGAGTGGATATTCTCTAGTGTATAAATAGCAATACACATCGAACAGAAAACTGTTTGGATAATCACAGATTTGAGGGTAGTTCTATTAAAATAGTCATATCTTAAAAACTAAAGCACTTTAAGTGCTCAAAATACCATCATTTTGTTAGAAAATGAATATCCTTTCAGATGCATTCATGAATAATAATATACATTATATATTTTTAAGAGTTTTGAGCAAATAAAGGCAAAAAATGTTAACACTATTTTCGGCAATTTACGTCAATATTTTTTTAACCCCTTCCCCCCCCTTCGTCTAAAAGTCTCGTACCATTGCTGTGTGTGGAATTTCGTCCTGAGAAACATCACTTTTAATGTTTGTTAGTGTACGAAGTAATTCGGCTCATTCATTTTTTTTAAATTTAAAAAATAAACCTTCAACTCGACGTCGGTTGAACATTTTTGAAAAATACATTTCCGTCGCCCAATTAGTAAGTAAATCAATTATTTTACTTTTTTATGCATTAAAATTATAATTGTATATATGTGTTCTCTTTTGGTAGTCATGATATTTCAGGACCCTATCCGGAAAAAAAAAAGCGTTTTCGATTTATAGTTTGAAAAACTGATTGTAGTAGCAGCAGTAATAGCAGCTATAAACACGAGGCAGTTTTTGTTTATTTTCATTCTAGAACGAATTTTAAAAATTGGAAAATATGAATATAGAAAATGTTGTTACATTTTTCGTACCCAACTAGTAAATAAATTAATCTTTTATCTTTTTTTATGCATTAAAATTATAATTGTATGTTGTTTTGTCTTTCCGTAGTAGTAATTTTAAATTACCTTATCCGAAAAAATATTGTCCTTTTTTTGAGCGAAAGTCAACAATGGCTGCTAGTATTGCTGATATAACAATCAATCAGCAGCAGCTAACTAGTCTTGTAAAGCTTTGTAAAAATAAGACAAAAATTCTTGTGCTTAAAAAAGTTAATCCTATTTGGTTCTTTTATACAAAATGCTTTAAAAAATACTGGTTTTCACTCAACTTTCGAACTTCTAGTAGTAATGACTTTCTGTCGCCAATTTAAAAAAAATTAAGATTCTACTTTTTTAGGCGATTACGTCTTAATATCTTGGCGAAAAAAAGAAAAAACAAAACAACAAAAAATAATTTAGAGTGGGGGATCAGTTTCGCATATAAATTTAATGTAAAATGATCTCCGATTTCACAGCCATTCTTGCCTTTTAGTGAAATTTATAAAATAAATAATTACTCTACCATTAACTCTAGGTACGACCCCTTCCTTAACCTTATCACTAACCCTAAGTCCGAGTAGGAAGCCCTAATCCTACAAAAAAGCCCATTAAAACCACACATAATCGTCTAAAAAAAAAAAAAAAAGCAGACGCCCATAAAAAAAAACGCACAGGATTTATTTGCCATAGAAAAAAATTGATTAATGCCCTAAAACGCTAGAATGGCCCGGAAATGGTGAATTATTCTACATTAAATATATGTGAAACTAATCCCCCACTCGAAATTCTAAATGAATTGTTTTTTTTTCTTTCTGATAAGTTTTCAGGGTGTTCACACTCAATTGCCCCTAGCCCTACCACTAACCTGAAGTTCAAGTGGTAAGCCCCCTCCTCCCACAAAGATCCTCATAATCGTCTAAAAAAAAAGAAAAAAAACAAACAAAACAAACAAAACGCACAGGATTTATCTCCCATAGAAAAAATAATTAACTGTTCTAAAACGCTAGAATGGCCTTGAAATGGGGGATTATTTTATGTGAAACTGATCCCCACTCTAAATTCTAAAATAATTGTTTTTGTTTCTTTCTTTCTGCCAAGTTTTTCAGGGTGTTAACATGTAATTGCCTAAATAAAAAAAGTAGAATCTCATATTTTGGGGAGGTAAGGGGGTGAGTTAGCAGAAGGTGTAAATCTACAATAATGCCAAAGAAATCTTGCAATATATTCATTTTTAAACAGTCCTAGTATTAGATTTTAGTTTCTTGTACATAAAATGTATTACAATTCAACTTTGAGTTTTCTAACCTTTAATGGATACATGGTATTTTTATGGTATTGCAGCATATTTATGTGCACTTAGTGCAGATTACTTGGAAACCATTAATTTCTGGAGATTTTCAGTGGCACATTCTGATTCCTTGTACAAAAATACACTTATATGGTAAATTTAATCGCTTAATCTTGTGTTTTAACAAAGATATAACATTTTTACTGAAAAATTAGTGTAAAAAATGTGACGAAACGTATATGGTCTTAAAGAGGGGAAAATATCCAATCGTGTGAGGCACAAAAATAGTCATAACTTCCTTATTTTTAGTCAGATTTAAAAAAATTTTAAAAGATTCTTTCTTAGATCATCAAGCTCTTTCTATATATGCCATTATTGAGATATTTTAAGCAATTTAAATTTTTTCATGTGTATTGCTAGTATAAATATTGTTTTATTCAAGCAAGACATTTAGCAACTGTCTGCTAGTGGGAGCCCTTATGCTAGTGTCATTTTGATTCTACAACCACCATTGCTATTACTTAATTGTTTGAAAAGGATTGCCGGAAAAAAGTTTATCAGACTTTGAATATATGTTTTGTTTATTGCAAAAAGCAACATTTCATGTGCAATGATCTAATATTTTGGTAGATCATCTGAGGTCAAATGCACTTGAAGCACCCGAAAATGAGCAACGACAAAATGGACACATTTTTAAACGTTTTTTTCTTTTAAAGAGGGGTGGTATTTACAAAACTTTTTACTCTTTAAAAACAGAGGGGTTTATTTACAAAAAGTTTTACGAATAGTCTAAAAATATAGTTTTTATAAGCACGCTTTTTATAGGCGCATTTTTATTTTAAAAAAAAAGATCTTAAAAATTAAAAATACATTGTATTTTTATATTACTTTATAAATCTGCAAAGTTTACAAAACAAAACGTTTTGTAAATAAAGGTGTTTCATTTTCATTTTTTTAAATGTGTGTTTAACAAAATGTGCTTGTAAATAAAACTAGGTATGTTTTAAGCTATCAAATAAAACTTTTTGTAAATAAACCCCCTTTTTTTTAATAATAAAACTTGTAAGTAAAACCCTTTTTTATCATAAAACTTGTTGTAAATAAACCCTTTTTTTATTAAAAAAAAATTGCAATGGCAAAGTTATAAATGTATGTATTGTTTTGTTTATAATTCAACCAGAAATTACAAAAAACATTGGTGTTAAGGCAAAATGTGTCCTTTTCGTTGTTGCTCATTCTGGGGTGCCTCAAATCCATTTGATCCGATCATGTTATCTATATAATAAAGTAAAGTCGATTTTTCCCGTCTGCATTAATACATAATAGTTTAAGAACCAAAACCTTCATATGCTAATCTGTTCCACAATCCAATTAGCCTAAGCCTCATGTGTGTTTCCAAAAATTATGCATTTATTTCTTCTTTCAATATTTATCATGTTTTTCTGATTACCTGACTCTCCCCAAAAAACTTCCAAAGAGAATGCAGCTGCCATTTTTATTCACTTCTAAATATCTACTACGCTCGCCACCAGTTACACCCTGTGCTAATTTTTCATGGCATAAGAATGAAATGAACACCACTTATTCCAGAATACTTAAAACGCTTCACGTTCATATTCCTGAAAAACAACAAATGTTTGCTAAGAGTTTAGACGTCTGTGTCGGTAAGCTTTTCCGATTATTTTTTATAACAGTTACTTCTTTTATTCTCCTCAGAATTGATACTCTGATATTTATTTAATTTTTAAATTAAATCAATTTTTGCCACAACACAAAGATTATGTTTTTAAACCAATATTTTTATTTAATATTCGCGAAATAAAGGAATATCAGATTGGATGTCAAATACATGGACCGTTAATAATCGACTATTCATGTTTATTCAAGCATTTTTCAAAATTATTTTATAACTTTTCTTACAAACTTTTCCTTTGCAAATTGCTTCAGTCGAGGATGATTTCTCCTTCCCTGACTGAGAACAGAACAAATGACGTAAAGTATCAAAACAGAGATTACATGTTTTTATTAACGCAAATAGGTCACAGTAGTTTATGCTGACAATGTTTCCATGATTAAACTAGGAAATAACACTGTCGCCAGTAATTAAATTGGGAGTTAAATCAATACATATTTTTATATAAATTATTTTTATATAAGTCACTAACAAACTTTACTTATTTCCATCGAACCTAATCCAATGAATCATGTCGTCATCTACGAAATAAGCATATTTACTCATTTAAAAAGTGTTTTTTTCTTCAGATTTCATACGTAATATTAAATTGATTTTAACCGGCAACACTTTTCATGCACACCACTGTCCGTCACTAACTCCGCCCTCGATTTAAATATTTGCTGATTTTACAATATTTTTCCTTTTCGGTTTATTTTTATTTTTTACTTTTTAAAAAAGTATTACGGTTAAAGTGTAATATACTATACTTTATCTTTTCTGTCAGTGAAGTAGAAATTCTTTTAAACTGAGAAAATATGTTTAAATAACAATGTATCAACATATATCGGATTTGTTTAAGAAATCAAAACATAAATGAAAAGAACAAGTTGGCTTGGTACTCCAATATTTATGTTTTTAAACTTAAATCATTCTTTTCTATTTCTCCCGGGCAATGGATCCTGCTAGTTGCATATAAAGTTAGCCGTAATTGTATGAGTTTGTTTTTATTGAATTTAGTAGTCTGACCAGTTGAGCTACAAACATACTGAAAAGAACAATAGAAAGCCGGTTTATAAGAAGGCTGCAGTACTGATTGGCTGCTAGTCCATGAGTGGATAATATTGTAAAAAAAAATTCTTGCTTGAATTAAGCAATATTTACATATCAACAGTAAGTGTCAATTTGTTTGTACAGTTTTGTTTTGTTTGTTATTTTTAGGTGAAAAATTTGGTAATGCTCTTTATTAAAATTATCAAATTTGATTATTTCACAATCTGAAATATGAAAACCATCTTCTACTTTTTTTTTAGTCTGCATCAACAAGCCCCTAAGTGCTTTGCATGGATTTTACTGCTACACTTTGTTTAGCCCCTCTCTAAAACTTGTAAAGCACAACATATAAAATGTGCTTTTCGTTAGATTAAACATGATATCCAAGTGATAGCATTAAACCAATTGTAACCCTTCAACATAAATACCCCCAACCATCCCGACTAGCAGCAAAATCCCACCCTTCATTAGAGGCCTCCAGGGGCTGGAAAATTTTCTATTCTAATAGCTACTTTTCTCAGACCGCTTGCCTTTGGAATTCCCTCCCTGCTCCCTGTTTCTCCGACTGTACGGACATGCAGAAATGTAAATGTAATGTGAACAAATATCTTTCTACACAACTCCCATTTAGGATGCCTCCTATAAATCTGGCCCTTAATCACAATAGTCCCTTACGCCTTGTTTGGAATGAACAAAAGCATTAAAAAAAATTTCTTTGAAAACCTTGATATTTTCTACGTCCTCAACTCAATCTAATTCTCAAATTTCTTTTTCATTTTTTTAAAATAGATGCAACACCCAAATGACTTTGATGGTGGTAACAAAAAAGGACTCAATAATGGTTAGTGGTTGCTTTTGTTATATCTTGAAACTTTGACTGCATTTGTATTGTTCAGCCACCTCAACTCGTAGTTTTCTATTACTTTTGGTTGAGATAGCTAAGTTCTAGAGTTGGTTGATGTTGAGTTATGTGAGCCAGTCTGGTATCATTTTTTTTTTAACTAAGAGCCTTTAACTAAAGGTTTTCCTACAACTTAAGCCTACACCAGTGTGGATCACTTGAATGCAGTTATGATGGGCGGCTGGACAATATTCCGAGAAAGTCTGTTTCATGGAGCGGCGATGCAGACAGAGTAAGCAGCCTTTTCCACCTGTTGAGCTGAAACAGTTGCGCATATGACTGCAGAGACCTCGCTATGGCACCGGGGTGAAAAAATAATGAAGAGGTAGATTGTCTTTATTTGTTCATAGCGTTGTATGTAAGGATTCGATTACTCCAATGTCTTTTTCACCCTCCATTTTCTTAATAATATTTTTTCAAATGTTGAATTTTGGTTTTCCTACTGCCAACTTATCTATCTGTATGATTCCTCTGATGATAAGATCTCGACCTTTGAAAAGCCTTGGCTTAAGGAAAGAATAATAAACATAATTTGATTACAGAATATACCTTGCATTGAACAATCGAAGTTTGAAATAAATCTGGACATTCGTACATGTTTATCACTCTTCGTTGTTTTATCTTTATTTATATATATATATATATATATATAAAGTTAATCCAACAAAAGATATAAGAGGCAACTAATATCTTTAATTAGTGAACATTTGGATAAAACTGAAGCTCAATATACTGGATAGAGCATTAATAGCATAATATAAAATGAAGTAATAAAATAAAGTGCGAATCAAATTTTATTAGAATTCAATGTTTAAGGTACTTTGCCTGAACATTGAATTCTAATAAAATTTGATTCACACCTTATTTTATTACTTCATTTTATATTATGCTATATATATATATATGTGTCAGTTATAATATTTAAAAAATGCATTTTATCAATTTAAACAAAATTGTGTGTATGTGTGAGAGAGAGAGTGTATACAGCATAATCATGTTGAAACACTGTTTCTCATTTGATCACCAGAGTTAAGCAATATTGAGCCTAGTCATTGCCAATTTGGTAACCATTTGGGAATACCAGGTGCTCTATGTTGGAGGCCGACAACACCTCTTTGCAAAAACTCCAGCCCTGAAGATGCATTTAGCAAGTATTTTAGTATTGCTAAAACTGTGATACTATCGTGGCCCGGTGGGGTGGGGGGCACTCAGTGTTGTATTCTGGGTGACTACTCGGCACTAAATATAGCCTGAGGTCACGAGGATCGCTTGCGCTCCGACTAGCTGCTCCTTCAATCACTCCACGTCCATTCCTTGTTGAAAATCTGCGGAACTTTGGTGTTGATTCAGCTATGTCAGGAACTTAGGTAAGAAGTCGGTTCTGTTGGCAATCCAAAAACAAGATAAACTCGTCGTGAACAATAACATATATTTATTGAAACACTGGTGTGTAACAATAATAAAAAGAAAAGGTTATGTTGTTCTTGTTGGGGAGAAAAGACACGTTGAGAAATCTTGACTGGTGCTAAGTCTTCGTTGAGGGACTTTAAAGTTTTCTTTGAGGATTTGTCCCTTAGTTGAATTTGAAAAATAATTCTTTTTAGTATTTTGAACTTCTGTCTTTGATTGGTCACAAACATGGCTCTCCTCTCAGTCCGTCTGTCTCATTGAGCTGACTGACAGTCCTCTGGTGAATTCTCCAAGTGTTAGTTCTTTTATTGGGAATTTTTACTTGCAACAAGGATTGTAATGCGTTCACCAATCACAATTCGCGTTGAATTTTCTTCTTTTTTATGATTGGTTGAGCAATGAAAAACCTTTATTTTACCGGAAAGGTGGGCCTAAATTATGGGGGATGGGTCTTATTTAAGAATTAGCACGCCTTAGTATAAGTTGACAGGTAATTATTTTCATCAAATATGTTAAGTGTACTCTCCTGACCTTTCCAATTCTTCAACATAAAATTGTTTGTCATAAAATCATTTCTTGATTATTCTGACTTAAATTTCAGTAATAATTTGAAAAGGTTACCATAAAAATCAAATTGTTTACAAGCCTGTCATAATCAATTATGATTTTCTTCCATTTCTGATTTCAATATAAGAAATATAAACAATTCGATTCGAGTTCTTTCTTCCAGCTGTCATTTTTAACCTGGGAAGACAATATCTTAACATGACCATTTCACAATCAAAATAAAGCTCTCGTGTTCACTGTCACCCAAATGCGAAAGATGACTGTATAAATTAAATCGGTCGTAAAAATAATATTGAATCATTTCAATTAGATTTATTCCATAATCAAATTAAATTCAATCAATTAATTAAAAACCTTAATTAATTAAAATTCTACCAGACAGTTCTTCATCGTGTCACAAAACCACACATGTGATGACACAACAGAAAAATCGACCTTTGGGCAGAGTTCTGTTATCAAGAATGTGGTGAATCTCTTCAGTGTGTGCACATGGATGGATGGTGTGTACAGTTAGGTGTAGATTTATTATGATGAATATTATGATTTTCTTTTAATGTTTTTATAGCTTTTATTGTTTCCTCATTAAAATTGTTTTTCATTTAATTATTCTAAATATTTATATGCACTGAAGTCCTCAGTAGTCTTTTAAAGTGTGCATGGGCTTGGCATTTAAACTTGTATTCTATATTCATAGGCATTGAATAAGCGCCACAATTCATATATTATTTTATGTTTATATATAACTTATGGAAAAACAAAAGAAGTGTGATGCCAAAGCTTTTAATACACTTCAAATCTAACTTATAAAGTTATCTTGTCGGATGTTCAAAGTTATAGAATTTGGTAGCTAGTGCTCAACTGTATGACCAGTTGAGTATTGATTTACTCCTCTCCAGGAGTTAGGCACAAGGCCAGTTTTTATCTTACTCCCACAAGTAAGATGTGACCCAAGGTCGGGTCGGGAAAGTGGGGTTTAAAAATTGCCTGGGCAGCCCCGTCGGCATTCCCCGGTAGGGGCGCCTCAGGCAGTAAGCAATAAACTTACTCCTCCCCAAAGAGGGGAGGCGAAGCCTGGGAGGGTGGACCTCCTAGAACTGCACAGGACAGATCCATAGACCGGCATAAATCAAGCCCCAAAGGCCAAGACAATACCAGTCTATGCGGTGCAGTATCCATCGGAACAGATACTACACTTTGATCTTAGCCAAAAGGCCAACCAGTTGAGTAACAAAATAATTGAACTGCCAAGCACACTAAAACACCGGTTTATATTAAGGCTAGAATGTTCCATTATGTTCAGATGGGCAAGTCTATTCTTTGAGTTCTGATTGGTTGCTAGTTCATGAATGGACATTCTAGTGTATAAATATTGCTTCACTTAAACAAGAGTTTTTCTGTCAAATGGACCCCCAGTTGGGGCCTCTATGCTGCTAAGTGTCATTTTGATTTTACTGGACCCAAATAAGATTTAAGCTTACAAATAAAACTTTGCTTCTGATTACCAATTTTCATTTGCTAGTGTTGTACTGTGTCAATGGCAATATAAATGATCATTAATTAAATGATCATTTAAAAATAAAAATCAGCAAAGGGGATAACTCATTTTAAATTGAACAATATAATAGGAGTTATCTACCTTAAGTCTAAAAATGTGCAAAACAATAAAAATTAAAAACTAAAATGACTTTACTGCATCATGGGCAACGGCGGGTAGGTACAGTTAATAAAATAATAAGAGTGTTAATAAGGAGAGGTAGTTTGCTTGAAGCATTGCGTGTAATACGTATATAAAGGAGTATTAGAAGGCTATCACAATGCAAGAAATGGAAATATGTCGGCGTTGAGAAGCAAGACAAAAACAAGTGATTTTAATTTATATATTTTTTCACAAAATTTTTTTTAATAATTTTTTTTCCTATATAGCAAATCTCGATTAGGCAAGACTTCAACACTAAGAGTTTTATTCTCTCAACAAATTTGGTTTATTTTTATTTTTATTTTTTTGTTTTCTAGATGATCAATATTATGATGAGGAAGAGGATGACACATACCAATAATTTGTTCGAGACACTTTTTCACTTCACACTAATGACAGCAAAAGATGGACGGATCAATTATCACCCATTTTTTAACTGGTTTTCCATAACACATCAATAAGACGTCTCCTTCCAAGAAAGAAAATACTTTGTTTAAATATTCATTTTTAAAACCCTAAAAACCAAAACTCAATTGGCAAAGGAAGTTTTGCTTGCAATTTGAACTATTTTCTTTTTTTGTTTCTTTTTTTTTTGTTTTTTTTGGGGGGGGAGGTCTTTTTGTTGCTTTTCATAATTTATTTCCCCATTTTTTATCTCTTTAAGAATCAAGAAAAAAACAGACCCAGTCAGAAGTTTTTAAGATAAAGATAATTTGGATTAGTTGGATTATTTTTGGACTATTATTCTCGTCTTCGTTGGTATTTTCAAAATGCTTCGACCAATCTAACCTTTGACCAAATGTAACCTCCGACCTTCTTGGGGTGCATCTTTTCAAACTTTGGTCATATTTATGTCAAAAGTAGTAATACTACACACTCAGAAAGAGTTTAAAGCTTTCAAAATCCATACTAGAATTGTTCACATGAACCCATGGCGCAATGGTTAAAGGCGTTGATTAACAATCAGTTCTAAGTGACAGTCTTCTGGAGATTGAATGTTTTATTTTTACTACAGGTGATACTAACTAAGAATAACAATTAACATTTCTACCCGGTCATGGCGACAAAACGAGAATAATCTACTCCCATGGATTAATCAAAGGTTCCAGAGTTTGAAAAGATGTCCCTGAAGAAGACTGGAGATTAAATCAGTCAAAACGTTGAGAATTAAACAAGATCAGAATAGTAGTCGAAATAATCCAAATAAAATAGATCAGGTCTTATATCATCATCCGTAATGTTTACATTGTTAGAATTCTCTACATGGTTTCTGTTTTATAAGGGTTATTTTTTTGCACCAAGTTCACCTTCAACGAACAAAACATAATCTGTTGTATCTTTTAGGATCGCATACAGTTTTGAGATTCAACTGGTTTGCACCGGTTATCATGATACAAGAGTTCATAGAACCAGTTTCAGAATTGTTTTTCCATTATGCATCCTTCCATTGAGAAGATGTTCAGATTAGAAAATTCTTTCACATCAAAATGCGACAAAAGCAAGAATGGAGATTCATAAGATTAAATAATATACTGACGAAAATGCTATTTCAAACTTAAGCTTGACAGACCAACAAAAATGCTATTTCAAACTTAAGCTTGACAGACCAACAAAACTGCTATTTTAAACTTAAGCATGACAGATTGACCAACGGACAAAGTTTCTCATGAAGATATGAAGATGTGGCTAAGCAAAAATGTTCGACATAGAAAATTATTTTAAAATTTTGTAAAAATATACAATTTTTTTCGTCTGTTAACTCTAAAACACATTTTGGTCTACATTAAATGAAATTCAAAACCAACATAAACTTATTTCCGGTGCAATAGATCTGTATTGAATTTCAAAATATCAATCAAAAAGTGCATTTTTCTATTGTTTCAACATTATCTGCTGCATATTTGCATATTTTTATCTAGCAATTCCATTAACAAAATCCATTTTGACATTTAAACTTTAAGAGAATCGATCCTTAAAATGAGTGAATTTCATTATTGATTATACCTATGTCCAACTATCCATGGAGTAAAATGGTACCATCAGAGCTGTGGAGTTGGTAGCACAAACACTCGATCCCAACTGCTGACATTTTAAAAGGTCCAATTGACTCTGACCTGAGAAATCTGGTTGTCAGTCATATAGGAGAAAATATTGGTCTGTATTCTAAAAAAATAATTGTTTTCTGATCAATATTTTATTTTTGCTTAATCAAAAATAAAGGAAGGGGGGGGGGGGGGGGAGCTTTTACCTTTACACTGAGGAGTCCTCTCACTGCCACCCAAAACACTAGGAACAAATTTAACAACAGACAATTTTTCAAGATTCACCAATCCCATTCGACTGTCGATAGAGGAACAGAAGTGGATTCAAAGAGAGAGGGGGGAGTAGAGGGAAGGAAGAAAGAGAGAACTCTAGCTAAAACAGCAGCAGCCACCTGTTCTGGTTTACGTGCTTAATAGTGTTGCCATTTCCTAATTGCTTCAGTGGATCAATCAGTTAGCACATTGTACTTACAAATGGAGGTTGTGATTTCAAACCATACCCGAGGAATTTTGTCCCAAAATAAACTTAAACATTTCAAATTACAATATAAAGCAGATTGTTTAGTTTTACTTTTAGTTTTTTCTGTAATCTACATATTTTTATCGAAATTAGAACCCCAGACAACGCCAGGTTACCAAGCTACTACTATAAATTATGTATAACATTTTGATTTTAAAGAGAATGCGCATGTTTTTCAAGGCTCTTATTTTTGCTTGTTTTTTTCTTTCATTAACAAAATCTAAATTCAATTAGCAAAAATGCTCAGAACAAAAGGAAATATCAAAATTGGTCTTTTTTTCTATCCTTTTTCACTTTTTTAAAGTTAAATTAGACTAATGTTACCTTACTGACTGATAAAGCAGGGAATTTGCTCTGACCCCCATTCCACAGCTCTGAATCTAATTGACTGCTGCCATTACAAAATTAATAATTGACCTGTTTCTTCGTTTGTATGTAAGTTAACACTTTCCACACACATTTAAAAAAATGAGATCGTCCGATCACCAAGGATGAAATGCAAAAGGTAATTGGTGATTATCTAATGTTTTCATGTGTCAAAAATTTGAACTTTACCTATTTTAAAATGAATTGTTCCCAAATCGAACAAAATGTACAGAATGATGAATCAACATTCTACGACAAGTGTTCAGCATTCTAGTTTGGTTTAGTTTAGTTTATCTCTTTTGCAGTATATCAAACCATTTTGGAGTTATTTAATGCCGAAACAACTATTGATTAATTGTATATTATTAGTTGGACACAAGTCACTATTTCACCAATATCTGGGGGAAAATTATGGGTTCATACCTTTTGTCAACAGTATTAGTATTAAATTTAGTAGCCAATACTCAGCTGTCTGACCAGTTGAGCTAGAATAGATAGAGATCAGAAGCTAGAGAGTTGGTATATAAGTAGGCTGGGATGATCTATTATCCTTAGATAGGCAAGTCCATTCTCTGGATTTTGATTGGTTGCTAGTCCATGAATGGACATTGTAGATCATATACATATTACTTCATTCAAGTAAGAGTTTGTCTGCTAACTGGACACCAGTTGATGTCCTTATGCTGATAAGTGTTATTTTGATTCTAAAATTCGTACATAATTGAATATTCAATAATATTTGAACATAGATGATTCCATAGTCCACAACAGTATCCATTAGGACAAACGCAGATCATTTTCACGTAATATGTCATGGTAATATTAACTTTGCTTTTTCACAGAACATGTTAAGAATAATTATTAAAGCAACGCTGTCTATAAAATATTTAAAAATGAAACTTAAATGATATGGAAGGAAACAGTCTTGAACTACAACGCAATGTTGTCTGTGATTCTAGTGATACCTCCAGCACTGTGGTCCACAATTCTTTTTTTATTTTTTCAGCAAGTATTTTTTTTTTACCTGCAACCATACAAAGAAAATCATCTAAAATATTTATTGTGCTTCTCAGAAAGAAAATAGCTTGATTTTTATTCAAACTAGCTGGAATGTTGGAATATCCGTCCCGGGAGTCGATTTATAGACATGAGAGACATTTTAAACTTTGAAGAGACCAGACCTCCAAAAATTTCCAAGAGACCAAACCCCCCAAAATTCTTGAAAACAAACAAACATATTGGAATCGTACAATCAAAATGACACTTATCAACTTAAGGGCTCGAATTGGCATCCTAGTGGCAGACAAACTCTTGCTTGAATGAAGCAATATTTATAAACTAGAATGTTTACTCATGAACTAGCAACCAATTACACTCCAGAGGGTGGACTTGCTCATCTAAGCACAATAGAACATCCCAGCTTGCTTATATATCAACTCTCTGGCGTCTGATATCTCTCTATTTGATTCTTGCTCAACTGGTTAGACAGCTGAGCACTGGCTACTAAATTCAAAAACTCATATGTTAAAAAGTTTGTGAAAATCCAGCAAATACAATTAAAGTTATGAGAAAGGTTTTTATTTTGTGGTTTTAATTTTCTATAATGTAACTCTTTTTTAAATCATTAAAATCAGTGACAAACATTTTTTACGTAGGAATTTACATAATCCCTGGGAACCTCTTTAAAGAGAAAAGATGGAACTGCCTTGTCCCTTATGATTATCTGCATAGGTAGAGTATAATTCCTACCAAATTGAAGCCTTTTTATTTAATAACCCTAATGTAACTAGCAGACAGACAATTTTCATCTTTTATATATAGAAAAAGAGTATAGGTTTTTTTTTATTAAATAATCCCCAAAGGGTTGATATGCCGTAAAAAGCTGACAAACCCAACATTTCTTTTGTAATTTGTTTTTCATTTTTAAATAAGGCTCTAATTTGACATTTTACTTTAGATTAAAAACTGAATTTTAGAAAAGTCGCTTTCACTTAATCAAATTAGCAGTTTCAACTTAAAACAAAGTTGGACTTAGATTTATACAAAAAGAAAAATATGGCCGATTGGGCTGTGTTAAATTGTTTGAATCAGGATAAATTGAGCTTGCAAAGCCAGTTAAATATCAAAAAGTAAAAAGATAAAATTCCAAATTAGCTTCTTTCTGCTCATTATATATATATATTACTCACTTTCTTCACATCTAACTACAGATTAAATAGTATTACTGCCTGTGGTGATATCCCCTTTTGTTTATAATAGACTATTCTAATCTTTTTTTTCCTTTCATTTCTTCATTACCTTCAACTGTTAATAAACAGAAAGACAGGGAGAGAAAGAATGAGTGATGGAAGTAAGAGTGATAGATGACAGAGGAATAGTCAAACAACATACAGTGAGAGAGGGTGAAAATGATATCAAGTGACCAATCTCTTACTAACTTTCTAAATTATTTGCAAATTACTGTTAACATGGAAGTTTTTTCAAAAATAACTCAATCCCAAAGCTGAAGAATATTTTAGCATGTATTTTATTTGATTAAAAATGTATAGGAAAAAAACCTTGGAGAAAACAATGGGATTTTTATTGTATTGAATTGTTTAACTGCAATGATTGAAATTCTAATTACTCAAAGTAAATAGGTTTTAAGCTTTTACGGTTAACATTGGTGATCGGACATTAGTTAGTAGGGCATACGTCCATATATTATTGAATAATTTTTTTTAAACATCCCATAGTGTCCTACAGAACACACTTTTGGTACCTCTTGTGGAAAATGATAGAATAGATGATTTCATAAATATTGGACCATAAGGATTGTTTGTATTATTTTTTTTTTCATTTGTGGGATCAATATATTTTTTTAAATATTTGCTGATCTTTTAGAAAACTTTTGTAAAATTTATTATTTCATACGATTCATTTCATTTTATCATTTTGCATTTTTTTTAAACACTTACTTTTATACATTTCATTTTTGAATATTCACTGATTTTATTTTGACTTTGATAAAAGTGTTTTATTTTTTCGTAAGATATATACGTATTACCTTCATTTCCTTTTGATTTACTCTCAAATCATTTTGTTTATTACAACACATTTCTCTTCATGCGTTTGCCAAACGTTTTTAGTTTAACAGAAAACGTCTTAAATAAAATTCATTATTTTCTTATTCAACAATTCTTTTTTTTTCTCATGTATTTACTTCAGAAAGATGATTTTTAAATGAACAAAACATTTTAAATAAATCAAAATAATAAACTAATGTTATATTCAGATTTAATATTACAAAATAATAATTCTATACATTCATTAAGATTTGAGAAAAAAGAAAAGAGAAACAATTTCTTTTAAGCTCAGATTTTGGTAAAAAAAATTTTAAAATTTAATTTAATTTTTTTTTACATACATTTTATGAACATTAATGAAAGGAAACATATTTCCTACTTTTTCTTACAATTTTATTTTTTAATAAAAAAAAAATGATTAAATTGCACAATTATGCTTTTTATCTGGTCACACGATTCGTTAATGCTATTTTTTTTGTTTTTAAAATTATCTGGGTTGTAAATTAAAAATCCAAGTGCTATTTACCAAAATTTATCTGATTTATATCCGGGGCTACGAAAATAATATGTTATCCATGTATTTTGTTTTGTTATAAGCTTTAATTTTTTTCAAGGGTTTTGATCCCTTTAAAAAGATCAAGTGATTTTTCTAACACAAATTGAGGCTGATTGGAAAGTAACATCTGATTATTAAATGCTCGTAATTTATTACTGAAGTAGAATTCTTACAAGAAATGAATGATAAAAAAGTGTATAAGTGTATAGTTCCTTGTGAAATCAGTTGATGCGGTTCACAGGCGGCTTGAGAAGCTAGTGGTGAATGCTAGTACCCATATTCTAAATAAAACCTTATGCTATACACTTATTCGATTCATTTCTTCTAATTATAATATTTCAGTAATAAATTATGAGAACTTGGTAATAGGTAGTTACTTTCCAATCACCCGAAAGATTCGATTTCTTTTCCTTTTTTTTTTCATTTTCTTTCTTTTTTTTTTAAAGTCATTATGAGAAAAACTGAGCCTTTAAAAAAAATCATAAATATTTTTTTTTAAATAATAAACTCTGGAGATGAATAAATGTTACTGAGAAGGTTTCATTTTTTTCTGGGTTTTATTTTATTTCAGTCGGTTTTCCTGTTCCATATTGGAGCAGTTCTGGAATGAAATATGCAAAAATAAAATGTTGGTATTTTTTATTTAAATAAAAAAAAAATTAAAAAAACAATCTCTTGACATTTTTTTTTAAATTTCATTTTTGCTTTGAGGAAGAAAAAAAGGCACTTCTGTCGTATATATGAAGCAGCAGATTTTCTGCCATTCTACTGAAAATAAAGGGAGGTAATTCAACCGGAAGTGATTTTTTTACAACATAAAAAAAAAATGCAAGACTGATTTGTTTTTGGGTAACAATTAACAATTTCTTTTTTTTATTATATGAAGTAAAAAAAATTTAAATAAAAAACCCTAAACCTAACCCTAAACCCTAACCCTAAGAAATCAGGCGGTGTGCCTGTAAAAAATCTATTGTTTTTTGCGGCTGGTTCATTAAATTACCAATGTCTCGAAGATTAATCTTATTTAACTCCATTTTCTAAATACTAAATTCAACTTCCGGTGAATTCTGAATGAATGGTACTTGGAGAAAAAAAAACGGAACTCTTCAATTTCGATTTCTTAATCGGCAGCTGCTTCATATATACGACAGAAGTGCCGAAAAAATTGATCTTGATTTATTTCCTCCTCTTTTAAACTTAAATACTTTTGTTCTTAAAAGCAATATTTTACTATCATCAAAAGAAAAAACTTTTCCATCCATCCTAATTATTCAGCCTTTTGAATAAATACAAATCGCTTATTTCATAAAAGTTTCCAGATTGTGAATTACTAAATCATTTCATTTTATGTTTTAGAACTGAATATCTTTTCATAAAATGTAATAATATAAGCTCGGCTAAAATGTTAAAATTAACCTTTTTTAGGCCCATAACTTCAGTTATATAATTTAAATTTTTCAGTTTTCACCATTGCAATATTTGTATTTTGATTGGTTTGAAATATTTTGGAACCCGACTTCTTCCAGTTATTAAAGAGACAAGGTGCTTCAATATTATGGACCCATCGGAGGTTGGGTATTTAAGCTAATATATATTATAATTTTCATGTCACATTATTACAAGGATCTCATGTTTCGCAATTTTTAGATGAAGATTGATTATTTGGATTATTCGGACTACTTTTCTTGGATGTTATTCTCACAACTTTTCAGTCATTGTAACCTCCGACCTTCTTCAAGTGCGCCGTGTCGAACTTGGGAATCTTTCTGTCAAACTCAGGAATCTGAACTCTTAATTTAATCAACAAAGGTCCATGGCGCCACGGATAAAAGTGCTAAGTGATAATCAGTTGTAAGTGACAGTCTTCTGGAGGTTGAAGGTTCAATCCTCAGTGTGGGCGATACTAAGAATACAATTAAGAATTACTTAAGACTTCTACCCGGTCATGGCTGACTGGGTGAGAGCAAGTTACCCCCGTAGTTCAAATAATCCAAATACAAAGAATTTTATACGCATGAAGGCCAGTGGAGGTTTTTACATTTTTCATCATTATACAGGGTGATCCCCTACAAAAATGCTACCCATGAAATTGTTAACTCATAATCCTTTTTGCAATCCAACCATCTTTTTTTAATGGAAATCGCTCCATACAAAGCATGAAGCCACTTGATGTAAGGAGCTAACAAGAACAAAAGATGATTATCACAAAGACAGGAGATGCCTATTGGCCTTAGTTTGTAAAAACAAGGCTATAGGTAGGAGGTCAGCAGGAAGAGAGTTCCAAAAGCCCACAGTTCTGGAATAGGAAGCTGTATTATAATGAGGTATTAAAATAGCGAATTGATGGAGACCACTAGAAAAATGAGTCAAGCGAGCTGGAACAAGGGAAGTAGGAAATAGATCAGACAATTCTGAAGAACACATGCTATAATAGTATCTATAGAAAAGACTGAGACTAGCAACATCACGTCTGTGAGAGAGAGAGAGGGTGCAGATAAAAAGAAAGGGTGGAGCCAATCAAATTACAGATACGTTTCTGCACCTTAGCAAGAACCCTTAAATGGGACAGAGATTCACCAACCCAAATATGACAACAGTGCTCCATACATGGTCTGATCGTAAATTTTTAGAGATAGATATATTTGGTAAAAATAAACTTGAGTTTATGCCTGACTTGTCCACCAATTCTCAGTCATGAAAATCCAACAGTCTTTGTTGTATCACTGTTTAGTGATAAGCACACCTGGATGTGTCATGCAAAACTCTCAATAACTCTGATACATTCCTCTCTTGGCACTGCCTTGATTTCAGCTCTGATGGCTTTCTTCTGTTCAGAAGCAGTCTTTGGATTGTTTTAATAGAAGTTATCTTTGAGATAACTCCACAGATAAAAAGCTCGGAGTTATGGTCGGTGGGTGTGAAGCCTATTCAGGATCACACCAAAGTGTCCCCCCATATCATTGAAGAGCGATAAAACAAAGACCGTTGAATATTGATGAGCAAAACCTGATGAACAAGTCAGGCATAGTTTATTTGAACTAAATATGGTTGGATTGCAGAAATAGATTGTGAATGTTATTAAAAATTTCATTGGTGACACTTTTGGGGGGGAGGGGGGGAACCGGTATCTGACTTCCTTCTACTGTCAATTTGAAAGTAAAAGATAACATTTTAAAATTAATTGCGATTGTAAGTCTTCATACCCTCTAAACTACGAATTAACATTGGTAATGAGACGCCCCCCCACCCACCTCTAAAAAAAAAGTTTTATTTTTTTAAATGTCATTGTGAACCAATAGTAAACTGAAAGAATATTTTGAAAAAAATTGCTTTTGCTGTCTAATCAGATATATATAGTAAGTAAAGTCGTCGACCATAGTCGAAGGTGATCTGAAGGCTCACTTTTTCATTAGGTACTACAACGAGACGAGATAGGGCAGATGTAGGGGAGGGCACCACTCCTTTCCCAGGATTACTCCACTTACCCTTGATCCTCACTTGATAATGCTGAGTGTTTAGCCAGGGAGCATCAAGTATCATTTTTAAGTCTTTGTTAAGGCTCAATCGGGGATTAGGCCCTGATCTCCCGGTCTATTTAAGACCAGATCAGATCAGAATTATCCATATTGTTATGATAAAAATGTGTAGACTGCTTCTCGGCGAATACTATAACTAAAAAAGGTGAGGTTTAAAGATCCATAAAATGTATATATAAATTGTTTTTTATTTAAATACTATACATTACAGTGTCTGCTTGGGATATATATTTTAGTCGAGAAACCTTTAGACTTTGGCATTTGCCATTCACCATTGCAAGTGGAGGACGCAGTTGGGGAGGGGTTCAGTTTTCAGATTTTTATTCTAGTTGCAATCTATGTTTTGTAGTTTTTATTTTTATTTTTCCATACAAGGCATAAACCTAATATTTAGAAACTATACCGACAATTTGATCTTTACCTGGTTTTAGTTTTGGGGTTTATTGTTTTTTGTGTATTTTTTTACCTGGAGCAAAAATGATTTTTTTTAAATATTCATGAAAGTCAAGGTGCATCAAATTTATTATATGATCGGTTATTAAACTATGTAATGTTGAGCTTTCACAAGATATCATTGTGCATTCATCTATTTGCAGAATTAATGACATTTACTTGCCTTAAGCTTTTCAGAATTCACACACAGGCACAAGTACACACACACACACATGGGAAGGGAGAGTCATAATGAATATCAACTTAGACTTAGGAATCTGCAAGTCAAGTTAAAATCCTACATCAGATCTATAAAATTCAG
Source organism: Sepiola atlantica (assembly GCA_963556195.1). Taxonomy (NCBI): domain Eukaryota; kingdom Metazoa; phylum Mollusca; class Cephalopoda; order Sepiida; family Sepiolidae; genus Sepiola; species Sepiola atlantica. Next base: position 244,718,921 of record OY744515.1, on the reverse strand, counting down.
TTAGGCAAATACACCTTTGGAAAAAGTATGATCTGACCATGTTTCCCTCCCCCATGAGTAAAATAACAGCTTTGGTTCAATGAATCTTTTACAATAGGAATTCTTTTTTTATATGAAAGTATATTTATATGGCGAGGCTATTGAGGTTGTCCAGAAGTTTTGTAACCTTGTTGATACTCACAGAGCACAGATAGGAGTGAATGGGGTAAGTTCATGGAACACATGCTATTACTAAACTGCAGAACGTTACCGCATTGGTTACTTTATACCCAGTTACTGATGATGGTTCCAGAATAAACCGAACGTACTAGGGTCCACAACCACTATGGCAAATTCATACCTGAGATTAGAACACTCATTAGAGAACTTGAGAGGTTCAAACGAAAGACATACAGAGAGATAATTCTCTGTATTCTTTACCAAATGTGTTTGTATATATATATATATATATATGTATATATATATATATATATATATATATAGGCAACAATTTGTTATCAATACGTGTTTGATTAAAGATGATGGAATTTTCTCTTTTAGTTATTTTTCTAATCATTAATTCGACTCGGTGAGCAAATCGAGACAATGATTAAAATATAATGAAAAGAGAAAATTCTGTCATCTTTAATCAGACATGTATTGATATATATATATGTGTGAATGCGTCTGTGTAAATATATATATATATATATATATATATATATATATATGTAGAGAGAGAGAGAGGGGGGGGGGAGAGTGATTCTTCATAGAATAATGAGATAAAATAAGGCTTCCAGTATCTGTGATCACAGTGCTCTATATCAGAGTGATAGAGTTTTGTAATAATAATAATGTTAACAAATTTTACTTAAACTTAAGTTAAGTAGCATCTGAAAAAAGGTGAGTTTTATGTCCATGTGTTGGGGGAGGGGGCAGCATCTTTGGTGGACAGGATTGTGTAAAAAAAAGTCCCGGTTTTTTCAGCATTTCTCCCAATTGGGGGCCAATAGAAAAAGCGGGGGCAAATATTGGCGCAGATCCTACAATTTGATTATGGCCACAAAAGACAACCTCTGATACTCCCTCTCACACATGCACTGAACTACTCTAAGTAGAATTTTTCCAAGTAACACTGTTGCACAAGTGATTGTATGAAATTATTTTTTTAAGCAAAACAAACATTTTGATCAAAGAAAATCATATTTTTTGTTTAAAATATTTATCAGAATTAAAATCCATATTTTGGACAGTTAAGAAACCATTTAAAATGCAAAAATTCAATGAAACAGAGAAATTTTATTTGTGATAATTTTGTGATGTTGTTCTTTCATCTAATAACCTTATATATAAATTAAAGTTTGATTTTCTTCTATTTAATTGACCAGAATAGTTTTCTTAACAAAAAGTAGATAAATAATGTTTTTTAAAGAGAATTTTTTCATTTCAATCGATTTCATCGATTTTTATATTTAATCCTTGTCGATATTTTATTTTTTATTTGTCATGAATAGAGCAAGGCAGAGGAGTATTTACTCTCACAGTCACATCTACTATGCCTGCTACCATCCATAACACCGGGAAGAAATTTAACAAGATAACGTTTTTATATATACACCATTTTGTGGGCTATTAGTCTCACTCTCCTCTGACCTACATTCGACTCAATAGAGAGAGAAAAGGGAGGAAAGAAAGTAAAGCAACAACTGTGGTTTAGTATTTAACAGCATCAAGATTTCGTACTTGGTGCCGTGGGTCGATCGGTTAGTGTGCCGCACTCAGAGACAGAAGTTGTCAGTTCAAACCTCATCTAGAGTATAATCATTTTTACTCTGATTTTGTCCCAAAATGAAATTAGACATTTCACATCACAATATTAAGCAGATTGTTTACTTTTATTTTATCTGCAATCTACACAATATACAAAATTTTGAATCCCAGGTGACACAGAGTAGTCCTGCTAGTTAAAAATAAGAAGTGTTATGGCTTGGTTTGTCTGCTTCATGGCATATCAACACATTTTGGGTTATTCAATACCTAAACAATACTTATTGTAAACGAATCATTGTATACAATCAGTCAAACATAAGTTGTTATTTTAACCCGTAACTGAGGGAAATTATGGGTTCATACTTATTGAATTTCGTAGTCAGTTCTCAACTGTCTGACCAGTTAAGCTACAAACAAATAAACTGAGGAAAAAAAAAACGAGAAAGCCGGTTTATTCATTCATTCATTTTGCATGAATCAGATAATTCTATTGTTGGCATTGGTTTCCCCGACATCTTTCTAGTTAGAATCCTTTTTAGAAATGCATCGGGTACTTAGTGAAGGAACCACATGAAGGTTGCCAACATCTAAAGTGAAAGTGTTTGTGGAACGAACTAGATTCGAATTTGGCAAACCCAGGTTGCCAGTCCGTGTCGTTAACCACTTAGCCACCGGCTCCTCCCACCCGTTTTATAAGAAGGCTAGAATGTTCGATTATGCTCAGATGGCCAAGTCCATTCTCTGAGTTCTAATTGGCTGCTACTCCATAAGTGGATAATCTAATACGAAAATCCCTGCTTGAATTAAGCAATATTTACATATCAACTATTGGAGCACTTTACGCTCATGAGTGTCAATTTGATTCTACTATAACTTTCCCAAGGGAATTAGTGTATAATTGAACAATAGATCGAATAGCATTTGAACTCAGTATAATCAGTTCTATAGTCCACAATGATATTCATTAAGCCACCTATGCACCAACATCATTAGTGTTATGATAAAGAATTTATTTGACTATTATTTCAGGATAATTTTATGATACAGTCTGACCCCAAAAAAATGCCACTTATGGAATCGTTAATAAAATTCACAATCCTTTCCACAATTCAACCATATTTAGTACAAATAAACTTAAGTCTATGGCCTGACTTGTTTACCAAGTTTCAGTCATCAATGTTTAACAGTCTTTGTTCAATGATAATCACACCTGGATACAACATGCATTTTGGCTATGATGGCCCTCTTCGGTTCAAGAATAATCTGAGGACTGTTTTAATAGACATTATCTTTGGGATAACCTGACAGATAAAAATATGGGTGGTTATGGTCCGGTGAGTGTGAAACCAACTCAAGATCACATCTCTTCTTGATGAGATGATCACGAAAGTAACCCAGCATATCATTAAATAGCGATAAAACAAAGACTGTTGGATTTTCATGGCTGAAACTTGGTGGACATTCCAGGCATAGACTGAAGTTTATTTGTACCAAATATGGTTGGATTGCAGAAAAGAATTGTGAATTTTATTAAAGATTCCATGGGTAGCATCGGGAGGGGAGGGGGATCACTGTATAAGTAAATTCTTCTAATTCTTGAGAATAAGATTTTATTTTTGCCTTTGTTATTGTATTTTGGATGATAACGACAACTGAACGTATTCAACTATTTTGCTGTTTTTATCGCCAAAATAAAAATAACAACGGTAAAAAACATTTAAGTGCAATTAAATATCTCTGTATTTCAGACGAGGCTTCTTGGCCTAACGGTAAGGCTCCTGACTGCAACTTCTGTGGTCGAGGTTTTGAATCTTGCTAAAGTCAGTCATGCTGATGAGCCTTATTGATGGTGAAACATGTCTCCGGGCGATAATTATATTTTATAAATAAAAAAATTGCTTTATATGATATTTTAGAACAAGAAGGATTATCAGTTCTTGTTCGTACGGTCAGAATAATAAGTTATAATAATAAAAGGTTAATTTTGCTAATATTTGAGTACAAGAAATGTTTTGATTGTATTCATGATAAGTTATAGAATGTTAAAGAAAAAAAATGCTGTTTATATAAATATTTTTTCAATTCTTTGTTTTGTTTTTCTGTATTTGTTTTGTTTTGTTTGCAAATTGGTTGATTAAAATTGGTATCTAAATTACTAAAACAAAAACGCTGCTTCTGCGTCACACACACACACATGAATACAAACGCATAACATGTTCCTTAATCAACGGATTTCTAGAAATTTATTTTCCAGAAATGTAATTCCAGATTTAAAAAAAAAACAAAGATCTTAACATTTTAGAGTTTGAAAAAAAAAAATTAAAAGAACTTTAATATTATGTTTCGGAATTTTGAGATGAGGATTGATATTATTTAGATTACTCAGACTACTATTCTCATCTTGGATGTTATTCTCACAACGTTTCGGCCAATGTAACCTCCGACCTTCTTCAAGTGCATCTTGTTGGACTCGGGAATCTGTACAGAGTTTTGAACGAAACTCTTTATTTAATCTACGGGTATAGCTTGCTCTCATTCTGTCAGCCATGACTTGTTAGAAGTCTTAAGTAATTCATAATTGTATTCTTAGTATCGCCCGAGTTCGCCATAAAGATTTGCGAGTTTGACAAGATGCACATGAAGATTGGAGGTTACAGCGACCGAAACGTTATAAGAATAACATCCAAGGTGAGAACAGTAGTCTGAATAATTCAAATAATATAAAAAAGTTTAAAAAGCAAGTGACACTCTAAAAAAAAAAAAAAATTAAAATAAAAAAAGTGCCTTTCTTTTAATTTTTTTTTTTTTTATTTGATTAGAAAAATGCCTGCCTGTCTCGAAAGGCTACCATCGTTGATGTATGTTGTATTAATCTTTATATAAATAATCAATTGAAAATATATATAAATAAAAACAAATCGAAGCAGAATTGAGATACAATGCATTTGTGGTTAGCAAAATGAAAGTTGTAACTTATTTCATAATGATGTTACTTGAAATTAAAATGAAAAACTAATTCTGTTTACTCAAACATCTTGAAGATGATTGTGAACATTATCAATGCAAGTCCTGGTGATCAACCATTTTCGATTTGAGAAGCAACTTTGAAGAAACTGATTTTCTGCCATTTTAACCATGAAATGGTAAGTTTGGTTTACTTTCAGATTTTTAATAAATCTTAAGGTTGACCAACATTTTTTTTTTTTTAATTTTAATTCACAATATATATATATATATATATATATATATATATATATATATATATATATATATATATATTGTGTGTGTGCGTGTCTCAATCGATTGTATATCTTTAAATAAATTTTTCTTTGTTCAATTTCTTGTTTTCTCTTTTTCTTTCTAAATCAAACATTAATTTTAATTATTTCTATATAACAATCACATGTTTGATGCACTATTTTCGATTGATGTAAGCAGATAAGTAAGCGCTGAGTAATTGGCTCATCAACCAATAGAATTGCTTGGCGTATGAATACAGTTTGTTATACTAGTTTTCAAGCATGCCTGTGCAAGAATTTCCAGCTTCGAACTAGTTGGGATTCGGAGTCATATGAATCCGATGTCCTATGGCTGACTCTCCCAACTCACCAGTCGCAATTGACATTTTGTGAACTTTACTATTGTCTGTCTTTAATCATTTTTTAGGTATTTTTTTATTACATAACAATACCGTTGTCTACTCTTTCTTCTTTGCTTCAGAACAACATTTCATTGAACTGTTTCTAACATGGAGTCAACAGCGTTGGCAACCTCTACAAAACCCCTTGGTTATCCACTTGCCTTCACTTCATTCATTCTACTTTCCCATACTTTTATTTTTTTAAATCATAAGCATTTATTTTTTCACGCGATATATTTTTTTAATCTTAATGTTTGAATTTATATACAGAGTGACCCCAAAAATCCCGACCATGGAATCGTTAATAAAATGCACAATCCTTTCTGCAATCCAATCAAATTTGAGGGAGATAATTCGATTATATTTCTAACAAAACCTGGTAAAAAAGGGGATTTTTTTTTTTTATTTATTTAAATGAGGAAAAGAAAACAACTGTTTTATTTGCTACGTAAAGAAAGAAAACTTAAAAAATATTTTTTTTTTAATTTAATGAAAATAACTTTTTCATTGGCAATTGAAATTTAATATTTTGAGGAATTCATTAATAATTTTTGGGAATTCATTAATAAAATGGCAATATTAAATTTACGATGTCTTCATATCAATAAGAAATATATCGTTGACCATGTATTCACTCCAGTCGAAATGAAATATTTTGACTAATTTTATTTCGCTTGTACCTAAGTCAATGGAAAATGGCAATGCTGTTATTGTCAGCGAATATGTAGCATACAAAAAGGGTCTCTTCTAATAAATACAATAAAATAGTTTTAATAATTTTTTTTAATATTGTTGAAAACAAAAATCCTTTCCTCTCCCTTACTTTTGTCAGGTTTTGTTGAAAAATACAATCAAGTTATCTCCTTCACATTTGCAGTATCAACTGAAATTGCGCCCGTTACATCTGATTTGTCCACCAAGTTCCAATCATGCATGTCCAACAGTTTTTTTTATCGCTATTTAATGATATGCACCAAATGTGCACCTCTGCATTGCAAACACACCTGCATACAATGTGCAAAATTAGCAATAACTCTGACTAGTTTAAGAATGAGAGAAACTATCAACAATTTGACTTTTCAAAATACACTCAAAATCAAGAAATTTAGATGAAATCCATGCTTGAAAAAGTCTTCAAATCAAACGGCAATTTTTTTTTTTTACTGAAAGGAGTCACCACTTATCAAGGCTAGAGGCCACTCGAGAATAGGGGTTAATAATAATATGGAATGATTGTCAAAACCAAGTCCGAATATTTATGTGGACGGTTCTAGACATTGACTTTGAAGACGATCAAGTTGTACACTGCAGGGAAGCAGTCCCACGGCATTGTGTTCCACAGATGGGAAGTCCTTGTGAAGAAGTTCTGTTTGTGGAAATTTCGCCTGACTAGAGGCAAACTGAGGTAAAAAGGAAAGTTTTTCTTTGTTGTCGTAGCCAATGTTTTATAAGAAGGAACCAGAGATTGGAGCTCAGTCGAGCACCTTTCATGGAAATAATAATAGAGTAAAGAGAGACTAGCAACGTCTTTTCTATAAGACGCTCTAAGGAACTGAAGAGATCATCACCACTAGATTTCGAAGTTGATTCTGAATTCTGAGCGACACTTCTCCAGATGTGGCAGAATTGAATTTTAAGATTATATCCTACACACAGATATGGTATTTTTTATTTTTTTAATTATTGATTTATTATTTGCTGCAGCGTCTCTATATCTGCGAGACTGGCCTGTTTCCAGTTCTACTTTCTGGCATCCATCTTAGTGAATTCCACACAGTCGGACTTTTCTTTTGTGTCCATTTTTGACAAGTAGAAGATTTTCCCGAAATATAAAATGATTTCTAATCATCACCCGGACATCACAGACAGCTAACACCATACTTGCTGTTTATCTAAGATTAAAAAAAAAAAATTGTAATTCCTCTTCTTTGATTGTTTATTTTTGTTCTTTCCAGCTTCTCATCAATCCGGCTCTCTGCATTGCCTTCAACATTCTTAATACTTTTATTACAATTACCATTCTCTCATATATATATATATATATATATATACACACACACATTTATTCTCACAGAGACAGTTGGCCAAAGACAAATGTAACAGGGACATAAAAAACACAATACATAAAGGGGGAGTGAAAATTACAGACGTCGTTACTAATCGAAAGGCTACGTTTAAAGACTATGGTAATTGTCCCAAACACAACTGAAATGTATGTATTGTCAGGGTAAACAAAGAGAGAGATATGTATGAGCGATGTATGAATAAATACAACTCATTTTGATGATATATGGTTGTGGCCAGTAAAGCAAATCTCAAGACCACTACGACCGTGAAAAGCATCAAATAGAAACCAACGCAAAATTGTGAACATGATGCGAAGATGGAGATCCGGTCATGAAAGAGATTAAATCCAGTCTCTAAACCCGCATGTGGGATGGAATTATACTGTTGGTTTCCGGAAATGTATAGTGTATTCTCCTGTTGGTTAGTATGTTTCAAGAGATATGATTTAAGGGAGATAACTCCTGAATATTTTGAGCCAACAATAAATGGAGTGCTGACTGAAGGAAATCATACGGTTAAGTGTCCCAAAAAAGTTTCAAGAACAACATCAAAGAATCTAGAAACAACTCAGGCGCCCCACATTACAAATATTTTAGGATAACTGTAGGCACCTAATTTTCGAAGTAGACAAGAATACAAAACCTAGCTAGAAGAAGATTTCTGTGCCCCTACAGTTTATGTATGTGTCTCACAAAAAGTACTTTACTGTCATAAATGAATTTGCACAGAAAATGCCATTATTGACCTCAGCAGGATAACTTCTATTATGTAGTTATACTTCTGACAAAAGTAGAAAGACCAGGATTCAAAATAAGATGTTAACCAAAAGTAGCCAAAAAATACTGCTATTAGTAATATTACTATTATATGAGAGAGATATTACTATATATATATATATATATGATTATTTTTATTTACACAGACATGTACAAAATCTGCGACACTGGCATGTCGATGTTATCGATCAACAGTTATTATAAACTGAGATCTCATCAGGCAGAGTTAGAATCCGATCTTAACATTAGATCATATTTTGGAAAAATATGATCTAATGTTAAGATCGGATTCTTACTCTGCCTGATGAGATCTCAGTTTATAATAACTGTTGATCGATAACATCGACATGCCAGTGTCGCAGATTTTGTACATGTCCGTGTAAATAAAAATAATCATATATAAAAGCTCTATTTGATATTGAGCACTTTTTATAAACCCGGTTTAAATTCTTTGGATTACTACCCTGTGGATGTTTTACCTGGATTAATTATTATATATATATATATATATATATATATATATATATATAAAGTGAATTGTTGATAGATCTGCCTTCTACCTATATATATATATATATATATATATATATATATATATATATATATATACAGAGAGAGAGAGAGAAAGAGAGAAGTTTGATATTCCATGTATGCTTCTTAAGATATTTTGATGATGTCTGGTATTTTTCACCATTATTTAATTCCATCAATAATCATTCCCGATGAAGAACGCATAAAAAACATCATGAAGCACTAGTGTCTGTAAGTAAAAATCATTAATATTAATAAAAAATATTGTGTATATATATATATATATATATATATGAAGAGTTTGAATGCAAAACGCGATAAACGCCATTTTCAAAATCACGAAACTGTCCCTACAAAAAGTGTTGCATTTCAACACTCGACGGCACCCCAAAACTATGTGCTACATAATATGATACCGAAATAATTTCTTTTTGATTTCAATTAAAATCAGCTTTTATTCACAATCTAGATTTAATTTATTCGTATTTTTTATTGTTAAAGGTCTCAATTTAAACGAATTGGATTTATCGCGTTTTGCGTTCGAACTCTTCATATATTTATACACACACTGACGATTCCCGAAAGGATGAAACGTATATGTATGTAGATAAACAAATATTAGTAATTATTTGTCGCCCCCTGGGCTGGGCACTGTAGTGAGTAGTATTAACACAGCCGTCGTTGTAGCTTTAATGCATGTTCTCTCAGTAGTTGAACACTCTTGACGACGGCTGCCTTTAATAGGTTTAAACTCTTGCTGATTTATCAGGTTGTTTATAGTGGCCATGTGGAAGTAAGCAGTATTTACATATCATCTATTGAAACCCTTTGTGTCGGTAAGTGTTAATTTAATTCTAGATATCTAAGGAATAAAGGACAAACAGTCGTTTCAAACAGTGCACTTTGCCTAAAAAACTATATTCATTAATTCTGAAATTCAAATATTATAATCTTATTTCTTTCTCTATTTGGAACATCCAAATAGAGAAATAAATAAATAAGAAATGTCACTACTTTATCTCCTTCAAGTTTTTCTGTGTTATAAATTGCAGAAAATATTTTAATAAATAATAAAATTGGTACTTGTCCAGATTAGGACCTAAGCTAAAATTGACTTGGCGTTGATAGTTTCCGAATGTTTACATAGACGGATGAAAAAAGCCGAATGAAATGTCAGTTGCCTGTATCCAAAAACCTCAAAACAAGGCTGGATGTACAACTAGAAAAAAAAAATTTTACATGTAAAATTTTTCTTTTACTAAAAATATCACTGAACAAGTGTTTAAAAGATGTTACGGTTAGGGTTATAAAATGTTTTTTTTTCTGCATGAAAAAGTTTGTTTTTTCACTGAACAAGTGTTAAAACGGTATTAGGGTTAGGGTTCGTTTAAATTCATTATCGCTTTGATCATTTTTTTATTTCCAATCAGTGAATTTCGCGATTCAATCAATTAAAATGTTAACTTGTCGTTTACTTATTTTCTCTCGTTCTGATTGGATAAGTGTTTCAGCATTTTCCGGCTGTCTATGTAAACATCCGGAAACTACTGATTTCGGTCTGGACAAGTACTATAAAATCTATACAAATATGAGAGATATGTGTCTCTTTGCAAACTACTTCCTTGCTATAAGATCTTCGAACTTGAAATTTGGTAGGAATGGTCTACCTATGCAAATTTTCGTAAGGTGATTATATTTTATATATATATACATACATACATATAATGGGGTTGTAGAATCAAATTGACACTTACCGGCATAAAGGCCTCCAATAGTTGATATGTAAATATTGCTTGATTCAATTGACACTTACCGGCATAAAGGCCTCCAATAGTTGATATGTAAATATTGCTTAATTCAAGCAAGAATTTTCCTAAGAGATTATTGACCCATAAACTATCAGCCAATCAGAACTCAGAGAATGGATTTGCCTATCTGAACATAATGAGACATTCCAGAATTGTTATTGTTTTTTTTAGTTTGTTTGTTTGCAGCTTAACAATTTTTTCATTGTATATATTCCATTTTTTGTTGTATATGATATTTTTATTGTCGTTGGATATTGTGTATATGTGTAAAAAAGACAAAAGGAAAAACGAATTAAACTTAGGAAGAAAAAATTAAACGAAAGATTTTTGACTGGTTTCGTTTGGATCAACGAACGTCTTCAGAAAAAAATTAATCTTTTCCTTTTGTCTTTTTATCACATCTTGTCTCCACGGCATTTCATTTTATGATATATCATGTATTTTATCCTCATATTGTTTATATATGAGTTTCAAGTAGGATAGTCATGGTATGAATTCTTTTGGTGAATGGGGTATGAATGTTAAGTATAAATGAGATATTTTAGTGAATGACGGTCATAAATGAAACTAGCTAAGTTAGATTAGTAAGCTATAGTTAGTATTGACCAATCTATCTATCTCTCTCTCTCTCTCCCTCTGTCTGTCCTCCTCCTCCTCTTTTTGGCCTTGTGCCACATTTCTATTTTATTTGCTTTTGTAAATATTTTAGGAATAAATATTTGTAGCTTGACTTGTCAGACAGTTGAGCCGTGGCTGTCGTAATAGTAAACTAAGGCCTGGGCACTGGAAAATGACGTCAGGCTATATAGTTACAAACGAGAGCTGTCAAACAGTATGAGTATGGGCATTTTGACCCCTCCCTTCACTTAAAAATTCACCAAAATTCAGGAAATCAACCAACTTTAATGAAATTTTCAGTATTTATTAATTAACGATCACGGAATATAATTAACCCATTACTTTATTAGAAATCTTAGTGCAAATGTATTATTTTGTGTAATTTGCTTAGGCTAGACAGACGATTTTTCCCCTGTACCTTCTCGGAGAATAGGAAAATAACCACATGCATCACAGGCTACTAAACTCACCATTATATTACACTTATTCACACGAGCATGTTTTTATACATGTGTTATTATTTCTTTCCAGCTAACACTAAATATTACATTTGGGCCACCATCCACGACTCTCCAACAAACCAACTTCATATAGGTGGTAGCAAAAACTTTTCTCCCTAACAATTCTGTACTGTCACTCCACTCATCAACACCGGGAACTAATAAACACAGTTTAATTTTCACAAAACACCCGTTCTTATTTATTATTTGCCTGGTATTAATTTACTACATAATATAAAGCAATACGTAAAGACTTAATGACCGCTCCCGCTCACTCCGATGATTTTCCGCGAATATCAGATTACGTTATTTCTAATTGTATCTATGACTTCTATATTTATATTCATTCCGGAATTAAGCAAATGAAATTAACGAATACAGTTCCTGCAACATTTATTCATTCAACATGGCGGCTACAATTTCTTCATCGAATCGACTTCCTATTTAATTCAATAAACGCCAAGATACTCGTAGACCCCGATATATTTACATTTTCAACATGCATATTATAGAAAACTTGCCCAAATAAACTGTGTCATTGTTGAACGTTACATTTGGTCGGCAGAAGCTAAATCTTAACATAACACGCATGCCAATAAACAAGCTTAGATTAAATGACCTATTTTCACATGTATTTTTAACTCGAACCCAGTCGTTAAGAAGGGAGGTTTCATGATCGCCAGTTTCAGCGTCTGATCCCATTCTACTGAGCCACTTTTTTTTTAAATTTAAAACATTCGCCAACACAGTAGAGGGGGGGGGGAGAAAGAACAATAGGCTGTTTCTTTTTTTATTCGATGCCATGCAATAGATAGTACTTTCTCCCATGCAACGCCGGGCGACGGGTTCCGCTAGTACTTAATAAAATGGTGTTGTCATAAATTTTTGAATTTTTAAAACATGAAAATTTTTCTTTGAAAAATGATTTGTCTGATTTAATATTAATTCTTTAAATAAGTTCATTCTTTCCGGATTATTTTTAATGTTTGAGTTGATTGTTATGACAATCTAGTCTACATCGAATGAAAAGACTAGTATCAGTTATGCTGCATGGAAATATCTCTTGGTTTATAAACAGAAGAAGACAAATCCATATTCTTACGCAGTTTTATTCTTTATATGAACATTTCATTATCATTAGTTTTAGCTGAATAATTTGATAAGAGTTGCTCTCATTTCCAAAAAAATAAATGTTTCTTGATTTATTTTTCTTTTGTTTTGTTAACAAAAAACATCTTTACTAAAGTTATATCACAGGGTACTAAAAAAGCGTATGAATGTTTTTTTATGAAAATAAAACATCGTAGATGTTAACAATAACATTTTTTTTAAATATATAGTTCTCATATATTATGAAACAAAGCCCCTTAATTCCACATTAAAAACGACCAATAGATTAAAACATTTTAATAAATTTATTTAATAAAATATACTTTCTGAAAGAAAAACAATAAAGTTTATTTTCAATAAAGTAACATTTTGGCCAAAACATTGTAATAAAATAGTTTCTGAAATTGACAGTGATTTTTTTTATAATTTAAAATGTTATAAAACGAATATAATAACAATAAAACTGGTGTTTTTTTTATAGTTTTTTTAACTTAAAAATAAATCAAACATGAAAAATTACGAATTCATTAAAGTAACACAAGATCAACAATTCAAAATAATTAATAGAACATTTATTGAAATAAATTAAAATGTGTGTTTTTATTTTGTTTGTTTTTTTGCAAAACGAAGTTTTTCTACAATATAGAAAAATTTGTAATAAATTAAAAGTCATATTTTTTGTGTGGGGAGGATTTGGATGAAACTTATTAGTCTAAAATTGTATTTTTTATCTCAAAATAAAATTCTAATTTATTTTTTTTAAACTTGGAATTCGAACTCTAATCATGGCTGTTGTAATATAATGCAATGTCTTAATCTTTGAACGCCATACTGGATTTTAAAAAAATGTTTTTCGCTTAAAAAAGGAAAATACGTTTGAAAAAGGAACAAATTAACAATGATTTCCAAGTGAATGAATAATCCTTAGGAGGGTAGTCGTGGTCTTGGTATGGGAATAAAGTCACAATAGTAGGAACAAGTTAAATATGATTTCCAAGTGAATTAATAATCCCATGCAGTTGAGTATCTGAATCTGATTAAAGATAGACACATCATTTAGTTATGGGTCAGTTCCGGTCCTGAGGTATAGGGTAACATGGTGTATTAAGCACCATGGGGCATTAGGCACCATCAACTCTGTAACCTTCACAAACCTCTCTATAGCATTATTATGGCACTTGTATGGCAATAAGCACCAAGCTTGTCTGATCACTGACCAATCACAGACGTTGTTTCTCATGAATAGCATTTACTGAGCCAAACAAAAGTAGTTTTTTTTGCCAAGTTTGAGAAGCTGTTTTTTCTCCACATCTGCAGCCATTTTGAAAGAGACTTCAAAAGTTTATGCTCCAGAAGGGCAACTGAACAAAACTTTGTTTATCTGTGAAACCACTGCGCCTGCAAACTGTTCTTTTGCTGCTGAAGCACTGAGATATATCAGAGATTAGTATCAAACCATTTTTACACTTGATTTAATTCAGATTTTAATTTTTCAGAGCTGGAAAGTGTGTCATGGTGGTCTGATTCCACAGCCTATCAAATGTGATCATGATTTCCACAGCAATTGTTAAAACTGCTGCAAATTCAACTTGCCATGTTTTTGTATGCTTTTAGTATGTTAATTGCTTTGTACTGGTACTCATTTAAGCATAATGCATGTAATTGTGTGTAATTTATTGTTTAAAAAATATCTTGATATTTGGAAAAGGTGGTGCTTAATGCCCCATGTCTGTATTTTTCTGAAGGACAAGAGCTGAAAATCTCTTAAGTGATTTAATTAAGAAACATGACGTTAAGTTAAGTTTGACCTGTTTTTATTATTGAAGAAGATATATAAAACCAGAGATTTGTAATAACAAGTCAACATTTACTGATACTTGGACATACAGGTGCCTAATGCCCTGTTAAAAAATTGTTTGTTCACAGATGGTTCCCAACTATTAGAAGACTGAGGGTGGAAGGAGGAATCTGAGCCAATCAGAAGACGGTGGCTGCATATGAGGCTGTCATGAAGAAGCAGATGTCTGCCAATCAAGCAGCCAAATAGTATAAAGTCAACAAGAAGCCAGGACCCTCATCCTCAACTCTATGACCCTCATCTTCAGTCTCCACACAAGGACCCTCATCCTCAGACATGGCTGTGCCCTTGCTGACTTCATCATATTCATCTGATTCATTGAAAGACTTCTTTCTCAAGCAAATGACTCCCCACTTTCAATCTGCAGCAAGAGGGAAATCAGCTAGAATACAGCGATTGCGATATGTGGAGAGCCTCACAGCAGATGAAAGTATCACCAGACTCATGGAGACATCTGCTGCTAAGGAGGTTGATACAGCATCCAGAGGATGTAGCAGAAGGAAAGGAAAGGGGAAAGACAAGGGTAAAAGATACCAGTACAGGAGACACAATCAACACCACGATCAAGAAGCCCACTGTCAACATCGAGGATTCTGACACTGAGGCATGTTGCAGATATGGTAGAGGGGATGGCATTAACTGGATTCAGTGTGACATCTGTGATTCCTGGTATCACATACAGTGCACGAGCATCAACATTTCACTTGAAGACCTCCAATATGAGGGATGGCTGTGTGATTTTTACACACAATAGCCCCAATGCTTAATGCCCCACGAGGTGGTGCCTATTGCCCCAGGTGACTGAAATTTGTGGAAATCTGACCTGAGTTTTTAAACAATTCAATAAATATATTTTCTTTTATTTGTTTAAACAAAGACATCACAAATATATTTTGCCCATGATAGTCTAAAGAAACTTTGAAAACGATCTTTTATGTCGATAAAACGTAGAGTCAGTGAAAAAGGTGGAGCTTAATACCCACATTTACCCTAATTATAAAGTATTAATTTTAAAAAGAAAACTCATAGATATTTTTAGGTCACTTAAATGGCTTTACTCCACCTTTTAATTTCAAGGACGAAATACGTCTTATAATACCCATAGTCGAAACTGTAGGAAAAAAAAGAAATTGATACATACCGTTTGCTGGTGCCGGCCTTCAAGGGGGGGTGGCGATAAGACCAACATGAGCAGAGATAAAGAGGTGATATTTATATATGTTAAGATGGGGGTGGCAGGTTGTTACAAGCCTATAAATAGAGGTTCTACCTCTCACCGGGGAGTTGATTAGAGTTGAAGTGTTATTGTGTTCCAGAGCTTGGTGGTGACCAGAAGTAGTATTTTATTCTACTCACTATAGACCAGACACTGGATCGTTACTCCTGCAGAGAAATCCGTTCTCTGCCCCATTACATATTGTTACCGGACCTAAAGGGAGCAATTCCTTTTGCAACCCACCCTGGATTGCTGCCTCGGCCCCTTTCAGGGTATTGACTTTGAATTGGATTTTTTCTTACATTTGGATTTATTCCTACATATTGCAAAAGGAACTGATTTGACTAAGAAAGGTTGGTTTGCGATTTACAACCAACGGTAAAGAACGTTGCTGTGACACGAACTTGCCTTTCCCTTTAGCAACCAAATGGCGGACCCAGTCAGCATGAGGGAGATAGAGAAACGAAGGACTCATCTTCAATGGAAGATAAGATCGACCATAAAGAGTCTAGAGAGGAAACAAATGTCGATGAAAGTGTTTTTGTCCTTTGAAAAGGATATCGAAGGATGGCTAGAAGATCTAGAGGCCGTGTCAGGACAATGGAGGAACAACTGGCTGCCGAGGAAGAGTCTGAAGAGTTGGCCGAATTGTTTCAGACATCTTTCAAATTTAAGATAGATGTGCGTCAGCAAATGAATGATTTGAGGGAAACAAGAGAAGGAAAAACTCCAGTGGTCCCTTCTAAAAATCAACAATCCCCCAATGTAGACCAGCCATTAAACTCTCAAAGTCAGGAGGCAGCTGGTACCCCTGAACCAGGTAGATCCTTCCACTTCAACCCAACAGCCCATTCATCTTTTGTGGTGGAACCCTTTAAAATAAAGTTGAATGGGCCACGTTTCAGTGGAAAGGAATTTGAAACAAATAAGAGACGTTTCAAAGACTTTCTTACTAAGTTTGAGAACTGTGCAGCATCGATACCATCTGCCATTAGTAAGTTATATTTTTTTAGGTGTTCCCTAGAAGGTAGAGCCCTTCAACTTATCGACCATCTTTCTGTTTCTGAAAGCAGCTACCCAGTGGCTCTAAAATTATTGAAGGACCAGTACCTGGATGAAGAAGAAATAAGGGGAGAAATTATCCAAGGAATGCTGGATTTTCGCCTTAAGAGTCCGAAAGATGTAGTGGGAGTGAAGGACTTTATAATAAAAACCCAGGCAGATGTGTACAACTGTGACCTGTATGATGATACATCTGCTGGAGCAATTATAATATCACAGGTGTTGTTCGCAAAACTACCATCCGATATAAAGGGCGAGCTAATCAGAATTTCTGGAAGGACCTACCCGACATTATCAACCATCTTGTTAGAAACTCCAGAAATAGTGAAAAGGTTTTCTATAATTAGAAAACCTGAAAGGACCCCAATGGAAAAGCTATGGCGCTCTCCAAGGCTTAGGGTAGAAGAGGAAGATGGACCCTATTCTTCCCTGAAAACCTTTAACACAAAGGTGGACTCAAAACCACAGAGTTGTGGATTTTGTAGGCGGAATGGGCATTCTCCTGAATATTGCCCCTATTACACTTCACATGAAGCTAGATTTACAAGGTGCAAAGAACTCTGGTTGTGTTTTAGATGCCTAAAAAGGACCCACATGGGAAATATGTGTCCACTAAAAACGAAGAATAGCTGTAGTGGCTGTGATGCTAAAGGCCATATAACAGCAATGTGCCCAACAGTCGGAAGTGGAGTGAGTGTGGACACCTGCCTTCACATTAATGACTACCAATACAGTTACATGTCTCCCGTAATCAGTGTGGTGGTAGGAACGAGAGAGAAAAGTATTGAAATAAACTGCCTGCTGGATACGGGAAGCCAAAGAACCTACATGGACACCTCAGTTCTAGTAAGATTAAATTGCCTTTCTTCAGCAAAGGAAAAGGTGTTGAAAGTTAACACTTTTTTGGGCTCGGCGACAAGGTCTTTTAAAGAAACCTCTTTGGATTTGAGGCTGGTTCCTGAAAGGGTTCACACCCTCCCTATTCTTTCCAGCAAATTGAACCTTTCATATAGATTGCAGGAGCTTCCCCAGATACTCAAAAATCTAAAGAGACACAAACTGGCAACCCAACACAGTCCTCACGACAATTATATCAATATTGAGGGGCTATTGGGAATTGATGCAATTCAATTCCTGGAACCGTTTAGAATAGTACCCTGCATGTACAGAGCGGCTTTTTCAATGCCGAGAGGACTTGTGCCCTTTGGTAACAGCCGGCATTTCCTGTATTAAAATCAAATAAAACCAAGAAACAAACAAAGAGGAGGGGTAAACATCAATTATGCCTGCTTGATAGGTAAGATTCCCATACTTCCAAGGCACAAAATTGATTTTGTACTGAATCCAGAAGAGAGCTACCAAGATCCCCTAAAACCTTGGTTTGAGGAGAGCGATGTCCAGCGAGGACTGGAAAATATGTTTAGTATGGAATCGCTGGGACTACCAGCCTCAGAAGAATTCTCCACCTTGGATGAAGAAAAGGTAAAAGAGTTCAGAGACACTATATCATTCAGAGATGGCCGGTACCATGTACAGCTGCCTTGGTATGAAGACAAGATAAAGTCGGTGCCTTCAAACTATAATGCTGCTCTTAGAGTCCTAGAAAGGGTAGTTAAGGACCTGGAGAAGAAAGATCTCTATGATCAATATCTGGACGCATTTAAACAACAAGAAGACGAAGGTATAATAGAGGAGATAACATTGCTTCCTAAAGAAGGACCGCAATCGGTTTTGTTTCTTTTTAAAAAAGGGAAAAAACTTGCATTGTTATAGATATACAACCATCTTATTTGGCTTCAATGCGAGCCCTTTTATACTGAATTATGTATTGAAATACCACGCGGAAAAGTTTCCCTCAGATGAGTGCTCCCAGGCGCTTAAATCTAACTTCTATGTGGACAATCTGGTGAAGACAGGAAATAATATCGATGCCCTGTCTACTTTATACTCAACAGTAAATGAATGTCTGCAGAAGGGTGACTTCAAGATACAATCTTGCAACTCCAACAGTGCGATGTTACGGAAGAAAATGGAGGCGGATGGCACCCTGTCGGGGTTTGATTCTGGATGGGAGAAGGTATTAGGATACCATTACAGCCCCGAACAAGATACTATAAAGATCTCTCCTCATGAATGCAATGGGACTGCATCAACAAAAAGAAAGATGCTGTCAGACGCTTCCAAGATATTTGATCCATTATCTCTTTACCTTCCTATAACA
Source organism: Sepiola atlantica (assembly GCA_963556195.1). Classification (NCBI taxonomy): domain Eukaryota; kingdom Metazoa; phylum Mollusca; class Cephalopoda; order Sepiida; family Sepiolidae; genus Sepiola; species Sepiola atlantica. The sequence continues at coordinate 244,699,765 of OY744515.1, read as the reverse complement.
GTGAGAAGTAGGGTGTTGATGGGAGCACTTTGGAAGCAGAAGTTGGATTGGGATCAGGAAGTTCCGGAAAATTCCAAAGGAATTTGGAAAGCACTCGCAAGGGATTTAAGCGGGTTGGACTCTATGTCGTTTCCAAGGAGAGTCCTAAATGAGGACAAACCAATAAAATTATTTTTATTTTGTGATGCCTCGAAAGTGGCATATGGCTTTGCAGCATATGCCGTACAAGATGGACAGTCAGCGCTGGTGTTTGCGAAAGCCAAAGTGGCGCCCTTAAAGAGTAAATCTCTACCCACATTGGAGCTTTTATCTATATTCTTAGCGCTAAAATGTTTACCGACTATAACGAAAGCTTTGAGGGACACTCTGATAGAAAAGGTGTATGTGATAACAGACGCTCAAGTTGTCCTGGCTTGGATACTGGCCAAATCTATTACAACAAAGAATATCTTTGCACGTAATAGGTTGCGAGATATAGCAGAGATGACAGCTACAATGAAAACAGAATCAAAGTTAGAATTTAGTTTCCAATACGTGCCGACGGAAGATAATCCGGCCGATTATATAACGAGAGGACTAACCTTGAAAAAATTTAAGGAGAAACTTTCTCATTGGTATACAGGCCCTGCGTGGATAGGCAGGAGGAGATACACTGGAGGAAAGTGGAGTTGGTTTGTCTTTCAGAAGAACAAAGAGAATGTGTACGTCCCTCGGTTAATATGTTAACGAGAAATGATAATGAAGTTTCCCCTGTTGTCTCGGTAGAGAGATTCTCCAGCTTCATTAAATTGGTTAATGTTGTTACTTTGATGTTTAAATTCATCAACAAACTTCTGAAGAGGGATGTGGACTAGAACCTTCAGGCCCAAATTTATTTGATAAAAACCATGCAAAAAGAATCTTTTGCACCAGAATTGGATTTTTTGTTGGATCCTGAAGGCAAGGGTGAACCGAAACTAGTAAAAAATCTAAACCTCTTTCTAGACTCTTCCCATATCATTCGTTCTAGAGGAAGAATAGGTGGATCAGAATATCATCCGTATGAAGTTCAAAATCCTGTTTTGTTGGGGAAAAAACATCATGTGACAAACCTAATAATAAAGGAATACCACCGGAGAAGCCAACATTTAGGCTTGGCGACAACTTTAAGTGAAGTAAGGCTGGCTGGTTATTGGATTCCACAGGCCAGACAACCTGTTAAAAGAATAGTGAATGCTTGTGCCAGGTGCAAAAAATACAATGCCACTACCTTTTCAGCACCAAATGCAACAGACCTCCCTGGTCCTCGAGTAAATTTAGTGAGACCATATCTCCATACTGGCGTGGACTACACCAGTCACATCTGGGTCAAGGGAGAAGTGAGAGATTATAAGATGTATATCCTCATATTTACCTGCTTGAGTGTCAGAGCTGTCCACATAGAACTCGTCCCGGACATGAGCGTATCTTCCTTCGTACAGGCCTTTGTTCGCTTCACGAATGTAAATGGCATCCCCTCTCATCTTTACTCAGACAATGCAAAGACTTTCGTGGCTGCTGCCAGAGTGATAGACGGGGGGATGATAACAGAAGAATACAAAGAAAAATTTGGGATCTATAACCTAAAACATTGCACTATACCCCTTTATTCAGCTTGGTATGGAGGCACTTGGGAGAGGACAATTAAGACAATAAAAAACTGTCTGTACAAGTCGATAGGAAGAGGGAAGGTGGATTATTTTGGTCTACTGACCATATTATCAGATGTTCAGCGGGCCATTAATAGCCGCCCCCTGACTTATAGAAGCTCTGATATTTTGGATGGGCTAACTCCGAATTCTCTGGTGGGTTCAAATGTGAGCCAAGGATTGTTAATCCGACTGAATGATGATTTGGAAACAACAGAGCCTCTTAGCAGGACCAATTTGAGGAGGACACTCCGTTATCAGGAAGAGAGTTTGGAGAAATTCAAGAAAATATGGCAGGAAGATTACCTTTTGAGTCTAAGAGAAAGAAATCTCAGGTTATCAGGCCCTTCTTTTGAGAACATCAAGAAGGGTGATATAGTGTTAATTAAGGACCCCCTCAAGACTAGGCCATTTTGGTCTATAGGCGAAGTCCTTGAACTGATCGAAGGTAGTGACGGATTGGTACGTTCCGCCAAAGTGAGAAAGGGGAACGGTTCTGTACTTATTCATTCCATTAAGCACCTGTTTCCACTGGAAATCTATTCGCAATCAAAGGAACCTGCAGAGGAAGTCTTAAATGAAGAACCAGTTGACTCACAAGACCAAACCCTATCTTCCCAACCACATGAAAGCAGCAGGATCTGGATATGTCCAACTTGCAACAGACCTGAAGATTCAAGATCAATGATTGCCTGTGATCAATGCAATGATTGGTTCCATTTTGACTGTGTGGGCTTAGTTGTTGCACCACCTGAAGAGGAACAGTGGTTCTGTCAATTTTGCAGGCCTCGGCGACCCAGTAGACCCAGTTTATTGGGGGTCTAAAAAGAAACCAGAGTTTATTGGGGGTCTAAAAAGAAACCAGAATTTACTGGTGGAGGTTTTAAGAGAGGACTTTAAATTGACTAAAAAGTTAAAATTGGAGTTTGTATACGATTAGCGTTCCTCTCGACAGCGGGCAGTTCTATTGTGTGAACATGACACCAGGGAGCCGTTTTGCATGACTTACATTTTTATTTTTTCACATACCAGATTAGAGTTTGAAAGTTGAAAAATCGAGGATTTCAATACTTCTTTTTTTCTTCTAACTCTTTATTTTGTCTTTTGTTGGGAGTGTGTAGGAAAAAAAAGAAAGTGATACATACCGTTTGCTGGTGCCGGCCTTCAAGGGGGGTGGCGATAAGACCAACATGAGCAGAGATAAAGAGGTGATATTTATATATGTTAAGATGGGGGGTGGCAGGTTGTTACAAGCCTATAAATAGAGGTTCTACCTCTCAGTTGGTTGATTAGAGTTGAAGTGTTATTGTGTTCCAGAGCTTGGTGGTGACCAGAAGTAGTACTTTATTCTACTCACTATAGACCAGACACTGGATCGTTACTCCTGCAGAGAAATCCGTTCTCTGCCCCATTACATATTGTTACCGGACCTATTGGTCGGGTCGCTAAGGGAGCAATTCCTTTTGCAACCCACCCCCGACTGCTGCCTCGGCCCCTTTCAGGGTATTGACTTTGAATTGGATTTTTTCTTACATTTGGATTTATTTCTACAAAACTCAGTGACCACCTTTACAAAGAGATAACACCTTGAAAGTGCGAATTAAAGCAAAAAGTATTTAAAGCTCTCAAGACATTTTATTTTATAATTTTTTTTTTACATTTCAGAAGAGCTCCATTAATGGCAAGGGCAGACAATCCTCTTTTTTTTGTACTTAATGGCAAGACAAACTGAGAACAATTAATTAAGAAATTATACAAATTCAAAAAAACAAAGAAAAAAATCTAATTTTAACATATTTATTTTATTACCATTTTTGGGTATCTTTTACAATAGCCATCAAACGAAAACGCTGAAAAAACAAATATACAACAAATAAAAGTTACCGTAGGCGATAAAACTGGATTTCCAACACATCTGTGACATTTATTAATGATTATAATCTGTTAAAAGTGCTGTTTTTTATAAATCGATATTTTTATCACACGCAGACTTTAAGAATAAAATGGCGCCGGCGTCTCTACATTTTCGCAGCCTCATTTTCGTTGAATTTCTATTTTTACTGGGACTCATATTCAAAGCGCAATTTTTTATTTTTCAGCCAAGCAAAAGAACAAAACAAAACTACATTTTAAGCAAAAGGAATAAAATCATTTTCTTTTTATTTACATGTCATTGTGCTTTTATTTACATATTATTTTCATTCGTCACACCGTAATATTTTTTCCTGTTGTTTCTTTCATAAAAATTCATGTAAATATGTTTAAATTTCTTTGTTGTTTCTTTAAAAAATCCCTTACCCTAACCCTAACTCCAGCCCTAACCCTAGACCCTAACTCCAGCCCTAACACTAACCAAAATGATCGTTAAAATGTTCGTTTCATAAAATTAAATTTCAAAAATGCAAACCCGAAAAAACAAAAAACGTCGCTTTGATTATGAGTCCCGGTAAAAAAAACAAAAACAACGAGAACCCAAAGCGAGGCTGGCAAAACAAGACCGGCGACGCCATGTTTGTGCCCAGAAAAAAAATGTTTTCATGTCTAATAAAAACCCATTTATCCTACGTAAAAATACAAACAAATCGAATAGCTAACTAGGAAAATCTCCAATCTCGACGTACGTCGCATTTATTTGTTGCATATTCATTTTTTTTTTTTTACTACGTTCTACAACTTTTTTTGAACCCGACTCGCGAGTTTGAGGGCTATTGTAAAAGATACCCGGCAGCCGCTCTCTCGAACGAGATCGACAGACTCTATTACGAGTGGGTGGCCATTTGCACGACATAGACAGACTGTTACGAGTCGGCATCACAGTTCGACTTTGCTCCATCCAGAGACTCCATTTTTTACCAGACGTTGAAAGAGCAATTCTTTTAGCAACCTTTCCTTCCCTTCAGGGTAAATCTCGGAAGGTATTGGATATATTTTTTATATTTGAAAGATATTTTCGATAATTTTTTTTTCCTAACAAAATAAAGACTTTTTTTTTTAAATTTAAATTTTAAAAGAAACTGTTCACATATTGAAAAATAAAAATAACATGACTGTTTTAATTTAATTTCTTAAAAACTGTTCACAAATTTTAATTTCTTAAAATCTGTTTATTTAATTTTAAAAAAATGTTCTATTAATTAATTTGAATTTTTGAATTTGCGTAATTTCTTAATTATTATCGGTTTGTCTTGCCGTTAAGTACAAAAAAAGGATTGTCTGCCCCTTCCACTAATGTACCTCTTCTGAAATGAAAACAAATAAATTCGCCGTGTCCCTAAACTGCAGAAGTGGCAAATAAAGTTACCCTCACCGTATGGTATACTTAGAAGTTGGACAGTGTCCAAGTGCTACAATTGTACCCATTATTTCATAGATATAATTTTCTGTAGAAGAATCGTTTTATTTCTGTTGGTAACTATGATATAGTGATAACTCAAATATACTTTTAAAAGACTTTAACATAGGGGGGAGGGCAATAAAAAATATTTCCTCTCAAATTTGCAACTTGATTATCATGAGATCAGAGTTTGTGCTAAAATAAATTGTTCACAACTTTTTTTTAACAACAAGCCTTCACAATGTGTTGGCATAAGAATCTAATAACATTCTGAAAATGCTTGATATAAATAACACATTGTTGTAAATAAAACAAAAAAAAAGATTATGTAAGGAAATTTGGTGAAATTGAGCTTTAAGGGTCCCATACATAAGGGTCTCTACTCTTAATGGTCATGTCACACTTATGTTGCACACACATTTTCCTGTGTTTTTGTTTTTCTTTATTTTTTAGATTTATTTTTCGAACCACTACCCAAACTTAAGATTAATGGTAGGGCATGTGCGTTTTATGACTTTTAAGTTAAAATAAAATTAAAATTTTATTTAATTTAAATCGATTTCAAAATCACATTTTAGCACACCATGTTGATTACTGAACTTTCTCAGTATGTCAGTGACGTTAATAAATAATAATAATAATAATAAATGCTCTTCCTTAACCCTATCACTAACCCTAAGTCCGAGTAGCAGTACAAATAAAACATCTTTCTCTGCCTACCTTATGTTGTTTTTGTGCTGTGGGTCGGCCATTTTGTTCAGGACAACTCAACTTTTAAGGACCCTTAAAACTCTAGGTATACACAAAATTGTAAATATTAATGTAAATCGGGATCAAAATGAAAGTTAAGTTAATGGGATGTTTTCTGCAAATTTGTTGGAAATTTTATAGATATCAAATTAGTCATTATTAAACCCTTGAGTCGACAATGCTAGGGGTTGTTTGTTTTTTGTCGTTTTTATTTTTTTTGTTGTTCCCATTAAATATATAATATATTCAAACAGTGTTAACATTTATTAGTGATGATATGGTAGTAAACCAAAAATTAACAGCTTACCCAAAGATGGACGATGGCAGGTAGCTCCAAGGAAAGATAACTCCACTCAAACCGGATGTAACCTGAGAGATGCATTAAATAGAAGAATGTGAAAGTTGGAACGTTTTCATTGGCTGATGTTGAATGTGAAAATCGTATATCAACTATTGAATTTCTATCACAGCCTGCAATTTGGGACATATAATTAGACTCATATTACTCGATGGGGTGTTGGTAAGCACGTATCACATTGAAAAACATGAAACTCCAATAAAACCAGTTCAACGTTGATGATATTCTTTGGTGCATTTCTTAATTAATAACTCAAAACACACATATAAATTTTAATTTAATGAAATGTCTTTAAATTGAATTTATATATATATAAATAAAACATAAGAAAAAATGTTTATTTATTAAAACAATTGGTGCTTCTGAAGAGACGGGGGCCACTGTTTCGATCGATGGCGGCGGAAACTGCCGACTCCTCTTCGGGAGAAATCGTGATCGACGGAAAAAAATTTGATTTTGGGGGAGATAACTAATATTGGGTCAATTACTTTTTCACGAAATGGACGTAAACCGATTAAACTTTGAAGAGTTCTTGCATTTACTCAGGGATAATTGCAAAATTGTTGATTTTTTGCAAGCGCATAATTTAATTTCAGAACTGATCACAGAATTGTACCGTTTTTAAACTCCCCCCCCCACATTTATCATTCAGTCAATATGTTGCATAATTACTGAAATTAAACGTCACGAGAAGCAAAGGGGGGGAGAGAGCTTATTTATTACTACAGGCAGAGATCCTTCCGACTGAGGCAGTTCTCCGAAACCACCTCACAGTTCGCTATCACATCCTCTCCGGCCGAAAACAACGCGAAATGTTCCCGAGAGGATTAATAGTGATTTCAATCTTTTTTCTTAATACTTCTGATGATACAATCTTCATAGACATTTTCATAGTCATTCTTTAAGCAAACATGTTTCTCAATAATTTCAACACATCTTGGAGAGTCATTTTCCAACAGGGACCCTAAACACACTTTTCTTAAGAGTCATTTAAACAGATTTCTAAACACCTTTTTCAAGAGTCCAAAAGTCACTTTGAAACACAGTTTCCAGATATTTTACATTATAAGAAAGTTACCTTTGTAGTTCTCGTCCGTCGCTGGCCCTCATCTTGTTACTGGCTGTGATCGCCGCGCGGCACCTGTTTTTGTGGGCAAACTCTATCTTTAAGCGGAGGACAAAGACACTCGAAGTCTGATTTTCTGAGAGATTTCTTTTGTTCTTTTTATTTCATGCTTTCATTCGAGTGGAGGGGTTTCCATTATTGGTTCTTCATTCACATCTTCCTAAGTTCGTACTGTGTGGGACGTTAGACGCTGTTAGTTTTTCTTAGTAACTTTGGCCCATATCTCTTCGATTCACACCCGAACTCTTGCATTCGAGAGCTACCTCATGCGCTCGCCACAAGCTTCCATGGTGATCTCTTTTAGATACAGCCCTTATCGCGAGCGATTACATTTTTGGGAAAACTTCGCTTGCTTTTCCGAAACGACGTTGTCGTTTCGAGCCCCCATGGCGAACTGATTCCAAAAAGCTAAGTTCTTGTTCTCCGTGGTGACGCAATCATCATTCCCACGCACGAGATGGGGACAAAAACGACTCACTCTGATCTCTGACTCAAAGGTCACGTCAGGTGTCTAAATTTATTATGACTATTCTTGGATCAAACTCTTCTCTGAACTCACTTCTGAGTCCAGAAACAAAACCTATTTTTCAATAACAAAATTAGCTATTTGATACTAGTTAACCTACTGTGCCTTGCATAATGGGGCCCTACAGTACTGTAAAAAATACCCTGTAAAAAACTTGTTTTTTTCCACTTTTATCGTTCAGTCAATTGTTTACTTTATTTTTTAAAAATCAAAGTTTTACTTAGTTTTACTTATTACGTTTTTTTTTATTTCAATAAAAAGTTTGCTATTTATTTGATGTACATAATGTTTATCAAATATTTATTTGATTCGTTTTTTGTTAAATTTCAAATGTTTATCAAAGTTTTATTTATTTATTTGCTGTACATGATGTTTAATTTGTTTCAATAAATAAATGTTCATGATTTTAACTTATCCTCACTTGTCAATTCAACAGTTATCTTCCCCAAAATCAAATTTCTTTCCGTCGCTTACGTTTTCGGACGATTTCTCCCGAAGAAGAGTCGGCAGTTTCCGCCGCCATCGATCGAAACAGTGGCCCCCGTCTCTGCAGAAGCACCAAACAATTATATATATATATATATATATATATATATATATATATATATATATATATAAATGCGAACTATTTTCTGTTTATCCTAACTATGTTTAATTCAACTATAAATTGTAGTATTATTTACCTCCTCTTTAGGAGGTTAGGCACAAGGCCATTTTTATCTTACTCCCACAAAGTAAGATGTGACCCAAGGTCGGATCGGGAAAGTGGGGCTTGAAAAGCCAGCGCCCGAGAAAGGTGAGCACTCTAGCCATTAAAAATTGCCTGGACAGCCCCGTCGGCATTCCCTGGTAGGTGCGCCTCAGGCAGTAAGCAATAAACTTACTACTCCCCAAAGAGGGGAGGCAAAACCTGGGAGGGTGGACCTCCTACCCCGAACGCCAATACCAGTCTATGGGGTGCAGTGAGAACACTGTGTAAACACATTCACCCCGCTGCTTTACTAGCATAGTAATTTTATAAACACCTTCTAATAAATTAATATTTTGAACAATTCATTTCTGTTTTCGTTTAACAGTTTTCTCATATATATTCAAAAGTTTTGTTAATATTAATGTTATTAGTAGTAGTAGTAATAATAATAATAATAATATTAATTCCAACGATTTTATGAAAAACATTGAACGTTCAAAATGATTGTTTTGGAAATCGAATAACTTCCGGTCACGAACCAACAACTTAGATTACCTGGAATCATTTATTTTTTAAAGTTACACTCCGCATTGAACGCAATAACTAACAACGTGTTTCTTTAGATATATACTTTATCTTTAAAACTAAAAACGACTATTGAATATTATTATATTTGCTATGATAAAGAAAAAACTAAAGTTCTCCACCCCTCTCAACTTTTTAAATAATAAATAAAATAGATTCATATTTTTTTTTAACTTAATTTTTGTCTGTCTTCTAAATTAATAAATGCGAAAGTTTTTTGTCCATTCATCCAAACTATATTTACATCGAAACACCAATTAATTGGGGATGGGTATAGTTAAAACAATGTGTAGCAGTTACCTCCGCCTTTCAAAACATAACTGCACCGGTTGGCCGTTAGGTGTCGGTTTTTCACCGACAGGTGGCGCTTGAAAAGCGACACCAGAGTAATCTGCCCTTCGGATTATAAAAGCCGGTGCAAAACGGAAATTCTCTCTCTTGTCTACTCAACCGGCCTCGCAGAACGACGCTGACACAGCGCTCCGTGTCTCTCTCTCTTCTTCACCAACCGGCCTCGGCAGAACAACGCTGGCACCAGCGCTCCGTTTCACTCGCTTGTTCCTACTCAATTGGTCTCGACAGAACGACGCTGACACTAGCGTTCCGTTTCACCCTTCTCTTCTGGTCAATTGGCCTCGGCAGAACGACGCTAATACACTAGCACTTTCGTCTCACGCTTTTCTCTTGAACTGGTCTCAGCATAACAACTACCAACACACGTTTTCTTCCGTCAACACGTGGTCAAACAACGGTAAGAGTTCTCAACTCATTTTCTTTGTGTACCGCTTTCAAAGACTTTACCCACGCCGGATTCATTTCTTCTTATACCTTTTCAAGAACTGTTTTTCCATCGACACACATGCATACACCACACACTTCATCATTCCACGTACACACACGTTCAATAAACGTTATTTGAACTATCTCCTTTTGTTTGTTAATTATTACTCCGTCTTTGCATGCAACATTGCTTGATTATACGAACACGTTTATAATCGGGGGGACACGACCCTCGATCCTAACAAATGTTTTTACTCAGAGACTTCCATAATTTTAACAACAAACTTTGATAAATTTGTAGATTAACACCCTCAGCTAAGTTTAAACAATGTGATTCTACTTTTTAGCATTATTCTAACTTATTGGGACAATTAACTAATATATTTTTAACACTAACACAAAGTCCAACTGGCAAGGTCGTAAAACCACACGTAATCGTCGAAAAGAGTTGACCTCTACCCCCCCCTTAACTAACGCACACAAAAAAAAATGGTTAACTGTCATAAAACCCTAGAATGGCCTGAATATGGAGGATCATTTTAAGTTAAATTTATATACTACCCTGATGCCCAACTTAAAATTCTAAAATATTTTTTTGTTTGTTTTCTACTGCCGCCAGAATTTTATGGGTAACCACATGTAATCGCCTAAAAAAGTAGAAACAGGACCACGAAGATCACCAAGGATTAGGAAAGCTCCAGATCAGTATGGTGAATGGGTCTACATTGCTCACAGAGTAAATGACCCATTAACAGTGAAAGAGGTACTTTCTAGCCCTGAGAAAGATAAATGGATGAAAGTAATGGAAAGTGAAGTTGATTCACTACATACTAATAAAGTATGGGACCTTACTGTCTTACCCAGTGGACGGAAGGCTATTTGTAGTAAGTGGGTGTTCAAACAAAAACATGATTGCTGATGTGCTGACGAAAGGACTTGTGAACGCACAATTTATTAAGCTTAGAGCACTGTTAGGTGTTAGGGAAGTCATGGAACAGTCTGACAGCAATTGAGGAGGAGTGTTGAATTATCAATTTTGTCAGACTGTTAAAATCTATTTTAAGGGTTATCTCCCTTGTTCCATTATTATATGGGGACGAGATTTTCCTTGTAAGAATTGGGGTTATTTGCCCTTCTTCTCTTTTTTTCTTTTTGTTGTTGTTCTGTCGTAAAAAAAATAAACTCACGACTCGCGTGGAAACCTACAAAATGTGTTTTTGTTAACTGAATTGTCCTGCCATGAAGAATGTCTGAATGTTGCCGAGATCAAAAGGTATGTCTCACATTCGTGTGAACTTGGCTTTATATCGATAATAATTCTTAACATAAATATCTCCACTGGACCATCTGTAAAACGTTGAATATCCAGTGTAGCAGTAAGTCCTGGGAGCATATACCAGAAAGAACAATTGGAAATAAGTCATACACCATCCACTATGACTATGCAATTCCTACAGCTGCATATCTAGAAAACGGAGCTGTTAAACCTGAAATAGTGATATGGGATAAAAGGGAGAAAGTAGTAACCCTAGTTGAAGTCAGTGTCCCTAATGATGCTGGCTTAAACAGAGCTGAGAGGAAAAATATAACAAGATATCAAGGTCTTATGTACGACATGAAAAGAAACTGGAATCTTAGGAAGATTTCCATCATTCCAGTAATTATAGGAACAACCGGACTCATGAAAAAGAATTTAAAAAACTACCTGGTGAATATACTCTGTGAACCAAGTGCAAGAGAGATACAAACAATTGCACTTAAGGGACGGTTAGAATCTTAAAAAGATCACTCGGTTAAAATCTCTGAAATAGCAGGTGAATGTATTGCATCTGGGAGGATGCCCCATCCCCAGCAAAAACGAAAAGATAAGAAAATTAAAAGTTATTTGCTGATAGAATCCACCCCGTCATGACCCCTTATTTCTATATGGCTAAAGATCCAGCAGAAGATAATTCTTTTAGATATATTTAAGGGGTACGCTTTATCTTAGTTTTATCTCTAGAGGATTTGCAAGTTTATATTTTTAAGGATAATAATACAGAGAGCGAACCGAAGAGTATAATAAAGGTTTCTTTGATGTTCGGTAAGTATGTTGAGAATAAAGTCTAGAGAACATGCTCCAGCACTAATGATAGATGGTTTCTTTGGGAGTGCGTTCTACGTCATTCCTTTTTGTGTATGGCTGGAGTAGTTAAGGTAATGATCTATCATGTGGAAGAGTCCCTATTTACTTGTATATTTTGGCGGGAAAGGTTTCTATTGGCTAAAGACTCGATTCCTTTTCTTTTACATTTTAGATTAGTCCCTATTTACTTGCCTCCCTACGAGAACAAAGTTAGACACAAGGTCGTTTTATAATGTGGGGAAACCCAGCTCCCCCAAAAGTGATATTCTGGAGTGGGACAAAAATTAAAAATCTCCTCAGTCTAAAAAGATTATATCGAAGGGTGAATATCACCCGATTTATCAAGGGAGATAATACAGGAATATAGAATATTATAGAGTAACCTCCCTTTAATTGTAAATGATTTTTGTATAATAATTGGTAGCAATTGTTTTCATCACTAATGTTCGGATTTCTCAAGTTGTATATATATATATATATGGAAAAATGAAAATGAAATGAAAAAAACTTAAAAAGTGAATATTAGTGAGAAAAATTTATAAAATTTGAACGATGGTTTTTTGGACTTGGAATTTTTCTAATGTAGACGAAAAATAAATAAAAAATATAGAAACTACACTATAGATGGCATTTAATATATATATATATATATATATATAATATATCTATTAATAATGGAGATCGTGTATCTGTCTGTCTGTCTGTCTGAAGCCGAAACTCCATCAAAGTAATATTACTATTTAATTAGTCCGCCAGCTTCCTTATATACTCCTACAAAAACCGCCGTAAACACTATGCGCATTTCTTAATTTACATAATTAATTGCTTTTAAACTTCTAATAAAGTAGTATTCGCAAATATACACTCATAATTGTTTTCTTCAGATTTCCACATGTATTTACGCTATTTTGCTCACTAATAATCTTACTTATAAATTATAATTATTTTTTTTATTATTTATATATATATATATATATATATATATGAAATGAGTTAATCTATCTACTGCGAAAATGATTGAAGAGCCAGTGTTAATCCATTGAATTTGTTACCTCCCTCCAATTATTCAGTATGGACGCAAGACGGGCGCATTATTTAAAATGTAAACAAAACGCTGGCATTTACCGGCTTTTACTCTGATTTTTTTTATTAAAACGTTTTGAGTTTGTTTATTTTCTTAATCTTATTAGCCATTATGTTTTAAAACACAAATTCACTGAATTAAATTGTTTAATTAAAATAATAATTGATTTAAAAATTACTATTTACAAACACGCACACACACACACACATTATAATGAATTTAGTTTAGGTAAACTTCTTCTTTTCGAGAATTAAAAAACTATTCGTGTTTACTGTATTTGATTTTACAAAGATTAAGATCAAGATATAATGATATTAAACGTTATGTCTAGAATACTTATTCCAATTTTGATCAAAATTCATTACATGATTTTCATTCTAGAAAATGTCTAAAACTTGAGGCTGAAGCTGAAGGGGTCCTAAGAAGAATTTGAAATTCATGAAATCTTGTTTAATTGATGTGTGATGACTATGGATCAAATTTAATGCAAATATCGAATGTTTGAATTTTCAAATTGGAGGTTGTGCCCATATGCTCACTAAAACCCTTTTTGAACACTCCGAAGAAACTGAAATTTGAGAAATATCTATTAATTGATGTCCAATAACTATTGTTAAAATTGTACAAATATCGGAGGTATCTGAATTTCACAATTTTTCACATTTTTACCCCCCTTTGCATAAAACTCAATTAAACTAAATATAGCTCATATTTGGACCCCTTATGCCTAGCAGCTGTGTTCGAAATTTCATTGGTTAATTAGTTAAGCAGTGAATCCTGTACATACAAATATATAAATATATAAACATAATTAACTTTATATAAGTAGAGATATATACTTGTAAAATCGTTTTTCTTTATCTTTTTTTAATTCATATTTGTCATACAAGATCAAGAAGTACAAAATCAAAACAGGATCTGATATTCAATTTTTAAGATTTCTTATCTGATTTTATTTTTACCCATCAATTTTTACTCAGACATTATATTTTTTTATATAACTTTTTTTTTTAAATTTACACTTAATTTTTTTTTTATATCATAGTAATAATACATGTAATGAATAACATTACATATTAATCTTTTTCATGTAACACGTCATTAACTAAATAAGAATTTTTAAATTATCTTTTTTAACAGTGAATCAAAACCAGATTACTTTAATGCTAAGCCCAAATCCTAACTACTAAACCACTCACACTCACTCACTATCCAGGTTTATCCTTTATTTTCCCTTTGACAAGAGGTTCAAGGTTGTCTGGCTGCCATTATGCTAAGTCTCCAGTGATCATGATTGTGGGGATTGACTATTTCCATTTGCCACTGTTTACGATCTTGCCTGAAGTTTCTTTCCATCTTTTTCTAAGGTGCCCAACTTTCTTTATTTTGACAGCAAAAGAACTTGTCCATTTTGAAATAAATTTTATTTTTTATAAAGTTTTGGGACATCAAAGATACATAAAAATGAAAATTTCGATAAGTGGATCCATGAAACTCTACACGAATTGAAGGAGAACATCAGGAATGAAGACAGGGAATTAAATCGTAATCGAGTGATCCTGCAATCTGTTATGGATAATATTTTGGAAAGAACACGAATTTGTGAAGCTGAAAATGTAAACTATTTAAAAGATGTTATTTTTCATAAATAAATTCTGTTTAATTTTTGTTCATTTTTGTCAAACATAGCTCCATTGTATTCATCATATGTTAAAATTCCATTAGGGTACCATAAAAAATAAAGAATCTATTCAAGTTAAAAATCCTTCAGTGATCCCTCAGTGACTTCTTGGTCACCCTGTATATATTTGTTCTTTTAAGTATTAGTGGAATTTATATGTTGTTGTCTTCCCTTGTTTCTTTAAAAAAAGTTACACCCAATCACTGATCCCTTAGGAATCATGTGAGTCAGCCATATAAACTCAAATGCTTACGACTTCCACTTCTTTTTTCCATTTTCACTATTACAGTTGACGTCGGGTAATGGTTTACTGCATTACAACACAAAACTACCGTCGGTAGTCACAGGCAAAGCCTTTTTCCTACAGCAACTTTTGGAGCAAAAGTATGTGCATCTCTAAACAGTACACTTCTTCACATCAGATAAGTTTTGCAGCTGTACAAATAAACACTATTTTTGTATATTCACCTTTTTACTGATTTGTATATCATTCTTTATTACTTACCTAAGTAAAATTGTTCAATTAATATCCACGGTTGTTGTTCCTTTACTTCAAAAACTGTCACTCCATTTCAACCTTCTGCACTTATCTTCTAGTACAATTCCTTTTTTTTTTTCGTGCAGGAACTGAACTTCCTTTCAAGGGATAGAATTCCCCACAGTATACTAACTATTACAAATTATATTTTCTATGAATTCAAATAGTCAAAGTATTTTTGCAATCATATTTAATTAATCATGGATTATATATTAAATAAAATACATGTTTAATTCTCATGTGAAAATAATTATGTATGATTAAATTTTATACTGATAATATCCATATTTTGACAGCAAAAGAACTTGTCGATTTTGAAAATTTTAAAAATTGTAATAAAGTTTTGGGGCATTAAAGATACAGAAAAATGAAAATTTCAATACGTTGATCGAATAAACAGGTCACATGATCCAGCTTATAACAATGTCCTCAAGAACAGGTCACATGACTAATTCAAAATGTAAAAGAAAAGGAATTGGGTGTTTAACCAATACAAACTTCTCCCACCTAATTTGATCAGCCGTTTTTGGGAGCCGACTAAAAGGCTATCAAAGATATCAGAAAACTCACTTGATTGTGAAGAAAAAGCACAGCACGATTTATCTGCCTCCCCAATTCGTGCGAGAATTTTTGCTATACAAACCAACTAAAAATTCCGTTAACAGACACCTAATAAGGGCAGATAACTCATTTTTTTCTTTCATCTCACACTATGAAAACAATACCATTTATTTATCTACCTCCCACAAGGTAAGATGTGACACAAGGTCGGGAAAGTGGGATTAGATAAGCCAGCGCTCGAGAGGTGAGCACTCTGGCCATTTAAAAATTGCCTGGGCAGCCCCGTCGGCATTCCCCGGTAGGGGCGCCTCAGACAGTAAGCAATAAACTTACTCCTTCCCAAAGAGGGGAGGCAAAGCCTGGGAGGGTGCACCTCCTAGAACTGCACAGGACCGGCAACCCCCAATAGACCGGCGTAAATCCAGACCCAAAAGCCCGGACGATACCGGTTTTATTAGGTGGGGTAAAAACTCCTGGTTGAATCGATAACATACCAGAATCAGCGACATACTCTGAACATGTAAGCAGAGAAATGCAAGTGATCAAAATATGCAAGTGATCAAAAATGCAAGTGATCAAAAATGCAAGTGATCAAAATATGCAAGTGATCAAAGATGCAAGTGATCAAAGATGCAAGTGATCAAAATATGCAAGTGATCAAAATATGCAAGTGATCAAAGATGCAAGTGATCAAAGATGCAAGTGATCAAAATATGCAAGTGATCAAAGATGCAAGTGATCAAAGATGCAAGTGATCAAAGATGCAAGTGATCAAAATATGCAAGTGATCAAAATATGCAAGTGATCAAAGATGCAAGTGATCAAAGATGCAAGTGATCAAAATATGCAAGTGATCAAAATATGCAAGTGATCAAATATGCCGGTCTTCTCGACAGATTTGTTTTCCAATTAATCGCTGTGGGGACGAGTGGCGAGATAGGCCCCACAACGTGGGATTCTTCAACGGCCTTGATTTGTTACTAATGTTGGGTACCATCATGAATTGACTTAACTTTAAAAGCGCATCTCCATTGCCACTATTTGAGGAAACACCTTGAGTCTGCTCTTGACCTGCTAAGCCGTCTGATGAAACTTCCTTATATTTGCTTATTGGTTTTGAAAAAGGAAATTTTATCAATTTATTATTATTTGTCGTTGCTGAATAAATTTTATAACAAATTAGGATAAATCATTTCAAATAAAATAAATTATAAAAGTGTAGCGGTTATACGTTGACAAACTATTTTCTTTTGTGTTAGCTGATGCTCGCAAACGGAGTGATTGATATATTATCCAATCATAACACTTTGCATGGGCGGTACTTTCGCTGAACATTTTGTACACTGTTTTCCCGCTTTTCGCCAGTCAGATTGTGAACGTCAAACCGAACAGACGTGTGATGGTCACCTCCCAGTCAAACCAAAGATGTTAAGCCTAACACATGGTTGACATGTGTGGCAGCAGGGCAGATGTACACACTCTCGCCTAACACTGAGCGCTATGGGATTTCTTCTTGTTATCTAAACCTGTTTATAGTCTCTTGCTGTTTGTTGGTGACTCAATGTATAAATAAAACTGATTTAAAATGTAGAAGAGTTTACCTTATGAACAAGCTAATGGTACCCCCTCTTTTTTCCTACTAAATGGACTCTTCTACTCTATAAAAATAATAAAAATATCATAAAAGAAAGATAAAAAGCTATATATTTTAAATCAAGCCACATTTTCGTGGTGTGAAAAATTAAATCGATCCCCAATAAGATTAAGAAAAGAAAAAAAATAGTCATAAAAAGTGATACATATTTTTTCATTAGCTGTTTTACTGACAATGAAAGACTCACTTTTTTTATATCTCCTTTGCACATACACCTGACAAGTTGTACATTTCCATGAGTCGAGATCAGATCCACTTTTGGGGAAAATTGTTTTCTATGCCAGAGTTATGCCCCTTTGTTCAAAAAAATTAAAAGAAAAAAAATAGGATCTACCTTTTTCACTAAGGGGCATAACTCTGACCTAAAAAAAAAACAATTTCTCTTAAAGGGATATAACTCTGCTCCTGACAAATGCAGACATACTACACACACATTAGTGAACTCCAATCTATCCTACACACAAAGTATTAACATTTTAATGTTTATTTTTCTCTTGCTTTTTAAATAAAAATTTAAAATTATTTTTTATATAAAAGTAATTAAAGATCAAGTTTTTAGAAAAAAAAACTTAATACTAAATAATTTTAAACTATTTGACAACTTTTTTGTAATTAATTAAAACGAATGGTTTTTAAGAACACGTTTAAGAAAACTAATTTAAACAGATCAAGCTATTTAGAAATAGAGAAGCATTAATGGTGTCTAAAGCTCCAGAAAATACCTCACGTCTGATGCAATCCTCTACCCGTATAAGAGCCAGATACGTCCTAAGATGGAGTACTGCTGTCATATCTGGGGAGGTACTGCTCTAAAACATTATTTCTTGCCTTGACAGAGTACAAAATCGACTTTGCAATCTAGTGGGGGAATGATCTCTTCTCTTACGGCACCTTTTACACAGAAGAGACAAGGCTAGCCTCTCTCTACTTTACCGTTATGTTCATGGTAGGTGCTCGACTGAGCTCCAATCTTAGGTTCCTTCCTGCAAAACATTGAAAGCAGGCACTCGTCTAGCTAAAACAACAGAAAAGAACATTTCTTTCTCTGTGTACAAAAAATAAATAAACGGAACTTCTATAAACAATTTTCTTTCTTAGAACATCTCACTTGAGACACAAAATACCATTAGACTGTTTCTAAACCAACTACAACAGGGTTATCTTCCAGTTCAATGTTAAGAAATACTTGTCGAGCCATCCTCTTGGATAGTCAAATTCTACAAATTCCACCAATTGTTTCCAATCCCTTCATGGTGGTGTTCATTGTCCAATTGGCGATCTCTTTAACCCTTATCCTCGAGTGGTCCATTAATTAAAAAAAAGTATTGTTATAGTTTAGAAAATTTTCAGATCAAAATGTGAAAATACTAAAAGATTTTGTATGGTAAAGTAAAAACGGAAATAAAAATCAATTTTTGAAATATTTTTTTTATTTAAAGCCTCAAATTTTTCTAAGAAAATTAAAAAAAAAATACTGATCTGTAGCTAGGGTTTATATTACGGTGGTCGTGGATGGGATCAGTCAAAACATAAGAAAGTGGACAAGTAATGTTAATTATGGCTAAGCTGATCTCCTGGGAGGTGACGGTGGTTAAGTAGATAATGACACGGACTGAAGATCTGGGTGTTCCAAGTTCGAATCCAATCGGTTTCACAGTATCACTTTCACTTAGAGACGTTGGCAACCTTCTCGTGGTCCTTCCCGTAAGTACCCGATGTATTTCCAGAAAGATTTCTAACTGGAAATCCATCGGGGAAGCTAATGCCAACATCAGAATCATCTGATTCACACGAAAGAAAAAGAAGCTGATCTCCTTGCTTAACAAAAATGACCAGTGTTGGTAGTGAGAACTAGGTTATAAAGAATCTCCCCACTCAGAGGCAGCAACGAATATCACAAACCGATCGTATAATTACTGACCTCTGGTCACAATCAAACGCATTCTGGAGGCCTTTCATTTAATTTTAGCCGACTTTTTTTTTTTACTGATTGCTCACTGCTTATCAAGGCCTGAAGGGTAAGCGTTAAATAGATTGTATGTTGGATGATGAAGATTGGAAATTAAAAACAATAGGTGGAATACACAGAATATTACTTAAGAGGAATTACTTATTCAAGCGGACGGCTCAACAAGTATTTGTGTAAATTAGATTTGAAGACGATCATGTTGTAGTCGGTTGGGAAGCAGCCTTACGATTTTTGTTCCACAGATGGGATATTCTAGGAAAGAAACTTTGTTCATGGAAGTGCCGTTTGGTTTTTGGTACAGAGAGAGAGAGAGAGAGAGAGAAAGGAAACTTCTTTGTTATTGTTCTAGTTAGGCAAGTTCTTGCTGTGGATGTTTTACGGGGGGGGGGGGGGGCAGTGATTGGAGCTCAGTCGAGCACCTACCATTAACATAACAATGCAGTAGAGATAGACTAGCAACATCTCTTTTGTGTGAAAGAAGCTGTAGGGTAGAGAAGACATCATCCTCCACTAGATAGCAAAATCGGTTTTGTATTCTACCAAGGCAAAAAAGAGTGCTCTGAGCAGCTGGGTGTGAGGAGGCCATATCAGAGGTTGAAGTTATTTATCTACCTCCCACAAGGTAAGATGTGACACAAGGTCGGGAAAGTGGGATTAGATAAGCCAGCGCTCAAGAGGTGAGCACTCTGGTCATTTAAAAATTGCCTGGGCAGCCCTGTCGGCATTCCCCGGTAGGGGCGCCTCAGGCAGTAAGCAATAAACTTACTCCTTCACAAAGAGGGGAGGCCAAGCCTGGGAGGGTGCACCTCCTAGAACTGCACAGGACCGGCAACCCCCAATAGACTGGCGTAAATCCAGACCCAAAGGCCCGGACAATACCAGTTTATTAGGCAGGGTAAAAACCCCTGAGGCTGAAATCTGGGAAGTTTTGAAAGATTGTGAAGTCCTTGGCATTGATGGTCTGCCTTATGAGATGTATTTTCCCATCTTTGTCCCTTTGTTGCAGCTGATTTATAATGTTTGATTAAAGAATAAATCTGTTGCTTAGTACTTCATCAGGAGTGAAATTACCATGAAAGCACAAACAGATGGGATTAATCATTCCACTCCTTAACTAAGCTAAATACACAGTTAACCCATTAGTGCCCCAATATTTTTTTTTCTTTCATTTTATTACTAAAAATCTTTTGTACATACAATATTATTTTTAAGCAAAATTACTTTCAAAGATTTACTTGACTTTATAAAATAGTTAGAGTATTCTTTATACGATTAAACTGACCAAAAAATCTTTGAATATTAGATGAAACTGATTGTATCCTTTCACTCTAGATTTCTACAGCATACTCAAAACTGAGACATCAGTGTTACCAATATGCATCAGACAGCAGGTGTAATATTTGAAAGGCTCGCCAATCTTTATGATTAATTATAGATATCTCTGATAAAAGTTAATTATCTCTGATAAATACAGATGTTGCTGAAATGTGATTAATTATCCTTCTGGTCCTAAAAAAAGGACCATGGGCACTAATAGGTTAAAGATTTCAGCCAAGGTATTACCGACTCGTTTGCACGCAGTCTTGCATGTGCTGTGAAGGATAGGACCATCCAGGACAACTTATATGGTACACTAGATCATAGAAAAAGTCGATGCTTTTTAGGAATAGGTATCCAAAGGTTAGCAGTTGTGATGTAAGCAGTTCTGACTACGAATGGAGAAAATCGAATCGAGTTCCAACTTTTACTGAAATATACAAGTAAAAAAGGCCTGTTACTTGGTAGATGACTATTTTTCAATCAATTAGAAAGATCAAGTTCCTACTTTTACTTAATTTTTTGAATACCCTTAATATTTTTGCAACTTTTCATTTGGAATTTTTTGGATAACTTTTCATTTACCTTTACTAAAAGGGTTATGTTAGGATTAGTTTAGGGTTAGCGTAAAAAAAAAAACAGTTCGGTTCATATTGTGTAAAAGTACCGAAACAACATTACAAGATAAAATCAACACTTTCTTTTGTTAAATAACTTATTTGAAAAAAAAAAAGAAGCCTAATAATACATTCGGTTGTCCGATGAAGTTTGTTAACATTCACTAGTCTTGGAAGTATCTTGTAAAACTCTGAATTGATGACGTAAATACTGAAATTTTCTTGGATACTTAATCCTAAAAATTACCAGAAAGTCAACAATGACCAAAACATTTGATAGATTGAACCATCGTTATCTGGAGGCTGTCTTCAAATCTGCTAATTTCAGCTCTAGTATGCTATGATGAATGTGAATGGCATACAGTCAATCGCTTTCAGTCTGTCCAAATCTATTTGTTAGGATTGTCCATTTTCGTCTTTGATGTAGAGTCTACCCTTGAAACCATTCCTCCATACATTGAAGACAAACCTTGTCCTTCCTGACATTACTTTGTCATCCTCTTGCCCATTGGTAAAATACTCTAGCAATGCCAATCACGTGAGCATACTTATAGCAAACAATATCGAGGTAAATGCTGTCAGTGTAGAAATAAGACAGTATAAAATGGTGACAGGGCCCAAGATTAACTATTTTCTGTTGGTTTAGTTGCATAGAAGGGGGTCTTTCTTCCTGCACTGTCAACCTGGACAGATAGGTCATGCAAGATACACAGCATCTGGTTTGATTCCAACCTCCAGCTGGATCAAAATTGGTTGGATGTACTGGCAGTGATTGAATCTGTAGTTCATCTGTGGTCATGTAAGAACCTTTCTTTAACCAGGAGGGTGGTGTGAAATTTGTGCATCCATTTCTATA
Organism: Sepiola atlantica; assembly: GCA_963556195.1. Classification (NCBI taxonomy): domain Eukaryota; kingdom Metazoa; phylum Mollusca; class Cephalopoda; order Sepiida; family Sepiolidae; genus Sepiola; species Sepiola atlantica. Next base: position 244,677,546 of record OY744515.1, on the reverse strand, counting down.
TCATTAGTATTGCAACTCCTGTGTTCAATTCTTATTTTATTAAAAAAAGCCCTGATTACATCATCGTGGAGTAAAATGGTTCTAAAGACGGTCTGGGAATGTGAAACATTTTGATTCGCCATTATATACTTCGCATATATATATTGCTTTGATTGAACATATGTACAACTACAGAGAAATGGTAATGTCTACAAAGAAGTCACTAAGAAACTGAACTGAATTTGTTTTTCAAGCATCAGCTAATAATTAAGGTGAAGAGAAGAAGCTTCATCTCTCTCCATTTAAAGTTAGAAAAAAGTTGAGAGTATTTCACGCTTGTATAGTGCAAAGGGGGCTCACCTTAAGTGGCACTTAGATGCTGGCAAATTGTAGAATTTTCGTCCTCTAAAAATAACTATCTTGTCCCTACCCTGATTAATTCCATTTCTTAGCTTTTGTCTGTCTTACCATCTTTTCTAACTTTGCAGCAAGATTAGAAGCGGGTGTGTAAAAATTATGTTGATTTTTACACATAAGGCTAGAACAAACATAAGCTTAAAGTAGAGGAAAATTCAATTGGAAGTTAACAGACCAAAGTAAGAGCTACGTGACAGGAATAAAACATCATAGACAGGAAGTCGTAATGGATAAGCTGAGAAAATCTTTCTTTCTGGATTGTGAGAGAACACAGTCAGTTATGTGACAGTGCTCCCATTCAACTATCGAGGATGTTATGATGTACGCTATTCTTGAGAAGAACAATAAAACCCCTGAAAACTTTATTAAACTCAATGATTTTATGCATAATCATGTTGACACCGGTTCTTGTTAGATCACCAAAGTTAAGCAACATTGGGTCTGTTCAGTACTAGATGGGTAACCACTTGGGAATACCTGATGCTGTATATCACCTCCCCTGACCAGGATATACATACGACTGGTGACCACTTGTGAATTTGATATTCCTTAGTAAATTCTCTCCTTTAGAGAAAGCTGGTTTAGCCCGTCTAGAACGAATACTGATTTTTTTTTTTAATTAAAAAAAAAAAAAAAAAAAAATGATTTGTGCTGATAGGTTTTTTTAATAACTTTAATAACAACCGTATTAAGAAGAAGAAGAAGACGAAGTCAACGAGAAAAAGGTGAAGAACTGAATTGCTGCTGCGTGTCATCGACACAAGATTCCAACTGCTTGCATGAGAAGCGGCTGTCTGAATAATCTGTGTGGATCAAAGAATCGGTCACAGTAGCTTGGGATTGTATGGGATTGTATGGGATTGTATGCTGACATCGCCCCCCCCCTTTTGTCCACTAATTCTGATTGTGAGACGAACATTCCAATTTTTGCCAACTACTCATGTGTATTAACACTTGAATGTATTTCCGACGAGGACATGTACCTATTTTTTTGGTAAATCGGTTCTTAACTAAGCTAAATACAGAGTTAAAGATTTTGACCAAGGTCTTTTCTTAGCAATTTTCCCCCGTAATCATTACTATTAGCAACAAAAATTATTTTAAAGGAAATACGGTTGGGAAATTTGTCAGAAACAATTTATTTTGCTTTACTTACTCATTTGTGATCTATTTGTGTTAAAAAATTTAATATTTAAAAGCCAAGTTACTTTACCGGAAATAGTGAATTGATTAATATAATCCATGGTAGCCATTTTGATTCTGGATAAGAACTAAGTACATAACCGGAGCAGAAGCGAGTAAGGACTAAAAAAGCAGAAGCCAAGTAGTCTGATTAGCACCTAGTTCTCAATAAATCGTTTTGGTAAATCTGTTGAAGGTGAGGCATATTAACTCGTTTTTATATAGTTTCTTTCTGTACATATTTTTTTATATTTAATGGTGTATTTTAATCATATTTATTTTTCGTATGAATAATATTTTTATATGAAAAATGCCCTTCCCTAAATGTTGTAGTACATATATGTCTAATTAGATTAGCATGTAAAGATGAGGTTTTACATAAATCAATCACAAAAACAAAGAATAACTGAGATATTTTATATTATATAATAATAATAATAATAATAATAATAATAATAATAATAAGCTCAGTGATCATCATCATATTTGGTTTAACGTCAGTTTTACATGCTGACATGTGTTGGACGCCTTTTAGAAATTGACTTCCAAACAAACCTATCTCTGGTTAAGTCTTTATTTATCCCACTTTCTCTCAAGTCCATCCTTATCACTTCCTCCCATATTTTCTTTGTCCTTCCACTGTGAGCTACCTCAATTGTTCTACATCTATCAACTCAAGAATTTTCATCCATTCTTTCAATGTGTCCATACCATCAAAGTCTATTCTTCTGCATGCATATCCCTATACGGTCCAGGTTTAATATTCCTCTGAGGTCGTCAGATCTAAGTGTCTTTAAGTGATATTGTAAGTTATCAAGACACTAAGACAAATCAAGATCAGTCCTCCCTATATCATTGTGTCCCATTTCGTATTTTTACACTCAATATTAGTTGACTAGTTCAAGTTGAACTGTTATGTCAGATTGCTGTCATACTGTAAAAAAAAAAAAAAAAAATTAAACTGAACTGTAAACCGGTAATACTGAAAAAAAACAAAAAAAAAACAAAACAAAAAAATTTGGTACTTGTACCGACTGCAAACTTACTAGAGTTATTCTGCCTGAACTGATATCAGAGTTATCTCCCTTGAATTATTTCGGCCAACATTAGAGAATGCGTTCTGTCTGGAAGTTAAGAAAACTCGTTCCACTAACGTACGGAATTGAGAACAAGATCTTACCCTTTTTCTGGCTGAGCTTTTAAAGTCATTGGACATGGTCTGACCGGCTGTCAATCTTTGCATGGCTTTCACAAACACTGTCTGTTAGGCGCCTGATAACAGTAAATAATATTTACTTATACATTGTTCATGCATATTCTCTATTTCCGACCTCAATAACATGTATTTGTCGATTGTTTGAAACTTAATGTATTCTCTCTTCTTTAGTAATTATGCGTGATTTTATTCATTTGTATATTGTATTATGTATCACCTTGCAATCCCTTTTCCGCAATCCTTTTACATTAGTTTTTAGCAAAGGTTGATGTAAGAATAAATGTGTGTGTATATAAATCTAACCGTCTCTTCACTGTTTTTTCTTCTTTCTTCCAACACCGGTTCAGGAACCATAAAAGTTAGAATATAAAATATTTGTTAGCTTTACATTGGGTTACTAATTACAAATTACTTAAAACTTCTACCTGGTTATGGCTGATGGAATGAGAACAAGCTACCTTCATGATTTGAATAAAAGGTTCCGTTCGAAATTCTGTACACATTCCAGAGTTCGGCATGAAGATTCCCGAGTTTTACAAGACACCCGTGAAGAAGGCCAAAATAATAAAATTCATTCCACGAATAAGACCTGCCATGGCGGGGTTGAAATGTTAAAAAATATTAACACTTTAAGTAGGTTTTTGTGTTAATATTTCTACATAGTCTGTTCCTCGGTTATCTCATTCTGTACACACCAATTC